>CM024090.1:1241943-1841943 GCA_013433165.1 Hypsizygus marmoreus | reverse complement strand
ATGAGACCAAACATAACCGGGTTGCACCAGATTGTATGTTCTGCCACCTTGCTTACACTTCATGTAATGACCTGGAATGCTTTCAAGGTCCTCTGTGCAACACCCCCGTCGCTGTCCGACCTGGCCAGGATCCGAACGCCCGAATGGAAGAGCACTTCAACAAGGAATGTCCTGTGATGACGGGCAAATCTGAAAGGACACGGTCAATGCCAGTTTGTGCACGGAGGAACTGCAAGAAACTTTTATTTTCTCCCATTCGGTGCGATGTACGTGATACAATACTAAGCCTGTATTTCAAAGACTAACCTGCTCTCTAGAAATGCAAAGCCCAGTTCTGCCCATCCCACCGCTTTCCCTCTGACCATGATTGCAAGCCCATTGACTTGCCCCCTACCGCAAAGGCAGCCAGGTCCAACCTGCTAGCTGGGGTAAATACAAAGGCTCTGAACGCGAAAGCCTCTGCCGCAGGCGCAGCTACCATCGACGCTTTCAAGAAGACCGTAGCCTCCACTACCACCAACTCCGGCGCCCCATCGAAACCTGCGCCAGCCCCGAAACCTCCCTCGCAAAAAGCCGCGACTCCCTCCACACACTCGAATCCGTTCTCCAAGACTGATCGGTATGTCCACTTTCATTTCTTCCTACCCAGTAACCGCTCATAAATCACTAGTTCTCTTTTGCCGTTCCCTCCCACGCCTCCTAATAACGATAACGACACTTCCACGACTCCCGCTAATGCGACCGCATCGACTAACGACAATGATACTGTATCAAAACTACCATCGATCATCAACTTTTACTCATATGTACCACGACCCATATTTGCATCGGCTTGAAACCGCCACCACCGACCACTGTATTTCACATACCATTCCTTCTGTATTTTTGTTTGCATATTTAGACGGGCAAAGGCGGAGAAGGAGAGTAGGCGCAAGGCAATGCAGGCACGCGCAAAGAAGGGCGTGAGTACCCTATAGAGACCAATATTGTCTAAACCAAGCTGATTCTCTGGTTTTCTAGTTGTTGACCGAGGAAGAGAAGGCGATTCTGGCGGCGGAAGAGCAGGAAGGGGATAAGAAAGGCGATTGCCTTGTTATGTAGTTCTATCACATCTTACCTTACCTATGGGACTTTAATTTATGTGCCTCACCTTCGATACCACCTTTATGACCTGTGGAATTTGGAAAGACGTCAACGCAAGAGGAAGATCAAGAGAGGAACTTCAGTGAGCATCCGAACTCCGCTCCATCTCCCCAACTTCAACCGACCCTCCATGTCCGACTCAGGCCAAGACGCGTCCATCCTCGGAAAGCGTACTCGTGACAAGGAAAACGAATCCCATGGTAACGGCAACGCACAGGCCGCCGAAGACGGGCCAAAGCCAGGCGAGCCTATCGAGGAGGACGATGACGACGACGACGTTGGTCCAATGCCCATGCCAGCGGATGGAGGTGTGAAGAAAAAGCGAAAAGGTGTGTTCGATATCATAGTCTGCTGCTGTTGAGCCTTAAGAAATACAGAACCCTGTTTATAGTCCTCCCTCATGAAAAATTGTACCTCGAACACTTGCCCGATGCGGACCAGTATTATAAGAGCTTCATGCATCGCGAGACTGTCAACTTCTGCGTTGTGACGAAGTACGTTCCATATATTCTTGTTGTGTTTTGAAATCTGCTGACATGGACTATTATTGCAGAACTGACTTCTTGATCACAACCTCTGTGGACGGACACCTCAAGTTATGGAAGAAAATGGAGAACGGGATAGAGTTCGTGAAGAACTACCGCGCCCACGTCACACCAGTGACGGCCGTATCGGCGAGTGCGGATGGTCAGCTCTTCGCCACCGTGTCCGAGGACGGAATGGCGAAAGTGTTCGACGTGGTTAACTTTGGTGAGTGGATTTAACGAGTACTCCTAGGTGACCTCGTGCCGTGCTAAATGATTTTTAGATATGATCAATATAATTAAACTGGGGTACACTCCACATGCGTGCTGTTGGGTTCATCGCCGTGGACAGGCGCAAGGTCTTCTTGCTGTGTGCGTCGCTCGCGATCTTTCCCTAGTATTTGCTTTGGTATTCACACCCAGACAGTTCAGACTCGAAGTCCGGGACGATACGAATCTACGATGGTCGTGGGGATGACAAGCCTCTGGAGACAATTGAAAGCCTCCATAGATTCCCTGTTCATGTCATGACTGTAAGCTATCGTGTGTGACCATGAAGCATGGGCGGACGCTGACCTTTCTGCATCAGTTCTGTGACAGATATGACATAGTGATATCTGCAGATGAAGGAGGATTTGTCGAATACTGGCAACCAATCGAGCCGTTCGTCCTACCAAAGAACGTCCCAGGTTTATGGTCATACAAAACTGAAACAGACCTCTACGAATTCAAAAAGGTGCGCCCCAACAAACCTAAATCATCTTTAACACCCCTCACGTCTCCCCCAGTCGAAATCAACCCCGACCTGCATAACCCTCTCCCCCGACTCCTCCTCGTTCGTCACATTCTCTCTCCCCGACCGCCAAGTCCGCGTCTTCAACTTCCTCACGGGGAAGATGACGCGCAAGTACGACGAATCGCTCGAAGCGATTCAAGAAATGCAGCAGGCAGGTACGGCAGCGTACAAGGTGGATGACATGGAGTTTGGGCGGCGTTTGGCCATGGAAAGAGAGCTGGAGATGCCGGGTCCAGACGGCCATGTGCCCGGGAGATGGAGTAATGCCATTTGGGATGAGACGGGGGCGTTCATCTTGTATCCTTCTTTGCTTGGGATCAAGGGTGAGGCGTTTCCAGTTTTGGAGTCTTAGATGATGTGCTGAGAATGGTTTAGTGCTGAACGTTGTGACTAACCGCGTTGTGCGAATTTTGGGCAAAGATGAAGCGGTTCGGTGGATGAATCTTTCTTTGTACCAAGGTGCCCCGGCGAAGAAGGGGGTCACGACCATGGTTTGTGTCTATTATACATCTGTGTCCCACCCTCGATTCTGATTGCCCTTTAGGCAATGGCAGCGTCGGCCAATCCTATACTTGCGACCAAGGCACAGAGAGATCCCACCCTTTTCTGCACGGGCTACAAGCGCCAGAGGTTCTATCTGTTCACTCGCTCAGAACCAGAGTGAGGCTTCGTGGTCATCCTTCGATGTGAATACATTCTGATGCCTTACAACAGGGATACCAAACTTGGCGAACGCGACGTCTTCAACGAACGACCCACCCGTGATGAGCTGAACGTTGCAACCGCAGCTCCCACTGCGAAGGGCGGACCCTCACCTCTCGCCGATTCCGCGACCATTCACACAACATTTGGTGATATGCATATCCGGCTCTTCCCCGCTCAGGCCCCGAAGGCCGTCGAGAACTTCGTTGGCCATGCAAGGAGCGGGTACTTCGAAGGCGTCATCTTTCACCGTGTCATCCCGAAGTTCATGATACAGACTGGCGATCCGCTCGGCGATGGAACGGGTGGGACGTCGATCTGGGGCCACGAGTTTGAGGATGAATTTTCTGATGATTTGAAGCATGATAGGTGTGTTCCGAATCCCGTCTATCGTTGAGTATTCTTTTCTGAACATCAAGAATTCCAGGCCATACACAATCAGCATGGCAAATGCGGGGCCGAACACGAACGGCTCGCAGTTCTTCATCACCACGACCGCGACTCCGTGGCTGGATAAGAAACACACCATTTTCGGCCGTGTGCTGTCTGGGCTTGAGGTCGTGCACACGATCGAGAATGTGAAGACGAATAAAACGGACAAGCCCTACGAGGATATAAAGATCACCAACATTGATATTGATTAGCCGCAATATGTAGGGTATAGTTAGGGGTGTAGGGTATCTATTATTTGTGTGAATATGAGCCTGGGGCTCCTACAACGCAACCCGGTCTAGAGTCTGACAATTCTGTAATACCTCAAGTGAAGCGCCTATCCCTGAACTTTCCAGGCGATGCTTGAATTTCTTAGTCAGAGATACAATTATGTGTGCATTGCCCAAGCAATCCGGGTGCTCCTTCCCGAGCTTGGACGGACATGAGAATTTCAGGAGTGTGTGCTGGCTCGGGAGAGCAGTTTGCCTTCCGTTGAACTTCAACACGCACTCGTAGACATCCAAGGGTACGTTGCTCAGAAACGATGACTGGCTCAATGAAGAGGGGACGTATGCGACGGGGTATTCGAGCAGAACAGCTGCCAGAGGTATTGCCATTTCCGGTGTCAACTCCGACGGCAAAGTTATCGACGTCAGTTGGGATGTTGTGCTATTGTCGATTAGGGACTGGAGAGTACGTTCGAGCGCAGGTGGTGGATCCACAAGCTACGAAAAGTGCAATCAGATTGGCGCTATGAAAAGGAATGAAAACCTACGACATTGAAGGGGCTACCCGTGTGAAGATGCACGAATGACGTTCGGTGTAGGTAGGCGGACGGACCTCCCTGCTCGAGGAGCAGACGTTTATTCACGAAAAAAGATTGGCCCGAGGTGGCTTCATACACATGAACCACGCACTCGAATCCCGGGCATGTCTAGTGCGGAGTTCATTAGCGCCACTCTGAAAATTCATTCTTACTCAAGGGAGTCACCGATCGTAACCCACATAACAACTGCGAAAATATCTCAACGGGGTCTGGCAGAGAAACAACGTCAACCAAGTAGCCTGTACTGGTAGATACAGGTTAGTGGATCATTCATTGTGTTTTCCTGGAATATATGATATCTCACCGAACGGAAAGCGCGATCAAAGCAAGGTCGATTGCGAATAATCTGCGCTTTGGTAGCGACATTTTTTGTAGCGGCGACAGTTGTGACATCTCGTGGACAATGCAGCGTACCGTTTCCTCAAGTGGAGACTGAGAGGTTTCCGCAGCTTTCAAACCTGATGACATTCTGGACAGCAAGCCGTGTGGGTGTGTGGGTGTTAGAAGAAAGAATAAACATTATGTAATGTAGCGCTGCTAATGTCCATGGGGAGAAATACCGTCAAGTTCGTCAGAATGCTTCATATGGACCGTATCATGACTGCAGCACCTCACGAAAAGCCTTTCCACTGTTCGACACGAACCCCGTGACAAGACCCCAAAGTCCGACAAAAGGAACTGAAGAAAATGGGTGATACGGGGGATAATATGGATCAGAGACAAGGGCACAACCATCCCTTACGATGCGGGATTCGCTCTTCCGTATCAGCAATTTTTCCGTACCATGAAGTTCATCAGCCGCGCCCTTGTCAGAATCAGATAGTTGACTCTGTCCAGGAAGTAGAGCTGCCTCAGCAGAGGGATGTGAAAGAAGACGGAGTGTCGTTTCATCTACAGAGAAGAGATAGACGAAAAAAGAAAGCAATCGTATGCTCGGAAGTGAATCGAAAGTGTGGTGGCGAGGTATGAGCATGTCACTGCTCCGATTGCGAGAACGAGATTCGATCGGCTCCTTGGCGCGGCGGCGAATAAGCTGCTGCCATCGGTCAATCCGCTCGATGCTGTCGTTCGCAGCACGCAGTAAGATTTCATCTGCTCCTTTGGGTGTCCATGGAATATCATGAACGTCGTCCATGGACGAGAGGGGGGATAGAGGGGAAGGAAAATCGTGCTGTCTCTCATGGACGTCAGGCAGACCACTGCCCATGCTGGGAGTTTCTGAGATCGCGGATGAGGACGTGAAATCGGTGGGGGCAGATAAGTCTGATAATTGGCTGGGGCTGGGTGGAGCCGAAGGGGGATTGGGGAAGACATAGACAGAATTGTCTAACGCAGATGAGTCGAAAGTGCTGCGTGGCTCAACGCTGAGCGCGTCTCTCTGCAAAGGTCGTCGAGGTCTAGTTGAAACATGAAAGTAGCTGGTCATTGCTTCAACGATGTTCAACGTTTGAAGCAAGTTCAACTCCAAGACTTTCAATCACCAACTCGAGGTGACCTGGATTAGGTAATACAGCACAAGTGTACAAAAGTCCAAAGCTTTCTATGCGCCAGGAGCCACATATCTCATTGCTTCGAGTTCAGAGATGCTTTCGTTTCCCTCGTTGATCAATTCCATCACTGTCTGCACCGTGAAAACCACAAGTTCTGTGAAAGTCCACCAAATAGTCGATTGCCATGGTCTTCGCAGAAACAATGACAATGTCGGGGCCACTGCCGCCAGAACATATGAGAGCTGGAATGACAAAGGACGAAAATCAGCGTCCGAGAGCTGAAATCGATTCCTAATGTCATCCAAAAATACGAAGACGACCAAATTTGTATGTAACACGATCGAGAGCAAGGTGAACATCTTGGGCAGAGGAAGAGAGTGGCTGGGACCAGGGGTCGTTAGCGGGACCATGACCAGCAATGGGTTTTCGTAGAACGACAAAAGTTGGCTTGCGGAAATGTTGAATCAGCATGATGGAGTCTGCAACAGCAAAAGCATAGTACGCTTACAGGAACAGCGAAAGCACGAGAATCGTACGCAACGCGAAAAGATATCGTCTATTCGAGGTAATGTTCGTCTCTTTTAGGTTCTGGATCAAATTTTCCTGTTCTACAAGTTGAAGTGCAACATATTATGTTCCTCAGCAACTGTGGTTCATAAGCAATACTGACCTTGCTCGTCAAGAATATGAATGTCCTCCTCGGCATCGTCCAGGTCAGATGACTTAAAGGGGACTCGTCTTCGGAGAGTGTCCATCTCAAAGTCGTACGAAGGGAAGAACTGCAGGCTACTTCAGCATGCTGGGAGGTTGAGGTTTAAACATGTCACTAACACCTTTTCAGCGTAACGTCGGCAAACTATCGGCAGATCGTTTATTTGGTCTTGGGGGGATCAAAGGCTGTTGTCCACGTGATGTCATAAGATCTTATCTCTGACCTCAATCGCTTGCCTCAAAAAAAATTGGCTCGGATTTCTTCCACAAAACCTTGCTTCACGATTGACGATGGCATCCCAAATTGAACGTGGCCAATTCGACGATGCCCATGAGTCAGGGATACCTCAAACAACCGATCTACGCGCGGGACTTCCCTACATTGATACATCCACTTGTGATTCTGACGAGGTTCCTTGGCCAGAGTCAGACTACGACAACGATGACATAGACGAGGAATATGACGAGAACAGAGTAGAGGATGAAGACTGGGAAATAGCAGAACGAGGTATGCGTCCTTTCATTGTTGCTTAGTTCGCTTTTGACCGATATAGCAAGATTTCACGAAACAGTATAACCGGCTTCGACAGCATGTCGCGGTACGAACTGGGAATGCCCAAGGCACTTCTTCGTCAATCAATCAATTGTCGTCCGTCGCGCCTCTGCCAGCTGTTAATCATCCAAAAAGTGCGACCGTCGCATCAATACCAACCGTGCACGGTAAAGATAAAACGACTGATCAACTTGCCGCTTTGGTGAAATATAACTCTCGTATCGCAAAGATCGACGTGCCATATGTTATGGGCGTAGGTGTCAATAGGAAAGGACCTAGTGCGCATGCCAACGCCAAAGATAAAGCGGACCGTGCAACCACAGAACAGGTGCTGGATCCTAGGACACGCATTATCCTTTTCAAGATGATTGGACGACAACTAATTCACGAAATTAATGGGTGTATCAGTACCGGAAAAGAGGTGCGTACGCCTAACTTGAACGTCGGTTGTGAGAGATGTAGTTAATCACTTTTAGGCCAATGTGTATCATGCATTGACGCCCGAATCAAATCATCTGGCCCTCAAAATCTACAAAACATCTATCCTTGTCTTCAAAGATCGCGACAAGTACGTGGCTGGAGAGTATCGCTTCCGAAGGGGTTACAGTCGGCGCAACCCACGAAAAATGGTACGGCTCTGGGCCGAGAAGGAGATGCGCAACCTAAAAAGGCTCGTGGCTGCTGGAATCCGTTGTCCTGACCCAGTGGAAGTTCGGGAAAACGTGCTTGTCATGACATTTCTGGGTGATAAAGAAGGCTGGTAGGGTGGATCTTTCTTATGTCAATCATATATTCTGACGCTGATGAGCTGTGTATAGGGCATCTCCCAGGCTCAAAGATGCTCAACTATCAGCTGCAGAATGCAGCGACCTCTATTCCGAGCTGGTTCTGATGGTTCGAAAAATGTTCCATCAGTGCAAACTGGTACACGCCGACCTCTCCGAGTACAACATCCTCTACCACGAGGGTAATCTCTGGATCATTGATGTCTCCCAAAGCGTCGAGCATGATCATCCTTCGGCATTCGACTTCTTGCGGAAGGACATCAAGAACGTGGAGGAGTTCTTCGGGAGACTGGGAGTCAGATGCCTTGGATTGAGAAGATGTTTCGAGTTTATCACTCAAGTTCAGGTGTCATCAGGGGACCAGGAAGAGGATAATGCGGTCCTGCGAAGATGGCTTGAGAAAGAAGATGAATTAGATTCATCTCCCGACGGCGACGCCGTGCATGGTAACGATTCCCAGCGTATACTCTCATCAGCACATGAGGACTCGGTGTTCCTGCAATCCTTTATACCACGGACCCTGAACGAGGTGTACGACCCCGAGAGGGACGTCGAAAAGCTTGCGCGTGGAGAGGGCAACGGGTTGATATACGCGAAAACAATTGGTCTCCCGCCGCCATCCTCTGAGGTTCTTGAAAAGACTCACGAGACTGGAACTTCGATATCACCGACAGATCGGCAACGAGGAGAGCCCCCGATATCCGATTCGGATGAGAGCGAAGTCCAGGATGAGGATGGCAGTGACGACGATACAAGCGATACCGACGAAGATACCAAGGAGGGATTCGTGGAAAGAAAGCCAAGAGGACATCGACACGAAGACAGAGACGCTAAAAAGGTGAATATTGACAGATGCCGCGGAGTCCTGGTGTCTTTCGCTTACGATCTATGAAATTCCAGGAGCGGAAGCAAGCAGTCAAGGCAGACGCGAGAGAGAAGCGAAAACAGAAAATGCCCAAAGCCGAGAAGAAACGCAGCATGAAGAAGACACGAGGATAGACACAATTTCACAAGGACATTTAATTTCTTGTTCATTCCGTAGAAGCACTATATCGTTGTATTATACATTTTAGATACTTTTTTTTGCCGTTGAAGCTTCTCGATCTCACCATCGCAGATTATGCGTCCGTGATACAACCGTGACTAGCATCCGTTACGGTCTTGACATATTTGTAGAGTGTGCCCTGTGATACCTTCAGTGGGGGAGCCACCCATTTGGCGCGGCGCTTCTCCAGTTCCTCAGGAGAAACTTGGAGTTCGATCGAGTTCTTAATGGCATCCACCGAAATGATATCGCCGTCCTGCACGAGGGCGATGGGGCCACCGACTTGTGCCTCTGGAACTACATGTCCGATACAGAACCCATGAGAGCTACGTTGGAAAAGGTCAATTTGGATGCATACTGGGAGAGAAAAAAACACGAACCCTCCGCTGAAACGGCCATCTGTGAGGCAGGCGACATCGAGACCAAGTCCAGCACCCATAATCAAACTAGTTGGCTTCAACATTTCGGGCATCCCTGAATAACAAGTCTGGATAAAAATGACGGCACACGGTAAGACGGAACAACGTACCAGGACCGCCTTTGGGGCCCAGATACCGGAGAATGACGACAGTCTTTTCGCCTTTCTTGATCGAACCGGTCTCCACTGCCTTCACGAAGTCATCCTCAGTATCAAATGCCCTGGCCTTGCCAGTAAATCCTAGGCCTTCCTTGCCCGTAATTTTGGCAACGGCGCCACCAGGTGCCAGATTACCTTTGAGGATTCTGGTGGTAGATATCGTAAGGCATCTGCATCTCCATCGTGAATAAAAATGATATACCTGAGATGTCCGGTCTCCTTGATGGGTTTGTCTAAAGGCCGAATAACTTTCTGTGTCCAATCAAGTTCGCCGTACTTGTGGGTCCATCTCTCCAAGTTCTCGCCTAGTGTGAGGCCTGTCACAGTCAAATTATTTCCGTCGATGAGCTTGTTCTTCAACAAGAAAGCGAGGATTTCTTGAATATCGGTCAGTCATCTATCCAGACCTTGAGCAAAGGCGGGTCCTACTGGGAATTCCACCAAGTTTGTAAACATCCTCCATGACATATTTTCCGCTGGGTTTAATATCCGCGAGGAAAGGAGTACGGTCCGACACAGCCTGGAAATCATCAATGTCCAGCTTGATGCCAACAGCATGTGCCATTGCTATCAAGTGAAGGACAGCGTTTGTAGATCCACCGAGGATCATTGTCAAGACCTACAAAGGTGTGTGAGACCGGTTTTGTTCTGAAACCGTTTCCAGCCCGTACCATTGCATTTTCAAATGCTGAGCGCGTCATAATATCCCTCGGAAGGATATTTTTTTCCAGCAGATTCCGCATAGCAGGGCCGACTGATGCACACTCTGTATGTTTCTCCTCCGACTCTGCTGGGAAAGACGATGAGCCCGGAAGTGTCATGCCCAAAGCTTCGGAGGCGCTGGCCATGGTATTCGCAGTGTACATCTATGTATTTATCGTCAATACTATGTTTTCTCAAACCGATGACCCCACATACCCCTCCACATGCTCCAGGACCTGGGCAAGCGTGTCGAATAGTATTATAGCGTTCGCGTTCCGCCTCCGGCGTTTTACCATCTTGTAGATATTTGCCATATGCCTGGAAGGCGGAGACGATATCTAATTGCGGTGCTCCTTCGCATGAACCAGCACGGATTGTGCCACCATATACCATGAGACCGGGTCGATTCAATCTTCCAACTGTTTTCCGAAGGGGACTAAGCGGCGATCAGGAAACGAGGGAGAGGTGGGACTGACGGGCCATCAGAACACCAGGCATGTTCTTGTCGCAACCAGGAACCACAACCATGCCGTCAAGATGGTGGCCTCCAGCGCAAGTCTCGACTTGGTCTGCGATTAGATCGCGGGATTGCAATGAGTAAGACATGCCGCGTGTCCCCATGCTGATACCGTCGCTGACGCCAACTGTACCGAACTGATAGCCAATTAAATCCGACTTGTACAGGGAGGCTTTGATTTCTTGCCCGAGTCCCAAAAGATGTTTGTTGCATCTATTGCTTCGAATGAATTGATTTCGGCGAGGGGAGGCGTTGCGCTTACGGGTTTCCCTCATACCTGCTTTGAAATTAGTTTCCGCGCACATGGCAACAATTCATGCAACTTACCAAACGCTTGCGACACCGACCATAGCTTTATTGAAATCAGCATCCGATTTGATACCCTCGGTATCATAAAGCATGGCCTAAGTCATAGTAATATTAGTGGTAATGCTGGTATGTTTGTGTCGCAACTGACCTGACTTGCGCCCTGGTCCTTGGGTTGGGTCACAACTCTGCTGTACCGATTCATAATAGGCTTCTCCTGGCATCGTGAAGAAGTACTGAACGTCCTCGACGCATTGAGCAGACGCCGCTTGACGGCGAAGGCTTTTGGCATTGAGGCTCGCTGGTGAGTTTGAACTTGCTTGACAAAAAGACGCGACGTGACTCGAGGCTCACCAAAATCTTGTCTGCTTAGTCAGTCTATCGCGGTTGCATCCGAGAGTCCGAAAGTCCGATGCCAATGGCCGACGGCGGGAAATGCGAGTCGTGGGACGCCCATGGACCCTAAATGAAACCTTATTGTGCTACAGACGACCGTGTAAGCACTCGTCAGAATGCCAGTAGCAGCCAGCGTGTATATAGACATCGAAAACCAGGTACGGAGTCGAGAGGGTGTGCTACTGAGCGCTACGTGATCGGGGGGTCTATCTGACGCTATTGATCCGGCGCTGGCTTTCCAGATTGGCATGTCCGGTCGACGAAGCAAATGTATCTGAGCGCGATCCGCTGTGCGGCCACCGCGGGCCATGAATGCTTCCAGCCTCTGCCTAGGAGTTGACTCCTAAAGCGCCCTCCCCTCTGCGAGAGATGATAGAATGTCGGCCATTGTTATATTAAAAAAACGGACATAAAAAAAAATATTGGGATCCGCTGAACTGGGACTGTCAGATGATACGGCGAATACCCTCGAATTGTGAGATAATAAGGATGTTGTCGAAATAGTTTGCTTTCGAGGAATATTTCAGAAAGCAAGCAACTGAAGGTGGTACAAGAAGAGTATGAGCATTGAGATTTGGCTGACGCCGAGATTTAGAGTTGATAATAGGGGTACCGCTGGATAGGGTCGTTGTGACCATATATGGAAAGACCTAATAGGGGGATGAACGATTTTCCAGGAAAATGTCCAAAAAATCGATCGTGTTTCACTCGCAATGTCCATCGCCAAAATTTGAGGTCCCGCTATTGCTGGCAGCAAGCAAGGAAGCGACAAAGGATATCATCGAGACCAAGGAGAATCCCTGCGAGGATAGGGACTGTCGTAGAGAGCGAAATTCAACGAAGATCCCTAATCATTAGGCAGCACCGCCCCTTGAGACTAACGACCATCTGGGCAGGTGCGGAAGTAATCTTCATGGTGGCCAACCAGCATTTCATTCCAAATTTCCTCCGCGACGTCGATCGTGTCCGCCGTCTGTTGAATAAGTCTTGCTCCGGACGGTATTTCAACTTCGCGCAAGTGAATGGGCTCTGCACTCCCTCGGGACCCTTTCCCTCTTTCTTTCAATTAGCGTACACACGTCACTCCCTAATTCTCTGTCTTTCACCAAAGCACGATCGAGGCGCGGTTCAGCAACATGGAGAGGCGGAACAAAGAGCAGCGGCAGAGCTCTCTCCCAAGCAGCCTAATTCCCCATCTCTATACCAGGCCACAGGTTCCCGAGAGCAATGCCCTCTCCACGCCAGCGTTTCGGACAATCGTGCCATCGCCAGCTTCAACGAGGGTGGATGAAGATCCAGACGCGGCTGAACGCACAGCACTCCCCTCCATGCGATCTTCATTAACTCTCCCTCCCGTCGCTTCATCGTTCGCCCCTCCTTTCCTACAGGAAGATACCCATCGCGCTCGCTACATAAACTACGAAGCAAGACCGCTGGCGCCTTCCGAACAAAATCCGAATTTCAGGACAGCAAGCCCCATCGACCTCCCCTCTTCTGGAATTATCCGCTCAATGGGCAGCCTATCTCTGCCTTCTAACGTTCCCGGTCAACAATACACGAGTTCGATTTATGGGGACCCCCTTTATCATGCAAATCGACCTGACAGTGTGATTCACGGGGTGAATACTCCTTATGCACTACCAACCCCGCACGAATCGGTACTTTCACGCAGGTCTTGGAGAGAGGGAGAGGCTGGGCCTTCGTCGCTCACTAATGTCCCCCCGCTCGAGCTCAGTCGGAGTCGGGGACGAAGAGGTTCCAGCCAACCAGCACAACTGACACGACACTCCGACACTTCAAATATTCGAGGCGATGTATCAGATGGAGAGGATGGAGGACGCCCATGGAGGGAATCCGAACTTGAAACCTATCATGGTAGAGCAGGCCCTTCAGCACCACGTACGCCATGAATTTTTTTGCGATCATTCCTAATTTCAACACCGTTCGCAGACGTAGGAGTGTATGGCTCTTGGTCAGATACCTTTGAGGAATCTTTGGCACCGGGTTCAGCCCTGAGTCTAGGATCCGACACACCATTGTCGCATTTTCCAAGGAGTCACAGCCCGTTCACCTTGTCCTCAGTCAACGCACCACATCGAACATGGTCGGGAAATCCTGCTGGAGGTTTTGGTTACAATGAGTATCCCCCTGTCTATTCCCCCAGTTCAATATCGGAGATGTCCAGCGAAGGGAGACCGGATGATGGAGTGAGGGACGCTAAAAAAAAGGGGAAAAAGCGACGGCGAGATTCTGATGAAGGAGACGATAGCGCTAGGCAGGGTAGAAATCCAAGGAAGACGGCAGTTGCGTGCAACTTCTGCCGGGGTAAGATCTCAAACTTTCAAACCATGCAGTCTTGACTCATACGAATATGTTAGGTCGGAAACTTCGCTGTAATGGCGCAAAGCCCGCTTGCTCTAATTGCATTGTCCGGAAATTTCAATGTGAATATGTTCCGGTTCAACGGCGTCGGGGTCCTGGAAAGGCCCCCAAGGGAACAAAACCGAAGAAGGGTTCGAACGTCGCCCGGTCAGAACCTTCGACCTCGCTTCCACCAAGCAACCGGACGTCAAGAAATATGACTGGAATGATAGATCCTCATGCGACGATATCTCTGGAGAACTTCTCATTCCAGGCCTCTGAGTTGCCGCCGCCGCCACTGACAAGTTCGACATCGCGCCGGAGACGGAGAGGTCGCATGTCGCACACACCAAGCCCGGAACCTGATTCGGACGCAGACAAGTGATCTTGACGGATACCAACGGTCCTGGCGGACCATGTCGCAAATCGCCAACTTTGATGCTGATGTGGACCTGGACTAACATACTTACTGCTTTTGGAGGTGTGCCTTCCCATCTTCCCCACATTAATTTCCCGGCGTCCACCAATGACAGATCCTCCCGACTTCTCCTTACGTACTTCTGTTGCTATCCAGTCTTTACTTAGTTGCTTTATACGCGCACTCCGGGCGCATGCCTACCGCTCCCACGGCCTCTTTACCCTAATTCTGCTGGTTTGCACTGCACACTCCGTCCGTTCACCTTGCTTCACTCACCGTAATTCTCTAGCACCACATTACCACCTTATATTTGTCCTACATTTCTTATAATCTATAGCGTAGTGTACTAAATATCTTATATTCTGTGTCCGCAATCTACAATGGGCCGAAATTGGCGTTCTGAATATTTGAACCTTAGTTTGTTCCGATTGGTTCGGTGGGAATTAGCAGGATGTCGGTTCATCAGAGTTTTCGAAATCACCGCGCTTGCCTGCGTGCGGGCAATCCTGCTTTCTCCGTTCTGGCGTACGCCGTTCGTTGAGATTTCCAGTCATGAACTCGTCTGACATACGCAACCGCCATGAAGAGGGTGACCGCAGCGCCGCCCAGCCAGGTGCCGCGTATTCGACCCACAACCCCCATGCCGGAACTCACGATGCCCCGGGTAACAAGTCTGCAGTATCCAACGCCGCCAACACCTGCTAACTGAGCGCTACCTCCTCTATTCCTACTAGACAAGTCTCGGACTGAGTTCACTTTGCTCGTAGCGGGATGCAGAGGAGGTGAGTCGACCCTTTCTCATCTTAATTAATTCCGGTGCCGTGCTGACGCTCGGACCAGGCAAAACCTCGTTCCTCCGTCTTCTCTTGGATACCAGCACTATCTCTCCCACCGCGACGAAGGAACAGCTTGCTTCTGTCGCAAAGTTCGTCCAAGGTTCCAATAGCCATACATCCTACATCAGACCAACATCGATTGATATCAATGTTGACATCGACGGCAATGGTGGCACAGAACAGATTGGACTCCACTTAATCGATACCCCTTCCCTGGACTTCAAGGACGAGAAGGCTGCTGAATGGCTGGTGTCCGAGACGCTGCGAAATATCGATGCCCGCTTTGCCGAAGGGGCCGAGATGGTGAGCGCTTAACTATTATGGGCCGAACAAAGCTCGTTATTGACGTCCCTCGCAGGATTGGAACTCACAAATGAAAAGCGACCGTTATGTTCATTTGTGTGTGCATTTACTCCACTTTCTTTGCCTACACGCTGACTATCAACTTGACAAGGTGTATATATTTCCTGGATCCTGACCAAATTGTGCCACCTTCGGTACCGGGACCCGCTGCGCCTCTCGTACCACGAGCGCGTACTAACAGCTTCTCTCACACTGAACAAGAACCTGTTATTCTGGAGCCTCCTCTGACGACTAACCCCCTGTTGCTTAAACCGTCCTTGCCGGCGGCGGATATTGACATCATACGCCGCCTGTCTGGGCGCGTGAACGTGCTTCCAGTTGTTGCTCGTGCTGACATGCTCTCAAATGACCGTCTTGCAGCGGTCAAGGTCGCTATTCGGAGGGACTTAGCAGAAGCAGGAATTGGTTTTGGCATCTTTGATGTGGACACGCCTTATCAAACTCAGGATGATCTCCGTTCGAACAAGAGCGGGGAACCGTCGAACGGGTATGGGCCTCTGAATGGCTCGGCTTCATCAAATACCAATACACCACCGACATCACCTGTTACTCCTGTCCTACGGTTGCCTTACGCACTCATTTCACCTGATATGTACTCCCACAGTGATGGCGTTGCGCGCTTAATGCCATCACGCCACGAGCTCGTTCAACAGTATACTCCTTCACCTCACTATTCTTCCCCTGTGTCCAAAATATCTCGAGGAAAGTTCACTCGGAACTACCGTTGGGGATTTCTTGACGTTCTGGATCCAAACCACAGTGACTTTTTGGCACTCCGTGCGGCTATTTTTCACCATATGGAGGTAAATGCAACTCTAACATCTTTTTCGTTTGACTCTGACCGTTGATCATTTTGCTTCAGACACTTCAAAAATACACTAGGGAGTATCTTTTCGATAAATTCCGGACTGAGTATCATCGTCAGCAACGTCCCGTCCATCATTCCGTCCAACACCACCTTCCACAATCTATGGCACAGATAGGTTCTCTTTCCCATGGCTCGCGCCCGATTCTAGCCATCGACACCGCTCCACATCAAGCGATACATCGACATCCATCACTTCCCGCACCACGCGATATACTTGGCGGGGATATACGCCCTAGCCAGGTCAGTCGACCCATGCCTGATTCTATGGCACCAAGTGCTTCCGGTAGAGGAGCCTCTTCGAGTGGGTCGTGATTCACCACTTCAACTTCTCTTACTAATAATTGTCGCAGGGTCAACTAAACAACGTACAAAGAAAATCACTGTTGCTTGCAATTTCTGCCGATGTGAGTGGTACGCACTTCAAGTACGGTAAATTTTATGAACCCAACAATCACAGCGAGAAAACTCAAATGCGATGGTGGCCGGCCCGCTTGCGGTCAATGTGTAAAACGATCTAATCCGTGTGACTACATGCCACAAAATAAACGTCGCGGAACTGTACGACAGCGAAAAGGTGACGAGAGTGATAGTGATAGCGGCGAAGAAAGATCCGCAGAACAGGACGAAGCCTCTGCTTCGCCTGAGGTGCCTTCCCAGCCATTATCACGCAGGAGCTCCAACGTGGATAAGCTCAGTCGTGAAGGATATGCACCCCTTCCACAACTTGTGCCCCCCATGGAAAGACGCGAAGATCCCCTTCCAGGTCCTTCATCTCGCCCAAAGCCTCCACACCATCCAAACGAACAACCACGCAGCTTATTCCCTGACAATGAATTGCCGCACATTGCCACACTGTCTTTACCTGAACACTCACCATCGACACCCGTCCCCATGTCTGCTCCCTCCCTCCCACCTATTCGACCAGCCTCTGAACAGCAGGCTGCACAACGAAAACGCGCAGCCACCGTCCCTGGTAAGAGCTCGCGACAAGCATCCAACTCAGGTCCAAAAGTAGTTGCCTGTAATTTTTGCCGAGGTTTGCTTAGATGACCCCTCTACACATTTTCAAAACTGATTTGTGGTATTTAGCGCGCAAGACAAAATGCGACGGAGCACACCCAGCCTGCGCGAGCTGTGCCCGCAGGTCTCTACCGTGCAATTACGTCCATGACTCCGGATCCTCTGGACCGGGAGCAAAGAAAGGCCGGCGGGCTTCAAGCAGCAAACCTCCTGCTGAATCGCCTCATTCCCTCTCTCCACCGTCCTCTCGCATGGTGCCTACTCCGTCAACCGGGAACGACGGGTACGAGCACCGAGAGAGCGAGATGCACGTCAAGGGCGATCTTGATTTGAAAAGAAATTTGGAGTACGCGGGCGTAAGCCGACCTCCAAAGAAAATGAGAATGGAGAACTCCCCGCCAACGGTTGGTATACCCTAAATTTGGTTGCGCAACACACCTATTTGTTTGTAGATTATCTATCTTTCCATGCTCTCCTTTCTCGTTTCGCTTTCCTCTTATCCACTGGTTGACTTGGTTGTAGGTAGTAGTTGTGATCTCCTTTACTATTTAGTACTTTGCATGGTATGGGACTGTATCTGTATTTTGTTTCCCCTGTCAAGAATTCTATCAGTTTGTTTTTCCCACCACCTCAGTCCACTCATTGGTCAATTATATTGGTTTTGATGCGACGTCCCTGGCTGAAATAGTTGTACCCTTTGTCTCCACGTTCTATTTTACTCTCTCTCCTTCGCGGCTCCTCGCGTCTTTACGACTTACTGAACTGAATCGACTTCACACACTCTTTTTCTGTCTCATATATTTTACCCTTTGCTTGTTTTTTACCCCTCCGAACCTCTTTAGCAATGTTTTCTTTCCGTCGGAAGCCCAAGAAGGAGCAGGACAAGCCTCGGATTCGGACTTCACCCTCCCTCCCGGAACTCAATAGTTCAGGAATCCCGTGGCCCGAAAGCCTTGTGGATGTTGCCGCAATTCAACAGTCGGACCTACCCACTGAACAACATCACCAAGGTGCGGCCAAAACCTCTTTCCAAGGAGTCAGCTACCCGATACCATTCCATAAACCGTTTCGGGGTTCTCCAGGAAAGCCCAAAGATGGAGGACTCATATCTTCTTTGTATATGACGAGCCCGCCTTCAGCTTTCGAAAATCGCAAGTCCAATACCCCAACGGTCAGCCGATACAGTCAGCGCAGGGCGCGCATTCCTCCCACCTTCAATGTCATGGCGAGTTCCACGTCAACTCCCTTAATTACTAACTGCTGAAGAACCCCACAGGTCGTTGGTGGCAAAGGAACGGGAAAGACGTCACTACTAAGGTTACTTTTGGATACCGCGGACATATCACCTACTGCCACTGTTGACCAGAAAGCTGCGCTCGACCGCTTTTTACGCGGTACAACCAAGCCCACTCAATCAATTCAGACCGCCTGCATAGAGATCTGCGAGTCAAGATTCGACAGGATTCTCTTCTCTGTCATCGACACTCCTGGGTTGGATTTTCAGGAAGGAAGGGAACTGAAGCTTGAGCGGCAAGTCAATGGAGTAATAAAGTACGTGGACGCTCAATATGCGGACACCATGAGCGAAGTAAGCTTCTTTTCCATTTATAGACGCCTAAGCATCCTCATTGTACTAGGAATCCAAAGTCGTACGAAAGAGCAAAGGAGACCAGCACATTCACCTGTAAGTCCTTGCTATATGTCTGCTATTAAGCAGCACTGACATGTAGCTTGCGTCAGCTGCATATATCTGGTCGATCCGTCTTCCATCGTGACCGTCGCAGAAAGACGAGCCCTATCATCTCTTCCCGCCAAAACTCGCTCCGAGACGACCGTATCGTATCGTACACCGCCAGAACTCGTGCCAGACACGTCGTCAGCTGATGATTCGGACGATGACGAACCCTTGACGATGTCACCCGCCGAAATTCGGGTGATTCGGCGATTATCTGCACGTACCAATGTCTTGCCGGTAGTCGCTCGTTCAGATTCCCTTACGGACGCGAAACTTCATGCCGTGAAGCTTGCCGGTATGTAGTCCCCGACGTATCTTTTCCTTGTAATTAAACGACGCCTATAGTTCGTAATGGGTTGGCTGAGGCAGGGCTCGATTTCGGTGTCTTTGAGCCGGCCAAGAATTCGCCTGACGCTATACCAAAAAGACAGACACATTTTGCTACCTCCAACGGCAATGGACACAACTCAGAAAATGGCAATGGCAATGCAGAGCCAAGTGAAGAAGAAGGGCCAACAGACGAGCGCCAGGCTCGACCAGTGATCAAACTTCGTCCGACGCGACACAGAGGCCTCTCGCGCTCACGCTCACGACGTGACTTGTCCTTAGCGGTCGAGGATGATCACTGGCCTGTATCTCCAGACTCGGCCGACAGAGAAAGTGTTGCCAACGTCCGCTTTTCTGCACACATCATCGCCAAGACTGATCTCACTGAACTCCTCCCATTCGCTCTTATAACTCCGGAAGGAACCAAACGAAGGCAAAGGCCTCTCTCTTCGGACAGTCAGCAATTGGAGACGCCTTCGTCGCCGGAACAACATTCTGAAGAGGATACTGTGCCACCAACGCCTGCGTCAATTCGAAGTGTCCGACTGCCCTACCTCCATGGCCCACCGGACGAATTGAAGGGTGTCTTCGTCAGGAAGTTCCGTTGGGGGACTGTAGATGTGCTCGACCCGAATCATTGCGATTTTGCCGCTCTGCGAACGGCTGTTTTATCTACACATTTCAAAGTGCGTATGTTCTTCTCAAGTTATACCGCCGTCGTACTAGTTCTAACGCGCGGAATGTAGGTTTTGAAAACTCACACGAAAGAAGTCCTGTATGAGAAGTACAGGACTGAGAAACTACTCGCCCGCCGTGCCACGCGTAACATCTCGGAGGAAGAACGACAACGTCTTCTGGAGGGTGCGTTGTGTTAAGGATACCGGTTCAATTTATTGTCAATCTAACTTCCTCTCAGATCTAGGATTGTGATTTTACTGACCACATTTATGTTCAACATTTCCGATATATATCCCCTTTCAATTATATCCTCTTTCAATTCTTCCATACCCCTCCCCTCGTTCACTAGTTGTTCTCATAGTTTCTACTTTTTTTACATGCCCTTGGATTGGCTGGTTATCGTCTGCTGGAAGGAACGGAACATTGAGATGCAGATATTTTTATGACTTTACATGCTGAACTCCGGTTGATTGCTCAATCAATACCCTTTCTACCCTTTCACAAACAGTCATAAGCACGATATGAAACAAGACTCTGGGAACTGAGATAATACGATAATGTTACATGCCGGGAGTACATGAGTCTCTAAATGGGACTGTTCTTTTTCGATAGCTTGTCAATATCTTCCTGAGAGAGTCCGTCCAAACGATGCAATAGATATTCCACCTAAGCCTTGATCAGCAAAGTTCAGGGTACCCGATATTTTTCACCCACCTCTACCTCCTTCGTCAATGGGATTATGTAGCTCTCGTAGAGATCTACAACACCGTCAACATCTATCTTATCTGATCCATTGGCTTTGCCATTGCCGTTAACCATGACATCATTGTCGACTGCAATGTCTTGTGCGTATGTCGCTGCCTTCTTCTGCAGGCGCACGAGCAGTCTCCTTTCGACCTCAGGCTTCGTTATCAAATCCTCCAAAGCCTTGCGATTAGGTTTGACAATGAACGGAATGAATGCTGAAGGATCCTCGAGGAATTTTGACTCCGAGACAAACTTTCCTGGACAAAAATGTCATGAAGGTTATCAGAGGATAGGAGATATGATGCTCACCGTAATGTACTCGTTTGCTGACTGCTTGGACAACCTCCACATCAATCGTCGCCGCACTTCCGTAATTTCCGTCATCCTCAAACTCCTCATCTCCGATAATGCCGTTGGCTCGTTTGAGTGCTGCCAAAGCCAACGTCGCTCGGCGGGTAATTCGGGGGACAATTGCACAGGTATAGAAGGATAGTATAGAGGGATTGACGTTCACTTTATTGGGGTATAGGATTTTAGGGAAGGATAGAGGTGGCAGGACGGGTTTCGGGAGATCGGCTGTGAAGGGGTATTCATCGGGACTGAAATGTGGAAGCTTCAAAACTAAGAGTGTTATCTCTTGACGCTGGGCCAAAACCTTACCTGGTATATCGCCGTGCTTTTGCTGAATGCATACAGTGATCAGTTTTCCATAGATTCTAGTCACTCAAGGGGACCTCACCGTGGAAAGTTTCTGTCTCCTTTAAAAACCACTCTAGCCAGCTGCCCTCGAACCCCAGGTCATTCAATTCCTTGAACCAGCCACGCTGATAAATGCGAGGATTATGCGCAAACTGAGCACGTTCGATGAGAGAGAAGATGATGGTATCCTCCAGCCTGGTTAGGACGGATCTGATACGGTCCAATGATAACGGATCTCCACCAAGCATGAAGTTTTGAGACTGCATCGTGCGCCGGCGACCAAAGCAAAGCAGAGACAGAGAAATAGGGGCTAATTTGGGAGTCCAGTGACAAGAATCTTTTGAGAGCCTATTCGGAGACACCTGAATGAAATGGCGAGACACCTTATATGCTTTGCTCGGCGTTGTGGTTAACTTGCAGGGTCATAAACGTGGGAGGAGAACTGTCTTCATGAACGCGTGACAAGTCACTCTCATCTTCTCCTGCTTGCCAGTATGCACCTCTACGAGATTCGCCAACTCTTAGTGCAAGACTCTGCCTGGAAACCTTGTTTTACGCTAGTTCACGCAGCTTAGCTCAAATGACCCATTCTGGCTAGCTGAAATCTTTTGAAAGCGCCGAAAGAACATCAAACCCATCATCACAGGGACTCTCTGGACCATTCATTTCGAGATGATTGGCAGAATACGTCAATCACAAGCGCACCTTTCCTGCAGACCTAGTCTCGATCTCCTGGACCCTGGATATCGACGCGAGTGACGTCTTGGTAGCTGCAATCATCATGAATTCTTTTCTTCTTCAGTTTCTGGTAACTTCGGACTACTGTGATGTACCTCGGACGTCATGTTCAGGTAGCTCTTCTAATTCGTTCTGGAGCGCACTTTGTTAGCGGAAGCATTAACTTCTCTCGCAAAGGAGTGACGTTTCCGGGGTATGTGAATCTGGTCCGCCGTCACCTCGTCTGTGGGACATGCACATGGGCACCATGTTTTATTCTTGTCCCCCAAACACTAGGCGCACAGGCTGGGATACACAGATCCTGGCTTGAAGTCGCACGCGCGAGGTGCGCACGTTTCTATCCATGGACAAGGAACGATTCCGAAATTCTTCGTGATAAAAACCACCCTACACTCAGCCAATACTCGGGCGTCTTCCTTTGGCGTTCCTCCACGACTTTGAAAAGACCTTGTCACGTTCGGCCCGATCGGAGATAACGGCCCTGAATTTTCCGTCGAAGTGTGCAGTATCGCGAAAGGCCGAGCAAAAGTGCTCCGTGTTGGATGATAAGAGCTCAGTTGGATTCTTAAATGCCTGTTCACCGTAAAAAGCTCGTACTGGGATGGTCTTCCGACTTGAAATCAGATGTGGATTTTGAATTCTTTTGGCGAGTCATGTCATCGTGAGTCATCTCATCTTACCGTTGGACCCAAGCTGAACTTCTCTAGATCTTCTGCCTTTTTCTTTGTCTCTTTAGGGCTCTCTCAATTAAATCGGATTCAAATCCTGCACAGCTTTCCAACATGATTGCTACAGTCCAGCAGAGAAGCGATATTGTGTTATGCCGCAGGAACATGATAATCACTGCTAAGGAAGTTTCCAACGGCTTGTGACTGCCTTTTTGGGAGGAGATGGTCACAAAACTGAGACCGCCGGTTAACATTGATCCCGCTGGGGTCTCACCTTAGTTTATCTAAATCTAATCGATTGCCAGGGGCTCACCAAGGACCTCGTAAAGACTAGGGAACACTTCGGAACATTGCATTCCGTCTCCATATAAAGTGCTTCTGACCGCGGTTTAACTTCACAGGTTTCCACCATGACTCCAGTACCCACCACGGATACGTCTCCCGTCGTCTCAAACACTACTCACAAGTATGACGTCTTGGAAGACTATGATGGTCACTATCGCTTTGCTCCCATTGAGGAGTCGCAAGTTTCGAGGGCAATGATCAAGCGGTGAGCAACTCCTCTATCTACTCATTGGATTCGCGGATCGCATTCTGAGTTACATTGCAGATACTTTAACACCATGTATGAACGAGCAATTTCGGACGTCGTGATTGTCGGTGCAGGCAGTGCGGGCCTAACTTGCGCTTGGTACCTCGCCCACACTCGCCCTGAGGTACGTCTGCTCTTTACCGCCGACGATAGCAGAGACTAACGCACTGGAATAGCTGAAAATCACCATCATCGAGGCCAACGTGGCTCCTGGTGGTGGCGCTTGGCTGGGTGGGCAGCTCATGTCTCCCATGGCAAGTCGTTGCTGTTTTCAGTTGCGGGTTACGACACTGACGTCATAATGCAGGTCATTCGCAAACCGGCTGATGGCTTCCTGCGTCAGCTTGGTGTGCCCTACGAAGACGAGGGCGCGTTCGTCGTCGTCAAACACGCCGCATTGTTCACGTCGACCCTGCTTTCCCAGGTCCTCGCCATGCCTAACGTTGTTTTGATGAACGCTACGGCCGTCGAGGACCTCATCATCCATCAGGACTTCCGTGGACTGCAGCGTGTCGCAGGCGTAGTGACCAACTGGACACTCGTGGCGCTCAACCACGACACCCAGTCATGCATGGACCCCAACACTATCACTGCACCCATTATCGTTTCCGCGACCGGCCACGATGGCCCGATGGGTGCTTTCTCAGCCAAACGGCTCGTCAGCGCTGGTTTGACTAAAGAGCTCGGAAACATGCGTGGTCTCGATATGAACCGCGCTGAGCCGGCTATTGTCAACAACACACGTGAGGTCGTCCCAGGGCTTATCTTCACTGGTGAGCAATAATAATAGCGAAGCTTCTTTACGCGGTGCTTATGGGGCGTTTTCTTGCAGGTATGGAACTTTCAGAACACGATGGGTCTAACCGGATGGGACCGACTTTCGGCGCAATGATTGCCAGTGGAATCAAAGCGGCTCATGTAGCTTCCAAGATTTTGGACTCTTCGGAAATAGTCAGGGGGAAGATCGTTGGGTAAGGGAGACGATCTGAGTCAGAATTTTTGATTTGGCACTGGCAAAAAAAAGAACAATAACAAGGCCTCTCTGCAACTTTGTATTCTGATGCTGTATTTTATCAGCTACTTATGTACTGCATGAAAATGTAACAACGACATTTTTTGTGCTGCATCTTATCATCGAATGTTACTTTCAAGGTGCTCAAATGTCAATTCCAATTTCCCATCACCCAGTACTGTGGCGCTCTTCACTAACCGTTATTTGGCATAAGCTTCGATAATAAACAATGCCCAGAACTCGGCCCGCCACTTCCGCAGCTTACGAGTCTACCAACCTCTAGTCTGAGAACCTCCATCTCCCAACACACTAACCATGGGCTTCACACTCCCCACGCAACCAAGCCAAGCCGACCACGCACGGCTCCTCATGGACCACAAAACCAACATCGAAGCCCAAATCGAAGCCCAAATCTCGATCCTCAAAGCCAACTCCTCGACGATGCAGACGTCGTTGATGGACGAGGACGGGTTCCCGCGCGCAGACATCGACGTGTACGCCGTGCGGTTTGCAAGAGTGCGGATTATTGAGCTGAGGAATGATTATCAGAGGGTGATGGATGATATTGCGAAGGCGCTGCAGGGGATTTATGATCCGGGAATTGTGAGGGATGAACCTGGGAGGGCGGAGGGTAGTAGTAGTATTAGTGCGGATAGTGCGGTGTTGAAGCCATTTGCGAGGGTGGACAAAGTGGCGCCGGGGAGTCCGGCGGCTGAAGCTGTGCGTTTTTCTCTCGATGTTATGAGGAGTACTTACACTGAATGCGCCACACGATGGGTTCTGCAGGGTCTTACTCGCGAGGATCTCGTGGTGAAGTTCGGTCATTTGGATCATGCAGCGTTCTCCTCGTCGTTGCAGCCGTTGTCTGAATTAGTTGCTGAGAGCGAAAACGTGGGTCTCTTTGTTTCGTTGTTTCGAGGGCCATGTTGACTAAGGCTTCCATCACGGCAGCGGCACATCACGATCCGAATACTCCGTGCAGAGCAGATTGTCTTCCTAACGCTGACACCGAGAAAAGGGTGGGGCGGTCGCGGCATGCTAGGGTGAGCAATCTCCCACAACTCCTGCGATTTCGAACTAACGATTCCGTAGATGTCACATCGTGCCACATTCATGACATCGCAAGCATATTTATTGTATTCAGATGTACATCTCGTTGTATCGATATTCAAACAGTTATGTAACAAAATATTTTTATAGTTTAGCTCTCGCAGCCTCCCCGAATACCATCGCCAGATTTGCTTTCACCCTTCCTTCAGTACCCTCCTTTGCCCGCCTCAAATCGTCGATCGCAGCAGCCGTGCCACCTTCGAACACCCAGCGCGAGAACACCTCGATGTCCGTGTCTCGAGCGGCGTCCCCGGTGGTATATGCCCAGATGGCATGCTCAAGCAGGAAAGCACTGGATGCGATGTAGCCTGTTACCATGAGTGCCGGTCGTGGGATTAACGTTCCGATGGGGCGGCCGAATGAGCCTGAGAGTTCGACGATAGCTTCGTTGAGGACTTCCAAGGGTTTTTGCAGTTGAGTCTGCAGAGCTTGCGGGCTTGAGGATACGACGTCTTTCCCCCACTGAAACGAGCATAATTAAGATTTCAATGTATACGGATCTGAAAATTAAGAAAGACGCACCGAGGTGAACGCGTTCAATGTCTTGGGATCCTGTGCAGCTCTGGCGAGGTCCAACGCCAAGACAGTCGTAGTTCCTTCCCATATCCTACGAATGCCATCAGTTGCCAAATCTTAATCAAAATGCAGAATCAAAGCATACTTCTCAACCAGCGAATCCCGAATCTGCCTCCCAAACCCATTCTCCTCCATATACCCAGCACCTCCGAGCGCAGTCATCGCCTCCTCCATCCCATGGCACGCCTTCTCCGCCGCAAACGCCTTCGCAATCGGCGTCAACACCCTCAGCCTCCTCTCCTCCCCCTCGTCGGCAACGCCACACTCCACCTTCCCCAGGAGCCCTACAACACCAAATGTCAAATGCACCAACGCGCGGTACGTCAAGTTGATCGAGGCGAGCTGCGATACGTGCAGCGGTGAATCCTGTAGAAGCACCGTCTGGCCGTTGATCTTACGAACACGCGCAAACGCTGTGGCGATCGCGAGGCACTTGCGCAGCCCGCCGATAGAGGCGGTGGCAGACCACAGCCGCGTGATATTGAGCACGGGCGAGATGTTCTTGATGCCCTGGTTGAGCGTCCCAATGAGGTACGCTTCCGAGGATTCGAGCGAGAGCTCGGCCGTGGGGAGGATCTGTGTACCGATTTTGTTCTTCATCCGGTGCACGAAGATGTTGTTGCTTGTGGATGGGGGGACTGGGTCTGTCGGTGAGCGGAGGAGGGGGAGCCGGAGAGGGACGAGGAAGAGGGAGAGACCGCGGGAGCCGGCGGTGGGGGGCCCCGTGCGTGCGAGGGCGACGGAGATGTGGGAGTCGGTTGCGCTGGAGAACCATTTGAAGCCGTTGAGCGTGTATTGGGGGCCGAAGGGGTTGGTTTTGCCTGTGGAGGTGGCGGTGGTCTCGGTTTGGGAGACGTCGGAGCCGCCTGGGCGCTGGGGAGACGGTGAGGGGAGGGATGGGGAGCGTGTGGGGATGACTAACCTCGGTCATCCATTGGCCGGATGTGAATGCGAAGGAGGGGTCGCGACTGTGGATGTTTAGATCGACTGGATATATGCGCAGTGATGATTATTACCTGATGAGCCTGGGCAGAATCTTCTCCTTCATTTCTTTGTTCCCAATCAGCTCAATGACGCGGGCAGTGCCGTCCGTCATGCTGAGCGGGCAGAAGACCTGGAGTTATGTCAATAAACGTCACGAATGAACGCAGTGAAACTCCACACCTCATGCGAGTCGCCGACCATGAGCATCATCTTGGCAAACCCATACGTCCGGCTGTGCTCTTGGTACTTGCGCTCGTAGAATATGCCAGGCAGGCCCTCCTTCTGGCTCACGGCCTTGAGGTCCCGCCAGCCCTCGCTTGTCTCGAGCTCGTCGACGCGGCGGCCCCACTGATCATATTGTATCAGGCTAGGGGGCGCGACTCGGTTGCCGCTGCCCATGGCGCGTATGGCTAAGGAACGTTAGGCATGTCTGTTATGAAGTTCTGTGTATGGGTGGGGACGCACTGGTGATGACATCTGCGCCTAGACGGACAAGGTCGGGCTCTATCTCGTTGAAGGCACTACAAGGTGAAAGGTTGGCTAAGGAGCTCGGACATGTGAAAGTGACACTCGTACTTTGGGGGGAGTGTTCGTCGCAGCAGAGCTGGCAGAACCGGATCAGAGGTGTACGGATTGTCCTCGGGGTATGGGATCTGCACAACCGTCAGCGAGATTCATTTTTACTATAGAGTCAGTTGTTCGCTCACCGGCTGAAAACCCTCTTCGACACGCATGACTGGAAAGAGGAAGTCGGTTTGAAGGTATGTACAAGTCAAAGGTCCAGACGCTCCGTATATGAGAGCGCAGAATATCACTTGATCATGTTCCGGTTACAGCGACACCCGAAAGCAGAGTGCGCATGGATAATGCCAATGATCATGAGGCTCATGTTCGGAGGGACATGTCATTGCTCAAAATGACAGTGGGGTAGCGTACATAGAACCGAACGGGTTCAAGCAAAGTGTGTTCGACGCTCTGACCGACGCCGTCAACGTTGGTGGCATCATGATCAGCGCTTTCGATGTTGGAACTTGTCTTCGGCAGTGCTCGGCCCGGCGAAATGAACTCTTCTTGACCCTTTGACCCCGGCCCACTGACCCCACTGACCCCACAGCAACACCATGTCTGCTTGCTTGCGTTTCACCCGCAGGGTAAGCCCCAATCATCACATCAACAAGTATGTTCTAACAAATCCTCCATAACCAGGTTTGGCAATCATTTGTCGAACATAAGGGTGCGTCAAATAGACGTTTTCTTCTACCCCACCCTTCTCAGCAGGAATCCTAAATGCTCAATTGACAGGACATGACTCCCAGTGTTTCCCTAATGTAAGAATCAAGCTGTCCGACCCGTATAGAAGTGCACTTCTCTGACAGTGACTCTTCCTTACTCCGAAAAGCTCGTGATCCACGACGCGAAGCCCGGCGAGGTGCTCGTTTCGCTGAAGGTCGAGCAATCCAATCGTACGTGTCACTGCCGGAATAATGTCTACAAGTCAGCACAGCACTGGTTCTGACGCGGCTCTTCGTCAGTGAACCGAGTTGGGGTACGTGAATAACTTTTTGTTGCGTTCTCGTGGACCTCGGGGAATACAGTATTGATTTGTCGTAAAGACAGGTGCAAGAGTTTTCTTTTCAGTGCTTTGTAGCCGAGGGTTTAAACGATATCTATGCATACGCTAGTCCACGGAGGGCTTATCCTCTCTCTCACCGATACGCTGGGGTCCCTTGCAGTCGCCACCAAGGGACACTTTATGACTGGCGTCTCGACTGATATCGGGACCTCCTTCATCCGTCCTGCTGGCCGGGTAGGGGACGTCCTGCATGCAAAGGCTGTATTGACTGCCATGGGTACGTGTCATGCCTTTGTTTAACTCGTACGGAACTTGATATTTGTTTAGGCAAGTCACTGGCGTATACGCGTGTTGATTTTACGAATCCGGCGGGAGACCTCGTCGCGTATGGGTGTAAGCTTCCGTGGCTTCTGTGTCTTCTGCGTCCCTTATGAACCCCATGTAGACCATACGAAGTATATTGGTAAATCTTCGAGCCACCATGTATGTCGTTCAAACTTATTGTTCAAGTTCTAACATTCAATAACGACATGCGATAGAAAAACATCAGGTTTTCAGAGGACGGAGAGGATGTTGTGGAGGGAGATGATGTACACTAGATACATGTCTTTTTTATGATCAAGTGCAGTATTTAGTGTTTGAGAACATAAATGACTTTGAGAGGTGGGGTGGGGTGCTGAGGCGGGGTCCGGGGAATTCGCCGAAATACCCGACCCCGCCGTCTCCGCACCACCACACGCACACGATGGACGACGAGCTGTCCGCGCTCCCACCCGACACCGAGCTCCGCAAATTCACCTCGCGCATCCGCACAACCTCGCTCGGCGTCCATGTCCGCCAGGCTTATCACTCCCCAGCCAGCCCTCAGTCATCCACCACTGGCAGACGCGGCGAATCACCACTCCGACGTCTTAGTTCCCCCAGTCCAATGTACGGTTTTACGTCCAGGCCCGTATAAATATGCTATTCTTCACTAATGCTAATTACACTAGCCCACACCACCTCACCCACGAGATCCACGCACCCACACCACAACGACACCTCCTCGAGAGCAACGCATCGCAGCACTGGCTCCGCACGCCCCCGCACTCCCCCACCTCCTCCCGCGCGGCGTCGCCCGTGTCCGCTATCCACACACATAGGCTGATACGCCATATGAGTTTCAGCTCGTTGCATGAGGAGACTCGTCCTCGTCCCAGGGTACATGATAAAGAGAAGGAGAAGGAGAGGGAGAGGGAAGGGGAGACGATGGGAAGGAGGTGGATTAGGTGGATGAATAGGAGGGGACTTAAGCGTTGGGTTGTACCGGGAGCGATATTGACGTCGACGCTCGTCAAGGCGTGTATTAGCCTCGGGTCGTACTCTGGTGAGTTCCCCGTCGATTCTACTTGTCAAATTGAATTTTGAAGCTGAGTGGTTTGACTAGGCAAGGGTACCCCGCCTATGTTTGGGGACTACGAAGCACAAAGACACTGGATGGAGTTGACGGTGCATCTACCGCTGAGGCAGTGGTACACGTATGATCTGGAGTACTGGGGTCTCGATTACCCACCGCTGACGGCGTACATCTCGTGGATATGTGGTAAAATGTATGTTTTCCCCGGCCCACTCACTCCTCCATGCATTGTTCACTGACGTATGATGTAATTTAATTTCACAGTGGCTCATGGATCGACCCGGCGTGGTTTGCGCTGGACACGTCGCGGGGCATCGAGACAGAGGGCAGTAAGGTGTTCATGCGCACGACGGTGGTTGTGTGCGATGCGTTGGTGTATGTTCCTGCCCTGCTGATGTTTGCACGGACGTGGCAGGGGACTCGGTCGAAACGCACGCAGGTACGCATACGCATATGCACCTTGTGCATGGTGTTGGGGGTAAAACTGACGTTTGGTTTGTAGAGCCTTGTGTTGTTGACGTTGCTGTTCCAGCCCGCGCTGCTGCTAGTTGATTTTGGGCATTTTCAGTATAATTCTGTAATGCTTGGTGCGTGCTTTCTAGTCCCTCCAGAGATATTGAATTGAACCTTGCGTGTAGGCCTCACACTCCTGGCCCTCAATTTCTTCGCGACTGGTCACGATCTCGTTGGTGCTGCATGCTTCGTTCTCAGTCTCGGATTCAAACAAATGTCGTTATACTACGCCCCCGCCATAGGATCCTACCTCCTCGCAAAATGCATCTACCTAGGGCCGTCTCAAGGGTGAGCCAAACATGTCCTTCCCATTCACGCTTTACAAAAACTGACATACACCACCCCCCTCGCAGCGGCATACTCTTCCTCCGCCTCGCCTTGGTAACACTAACCACCCTCCTCCTCCTCTTCCTCCCCTTCCTCCCGCCCTTCGCACCCCTCCCAGCCATCCTCGACCCCATATCCCGTATCTTCCCATTCGCACGCGGGCTTTTCGAAGACAAAGTCGCGAACTTTTGGTGTGCGTCCAACGTCATAGTCAAATGGAAGAACTGGGCATCACACGGCGTGCTGATTAAGCTCTCGGCGGGACTTACGGCGCTGGGGTTCTTACCGAGTGTGGGCGGGATGCTGCATGCGGGGTATAAGCTTCGGCTTCCTGAGAAACTAGAGAAACCAGAGAAATCGGATGTGGTGGGAGGGCCCGCGCATACACATACGCCGTTCCTCCCGCTCCTGCCGTATGCGCTGCTCAGCAGCTCGATGGCGTTTTTCCTGTTCTCGTTCCAGGTGCATGAAAAGACGATATTGCTGCCGCTGTTGCCCATCACGCTGCTGCTGTCGGGCGCGAACGTCGATTCGTCGGTGTATAAGTGGGGCGTGCTGGTCAATAATACTGCGGTGTTTAGGTACGTTGATTTTTTGTGGTTTTGGTTGTGGTTTTTTGGTGCTGATGTGGATGGGGGTGCAGTATGTGGCCGCTGCTGAAACGCGATGGACTTGGTGTGCAGTATATCGCGACTCTGCTGCTGTGGAATAGGTTGATTGGATACAACCCGTTCCGGCTCCCGAATAAATCGTTCATTCAACTACTATCAACGGTGCGTGGCCCATACATAAACCTCCATGTCCACATTTGCTGAAGTGATACATGGTCAGGCTGTATACACCGCGGCCCTCTCCCTACACGTTCTAGAATTCATATTCGCGCCGCCATCGCGATACCCGGACATATACCCCGTACTGAACGTACTCATAAGCACACCGGTGTTCGTGCTAACGTGGCTCTGGAGCATAAAATGCGGGATAGAGGTGGGAGGGGGACTGGGATCCGGCGGCGGGGTGGCGGGTGAGAGAAGACCCCCCTCGGTAAGCGAGCACAGTGTGACTGCGGACGGGGCGGCGACGGGGAGCTTTAGACAGATGGGGGGAAGGGCGGTGAGTTTGGGGGTTGCGCAGAGTTATAAGAGACGGGCAACGTTTGGTGGGAGTAGCAGGGCGTCGAGTGTTGTCGGAGCGGGGGATGCGGAGTGATATCGTGTGTTGTAGTATTTACGGATATTTAATGTGTGAAGCGCGTTCCGTGCCGAAAGGCCACGTGAGCGCCAGATTACTTTGGTATCTGGGGGACACAAGTTTTAACTAAACTGACCCTCCTCTTTCCTGCCCACGACGTTCTAACAACCCTTTCATTTAATTAATTAATCGCCCACGATGCTCGCCATTGCACGTAGCACGCCGCACACGCTGGCACTTCCCTCGCTCCTCGCACGCACCCTCGCAACCGAAACCATCCACAGCACCCCTCCAGACATCCCGCCGCCTCCTCCCCTTAAACCGCCAGCCAAACCCCGCACGTCTTTATACCCACGCCCCCGCCCCGCCGTGTCGCACCACCACCAGGTCCTCCCTCAACTCCCGGCAACCTTCGGCAGCAACCAAATGCTGCCCGTGTCGAACAGCACGCGCGCGCTGCTCGAGTCCATCGTGTCCCAGTTTGACGCCCCGATCAGGTATGCGTTTGCGTATGGTTCAGGTGTGTTTGAGCAGGACGGGTATGGTTATGGAAGTGGAAGTGCGGAGGGGAAGGGGCAGGGGCAGGAGGATGCGCCGATGCTGGATTTCATGTTTGCGGTTACGCATCCCGCGCATTTCCATTCGATCAATATGCATCAGCATCCGAACCATTATCCGCTGCATGCCAGGGTGCTGGGGTCGTCGTATGTTTCGAGGGTGGAGGAGATTGGACCGGGGGTGTGGTTCAATGCGTATGTCCCCATGGGCGGGGTGGTATGTGAAATACATGGAAGAGTTTGATCTCGTAGTAACTAATCGCTTTCTCCTTGTAGAGGATAAAATATGGTGTAACGACGATCGATAACCTTTGCTCCGACCTGCTCAACTGGCGGACGCTGTATCTCGCTGGACGGATGCACAAGCCGCTTCGGATCATCAAGGACGACGCCCGGGTCCGGCTAACCCAGCAAGTCAACCTCACCTCCGCCGTGCGCGCGGCCCTCCTGACGCTCCCGCACGAGTTCTCCGAGACGCAGCTGTTCGAGAAGATCGCGGGAATAAGCTACACGGGCGACCCGCGCATGTTCCTGCCTGCGGAGAACAGGGGCAAGGTGGTGAATATAGTGAGGAAGCAGGGGCCGCAGTTTAAAGAGCTGTATCATAGACTTGTTGTGGGGCTGCCTGGTGTGCATTGGCCGGCGCATTCGAGCACGATTCGGCAGGATACGGCGCCGGGTGCGAGGGCGGCGCATTTGAAGAAGCTGCCGTCGAATTTGTTGAAGGGGGTGAAGGATAATTATGCGAGGTCGGATGAGGTGGGTGTTCCGCCCTTGGAGGCGGATGAGGTTGCGTACTGGTTGCGCCTTGCGAGCGACAAGAGGTTGCCGGATGTTTTGACGGAAGGTGGGTTCTGGTTCAATTTTTTTTTGTTCTGAAGAGAGGTCTCATCTTGTGTTTGTGTTAGAAATGGGAAGGATCGTGAGGTACCCGGCTACGATCCAGTCCCTCAAGGGTATTGCGAGTGCTGGGCTGGGCAAGAGCCTGCGATACAGCATAGCCAAGGTGGGCAAATGGTGGTCGGGCTCTGGACAATGAGGCTTGAGATGATGCATTAGAATTATATGGAGGACTTGGATAGGATTTAATAATTTCTAGCAATGTATCTATAATACGCATCAAGATGTAAGCCCGACTCCTGGATTGGAGTGGGCTTCTTCGCCTCAGGAACGTGGATGATCGAACCCGATCGCGCTGTCTATTCGGCTCAAGCTTGCATTAATGTGTTCCTAGCAATAGTACCTACCCTCCACCTCCACCAACAGCTACTCAGTTTTCTTTCGCGGGTCGGGGCAAGCAGGGATTGAAAGGGATTCCAGATTGAGGTTGCTGGGGTGGACATGCGGGTGTTGTCATGGTGTCCGAGGTCCGAGTTTGGAATCAACGCAGGCAACGAACTTGCAACATTTCGCTCAGCCCTTCTTATATTTTTTCAAGACACTCCTTCGCCGCCTTCAAATTCGACACGCCAGACCGTTTTCCCTTTCCTTCTGTGCACATAATACAAAGAATCTAAATGTCGACGCCTTCACGCTCCCCGCGCCTCTTATCGCCCGACGCGCAGTACAGTGGCGGTGACGCTGCTGCTGCCACCCCGCCGTCGACGTACCCAATAACCCGCACCGTCGCGATCATCAAGACCCATGCCCTCCCCCACCGCTTCGAGATCGAGCGGCGTATCCAGGAAGCCAGCTTCGAAGTGCGAATCCCCCCTCTCTATATCCGGAAACCATAAAGAAGACTCACGTATATGAAACAGATTGTGAAAGAAAGGCAAATGGAATTCGATACCGAGACGGATCCTGATACCCTCTATGAGCTTTTCGGCGAAGATGCCACGTCCTTCTCCGAGTGAGTTTCCTCCTCCCTCGCATCACTTGCATCTTCCCACTAACACTGCCTTTTTCTTCCCCCCCTTCCCCCAAGAGGACCAGTGTGGGTATACGTCCTCGAGCGCCGTCGCGCCGTCGAGGTCCTAAACACACTCATGGGCCACCCCGATCCCGACACAGCGCGCGCCGACTCCCCCAACTCCCTACGCGCCCTCTTCGGCATCTCCCTCCAGCAGAACGGGCTCATGGGCTCCACCGACATCCAGATCGCCGAACTCCAAATCGCGTCCCTCTTCGCCTCGTCCCCGCCCTTCCCCACCACCGACCTCCCCGACGACAACCACCGCTACGGCTCCATGCGCTCCGTCTCGTCTTCCGTCCTCGAGGCGCTCACGTCAGATGAGGGGTACGCCGCGTCCAGCGCGACGAATCCATCGACCGTGGGAGGGAGCAGCAACGTCCTCCTCCTCACCGCGAATGGCAAACCCACGTTCCGCGCACGCCCGGTCCCAGCAACGACCGTCGCCCCAGACATCGTCCCGCGCATGACGCGCAGCGCAGCCCTCCGCGCCGGCGTCACCGTGGACAAAACGGCCTCTGGCCCGCGCGCACCGTTGTCCAAGGAGCAGCTGGAGAAGACGTTTGCGAATGTGCCCGGACATAAACGCGCTGCGAGCATTGCGGTTGCGTCGACGGCGGCGCCGACGATTGCGCCTAGGATGACGAGGGCGGCGTCGTTGAGGCTGGGTGTGAAGCCGGAGATGACGACGACGAGGAGGAAGACGTTGAGCTCGGAGGAGGCGGTGAAGGCGACGTTTGAGGGTGTGCCTGGGCATAAGAGGAGAGAGTCGATTGCGGTTGCGTCGGTTAAGGCGCCGACGGTGACGCCTAGGTTGAATAAGAGCGCGGCGTTGAGGCAGCAGAAGGAACAGGGTCCACCGTCGTCGTTCATGTGTACGTTTCCTGTTTCGGTGATTTAATGTGGATGATGGGCTAACATCGATTCTAGTCCGTGCTGCAACTACGCCGAAACTCCCGGGTTTGGCAAGGAGCTCGTCACAGAGCTCCTTAACCCCTGAAAAGCCAATACCAGCACCAACGCCAGCAGCGCGTCCGGTATCCCAAGCCTCCCAAGCGCCCGTCTCCCGCTACGCCATCCCCCGATCCTCATCCGTCATCGGCCAGCGACCTCCCGTACCCTCTGAGTCCGCACAGGCGAAGGAGAACGGGACTGCCACCGCGAAAGCCCGACCACGCCCAAGCAGCGTCGCGTCCTCCGCGCCTTCCATCGCACCACGGACGAATAGGAGTGCGGCGCTACGTGCTGCGAAGCAGGAGGCGGAGCAGGCGGCAGCTGCTGCTGCCGCGAAGAGGAGTGGGAGGCCGAAGGTTGCGCCGTCGAGTTTTAAGCCGATTGCTGCGTAGGTCTTTTTTTTTGAAGTATGTTTGGATTGGGATGTGGTTTTATGGGGGAAGGGCCTGGCGGAAATAATATTTCTTGAGGGGATGGGAAGCTACCCGCTGATATATCTATGCGTTTTTTTTTCAGTGATCTACATATGGTGTTTGGTGTACTTATGATCTTAAGCTTTCTTCCGTTTGCTGTTCCGAAAATCACTGACGATTTATTTCATTCATACATATTCGCTATTCTTGATTTTGTTCTTACTCTTGGGCATGGTTACTTGCCTTGGGATCGTACTTATATACCCACTCACTCGTTCAATTTATGTGTAATTGTATTTTTTCTTACCTCGGTGAATGGCTTGTACATATGTGACGTGTTGTGATGATCGGCTTCAACGTGTCATAACTTTGAACTCGCCTAAATTCCACACCCCCGACCATCTCTTTCTTTTGCTCCCAATGCCCGTCGGTATTGAAGCATGGGTCACCCAGATCCCGCCTATTACGCGCGGATGGCTCGCACTCTCCGTGCTAACCAGTTTAGCTGTGGTTCGTCACGGTGACTTGCTTATTACCAGAGGCATGCGTATTGACGCTTCTCGTCGTGCATCTACTAGCAATGCCAGCTGGTGACAACGCTTCAGCTGTACTATAGCCCCAAGAGCGCCTTTATCAATGGCCAGGTATGCATTCAACTCCCCCCACTTCCTCCCCCCCTTGCTGCAGGTTAATTGGAGCTGGACATGTATACAGCTGTGGCGCACAGTGACCACGTTCTTCTACTTTGGTCCGATATCGCTGGACTTTGTCTTCCACCTGTTCTTCTTGTGAGTTCTCTACATTGGACAGTAATGGTACAGCTAGCCTAAAACAAACACGAAAGCATGCGATATAGCCGGATGCTGGAAGAGTCATCATTCGCAAACCACAAAGCAGACTACTTCTGGCTGCTCTTCCTCTCCTCCATAATGCTCCTCGTAAGCCCCCGTCCCTCCCCACCTCCTTCACAACCCACAAACCACAACTCAACTAATCACCCCACCCCCTTCCCCTCACCCCTCCACACACACACAGACCCTCTCCCCACTCTTCAACCTCCCCTTCCTCTCCTCCTCCCTCGCCTTCGTCCCCATCTACCTCTGGTCACGTCGGCACCCCTCCACGCCCATCTCCCTCTTCGGCCTCTTCACCATCACCGCGCCGTACCTCCCCGTCGCCCTCGTCGCGTTCTCGTGGGTTCTGAACGGCACGTGGCGTGCGGCGGCGGGCGATCTCGTGGGGTGTGCGGTGGGCCATGTGGGGTGGTTCATGAGGGATGTGTGGACACGGGAGATGGTGGGTGGGAAGACGATGTTTAGCGAGGCGCCTGTGAGGCTGTGAGTTTTTCTTATGCTTTGAGTGTCGTGTGTTGGGACGCTGACGCTGATTGTTTGATGCAGAAGACGGCTCTTTGGGGAACAGTAGATTGTCCGTGTATTTTGTTATCAATGTACTTGCAGACTTGGATGAAGGATCGTATGGCTCGGAATGATGAGAATCCAAATCTTCCCGAAGAATACTACAACAATAAGGTATACATTGTTATGTACTTGTGTCCTTAACCGATCCTAAAGTGTCCTCCATCCCGACATGAAGATAGCTCAACCGCGCAAGACCGACAAGACCGTAAATATGCTATGATATATACACCGCTAGAGAGATTACTCGGACCACTTGGATGCTTCCGTAACCCTTGACAGAGTCTTCGCCCTCCGATGGGAGGTAACAACGACATCTCGGTCGGGAGCGCACCTGATCTGCACGGGAGGAAAGACATACTCCCCCTGCAGATGCTTCGCCACCCTATGCATATCATACTGCGATACCTCAAACGACGTCGAATTCTCCGTGGGTGTGGGAGGGGGCCTGGGCCAGTGCGTGGGTGAGGGTGGGGGCGAAAGTTTCTGTTTCTGTTCCGTCTGGCGATGGGAAGTACTGGTATGATGTAGAACGTCGAGCTCTAGCCCAAGGACGAGGATAAGGAGTGCGATGACGGAGAATCCTGTGATGATCATTTGCGGGAAGAACCCAATGGTGTCTGATAGATCCGCCTGTGAGAAGAAAAGAATTACACCGGCACACACGACGCAAGCACATACCAATCAGGACACCTGCGGCGAGCCAGCGGGTGAGCTTTGTCATTCTCGGACGAAATAAATAGAAGGGGGTGGGGGGGCTCTCTCACCATCAAGTCCAGGTGCATCTGGCATGCTGTTCCGCAGCTGGGGAAGCACGACGAGAATCGCACCGGCAGAGAGTAAGTGCTTGAGAACATCTTTCACGCGGGTGGTTCGCCTGGAAATCATGACAAGCCCGATGGTCGCATGTGCGAGGATCCAGCTGAATGCGAAGAGGAGCAGTGTGAAGATGCGTGCCGAGGCGGGCCGGCTCACGCGCATGTCGATGTCGCGGCTGGCGTTCTGCGCGCTGCTGTTGTTGGCCGGGGTCGAGTAGCTCTCGGTGTCGGTGGTTTGGATGTTGAAGCTCGGTGTGGTGTCGATCGTTGCGATTCTGCGGAGGGGGACGGTTGAGTTGGTGAAGGAGGCGGCGCGGAGCGTGCTTGAGAGGAGGTAGGTGTCGAAGGGGTAGAGACGGGCTGAGGAAACGTCCAGGACGTGGTCGCTGTCGAATTGGACTAGATTCTGGATGCTGTGGAATGGATTGTCAGCGACTGAGGCTACGAGCTGGAGGATTAACCTGACCTTCGCCGGGAACCAGTGTCTCGATCGAAAGGGATTTGCAAAGGATTATAAGTCGCGCTTGGGACTGGATTACTAACAGCCTTGAGGTTGAGTGCCATAAAAACTAGAAAGGATAATGTTTATCCCCACCTGTCCACGAAAATGTACAAGGGCTGGGCAGGCAGCCCACATCCCTTGCTTCCGTGGATACCAGCAGAACCGGGAAGAACAAACTCGTCTCCGCAGGCCAGTATAGACCAGCGGATGGTGATCGACGGTTCGTCGATATCGACATCGACGTTCTCGCCAATGAGGACAATCTGGAAGCAGAGATATTTCAGTATATTGTATGCCAGTAAGACGACAACGATCTCCATACGCCAGGGGACGTCTCTGTGGTTCTCTTCAACAGGAGTTCGAAGTATCGTTCGTCAACATTGGCGCCAATGAAGGAAAAGGATATCGAAAATATGAAGACCAGTGATACAATCAGAGCAAGCTTAGTTATCACAGGGCCGCGGAGAGGTATTGTAGCATTGCGAGGATAATGCACGTTTTCCTTTATCAACACCTGAGGAGGAGCTTCCACGGCGGCGGCGGTGCGATTCAGTTGTGCCGCCGCTTCTGCGGGGGAAAGATGAAAAGAACGAAGGCGGTGAAATGAGCGACGAGGGCGAAAGAATGTGGGGAGTCGGATTGAGGGCATAGTGAGAAAGGTATCGCAGGGTGACGGCGCAGCTTGATACTAACGCTTGAAGGTATGGAGTCATCCGTAACGATATTTATACGCTCCGAGGAGACTGGCTATTCATCGTCACATAGATGCGAAGTAAATTACCTATTATGCAAGGGTGACGGCCGCCATGCAGTGCTTTTGGCGTAACATGTCCTGATAGACGAAAAGATCAGAGAAGAGCGCGATCCTGAGACTGCCAAAAGCTTGATGTTTGAGAACGCACTTACTAAAGTATATCCAGTTGCTTCTTTCGAAGTTGACTTTGGATGGATAGATCGGATTTTAGGTGGGAACCTTAGAGTGAACTCACCTTCTTGCGTAATGACATTGGAACCTCTTGATATTTTTCTTGAGAAATAGAAGAGGTCTTGGAACGTATGCATTTTGTTTCGGAGTTATGAGCATCGATGAGATGTATAGGTCAAGCGTCAAGTAAGGACTGTAATGTCTGGATGTCTTGCAAAGGACCATCTTCGTCTCCTTCCACCCCGAAGATTGTCAAGACTTTGCTAGCCAGCGATAAGAATATCCGTGCTCGTTCCTTAGAAGCACCTTCTGCCGTTTGATCCATATCCTTCGAACTCACAATCATGTTCCACGCAGTCTTGGCCAACTCGAGAAGATGCATCCCTATCCATGAGAGTTGTCAGATCACGAAAGATGAGTCAAGGTTAAGACGCCGCACCTATTTGAGGGTAATTGGGTGGATAAATCATGATGTAGAGCGCCAAAAGAGTGGTACCAGAATCAAGCGCCAAGTCATATTCGCCTTCATGGGATGTTCTGCTGAAGGTCTCTGAAAGACTGGACAGATACGACTCATTGAAGATGCAGTGCAAGGAAGCCGGAATGTTGTCCTGTGGTTTGCTTGGAAGACGTTCATCAACAAGCCGATCAACGCCGACGAATTCGCGAAGCGTTTTCGCTACCGCATCAAGGTCGCTGGGGCTTGTTGGCGGGGGAGGAATCTCTCCCAAGGCTTCCATTGACAGACAAGAAGGACATCGGCACCGGAATCCATATGTTAGCTCAAAGATCTGCTGCCGAGACTGAACCAGAGCAGGATCCAAGTAAGGCAAACATATCTGCATAGAGTACTGAGTAAGACAAAGGTACAGAAGAACAATGAGACAATACCTCTTCGCCGGGAAGAATATCTCGAAGGGCCACAACTTCCATCGCCACATTGGCACCAGGTGAGAGTATATATTTTGCAGCAGCATTGGGAACACAGGAATGATTGAAGAGACGACTGGCAAGGGGAAAGATACCATGGCCAATTGTGGTGAGATGTGAATGGACCACAAAGTTATTGTTGCCGAATCTTGAGTACAGGTCTTTTATCTGATCTTCTGGGGTTGGGTGGTCGAAGGAGGGGATTGGTGGAGTGACAAGATCAGGATTTGGCCCAGGAAGAAGGGAGCGAAATATTGACATTGGTGTCGAATCATCATCCCGGGATGACACTTTTGGAGGGGGAGCTTTGGTGGTTGCGATTTGGGCCAGTAAATGGGTAAGTAGAAGAGAGTCGAGCTTGTCATGGGGCTGCAGTTGTTGAAATGCATCAGACGAAGTGAACTGATTGTATAGCTTGCAAATCTTCCTGTGGTGAGCCTTCCACTGCAGATTTTGACCTAGGTGTGTTTGAATGGGACATAAGAACCGAAACATTGTCGGATTCTAGGCAATGGGCTTACACTGGTTATCACAGTACCAGTAAGATATGCATCCGGTGCATCGTTGCAGCCGTCGTTTTTCAGTAGCTTTGCGAAAACATGTATCACATCTATACCCCTTCTCCGATTGTAATAATATTGTTGTAAGCGGGAGAAGGGAGATGATCCACGCGCCTGTTTGGAGCTGTGAAGTCGCCACTGCTTGGCTCCGAGCTGTGGCATGAGGCTCAAGACGGAGTCGTTCCGTTGGAAGACGCATCGTAATATATTCAAGGAGAACTACGGGTGATGGATGGTGTAAAAGTGCTTGTACGATGAAGGACGATGGGGCATTCAAAGGAAAGTGTTTAGTACTAGTAGCAAAACATGATGTTGAGCAACAACGACAAGCAGACAACAATTGAGTATATTTGTTCTGTTCTCGATGGGTTCAGGAGTCCCATATCGCTCCAAATGCTGGAATACCTCGGCTGACCATCCCGTACACAACCTTCTCTGTCAGTTTTCGGTTGGAGATAATTACCACCGCCTCGGCTTCAAACTCTTTCGCAATGTGATAAGTCAATTTCACCATGTCCGGCTTTCCGTGTGTTCGAGTATCTGTTGAAACATCATGCATCATCAGACCCAGTGTGTGTCGAAGACTAGGAAGGAAGTGCATACTGTAGATAACAGCGTCTGGAGCAGCAGTGATGATGGAATCAACGAGCTTATCACCGAAGGTTTCACGAACATTGGGCGCGGTCCATAGGAGACGCATCGGTACTTTCTTCTCCAAGATCGCAGCAGTGCAGGGTCCAATACCTGATCCGGTAGCGACAACCACAAGGCGACGGAATAGTGGCACGATGCGCATGACACCGAAAGTGGGTATTCCGCGAACCCATATCCGCGTCGGTGGATGGGCTATCTGTTCTGCTGTCCAATCGCCAGCTTTGCTTACAACGAGCGAGAATCCTTTCATCCCTGGTTCAGGCACAGTCGCGAAACCGTGCCACTCTGTCCAGGGGCTGTGTGATAGCCTCACAAAGCTGCCTGTTTTTGGCGTAACTTGATAGAGGTCTTCAGCATTGATTCGTGGAGGTACACAAATCAGCTTACCGTATTCAAAATACATTCGCACCGCATGGGGTGAAAGCCGCTCACAGCGGACTGGCACTTTTCGAAGTCTTAACCATGGGAGAATAAGGGAGCCTTGGGGTAGCTCAGAACCGCAAATAATAAAACAACCTTTTTGGTGATGAACTCACAAGTCATCACGAGCAGCAGCCAGAATGGGGCCGAGGAAATCAACGCTTTGCCCAGAGGTTGCTCAGAGGGTCTGTAGTCATTTGTAAGAAGAATAGTCTAATTGCGAGGTCAGCTTCGGATCTCCACAGGTCCTAGATGTATCTCCTTGCCTGTATCCAGACGAGAGCTGTGGTAGTCCACCCCATAAATCTATGGGTCGCCTCGAAGGTATCGTGATATTTGGCCCGAAGGTTGGGGAAAGCGAATACGAGAATCACGAGGAGAAGGGCTAGAATCATATATGTCACACCAACAGTAGTAACGGAAGTCTATCGTATATCAATTCAATGACATAGAGCATTAAGGTGACAAAGGCGATAATTACCTGTTGGTTTTTTAGCATCTCTTTCGTGGCCTGTGCGGTGAAAAGAATAAGCCACATGGCTCCCGACACTCCACAGCCGGAGTGTAGTCCACCAATATGGTAAACCCGAGCGCAGACGCTTCGTATGCACATCGGCCAGCTAAGAGGATTCTGAGTCAAACTATCAGGGCGGTAGTCGTGACGTCGCTACGTACGAAGAAGGGACAGCGGTGAGGACTGTGAAGAACGTATCTATGACATAGTCCTGACGCATGAGGATCGCAACAAAGAGATTCGCGATGACGATTTTTCCAAGTTCTGATGTGTTTGCGCCTTTCACTGCTACAGAGATGAAAATACCGAGGTTGGTTAAGAATACCACGCCAAACAAACGGCGGTAAAGATAGAAAATCTGATAGCGAAGGTTGCGAATCAACCTTCCTTGTTTCTTTTCGGCCAGAGTCTTCTCTTGGTAGCCGGCCCACATGTGAGTCTGAGCTTCCAAGCGTGAGGATTCAACTTTCTCCTTCTCGTTAAGTGGGAGGCCGATAATTGTACCATCATTGGTCCCAGCCTCGATCGATGATGTAGAGGAGTGCAGAAGTTTTTCAGAATTGGCGTCCTTGGCGAAATAGGTCGGCAGTGGCTCCGGGGTCAGTCTGCGATTCGTCAGCGAGAGGGTTGGTGGGACGGAAGCAGCCATGTGTTTCAAAGCCATCCGTTCTAGAGCCCTTTTGTCCACTTTGCCATTTCTGAGGAGGTATGAGTAGTGACCGGGGTGAAGACGCAAATTGTCACGTACAATGTCATAGGAAGACTATCCAGGCGTAAGTAATTTGTTGGAACTGCGTAATACGGCTGAATGCGAGCTGCAGAAGCCTTGACATCCGCGATTTGGACGACAGAAGGAGAAAAGAATCCCCAAAGCTCCCCGTCGATTAATGCCGCAGCCGCGACCCCAACACCCTGGCAGGTCTGTTGTATAATGACTATTTATGTCGGTTTTCAAAAGTAGGCTAGAACGTAGCATACCTCCATAGCAGACGCTACGCCATCCAATTCAACTCGAAATCCCTAGTGAATAACAGCATCAGGAGTGCATTGCTGGAAACGATAAATCTGTTCACGTCCTTACCTTAACTTTCACTTGGTGGTCGACTCTACCAAGGTATTCTAAATTTCCGCAGTTGTTCCACCGGCCGAGGTCGCCCGTGTTGAACATGAGAGAACTAAAAGGGAGGAATGAGTTTACGTAGCGAGAGAAGAAATATGCCGCACCCGTCGTCCAGAAATGGATCGGGCAGGTACTTTTCAGTAGTTCTGTCCGGTAAATTTAGGTAACCTCGAGTAACGCCCACACCGCCTGCCCACATCACGCCCACTTCGCCTATCTTTACTGGCTTCATTTGGTCGTCCAATATATAAACCGTGTTGTTTGGGGTAGGACCACCAATCCCCAGGGGTTTCTCCGAAGAATACAGATGCATTGTATTGACGATGGTCACCTGCTTGAGGCGTAAGACAGTCATTCTGGTCGCAAACATTGATATTTTGCTACACACTTCGGTTGGGCCGCAGCAGTTATAAAATTGCACGCATCTTGACCAATTATCAGCCAAGGCTAAGCGAAGGATTTGAAAGGTAATCAACTGCTGAGATATAAACCCTCTTACCCTTGGGACAAGGCTCCCCAGCAACTGCTATTGTTTTGATAGTGGGGTATTCGGAGGGGTCGTGTGGCACTAACATCGACGGTGTCGCAACAACGATATCAACGGTTTTCATGACCGCGCGCCATTCTTTCGAGGTTTTTCCCCTAAGACACAGAGTGCTACCGTTACAGAGACTGCCCAATATCTCCTGTGCAAAGTCGTAATTATGTTAAGCGACGAAGAGACCATTCAGTATAAATAAGCGCACCCAAGCGGCCATGTCAAAAGAAATGTTCATCAATTGAGATACTCGGATACCATGACGCATCCCCAAATTTCCAGGCGCAAGGCATACTACTTTGGCACGAAGTCAAGACTCAAACTTCTGAGACATTAGGGGGTTACACTCACGATTAGTTATATTGCGGTGCATGACATCGACACCTTTAGGCACGCCAGTGGTCCCTGCCGAATATGAGAAAAGCTTGAAAAAAGGATTGAACCACATACCACTTGTGTAGATTATGTATGCGCTATCTCTCGGCGACGAAAGGTCTTCGATCGGGATACAGTGTGCCAAGGAGGAATCTGAGCTGATTGAGTCCTCCAGACATATCATCGGTGTCTTTTTCACTCGCGACGTGAATTTGCGCTGGACAAGGGCGAGTGACGATCCGGAATCAATGAGTGCATGGTCCAAAGTGCTATCTGACACGATGTTGCCATCAAGAGGAACGTATGCTGCGCCTGCCTTCAGAACAGCAACGATACCGACAACCATGAAGATGGAACGCTCCACGAGGAGGCAGATACGAGACCCAGGGATGACCCCCAAAGCACGAAGATGAGCCGCGAGGAAGTTGGCCTGATTGTCCAACTCTGAAAATGTAATTTTCTGTTGGAAGTCTTCCACGGCAATTGAGGATGGGTGACGGCGAGCTTGAAACTCGAAAGCATGGTGAACGCAAGCGAAGGGGGGTTGAACTCGTTCCCCAAGCCCATACGCGGTAAATAAGTGTTTTTCATCAGATGACAAGGTGTGAAGCGAGTCTTGTTTGAAGACTGTGGAGGACATCGCTGCCGTATTGTGTAGGATGGGGCCTACGTTGTGATTTTGGTGTCTGACCGTCCTCTTTATAAGTAGGATTGCGTCCCACTTGGGGTGGACGAGTTGGCAGACCGATAAACCACCGCCTGCGCGATCCATGTGAGCCGCGAGCTGGGGTCCAAAGATGACGGGATCGGTAGTAAGATCATGGCGAAGCTGAATGGCGACTGAGAACCACAGGATCTACTATGGTGCCATGTGGAGAGTAGCGTAGTGGCAGAAACAGGGTACGCCTAGTCGAAACTGACGTGTCGCAGAAAGAGGTGAAGATAACAATAGATCCTTAGTGAAGGCCGTCGTCAAAGTATATTTAAACACGATGGAAATGTTGTAAAAACACCATGACAGTTTCCAATTAGGAAACTCTTTGTGATTGGGGTTTTATGCTGCGGCTCGAAATTGACATTACACATGGCGGCCACAGAAAATATTCCTTTGAGAAGGGCAGGCGTCAGCTATACATCCGCAAAGTGTAAAACTCAACATATACCCAATAGCGTCAAGGCACATGGATCGATGCCTTATTCGACAGGTTGAATCGCGTGGTGAAATGTTGCTAGAAGGATAAACCAGAGCGTCTCGACGCCAGTGAGAAGGCAAGAAGGAAAGAAGAGTGACTATCAGAGTAAGCTGGGTTTGCCTTGCAAGAAACATTCCTCCCACGGGCGAACGAACTTTCTCCGGTCAACGAAAACCTGATGCGGGACATACCTGAGTTCGTCACTGTCGGAAGTTTTAACGTGATCGGTGGTCGAGAAATCGCGACCTCTCGCCTGTTGCTCCCTCAACCTCGGACTTTTATTTTTGGAGTCCAGCTCAACAAGGGTGAGAAGTCACACGGAGGAAGAAAATTGTCTCTCCATAGGAAGGGGAAGACAGCTGGAAAAAAATGAACAAACCGAACAGCCATACATGTGTTCATTTTGACACTTTCAAAATCGGTTGAGATGGGGTTTTGTTTGGAATCTGGATGGACTCGGCTCATGCTGTAGTGTCTTGCCGAATACATCTGGCAGACAAGATCTGATTAGTTATCACGATGGTGCGACTATTAGTTGGTTGTAGATGCGAGAGGTACACATAGGAGAAAGTCCCCAGAAGCACGGGCAGATATGTGGGACAACATATGGGAAAGAACCAACTCAAAGGCTACCTAAACCTCTGGCGCTCAATGACAGACTTTTGCCGTGAATCTCTCGACACGCGCCTGGTGGCCACCATCAGACTCGCACCAATGCAAATAATCGATCACACGCACCAATAATATTCCATGACGTCGCTTTGCCCGAGTTTTCGAAGGAAATTCTCGTCATGAGTAATAATTATCAGCTGGAAGTTTGAGTGAGACTTCCGCTCGTTGATGATGCTGTAACATGTCCATTCAGTTCTTGTTTGTTACTCAGAGCAAATACATTACGCACTCGACAAGGCTTGCTGCGAGGGCATCAATGTTTTCCGTGTCCAGTGCATTGGTGGGTTCGTCCAAGGCCAAGATACCGCAATTCTGACCAAAAGAGTCCGACAAAGCTAGGCGAATGATGATGGAAGCCAGCATCTTTTGACCAGCTGAGCATCTGCCACGCATATCCATTTCCACTTGGTCTTTTGTCATCACAACCTGACGCAACAACTTAGAACTGCTGCAGGCCAGGAGAAGTTGCATCACGCACTCGGTAGTTGTAAGACCGCTTGGAAGCACCACCTTCGACATCAGAACGGATTTTTATCCCATCAATATCTGTACAAGCCTTGTGTTAAGAAGCGTAATAGGCTTGTGGAATGCGACGCACCGGTCCCCTGATAGGTCTTGTTCCACAGGTGTTTCATGGTGTCGTTGACTTCTTCCATCTTAAGGCCATGATATTTCATTATGGCGCTATGTGACTTTGAGTTGATGCAATGAAACCAAAAGAAATAAGGCTCACTTGTCCAATGCTTTGGCATACTTTTCTAGGTCACTGTTGGCCATGTCGGACATCTGGATAAACTCCATTAGCCCATCATGGATTTCACAGACAAGGGATGGATCACTTTAACTCGAATCAACTGTTCGGTATATCTCTTGTTAATATCCTTAAATTCCTTGAGATCGGATTCCCAAGCCTCCATTTGTGACTGGTGCGAGCTGACTTCTCCAGCAATATGTGAATACTTTCAAGATCGATCAGCCTACATGCTAAGAGTTAAAGAAACAAGGACCTACGGCGGTGTGGAGGGCATTCTCCTTTTCTTTCGCCTTGCCGTACTTTTCTTCGAAGTTACGTCGTGCTTTGGCCGCCTCCTCCATGTCGTGTGAGTCGATTTCAGTCTGCGTGTCGATGATTTCTTTCGCCAGTTTTCGAACCCGGATATTGTCCCGATAGTTGGCAACGGAGGCACCGCTGGCATTGATCTCCTTGTCAATTTCCTTGATCGCTTCCCTCGCAGCGTCAATGTCGTCGCTGAGACGCCTGAGCTCGATGTCGTGTTGCTCGATGTTCTGGGCACATTCTTCTAATTGCCGCTCACGCCTCTCCTTGACATATCTATGGAACGGCAGTAGATTCAGTACGCAGCCCAATGGAAGAAATGAAAAAGGGAGTAATTATTACCGCTCCACGTTCTTGTTTATGACAGCAAGTTTGTCAGCGTTCAAGTTCAGATCTTGACTGATGCGTTGGGCTTCAGTGATCTTGAAATTCAGTTCATTTTGCATCTTCTTCTGTTCCACTTCGAGGGCCTCAATTGGTGCCCGTGCCTCCGATATACTGACATCCAAGTCCTATAAGTTGAATCAGCAGCCATACCAAATTTTTAAATGCTTGAAAGATGACCTTGATTCTGCTCGTAGATGTAGCAATCTCCTTGTTCATTGTCTCTATACGTTCTTCAAGTACAGTTTTCTCGCGGATCTCATTTTGGAGATCCCGCTCCTTCAATTCCATTGAATGGAGACTATTCTCGATAGTACGGACGGCATCCTTTTGGCGATCCCGGTCGGCTAAAATGTTCTGTTTTTCCCGCTCGAGAGCACGGCTATACATAGTACTTAGCCGAGGATACTCATGGGAAGTAGCAACTCACAGGTTCGCGGATAAAGTCTCAAGCTCAACCTGGACCTCACCAGCAGTCCTGGTTGATCCTGTAGCAACGAGATCGCTTTCAAGGTTCTGAACTTCATTCTCACTGTGCGCGATTTCTCGCTGTAGTCTGACCACAGTTTTGACGTGATCCTTCAGAATAAGTACATCCTTCAATTCTCTTTTGACCTTGTCCAGGTTATCAGCAGCCTGGATACAGTTAGATTTAAGGCTCGAAAATCAAAACAAGTTGGATCCTACCTCCTCGGTTTCATGGCTTATCCCAGAGTAAGCATCCTCCTGTTCTTTTATCTCCTTTTCCAATGCTGGAAGATCCTTCAGCTTGATTTGGTCTCTTGAAGCCTGTACTGGTCGTAAGTTATGTAATCTCTCAAGTTCCTCCTCCCATTCGCGCATTTCTGCGTTGTTAGCTGCAACTTTCTCTGGAGCCGCTTTCTTCATCATTTCTTGTAGCTGTTGATATCAAAGTCAGAGAAGATGTGAATAATGTGATGGAGAAGACGTACGTATTGCTCAAATACCACCAACTCATTGTCGTCGAGATGTCGATTACATGCGGTACAGAGTTTTTTCTGCTTGCCGATACGAAGCATCGACTCATAAACCGAACTACCTCCACTCAATATACCAGCCGATCTGTGAATACCATTGGTGTGAGAAATTATCAGGCCAGAGTGTTTCTGCCAACCCACGTCTTCCTGTGACTCAACTCTACAGTTGCTTCCTTGATTGCAACATCTAAGGATTCCTGGTCGACTTCGTTCTTCAACTTTCTCTCCAACGCTATGAAAGGGGTATCAATATGTGGAATAGACGAGGACAAATAGTATGACTGACCCCGAAGCTCGTCTTTCTTGGATTTGACTTGGGCCTTCAAGTGTGTGATAGTAGTTTCTGCCTTTTGCAGATTGCCTTGGGCAGCAGCCGACAGGGACTCCAACTCTGCATGTTTCTGTTCCGTCTCACTAAACCAGGAGATGAAAAATGATTCGCGGCTCTCGAGTGGGCACATTATACTCACTCTGAAATTCGATTTACATCCCGTTCCAGGGTTTCGACTGTGGCTTCTTTGCCCTGTCCGAGTTTACGAATTTTTGCATTGACAGTCTCCAGGCTGGAATTCCATTAGTCTGATGGCTAGCAAAATGTCAAGACAGAGACATACGTGCTCGTTATCTCTGCTTTCTTGCTCCTTATATTGGTCCTCGCCAGGTCCACTTTCGCCCTTGACTCGGACTGAAGACTCAAGGTACTAATCTCCATATTGAGCTGATCTCTGGTTTCTTCAAGCTTCTTCCCCTCATTGCCTCTTTCGCTCAACTTGGCATCATATTGGGCAATCCCCATGTCGCTCTTTATCTTTGCCAACCGTGTCCTTTTCTCTGCAATGTCTTCCTGAAGCGTGTGAAGTTGCGATGGAAGGCTTACTTGACTCTCAACTGTGCGTTCGGCCTTGATGACGGAGGCCTGTTTTTCTGCCTGCAAAGTTGAGAGTAATCAGAACAGATTTGTTTGGAAAAAACAGGGCCAGAAGCGAGGTGACTTGCAATCTGGTCACGCAAGTTGTCCTTCTCGAGCTTAAACCTTCCAAGTTCATTATCCAACAGTCGTTGCTTGCGGGTATATTCTTCCGTCTTAGATCGGAGCTCGCCCTTAACAGTAGTGTTAGTCGCAAAAAGGTTGATGGCAATGTCATCCGCACTTGTAATGCCCCCAGTTCGGCCCTTTGCTTCCTCTGGGTTTCGCCAAGCCTTGATAGAAACTCTACGACTTTCTCTCGCTCAAGAGGCGAAATGTTGAATCCTTTGATTCCATGCCTATCACAGATATCGCGGATGAGCTGTTCACGATCTAAAATTCTCTGATTTTGTGCCTATGCCCACAAGTCTTAAGCAGCGAAAGAGTCAAACAAAGGGTCGGGGGTCGCACCTCGGCTTCGGCTACCAGACCTCCATGTTGTTTCACGAGTTCCGTGTGTTGCTTGCGAACGTTAGCTAATTCATCTTCGAGATCTTGCTTCTTCGTATCTTCAAGCCGCTTTTTTTGCTTCTGAGCGTTGATGTGGTCCCCAAAATGTTTCAATTTTAGCTGGAGCTCCTCGTCCGTGCCTGTAAATGGTGAGGAAACCAAGCTTAGCATCAGAATCAACACGCACCAACAACTTCCTGCAGATTCAACTTTGCTTCGTCCAGATCCGCCTGCAGCCTCGACTTCTTCTCTTGGAGTGACTCGATTTTTAGGTACAGTTCCCGGAATTTGGTCGCATAGTCGTAGAACTTCTGATTTGCTTCAACGATGGCCTCGTATTGTTTCTTGGTCTCCTCATACTCGACTTCTTTTGCCGCAATTGTAGCGCTGAGGTCGGTTATACGGGATTTCAATTTGTCTGCATGGGCCTTCTCTCGGGAGAGTCCGACCAGGCGTTCCTTCTCAGCCTTTAAATCAGCCATACGATCTTTACGAAGGCTCTTTATGGAGTCGAGTGCCTTCGTGTATCTTATAGGAGATAGATTGAGCATGGAACACATAGTGAATTACGACTGTGACAAACCGCGTTGCCTCGAAAATGTCATCGAACTTCTTCTTTAATGCAGCGGGTTCTGCGAGTGGCCAATAGGAATCTTCTTGATGACAGAATATAACATTCTCAAGTACAGCTTTTGAAACTCCTAGCAGCTGGGGGATTTCGGTGTCCATTTCCGCGCACTTGGTTGATATCACTCCTCTCTGCGTTTTTCACGATCAGACGGGTATTTGTAACAGGTTCCACCTGCTTACCTTGCCACCTTTATCTGCATTTCCGTCGGCCAACGCTAATATACTCTCAAGAGTCTTCATGGTTAGTCCGGACGTCTTCTTAACCGTGACGCTCAGGTTCCTAACGACAAGCATACGCGTTCCGTTAGCAGCATGGAAGCGCAGCTTCACCTGGGCCTTGACTTCCTTCTCATTTGCCATTTTCGGGTCGTGTACGAATGCTCCGCCTCGCGAATTAGGTGGTTGGTCGCCTGTTGTGGCGTACTTGAGGCATTCGATGATCGTGGTCTTGCCGCTCCCATTGTGGCCGACAATGACGGTGACTGGAGAGAAGAATTCGATGACGGATATTTGCTTGTCGTCAAATGAACGTATTCCTCGAATGGCAAGTTTGTTCAGGCAGGCCATGGCAGTTAAATGTCTGTCAAAGACAAATGAAAGCTGTTGAACCGAAACGCGACAAGTCACACCCATGTCACCACGCTATTTGGCTACACACCATGTTCCAAACACTGGTCCCATAAATTATAATAATTTTCCTGACCTCCACGAATACAAGGTCACCAAAAGAGGTCCTTAGTGGTACGCGTTATTAGCATAGGAAAAGCTCGCCTGCTAATGTCCTTTCTAGCCCTCATGCTGTCTCTTGCACGCGCCCTCCCCAAAAGGGTCTCGGGATTCACATTCACTTCCCTGACCACTCGCTCATTCGCGGAAGTGGTCAGCACTGTTTCTCCAAGCGATGCCTCAACGAGCGCGCCGCCACTATCTCTTCAGGAAACCCGGGCTTCCATAGCGAGCCAGACTAGCTCACAGAGCTCCTTTAACCCGACGGCTCTGAAAGGGAGGATCTCAGTGAGAGAGGATCATGGCCTGTATGCTTTCTTTAGGCAGAAGGATGACGAGAATCTCGTCGGGGATGCGAAATACGAGGTAGTGGAAACTCCTGAAAAGATGCAGAAGGAGACTGGTGAGTTTTTGCGCTTTGGTCATGCAGTGATACTCACGTAGCAATTTCAGGCCGAGCTTGGAAAGCATCAGAATTGCGTCTGAAAAGCTTCAGCGACCTCCATACGTTATGGTACATTCTGCTGAGGGAACGCAATCTACTGGCTACTCAGAAAGAAGAGACAAGGAGGATGGGGGTAACGAATACTGAGTCCCAAGTTTCGTTGAACCGCGTTCATCAAGTGAGTGTCGTTTGTTCGTTTTCCAATTCCTTGTCTTATGCATGTCAGTGTCGCAAATCCATGGCACGCATTAAAGCAGTTATCAATGAACGACGATTGGCGTACGAAGGCGCTGTCAAAATAGCCGAAGAGCAGAGGGAGGTTCAGTACAATGCTGAGGTGCAACAGCATCTTAAAGGGGCATATAGAACGGAACGCAGATACCTCCAGCGGCGGCAAGCGTATATGGCCAAGAAACTGGAAGCACACCAACGCAAGGCCGATGAACGAGCAAAGGCGGCAGGAGCAACTCTGGCACGGGATAGTCCATCAACGCCTCCGCCTACAACTTCGAAGGAGCGGGATGTTAAAGCTGACGAGCCGTCCCCCACACCATCAAAAGAAGTAGAGGTCGCCACGGACAAGGATGCACCAACGGACGAAGCTAAGGTCAGCGTGGAGGCTGACACTACCACGCGTCCCAAGGCAGAATCCGCAAACCTGGCTGCAAGAGGGCCAGTGGATACAGCGTCTGCAGCACTCTTTGGAACCGTTGGAGCCAGTGGCAAACGAAGACCTTGACCGTAGGATAGTGATAAATCTAATAGTAATAGTCATGACCCACTATCTGCCTACGCTTGAACTATCAGATGGAGTCCGTGAAGATGCTTTCCAATTTTCTGCCCAAGCCAACATCTCACTTGAAACCCAGCAATCCTTTACTGCATCATCCTCGTACATTTCAAGCTGTCTCCCGCCCTTTCTCAGCAAGTGCTCAATGGCACTAACGTTACGCGGGGATATGTTTGACGTGCTGGTGCGGAACGCGAAACGCACGAAAAGGAGAAATTTGGGTCTCGCATTAGGCGGCTTCGTATTAACCATGCGGAGAGCTCTAAAAAAGGACAAAATGTAAGGTTTCAATCTATGATGAGTTAAAATCATCCAACCGTCTATAGAGAGCCAGGACGTCCCGTTGAAGTCCTGACCTCCGAACCGACATGGTTGAGCGGGGAGATGAGTTTGTTTGGGTTGGACATCACGGCCAAACATCGGAAGTGAGAACTTGGAACTTGCAAATTCTTGCGTTGACACATCCCCCGAGTCCACGAAGGTCTATGTTCCCGAGTATCCCCCTCTTCTCAGCGATAGTTTCGCAACCATTCAAACGCTCTCAACTTGGTCTTTTCCAAGGAAAAACTAAGCAATATGGGAATAACGTTCCTTTCTCAAAGCACAAGACTCGACGGACGTGGTTGCCGAACGTTCAGCGTAAGCGCTTGGCCTCGGACATACTTGGGGAGGTCAGGGTGAAGCTCACGACGAGGGCATTGCGGACCATAAAAAAAGTGTGTTCTACGTTCAAGTGTTAAGGATGATATGTCACGAACAACAAACAGCACGGTGGTCTTGACAATTATGTGGAAAAGACTCGCGCCGATATTCTCGGCTGGGAAGGAATGCGGCTACGGCTGAAGATCAGGGAGCACGCAGAGAACTATCCAAAGCCGGTTGTCGCTGAAGCTGTCAAGCCTGTACCTGCAGAGGTCGAGGCCAAGGTGGAAGAGCCTGTCGCCAACAACGAGGATTCTGGGAGCGCCGAAGTTGCCCCCGTTGACCCCAAGAAAGTGGCAAAGCAAGCGAGGAAAAGAGCTCGGAGGCAGCTCCAAGTCATTGGAAGCAATCCACCCGACACATCGGCGGGGGAACGTCAAAGATACGCGTTGATGAAGAAGCTGAATCTGGAGTCGCTACCAACGTATGTTCTTTTGACTACGGATTTGAAGAACCCTAACATAACTTCTGCAAACACATCCACAGTGCGAGGCAAACGATTTTATTCCTACATAACAGGCGGCAAGACCTTATAAACGCATCACGTATACCTACCCAGCTCCCCATATTTAGCTAAACTGGACCCGCTTCAGGGCTTCGGATGGTACATGGTACATGTCATAATGGAGCTGAGTTGTCGAGTTCGAATAGGTTTATTATGCAAGTGCACCGGGTATTGCTGGAATTCAATCATGATGTAGTTTTAGGTGACCTTTGATCCATCTTTCTGGTCTCACCTATCTCCAGCGAAGGCTATGTACATGGGAAAGGTAGCAACAGCACACAACAGCACCTGCACTTCATTACAGCAGCAACCGTCGCTTGTGGTGTCCTCGTGTTCGGTGATCCATGGACTGATACAGATGGGGAAACTGGACCGCACTTGTTTCCGAGAAGATGACGCAGATGAATGATGGAAACATCACATCCGTCCATACTTATAAACGGCGGAGATGGCTTCGAGAACCCAGGGATTCCCACTGCCTTCTCATCATGGTGGAGCTTATCGTCGACGACCAGAGCCCCCAGGTTGAATTTTTGTGTCCAGTAACCAAACAGCAGGTTTCTGGCACATACTTCAACAATACATGGACAACGATAGCTGACAATCGGTGCGGCAGGGGATGGTTCCAGCACACTTTCTATGGTGGGTGTCTTTTATGCTTGTATGTTGTAGGTTGTCGGGCTCATGATGGGGCCACAGGGACAGGGGTGCAGGTCATCGGTTCGTCTTCTCGCGTCAACCAAAACCACTCGGTGAAGATCGACGAGGGACCGTGGGTGAAGCAAAGTGGACTCGGAAGCTTCAAATCACCTTTACTCCCTGATGGTCGGCATACCATTGTGTATGCAGCTGATGAGAAAGATATCTTTCCTACGTTTGATTACCTCGTCGTAACCGCTGGTCCATCCACCCCTCTTCGACATAACAGCATTATTGTCGATGACACCCACTCGACACTTGTATACAGTGGCCACTGGAGGACTCAACCCACCCGGTCATTTTCACATGATTCATCGACAGCTACATTCAAGAACACTACTCACTGGAGCACAGCAGTTGGGGATACTGTCAAGTTTCAATTCAATGGTAAGTCTGCCACGCCGCGACGACGCCTACTATGCTTGACCTTTGTATAAATGATAGGCGATTCGATAAATGTCTTTGGTGCCTTCACGAACCTCATGCCCAGTTCCAATTTTTCTGCAACATACACCCTGGACAGCGTTCCATTCACTGGCTACATTCCTAATGGCGCTCTCGATAATTTACCCATGGCTAGACTATTTGGTGCTGATATTGATCCTGGGGACCACATACTCGTCGTCAATGTTACGCATATTTCGCCTCCTCTCGCCGTCGGCATTGACTTCATATCGTACAATGCATCATTTGATAACCTTGCATCGATGCCAGGATATACATCTTCGTCTTCCTTGTCATCTCCCCCCAGGCTATCGGCGGGTGCTATTGCAGGTAGCGTGATTGGCGGCGTCGCTCTACTTGTTGTAGCCTTGGTCACCGCCATGTTCTTCTGGAGATGGCGTCGTGGGACTCGAAGAAGAAAGGAAGGGAAGCGCTGGTCAGGTACGTAGGTATACTGTCTACATTTCCGCCCGCTAAACATTATTCTAGAGTTGAAGTTCTGAGATAACAACACTGCATATATAGGACTTAAAGAAGCATACGAAGTCGACGATAATTAACCCAGTTTCTTGTCATTTTGCCTTGAGACATCAGGATGTAGGCATAGCGTTTGTCACACGATTTTCTGTGTTTTTGATCCCATGATTTCTACTTGTGTCTGCGAATATTTTGGAGATCATTTTTGAATACTCATTAATTACACTGCAACACTCATGACGCGACGCGTTTGTGATGACGTATTGTGTTCGGGCCTCACGTGATGACGGGAACTTTTCCTTTGACTGACGTCCGTCGCTAGGGTTGCGGATAAAACGACGTGTAAATTACAAAGGGTTTTATACATGTGTAATTTACAGTAAATTACGACTTTTATACCATTCTCCTGAGAGGGATGTATAAAAATGTATAAAACTCCTAAGCCTGCGGACGACCCAAAGACCACCTAAGGAGATTCCAGGACATTGTCAATCAGGGTTTCTGGCCATCTGAAGCTTGCTCTCCACGTTCTCTCCACCGAGTCACGGAAAAAATCAAAATCTCTCTCTCTCCACCCAGTCAGAGTGAAAACAGGATGCCGGAATCGGCTCAGTATTTGGGACCCGCGGAAGCTGAAAAATCTGGATCTCATCCCGCGGTACCTTCGAATAATTCCAAAACACAATCCATTTGCATCTGAACAGCGATCCGAAAGACCCTCATGCACACTGGTTAGTTCAAAAGCATTCGAGAACATACATAGTCTTTCTCAGCCAAAAGAGTAATTTTGACAGCAAACAATTCACTGACTTCACTCCAGCCAAGAAATTGACGGATGTTTTCATCCATAAAGTCAATATTGTCCCATTGAACATCCAGCCATAGCCGCAGGTGGATACTTGTATGGTCTGGAGACCAAATTTTAGCAGTCCTCGAAGCGAGCCCACACGTTTTGGGACAGCACGTGACCGAGAAAAATTTTGTAACTTACAATGTAAATTACATATTATACATTGGCCCGAAATTTTGGATGTAAATTACAGAGTTTTATGCACCACCTCGAGTTTTATCCGCAACCCTATCCGTCGCGAATACTGGAGTGTCACTCACTTGTCATGGCCCTCCGTGCACCTCATGCAAGGATGGAAGTCTTTCACACTTCATGCTTACGGAAGGTTCGGACCCCTTCAAGGAGCTTTATTTATAGCAGACGCGATTTCAACACGAGTGCTGAACCATCTGAAGCCTCTATCGCGGACCCAACAGGATATTGCAGAGATCTCGTCCGGAAGTACGACTATGAAGGTTTTCTTGTCTCTCAATTCTACCCAGGTGACTTAAAAGGTGGGTATTTCGCGCTGAAGGCATTCTCTGTGCGTCATGTGGTGTTTCAGTTACTTTGTTTTGCTCAGATAATGTTATTGCTTAGGTTGAGCTGGCTATGGTGCAAGACCATGTATCGAACCAGATGATAGGGAAAATGAGAATGCAATTTTGGAGAGATGCTGTTAAAGGCATTGGTGAGGTACCTGCCAGAGTTCTTATTGACGGGGATAGAAAGCTGATCATTGGGGAGCAACAGGGAAAGCCCCCGAGACATCCAATAGCACTTGCTCTGCATGAATATTCGCAGCGCTCAAATATTCCCGCATATCACCTCAAACGCATCGTGGATGCACGCGTGTGTTCCTTGCGGCAATTACTACAAACAGATTCTGTTTCTCATCCCCCGTTCTGTACATTTTAGGACCACGAATTACACACCCCAACGCACCTCACGACGGATTCCCTGACGGCCCATGCAGAGTCGACTTCCAGTACAATGTTTTATCTCCTGTTGTCCTTATTGTCTCTTCCGTCCTCAGCACTGTCTCATGCTGCGTCCCACCTTGGAGCAGCTCAAACATTTGTTACTCTTCTCCGCGGCCTACCCTTTCATGCAAAGAGCGGTAGAATGATCATCCCCGCTGAGATCACTGCAAAGCACGGCGTGAGCCAAGAGGACGTGTTTCGACACGGTCCACGGGCCCAAGGCATCGAAGACGCAGTGTTCGAGTTTGCGACCCTCGCGAATGATCATCTGCTTACTGCTCGAGACATGTTCAACCAAGAGGGAATGGGTGGGAAGGTTCCAACCAGAGCAATGCCAGTATTTTTGGCTGGGGTAAGTCTCTCATTTGCATCTAGGTTCCGCGTTGGCCGCTGATGTATCGGCATCCGGGTGCAGATTCCAATAGCAAGCTTTCTAGGGCGGTTAGAAAAGGCAAACTTTGACGTGTTTACACCTGACTTACAGTTAAGAGACTGGAAGTTACCCTGGCAGATATGGAGAGGCTACTACAAGAAGCAATTTTGACAAATTTTTTGATTTGCTGAGAGGTTTCACTTGTGTAATTGAAAGACCAAGGGCAAAATGAGTGACCCATATTTGGCAAATTGATTGACTAAAATAATTCATCTCCGTCCGAATCCGGACATGCCTCTTGGCCTTCAACGACCACATTTCCTCTCCGCCGAGCCTCCATAACAACAGCACTTCCGACACTGATCTCTCCGACGACCAGCCACTCGAGCTCATTGCCTCCAGCGACCTCCTCGACGGTTCTTTGCCGGGTATCTGTCTAATTCAGACCAGGCCACAGCAATGGACCGCCTCTGCGGTGAGCACGATGCATAGTCCCTGTGCCACATATGGTCCCTAAACTTCAAGCTGCGTATTAGATGAAGTTGTACAGTTGATCTTCTACGAGCTCATCGACCCTGGCCCATTGACACTAGTATCGAAGCGCTTCTACCGCTTCTCCCAGGACCCTTACGTCCGAGCGCACTACTTCCTCACTCACTATGGTCCGGCTGAAGCAATGTTCTACGCTTTGGGTCGAGGCAAGGTTCTTACGGAGCGAGTCCTCGACGTATGTGATTGCCCATTGTTCATTATTGTGCTCATAATTCATCCTTCTACTATTGTGGCCTTTGCAGATCCTCCTCATGAGCGGTGCCCACCTATCCCGATACCTGATACAAGTTGCCATGCATCACTACTTTTATACCCAGTCGCACTTCATAAAGACGCCCTGGGTTCGCAATGTACCATTGCGCGTTTTTACGTACTTCATGAAACTCGCTGAAGAAATGTATGGTGAAATACCTCGGGGAAAGGTCAGGCTGCCTACACGCATATATTGTTTCTCGTTTTATTGAGATTCTTTAAGGGGGAAGATGACGGATCTGTGTTCTCTAACTTTCTAAAGGAAAGTAGGCTGTTGCCAGGGATGAAAAGTATAAGTTGGGAGAGCATCCGTGACATACTAAAGGAATACAATGTCAGTTTTTTCACCTCTCGAAACCAATATTTGTCTCGATCTCATGCCGAACAGTTCATGCCATTCAGTACTAGGGTCAGCCCTCATAGTGGAATGCTTTTCAGGAAATGTTCACTGAAGTTTGTACAGGACCCAATAATGGCCCAATTTCCTCTCGCATTGGCAATCGAACCGCGGCTTCTTCCTTATGCTGTTGAAAACGGATTCCAGATGGATTCGAAGGTGAGTTTTGTTGAGTAATCATTGGAGTAACATGCAGAACAGGACATTTCATAAGTATCGGGACTTTGTCTTTCGTAAAATGTTCGAGAGACCCACCTCCACGAGCGAGACTGTCGCAGAAGATATTGCCCATAACATTCAAGAACTTTGCAGACTCGATTCGACGTGAGTACTTCTGGCCGACGTTACATCTACTGCATGTACTCATTTTACTTAGAATGTTTGTGAGCCGTACAGTGGCGGCAGAAGTATGCATGGAGGCAAAGTTGAATCCTACTGGGTACGCGGCTTTGAAACAGCTGGATAAGTCTGGCCATCTTCGTTTTGAACTTAGGTATGTACCTTGACACTCTTCATATCGAACATTCCTCAGCATTCGTCGTACTGCAGCGGGCTCGTCGAAGATTTGATCAAGGTACAATGACCTATCCACTATTTTCCCTCTTTGATCTCTGATTCAGATACCAAAACAGACTTTCATACGAACGCGTTCCATAAGCACTTCGCATATCATCGAAAATCTCCGTCTACTCTACACCGACTTCCCTTCTTCTGATCCCACAGCTCGACTTGTCATCCTTATCACTATTTTTATTGCCTCCGAAAACTCTCACAGCAGCTCTTCTGCTATTCAAACCAAGCTTGAGGCGCTTAGCTTGACACCAGTAACTAGGAAGGACGTTTTCGATGTTCTCGCCAGTCCCTTCGTCGACAGATATAATACGTTACTAGATTACGCGAAACATGAAATTGTCGAAAGAGATGACGGCACGAAGGGCATGGGGTCAAATGAGATTGAAGAAGTTGTGGAAGAAGTTGCTTCAAAATGTTTAGAAGTGGCCTGCAAGGTATGTCCGGTGAAAGGCATTCCGGTTTGGTCGTCGCTGACCCACATTGGTATAAAGGGGAAACTTCTAAAGAAACTATGCGATGGATATATTTCTGTCCGCAACGTTATTGCGACAACTATATTGAAGAAGTATCAGCTCGCCCTGGAAGATCTCCCTGCTCGCAGCAACGAAGACGCATGCCGAGTCTTTGAAGCAAAACTTTGTCGGGACTTCATGAAATTTGGATTGTTTGAGCCGAAAGGGAAGGAGAGTGAAGTCCAAAGACCCTCGGCGGCTGAGGATGAGGGTGATGGTTTAGTTGAGGTCAACAACGAGGTTGTAGCAATGGAAAGGGACGATGATGCTTCGATGAGCCTGGTACGCACCTCTATAAAAGATCCAAAACACGAGGTGCCGGAGATCAGTCCGGTCTCGTTGTGGTTCTCTTCTCCAGTTTAATTCCCGCTGGTTTTCTAACTTGGGGCATGAACAGGGGAGAATTACACAGGAGTCGCTGACCACCATGATTCGTCGTGACGAGATCTCTCCAGTTCGGCCACGGCGCCGGATGCAATACCCAGGTGGTCTTTATTTTGATTCATCCGCCAAGTTGCCCTACCCCAATGGTCAGAGCTCACTTCATGCATGATTTAACATTACCATTCATGTTGTTTTCTGTCACTAGACCCATTGGCTGTCGGTCGATGGATTAAGACCGAGTTTGGTCCTCGGAGCAGCGTTACAGCAGTCTTTATGACGCATGCCGTGGTCAACGACAATCACTCCGTTAGTCTTTCTCCTGCACAAAACATCCAAGCTCCTGAATATGTTGATAGATTCTTCACCAATATTTGTATTATGCCGATGGTGTCCAGCCAATTTCAACAACAAACCATGTCCCGATCACCTTCAAGCACTTTCAGATTCTTGCCCACCTGGACAGAGCACCTGTAAGCCAATTGTGGGCAACATGCCCAAGGTATCAGCTTAACCTGTTCATTTAGAATTACTATCTCTATCACGACATCGAATTAGGCGCAGAGTTCTACCGGGACGAAAACGATTACCTCAAAGCTGACACCGGGAAACAATCGTCCGGAGGCAAGGCGGTCAAGATGGAGACCACTCCACCTATTCTCCTTTCAACCGCCCGTGAAAGTCTAGATTCGCCTCCCTCAGTGCCGCGAGGAAGGAAGCGGCCTCGTAGGGTTGCTTCCAATGTCCGTTCATATGTCGTACCGGACTCGGACGACGAGGCTATCGCCAATTCTGACGATTTGACAACAAAACCAAAAAACGTGGAAACCACCCTGCAAACATGGCTTCGACACCTCGACGAACTGATGAAGCAGGAGCTCCGAAAGGTCCGTCAGCGATTTTGACAACCTCGCATTACGTCTCTTATTTTCTTATTTTATTTGGCAGTTGAAGGAGAAAAGAAAACAGATCGAATTGGTTTCAGAGCCTGGCACGAAGGTCCGCGTGGCCAAGGTTAGTTGTTTGTGTCGCTGATGCCCCCAGTGCCTGATGAACAACGTTTGTAGGGCGAGTTCCTCAAGTCGCTTTCGAGCAACCTACGTGCCTTGCACAAGATAGCAAAGGAGAGACAGCTGAAACTCTATGGACCAACAGTAGTGCCTGAAGAATATAGTGACAATGATGATGACGATGACGAATACCGCCACAGGACAGCACGCAACAAGAGAAAAAAGACCAATCGTTCGTCATGACCCTGCTTAGCTTCAGTTATGCACCCATTTTTTTTTGTTTTCCTCTTTCCCAGCATAGTACTTCATAACATTATAATCAACCCTCACCAAGATCCCCATTTCCTTGCCATGCCTACATTCTGGAATAATTGGATCATTTGCATAATTACGTACATTCATAGGACATTCCCCACACATGTATGCCATCCACAATCATCACTCCCATTACTCAAAACACGTATCTGTAATGGATATCTCTATCACCCAAACTGTAACCCTTCTTCTCTTCGACCTCCGTGGTCGGTTCCTCTTCCTCCTGCTTCTGGATGACGATCTGGTTTCGACGCTCGTTTTCCCGACTCATCCACCACCAGAGGTAGGTTGCAACAACGACCGCGAAGACAAGGTACCCAATTGCGATGATGTGCGGTTTACGGAAACGATGACCAGAGAAGTTGGGCCTATAAATCAGGACACTGTTGTTTCGTGGAGGGTCAGGTCAGGTGCCCGTAGTTGGCGGCAAGACACATACCCCGCTATGGCACCGATGTCACCGATGGTGATTTGCATGGCAACCGCAACTGCGCGCTTCGTCTGCCCAGAGACATTCTCCCCTGGCCAACTGTTCATACCATGAGCAGAATATCTCTTTTCGGAGAAAATGGCTAACCGACCTGAGCAAAAGGGCATTTCCTGTGTATACACCGGCCGCAGCGAAGTGGACACCAACATATTGAGCCCCAGCTGGTGGAGTGCCACATGAGCAACGAGATACGAACTCCAAACGCGGAATTAGTCACTTACCAGTCTTGGTCGTAATCAGGATGATATAGCCTATGTGACGTTAAGTTAGACACGAGGGGCATCTCCCCGTTGTGCATAAGACCCACCCATGATAGCGACCACAGCAGCGCCGATGATCAGAGGAGCTCGTCGGTTGAGACGGGAAGAAAGCCAAACAGTTCCCCAAATTGACAGGGAAGCAAGAGCATTAGGGGGTATAGTTAATCTATGTACTTTTAGCAAGGATGGCCGGGTTTACTCTAGATACGAGACTTACAACTGAGCTTGCCAGCTCTGGAACCCGAGTCCGGCAATGATGGTCGGCTTGAAGCGCAGTCAGCCATAGGTTTCCTTTTTCCGGCTTGTACAGATGATTCACATACCAGGAATAAGCTCAGAGAATACAGGACGAAGGCGAACCCGTGGAAGAGAAGCGCATATGCCCAAACAAGATGGTCCTTGAATGCCTGGAACACATAAAACCATTCGAACTCCTCATGCTCACCCGCGTCCGAGTCAGCTCTGAGACGTGCCAGGAGCCTTCCACGTTCAGCCTCCGTTAGCTGTTCCATTTAAGTTCATAAGAAGAAAAAAAATTGACGTTGGGATGTGACGTACGAATTTGGCCTTGTATGACCAGGTTGGGACGAGGAAATACGCAGCGAGAGACACCGCGACTGTCAGGGCACCTTCGAGAATGAATATCCTGCTCATGAGGTCAGCAAGGGACATTATTGGGAATACCAGCACTTCACCATTCCCAGCCTCTTCGACCACCAATTCCTTCCATATTTCCGATAGCATATGCCAGAATACCTGAAAACCCGAAACAGTGAGCTACCATGATTCATGGTTAACCCAGAAAATTCACCTCCGAATGCCCCTGCTAAAGCGGCGCCGCCAAAGAAGATGGCCACTCTCCAGCTACGTTCATGTCTATTAAAAAGTACATAAGATATGCACTTCAGAGCTTAATAACATGGCCAGATTCACCTGCGGTAATATACTGAAAACACATAGATGACTCCAGGAAATAAGCCAGCTTCCGTTACTCCCAATACTGTGTTTATTATACCAATGAAATCAAATTGCGACGCAGGAAACGAGCGGACAACATACAGAACCGTATTCCAAAAAGGCCAGCTTTATCCTTTATCAACCCTTGCGCAATACTTGCAATACCCCAGAGGAGGGTTAAGGTAGGCAACCAGATCTGGGGGTCGAATCTCTTCAAGCTTTGGCGTGTCAGCTTAGCTTTGATGTTAGGGGGAGGTCAACCCACATGATCTACATAGGGAGTTCATTATGTTTGTTCAAGTCCACCAATGCCTGTCACTCACATTGGAAGGGACTTCGAATATGACATAAGCGACGAAATATAGGGCAAGAGCCGTGTTATATTCCGGCGGTGAGATATTAAGGTCCTAAATTAAGTCAGCGCGTCAAGAAAGCAGACGAGAAGAAGACATGTACCGTTGCAAGGCCAACAATCCTAGAGAAGGGGAAGATTATGAAAAGCATGGGGTCTTGCATTCAATATCATGGACTTACTTTGCATTTCCGATATTCGACCTGGGAAATTGTAATTTAGGAAGTGTTGAGACGGCTTTATAAAAAGGGAGCACGCACCGATCCAAGAAGCTCAGAAGATACAGCAAGGTTAGGATGGGTATCAAGCTGGGCACATGATGCAACAAGTCATTTCGGAGGAATGCAATCAGGAGTTGTGTAACGCACTGGAGATCAACTTTCCAGAGGAGTTTACGGTCTTCTTCCGTATCCTCAACCCTGGATTTATCCAGCTTAAGGGACTCAGAGTCCTGCCGTTTCTCAGAGAAGGATTCGACGGTCATGGCGCCTGAGAGCAGGGAAAATATCCAGGCTTGCTATTTCTTGAGCGCTCCCGCATGATTTTTATATAGACAGACTGTGTCGCCACTAGTTTGAGCAATTGCGCCATGTAAGCCCAAAATGGCGGGTGGATGTTCATCGCGAATTGACCACGGGAACAGTAGATACGCTTCTTTTAAATCGTATCTGCACGCGGCACCAGACTCGTTGTGGGGAAGTTGGAACAAGTTGGAGAAGTGGCTTGTGATCGCCGGCTCGCCAAGCCTTGTGGTGCGTGGGAAGGCTCTCGGAATCGTCTCCGATTGGACAAACAGCTGGGCCGCCTGACTGAACTGAGCTGGAACGTCACGACATCTTCACTCACAGGGCTAACCAGGTGAGCAACACCATGGAGGCCCTTTTCTTCAATGTATGATTATCTTATTTCTCGATTTCTCTAGTGCTGACTTGCGTTGAGCTCTAGACAGACACAGGCTACCTTGAAGCCATCGTGAGGGGCTACAAGGCCGGAATTCTCGCCCAGAACCAATACGCCAACCTCACCCAATGCGAGACTCTTGAGGGTATGTAGCACGAGTCAGTTGCACTTCCTGACACTCATTTGAATAAAATAGATTTCCGGACGCAATTGTCTGCAACCGACTATAGCAATTTCCTTGCCAATGAACCGCTACCGATCTCGACTTCGACGATCGCCGACAAGGCTACGCAGATTCTAGTTGACCAGTTCAACTACTTACGAACGAATGCAGTGGAGCCTCTGAGCAAGTTTCTGGACTATATCACGTCGGTGCATAATGCTGTAACTCTCACAAAGTTGCTGACGACATTGTCCCATTCAGTTACGCGTACATGATTGACAATGTGGTCCTTCTAATTACTGGAACGCTGCATGAGAGAGATACTCACGAACTCTTGGAGCGCTGTCACCCCCTTGGTGTGTTCGACACGATGCCTGCACTTTGTGTTGCAACAAACGTCGAGGAACTGTTTCAAAGCGTGCTCGTAGAAACACCCTTAGGTGAGTTGTACACCCCCGCACAGTTACTGCTGAAACAAACCATATGCCCGCCCAAAGCTCCCTATTTCCGTGACTGTCTCTCCGCATCTGATCTCGACGACCTCAACATCGAAATCATCCGCAATACAGTATACAAAGCCTACCTCGAAGACTTCTACGAATTCTGCACCTCCCTCGGTTCCCCAACCTCTGATGTCATGCACCGCATTCTTTCCTTCGAAGCCGACCGCCGTACAATCAATATCACCATCAACTCGTTCAACACAGAGCTCGGCAAAGAGCAGCGCGCAAAGCTGTTCCCCGCCATCGGCCGCCTTTTCCCCGAAGGCAACAATCAGCTCGCCAAAGCCGACGAGCTCGACCAGGTCCGCCAGATCTGTGAAAACATCTCTGAGTACCGCGCGTTCTTCTCCGACACGTCGTCACACGGGAATGGTGCCGCTGCAGATGGCCTGGGCGCACCATCACAGCTTGAAGATCATTTCTTCTCAACAGAGGTGCACCTGAACAAGCTTGCGTTCCTGCAACAGTTCCAGTACGGCGTGTTTTACAGTTATATGAAGCTGAAGGAGCAGGAGATACGGAACTTGACGTGGATTGCAGAGTGTATTGCGCAGGATGCGAAGGACAGGATCCAGGACTTCATACCCATCTTCTGATTGTTAATTATTATCCACTTTGCACATCACGCCCTCCAATTCAGGTGTTTGAAAATAAATTTCTAGCGATACAGTGCAAGATTAAATTACACACTAGTTGGTTGTATGCTAAGGTACGTCTACGGTCAACGAGCACTGCTCGCGATTAGTTTGCAGTTGCGCTGGCGACAAAAGCATTGAAATTGTAGGTTTTGGGGTTTGCCTGGAATTGGAAATCTGACGGGTTCAAGGTCACCAGTGCCTTGCCATCCCGTTCGATAGTTCCTTTCATAGTACCGCCCGCAGTGATGGGAATTGAAAGTTTGGTCAGACCAGCAGGCACACTGAATGTTTGCGACTTGCTAGGAGACGTAGAAAGAATGACATTAGAAGGTGCCGTGGTCATCACCACTGCCCACACAGTATCTTCGAACTGCAAATAAAAATAAAAATCATGAGTCTTGACATATGACCGGAAAGGTGACAAGATGGACGCACAAGCTCGAAGTTTTTCGGCTGACCAACAGGATCTGGGGCCGTTGCCTGAGTGGGATGAGTCCTGGACCACATGAAGATCTTGTCCTTGTCGACAGTAGGGGCATTTCCCTCCTTGAAAGCAGTCGCATAGTACCGAGTAAGTTCCAGCCAAGCTAGATGGTTCAGGTTTTAGGACGAAAGTTCTCTGCCAGGGAAGCCATGACATGCTCACCCGTGTGGTCCATCCCGTCCACCCAAGCTTGACTGTTCGGTTGAGCGCCCTTGATGGGTCCAATGTAGTGCGACTCTCCATAATCATTCCAAGTCAGGACTTGCACGATGTCAAATTGGTCACGGGCAGCAATAAGCGATTCCCAACGCCTCGAGTAGAGGTGTTGGTCAGATAGGAAGACGAACTTGACACGTCGATCACGTTAGCAGGGCGCAACAACTAAGAGGGATCAGGAACCCACATTTTTATTAAACGTCTCGGGGCTGTAATGGGTGAAGAACCAGGGAGAAACAGCCGCCATGTATGCAGGCTTGGAGTTCCCATCACGACGTGCGATACCTCCACCAAGAGCGGAAAGTTGCTCCAGGTGTTGCGTGTCTGTATCCGTCGATCCAATGAACTGGCTTAGAACGCTCTGTATTCTGGAGGTTGAAACTTCCGACGTGATAGAAGCCAAACTGGCTACGAGATTTTGGCCCTTGGAGGCAATGATTTGTTTGGCGAAGTCTGTCGTTACTTGGATAGGCCAACCGGAATTCCACTGGAAAAAAGGTTCGTCAACGATAGTGTTCACAGGTCCCAGCAAAATTGACCAACATTAAAGTCCCCATCCATCACATCGCGGAAGTCACTGAACTTGGCTGGATCGATGAAGAACGACGGGACAAAGTATATCTTGCCGGCCAGTTCAGGGTGTTTAGTGAACTCGTTTTTCCATCCATCGGGAGCACTTCCTTGTCCGAAAGTACAAGTTTCACCAGCAAAGGAGGAAACAAAAGCACGAGAATCGTATTGCAGTTGGTTAGGGTGTGATAAGTGTGCCAGCACAAGGTTACGAAGGTTCTGTGCATCGGTTGGTGAAGCACATGGGAATGACCTGGGATCATGCGGTAAGGATTACAGGACGAAAAGGCAACCACTGGGTGACGCACGTCATGTCAAGTGACAAGAATAGCTTGAAATCCAGACCCGACTGCTGCGCTGCTGTATATCTACCACACCAGCTTCAGCTCCGAAGTATAGAAACCGTGGACGATACAAATTGAACTCACGCGTCAGATACTCTGTCAGGCTGCCATTCATCCCTCCCCATATTCAGAGCAAAGCCATCGATACCAGATGCGTGAGCAAGCGCGACATCGTCTGCCCAGTCCTGCAATTTGTACGGAAAGGTGTTCCCGACCATGTGGTGTGCTACGACATATTTTCGAGATGTAGCCCGCTTCTCCGGGGTAGAGTGAGGTATCTGGGAAGAGGTGATTGTAGAGGTATCTGCCTTGGAAGCGCTGGAACCACTATTGCTCAGGCTGAGTAGGGCGCGTTTGAAGTGTTTCTTCATCAATGTTGACCGATGATTTACTGATCCCGTCTCATGGGTGGGAATCCTGATTCGCCTGACGGGAATAGTATAGGCACTAGCGATAGCAAAGAACGTGAGGACATGCAGAAAGAACGTGATTAAAAGCATAGTGATTCGTCAAATAGACGTGGAATGGCACAGCCAGTCGAAAAAAATCCACAGCACCGGGCAAAGAAACGGGAAAACGGAAGTAAGGGTGCTGTGAACGTTTAAAAGATAAAAACAATAAGGGTTCCATTACGCACACAGCTTGACTACAATGCACTCAGAGGAACGCATAAATCACGGACCCCTTCCTCGAGAACAATGGTCGCCGAGCCCCATTGTATTGCTTAGTCACCACTGCCGTCCCGACGCCTTTGCCAAATAACGGAGTTCGGGATCGGCGGCAAACCCGGACCCGCTCCTGTTGACCACAAGCCCCACATTGTCCAAAAGTGTTGTTTTGCCTTGGAATCTGATCCCCAACATTTTAGTGGAATGACCCACGACTGGTCTTATGCTGATAAGAGGATGTACCCTTATTGGATATGATAGCCCAGAGTAAGGAACCAAAGGGGAGTTGGAACGAGCTATCGATCTTGTGCCCTGTATTTAAGGAAGAATACTGAGGCCGTCTCCATCTAATTCACACCTGTGTGGTAACATGTCCGCCAGCTTACAAGCATATCTTCGCCGGGTTTTGTTTTTTGTCGCCCAGACCTATCTCTCTTCAAAGCGCCTAATCTTCCTCCGTATTTGCATTATACTTCTGGGCAACATCCAGGCGCCAGCGTAGCTGCAACCACGACAAATTGTGAACCTTTTCTCCTGGATATTCGTGAGTCGTGACAATGTTAGCGCCAACCAAAGGCAAACTTCTTCATCGAGGACCACCGAGAAGGTACGGGGTGGTGACCCGACAAAATGACTTTGGTATGTACATTCACCTCGATCACGAATCTTATAGTTGTAATTACTTCGGATCAGACAAAAAACCACGCAAAGCAAAGCCAAAGCCGTGATGAAGGGCAAACCAAACCTCAACATATGATGACTGTCCATGTATATCGATGGAAAAGTGGCTGGTGAGACGGGTCGATCCAATGGGGGGTGGCGCTCTAGCGACTCGATAGGATGTGAAAGTTTGTTGGAGATGTGCGGTTAACGAAGGAGAGGATAGAAGCCACTCGGGGTAGTCCCGAATACCGCTCGTTGTCGATCTGTATATCAAACTTATGGTGCCTCAGCCGACATGCAAAATTGGATGTACTGATCCGACAAACCCGTAGTGAACGCGAGGTAGTTGTGTGCCGAGAAGGATGAAACTTGAAGAAATCAGCGCGTCCAGAACTCGCCTGACTACGAGCTTGAGCCATTAACCAGAACCACCCTTGGTGGCGTTTCTTGGCCATCGTACCAAACATCGCCATCCTCATCTGGGCTTTCATCGAACTCTCCGTTGGCGCTCTCGTCGTTGGTGGATGCTCCATCAGCGGAGGCCTTTGCTTGATCACCCCAACCAACTCGCCCATCCATCCACGGGCCAGCACAACTCAGATGACATCCACCATGTTCTGTGCATTCACATGTTCCTCCTAAAGTTGTCGGAAGACATTCAGCATCTACCCATTTCAACAACACATCCTTGTAGTTGCTTCCCAGGATATCGACTTTCTCGGCGGTCTCCTTCGAGAGCCAAGGCTTCATGACGGACCAGATGGCAGTGAAGGTTGAGGGCGCGTTAACAATCGCGAGTTGGCCCATGCTAGAACATCACATGATACGAAATAGGTGAGAACGGATGGAAAGATACTGAGGAAATGGAGAGCTCACGTTTCTGGGAAATAATCTTGTGATATCTGAAAAGAATTCCTTGCCAGAGACTTCATCTGCCAAAACTGGCTGATGCTGGTTCCAAAAATGGTATGAATATTCATGCAGGTCGAAGATACAAGGACAGAATGATGCATACCCGAATCCTTTCAGGTCCACAATTACGAAGACTGTTCCTATTGGCCTTCCAGCATGACGAGAAGCAGCAGGCAGGACTTCACGCGGAAGCTACATGTTGCGAACACAAGGAGTTAGAAAGTCTTCTTGAAACGCGGAAATCCACCCACTGATTCAGCGTTTACGAGGACAGTCTGCCAATGCTTTTCGGGCGTGCAAACCTTATACAGCTTAGGAAGATCCATGTTCCCGAAGAAGTGAATATTCAGAGGGCGTCCTTTCTACTAGGCATCAAGCAACCGTAGATATTGCGAAGCGACAAGTCAAAACTGACCTTGTCTGTCTGGAAATATGTCAGATATTTATCGGTCGTGCTGAGTAGGATGTGTTCACCTACCTTGTGGAACCACATAGGCCAACAATCGAAGACCGCCTCTCGCTCTGCGTACTATTCTTCAATCAGCAAAGCTCGAAATCGCGAAAGGGAAGTCTCACATCGAACGGGTCTATTCGGCGATAGAGCTCATCGATGCCGATCCCTTCTACACTTCTCCGCCAATCCTGACAGTCCTTGAGCATTTTCTTCGATTCCGTAAGGTCGAACTTTCGTGCCCGCAAGAATCGCCTAAGCAGTTTAGCTGAGCAGCACGAAGAACACTCAAGGCATGACTCACAACAAGGTCTCGTCGTCTGTACCTATGGTGTCGCCCTCACGAACGATATCCTCCTCAAAGACTTGTTGTCGAAATGTCCGTAAAATATCATCAGGAGTCGGGATTTGGCCGGGCATGGTGAGACGGGGACGACCTGGACTACAGAACTCCGAACGATGTGAAGAGATGAGAGAGGTAAACGCCCATGAATGTGATGACTGGACAGTGGTTCATCGGGATAATTTTGGATGCGTCATCCACTCGGAGCCTTGATCGTCGGCTCATCATGATCAAGTGTGGCGGCACACCGCGGCAGGCACGGGCCGACGATCGTGAAAGTTGGAGGGTCACGACTCCATCAGCGTTCAAACGCTCATAGTCGAAACATTATCTACGGACCATGGTCACGGCCGTTTCGCTCAGGAAAAAGTGTTTTTCGCGGCTGGTATCGCATTTTCACACCATTCTCCGAGGTACCTGTATTGTCAAAGCAGCTCCGTCTGGAAAGGGCACCGATGTACGGATTTATCCGAATCTGTGGCGATGTCCACGACCTGACTTCTGTACTCGTGCTTGCCTCGTGTCGAGACGTGTGGACGGCCCAACCACATGGAATCATGTCAAAGAGGTGGTTCTGCTTTGACCTCCTTCGGCGGGGCTGTGGGCGCCCATCCTCGTGTTGGTTCCCACGGTTCTATTATCACATCGTGAGGAGCACGTGTTTTACTTTTGATGTCACAATCTAATCTGCGGACTTTTTTGTGCTCATCAAACCCTTTGTATCTAGGTTGGTTACCGCTTTTGGGCTCTTCTGTGGTTGTCACCCTACACGATGCAAGCACAACGTGATAATAAGAGGGGGGAGGCCTTTGCGGAGTTGTTCTTCATCGCTGAGCCAACATACGTTGTAGTTGAAAGAAAGGGACAGGGATCTGCCTATAAAACAGCCTCCTCGCGATGCCTGTCCCCTCACTTCGCAACACTCCTCTGCTCCCATGTTTCCCTACTATCTCAACGACCCCCGCGAATTCGTCGATGACTACTGCACCATCGTACCCAATAACGGTCCGGCGTTCGATGATCTCTTCGCCGCCGCCGCGGAGAGCTTCCCCTTGAACGACGCCAAACCTGACAACCAGACTCTCTCCGTCTCTGCTGCACTCAGCCCTTTCCCAAGCTCCTCCGGCTCTTCCTTATCGGCAGGATCTCCCTCTCTTCACGAGGAAGAAGCGGCAACTGACTCTGATCCCGACTCCGACGTCGAGGAGCTGTCTCTCGAGTATCCAACGGAATTAAGCGCCGACCTCTTGCGCGCTCAATCAATGTGCGTCTGATTTCCTTCTCCGAAGTGATATCTTGATTGACATTCCATCCCGCACAGTGCTGCCGAAGATAGCGTACTCTCTCTTCCCTCCACATTGCGTAACCCTCTTCTCGCGCTTGAGAACTGTTCCGTCCAACAGCCTTCACAGAAGAGAAACGTGAGGAGTAGGCGGTCGGTTTCTCGTTCTCCTTCAGCAGTCCCCCCCACTTCATCACGCAGGCCCACCAAAGACCAATCCCACTCCTCTCTTTTCTCAGCACCGGACCTGGATTATGATCCTTTCTCTGAAAGCGATGGAGATGCCACCGACGACGAGTACGTTCCATCCCCACCGCTAAACCCACTCAAGCGTCGCCGCAACTCTTCTGTCTCCTCTAAACATCTATCCCGCACTTCTACCTCCCCCCGAGCTTCCCCGGCCGCCTACGAACGCAGACCCACAAAGAAGCCTCGTGTACCGCCTCCCTCCCGCAATGAGCAAGCCTCTTCTATGGAGGCCATCCGGGCGGCCTTAGCGTCACCGAATCCTGATTTCATCTGCCCGTTTTGTGGGTGGAAGCAGATGAACCAGCGCGTGCCAGATTACAAACGTCATGTACGAACGCATATCCGGGCAGTCGACAACGATAAGTCACAGGGTTGGTGGTGCAAAGGCGTGAGGCTGGATGATGACCTTGCGCATAATCTTCCTCCGTCGGCCGAGATGTATTTGTTCTTGGACGAGTGGAGGACTGGAGGGTGCCAGAGAAGCTTTGCACGTCGAGATGCATTGAAGCGCCATCTCGATAACCCGAATGTATCTTGCATTGGCTATGCCTGCGAGTCGACCGAAAATTAAGCACCCAGTGCTATGACTTTCATGACGGTGAGTTTCGAACGCTTTGCAGTTATCGAATTGGGGCTGACCTGTTGTGCAGTGATATGATCCATCCCTCCCAACTTTGTCTTTCTCTTTTCCTGTTCTTCAAAACCTGTAGCTATAGCGTCTTCCCACTTCCCTCGTAACCTTTCGACCGGGAGTATATCTTCCCTTTTCTTTAATACTTACCACTGTACCAGTGTATGCCCCGCGTTTACTTGCAGGGCGATGTTGATAGTGTCTTCATAGCATGTCCATCAATACAATCTAGCGAGTGCAATCCATAGCGTCGCTCCAAACTTTGAACCAGGCAGGACTGACAGAAAGTAGATGGGCCCCAACGGTTCTGATAGTATAAAAGCAGTGAGATTCCATCCGGTCACCATAAAACAAACTATTTCTTGTTCTTAAGTCTCCGTGAACGTATCCGCTTTCCGTTCTGCACTGCCGGTCCCCATCTGTGATGGACGTCAGAACGGGAAACTTGACATGCTGAAGACAGCAATCACCCTCGAATTGTCTTCTTTGGTTTCGGCTCATGTGCAAATGACTCAATAGGCTCTCCGTGGCGATACTTCTCCATACACCAGAGGATATATCTGATGCAAGTTACGTCGGAGGGAATATTTGACACGAAAGACAAAGCCCATACCTCCGGTCGCGCACACCCAGTCCCGACTTCTTCAAGTCATGCCCAGACGTCTTCCAAAGCTGCTCCCACGTCTCCACGGTGACTTTAGTATCCGAAGAACGCCCAATAGCCTTGAGAAAGTCGTTCGGGGTGGCAATAGGGCCTGTTCGGTGTACAGCTGTGAGTTGACTTGTCGATGCTGGTGGAAGCAAATCAATACTCCGTGGCGAAGGGATAGGCCGTGCGGCGGCTCTATTGACGAGTGAGCGCGCGAGTGAAGGAATGGCGACGCGCAGCCGTGAAGTTGAACCGAGGCCTGTGAGCAGCATGGTCGATACAGAATTTGGAAACTTGGTTTTTTGGGTAAGGAGTGACCCGCCTTTGCGTGACAAGCGTGACGAGCGCGTTTCCTCTCTCGCTCACATCGTCCTGAGCCACTGGCGGTGAGTTCGTCATTTTGTTATAACTTTATCCTGAGGCTGACCAGTGTAATTAGAAACCATGCCGCCGCCACGCGCCAAGAATATCATAAGTTGCTATAATCCCGCCTGCCCTTTATTCAATAAACCAAACGAGAAAGCTCCATTGAAATGCGGTAGATGCAAGTTAGCGATAGACTACGCGTCCGATCTTGAGAATCAACTAACACAGAATGCATAGGACCGCACACTACTGTGACAAGGTGCACCTTTGTACTAGGATCTCCTCTCTCCGCACCAAGATTGATCAGAACCACGTCCTCAGACTTGTCAACGTGCCCACTGGACGGTACACAAGGAATTTTGCGAAGTATGGGCCGAAACAGCAAAGAACAACGGCCAAGTCCCCGTTGGCACAATCAAGAAGAAGATGACCCAGCTCATCTGGCTGATTCGTGGTCTTCCCGATTACACCAAGGTCCTCTTGGGTGATTATCTCGCCCACAGGGGAGAAGGGCGTCGAGGCTGTATTGAATTCTACTTCAAGTCGTTCGAGGAACTGTTTGAGGCCATCAGGGTGTTGGAGGCGCTTCCTGTGATCGGGGAAGAGATATTTTTCCCCATGCCTGCAGCCCCGACATACACTGAGAGGCCGACGGAAGAAGGAGCGGTACCAGTCGGGCAGAAGATTCCCTTACGCATTATACGACCAGCCGACGAAGCGGCGTTCACTGCAGCCGTGGACGAGAAGATGTCATTCCTGGAAAACGACCCGCAGTCGCGCCCCAATATGGTGACCTGCGTGGACCTGGTCGGAGACAGCAAGACCATGTTCCTTATATGCGTGACGGTTACGCTGCAGGGCACATACGCGACGCACATGTACGACTTCATATACAAGCGGCTGAGCTGGTATCCAGAAGACACCCCGACTTTCAAAAAGAAACCGAAAAAGTAGTAGAAGTAGCACATAGTTGTGGTATACCCAAACAGGAATTCAGAACACGGGAGCATCTCGTAGGAACAATTTTCCCTCCTCTTTCTTCACCCACCGAGCCACGGCGTTTGCAGCACCAACGATTGCGGTTTTCGGGAGTAGAGGCGACACTGCGATATACAGCTCAAATGGCTGCGTGATCTGTTTCAAGGGTCGAGTCAGATCCTGTCCGAGACTCTATCAGAAGACTTACCCAGCCCATGACACTCTCTTTATCCGTTCGTATGTATTGCAGCTTTAAAGTGCCCATCTGTCCTGATTTGGCGTGGATCGCATCATGCAGCGTTTGATACAACGTGATCAATCTGCGCCAGCTCTAAATTAATTGTCACAAGGCAGCGACGAGGTCGTATCAAACTGACCTTTTCCGATCCTCTAACACATCGTACGGGTCCTCAAATACCGGTATTGTAACCTGCACCTGAGAGCGCGACTTGTACACAAAATGGCGAAGACCAGGAATCCCCAGATCCGAGACCGAGTATTCAACTTCTCCAGATGTGGACGCGTTTGCTATAGCATCCAAGGTGCCTTCTTTGTCTAAGCGCTATCGTCATGTCGCAAAAAGGTGGGTATGCGGGAAGATTGGGAAACGAGGCAGGCGTACCAGTGTGACAGATTCGAACCATCCTCTAATCACATCGAATTCACCACCACCACTAATACAAACCAAAACTGTACCCGACTGATCAGACTTTGGATATGAAAAGACCTTTTCCGCTTGTGTCGGTGTAGGCTCCGAGCTCAGAGATTCGGTTGTGGGGTCTGCTGCTTCAGATGTTGGTGTCTTAGACTCGTCGGGAGCTTCACTGTGTCCATCTCTACGTAAAAATGATATGTACGCATTCACGAAGCCCGAGGGATTGAATTTCGGAAGACAGAGTGGTATCCACGAGGATGAAGCTGGGGAATTGAATATCGAGGGTGAATGTACCGTATTCAGGATGATGTGGATATCTAGAGCCAACTCAGGTGCATAACTCAAAAGATACAGGCGAGACATTACCTGCGGGGTGTATAGAGTGTTTCCGAGGCCGAATGAGAGTCACAACTTTGCCTCTTGCCACGAGCATGATGTATAGAATGTCCTGATATGGGGTCTACTTCTCAACCGTGACGGACTGAGTTTCAGCTGACAGACCTTTATCTTGGATGTTGGAAGGAGAGCTTCGGCCACTCGTTTGCGAAGGTGAGGATCGAGCTTCAAACATTGCAGGGACGATGTGCTGATGGCAAGATCGAACTCTAGTCTCTCCAGCAACGAGGTTAAAAACCCTTCTGCACCTACGTACATTATTGAGAGTGTCATTCTTCGAACCCCGATATAGAAAGGAGGAGCACTGACCATTCAGCAGGCGCCGTAGGTCAAAATTTGTCCTCCGTTCGAATATTCGGCGCAGTTGTGCAGCAGTGACGATACTCAAGATTTGGAGATGAAGATAATCCAAATGCGAGCGTGTCTTACTTAAAAAATGTTGGTCAAATACTCGAAATCACGATAAACCATAGCGGCGTACCACTGATTCCGGTTCTCCCCAAGACGATGCGCAAGCGTAGTATAATGGCGAACGAAGAATGAACGTTATCCGCGTCCTTCCTGCGTTTATGCACCTCAACTTGTCGTTATCATCCAGGAATACGGATATCAGGGCTTGCATGACTCCGATGGTGGCTGCTACATTGTCTCCATCGGGTTGACTTCAATGTTGCCATAAGTTTAGTTGTAGATAGATTCCCAATCAAGCCACACCTTGTGAATACAGGCTTCCCAGCGTCCGTTAGCACAAAGTACTGTCGTGGAGGATATCTGGATACTTGGAAGGCCAAATTTAATATTCGAGGTACTGAGGAGCGAATGAAGCCACTACCTGCTTCGAAAGGTAATTCGTCCACTTCGCGTTTCAAATGAGATCGCGCAACTGCGATATCTTTCACAGGCTGTAAGCCTTTGCTTTGGAAGCGACATGGTATAGACCGCACCTGATCTCGAAGTCTTATGGCTCAAGGTTTTCCTCAGCTGATCGCGCAAGGTCTTCTTAGAATCTTCTTCTCCTCTGTCGATATCGGATTCGAGGCTCATGACCGTGATATCTTCAGCAGACTCCGTCTCAGCATCCACGTCCTGGATCATGATTCCCTCATTCAAGTCCAAGTTGAACACTGAAGATGCAGTACTGTCTAGGGCCGGATTCTGTGATTGACTGGGTGGAATCACAGCTGATTCTACGGCATGGCTGTGTATGTGGAGATTGGACAGCGAGGGTGAAGGTCGGATGCTTGGAGGGACAGCCAGACGCGACGGTGGTGTCTTTGACAGGCCGGGTCCACTTCCAGAGGGAGTACGGGACATGAAATAAGATTGATGTTGGTGTGCGTCTGAGTCCGAGTCAAGCCAATCTCGGCAACTCGAAGCTCCTGCACTACTCGACCAAACAGCGCCCGATCATCGGGCGGCATTGACCTGATTCTGAACAACGACAACGACAACACTGCAACCTTGCTGCAACCACTTCAATTCCTGGTTTCTGCATGAATAGCCGAGTTTCTTTCAGAATCAGATGGAGTTGAACGCGAAAAGAGGAGAGGTGCGCGTGAACGATAGTCACCCGATCTTTTCTCCACACTGACTATTGCCACCTAGCCATGGTTCGATGACGGCAATATCGTTCTCGTCACTGACGAGAATTCCACAGCATTTCGTGTGCATCGTGGTGTCCTTGTATGTACAGCTTTTCTGTGTAAAATCGTGCGTTGTTATATCTGCTTTCAGGGACGCCACTCCGAGGTATTTCAAGGGATGTTTGGAATCCCTCAACCCATATCGGTCCACGACTTGGAGACCTACGAAGGATGCCAGATTGTCCGCGTCTATGATCTACCGTCGGAACTGGGAAATCTCATTACTGCACTTTATGATGGCGCGTGAGTATTCTCTGCATCTGGTTATAAATCCTACTGAAGATGACGTTGAAAGGACTTTCTACCATCGCAACTTCGAAGACTTTCTTTATCTTGCGGGGATCTTGCGCTTATCCACCAAGTACTTAATCCCACGCCTGCGTACTCAATGCATCCGTTTCCTCACAGAAACATGGCCGTACACTCTGCAAGGCCATGATGCGATGGTTTCAACAGCATTGAAATCGCCGTCGACAGATAATTTGACATACCCATATGTTCATCCTTTGCACGTTCTCAACCTCGCAAATGAAGTTAACGTCCGGATCGTCATCCCATCTGCAGTTTATTTTCTCTCCCTATATCCATTGCCCGATCTACTCCGTGGTGATCATCCGAAACTTGTGGTAAATCATCCATCCAGCCCGTCGTCGGCTTTGAATCCCACGGATATAACAGCCTACACGCTCATGTTCCAGCACCGGCTTACAATCATCCTCGACTTTGTTCGGAGATTCTTTGATGAGCGAGCACCTGCGACGGCTTGCACAACTGAACAAGTATGCATGCGTGGATTTGGCAGGCTTGCTTCCCGGTTATCTCGTTCGTGGATGACAAGGACAGGCCCATTATATTATATGGTACAGGCAGTGAATAGGTTGAGTGATGAATCGTCTGTTTGTGAACACTGTCTAGCACTTTTTCACGATGATGTCGAAATATTGCGCGCAACACTTTGGAAGGATTTACCTTCTATCATCGGTCTACCTCATTGGGAGGATCTCGAAGCTGCCGACTTATCTCAATGATAGCCCAAGACTTGCACTCACGCCCATGGACACGGTAAGCATCTTTCTCCTCTTCTATTCCTCGTTTGAGCTCAATGCAGAGTCTAGTGCAAGCTCCTCTGCAATTTTTGGCTTGCCCTGCTATCACAACCACTCATGCTGAAAGCATAAGTTTTGGGAAAGGAGCATGGAAATCGTGGCAGATTCTGCCTATGGTTGGGACAGAAGTGAGGAAACAAGGCACGATTGCGATCATCGCCAGGTTGACTTGAGTGAACCGCCAAGCGCACGTACCCGCATAGCAGTATCTGGCGGTATTGGGACCATAATCGTGCAAGTACTATCCTGCTGTGTTTGTATGTCCCCCTGCAATGAAGTCGATGTAATACCCCTCTGATCAGCTTCACAGAAGCATTGCGGATGATGTTGGCATTCAATACGACATCAAGTGATCTAATGACCTCTCAGTTGCTGACTTCCCAGTAAGGCTGAGTATTGCATCATGAGCTCGAAAGGCAATATCTGCACATCGTGATGCTCCTCCATTGTGGTCAGCGGCCCGTCCGCGACGTTCACTCTCGCACCGTTGATCGGCCAGCTGTCCTCGCTCCAGGTCTGGTTCGATATTGAGGGCACATGATCTCCGAAGGCTCTCCAAGACGGTCCGCTTGAGTCCCCTGCGCCTAGCGTGGACAACTTGTTGTTACATGCATTCCTCCAACATGATCTGCTCTGCTTGAACTTCGATGGCGTTGATCCGGCTGAATCCAAGCAAAAACATCGCTAGAATTCAGCCGGGGGGCATAAAAAGAGGCAGATGGCTTGACCTTGTATTCTTCACCCTGAAAATGCGTTTCTTCTCGATCCTTACGATTCTTGCGCTCGCAGGCATGAGCCGCGCCATCGGACCTGGTCTGGTTACAGGAAACACTGCTGTTCACGATCCTACCATGTGCAAGGACAACAGTGGGAAGTGGTTCGTTTTCTGTAAGTCAAGAGGGTTGTGATGTTTCGGTCTGAAATGACATAAAGTCTGAATTGACATATATTTTTGAACTAGCGACCGCGCCTGGTATTGAAATTCGCACCTCCACCGATCGAACTGCTTGGACTCTTGTTGGAAGAGTTTGGCCAAATGGCGCGAGTTGGACGGACACATACACTGGGACCTCCAACGGGTTAGCGATATTGCCATTTATTGATATCCCCTGGTTTTGACTAGGCTGGCAGCAATTTGTGGGCGCCGGATTGTACCTACATAAATGGCGTGTTCTGGGTGAGTTTATGTTAAGTCTTAGGCATCCCGCCGCATGGTCTGATATCTTATTCCTAGCTGTATTACTCCGCCTCCAGCTTCGGGTCACAGAAGGTGAATAGGAAACTGCCAAAGCGAAGACGGTTTCATTGATCAATATTTCATCCAAGTCTGCCATCTTTTTGGCGAAATCCACGACAGGTCTCCCAGGTACGCGTCTCAGCTCGAATCATGAATATCGCTGACCCCCACTATTCCAGGCAGCTGGTCGAATGAAGGTCTTGTTACATCGACGACTAGTAGCAACAACTATAATGTAAATATCTGCTTCTTACTATTTTGGTCCACGCTGATGATTATTCTGTACAATGAATTTTACAGGCTATTGACCCCAAGTATGTCGTGTCTCCCGCATTGTCGCTTGTACGTTTAATCCCAAGGACTCTCTAGCTTGTTGATCGGTAAGGATCACCCCGAACCCAAAGAATACCGTGCAGTGTGCTGAAGCCTCGTTATCAAATCTGTGTAGTGGGTAACACTTGGTACCTTTCCCTCGGAAGTTTCTGGACTGGAATCAAATCATTGACGTAAAGAACATATATCCTTGAATAAAAATGCTGAACATAATCTGGATAGTCTTAACCCTTCAACCGGAAAGCCGTCGAGTTCAGCAGTGACATCGCTAGCACAGCGCACTGCTGGTGGCGGGGCCATCGAGGCCAGCTCTATATATAACTTCGGCAACTACTACTACCTGTTCACGTCCTGGGATAAATGCTGTGCCGGGACCTCCAGCACATATAATATCCGCGTCGGAAGGTCGACAAGGTAAGCCCTGAAATTTTTCTCCTCTTCCACAAAGTTGCTGATCATATTCTCCCAGCCCCAAAGGTGGATTTGTAGACAAGTCAGGTGTTGCTCTGACAGCTGGCGGGGGAACGCTGGTCTTGGGAACGGCTGGCAATGTTCGTGCTTGAGTTTCAGTTCATGTTTCCATCCTTTTCTGATGTATGCTCATGCAGGTCATTGGCCCTGGCGGTCAAGACTTGATGACGGATGGAGATGGCCCTATCTTGGTCTATCGTACGTTTCCCGCCATGCGCCTTGTTGAAAACATCTAAACATCGCCATCACAGATTACTATACACCCTCGGGAAGCTTCGTGCGTCGCAGATCAGATGAAATCCTTTGGCGTATACTAATTTCTTCGTTTCTCCCAGCTGGGAATCAACAGACTCGATTTCTCCAGTGGCTGGCCGGTGAGGACTCGCAGTTCTTTGTGGACAAAGCGTGACCTTCTGATTCTTCTCCAAAGGTTGTTGTCTGATGGGAATGTCACCGACATATCGTGTCCTGTAAGTTTAGTTTCAAGAAAACTGTCATTAAGCAGAATTCAAACTTCACTGTATATTTGTGGGATATTCATAAAGTATAAATAACAACAGGACATCGTCCTTTAAGCTTTAACGTTTGTGCCTTTACTTCCAGGGGCTGAAGATGACCTTGCCGACCTCACCCTTGTCAAAGGCGCGATAACACTCCGTAGCTTCCTCGAAGTTGACGATCCTGTCAATAAGGCTTGCTGGCTGGCCTACTCCGCCAAATACGTCTTGTCGCTTGACTGTAAAAGAGAGGCTAAGGAAAGGATTGGATTGGAATAGATAATATGCATACCCAGGAGATCAAATGCCGGGGGGAACATCGCACGCGCAGGACACCGGCCAAAATCGAACGATACATTCTTGTTGTATAATTGGCGTCCCGTGAATGGCATGGGCGGTGCCCCATGCACCCCAACTGATACAATGACACCAAATGCCCGAACAAGGTCATAAGCCGCAGACAAGGCATCTGCATGTCCGACAACCTTCATGGACCATCTGAGCACATGATATCTCCAAAAAGATTATGCACGAACCTCAAGGATTGCAGTGCACCCTACATCTCCCGTCCATTCCTTAACTTGTGCTTTCGCAGCATCCATATCGAGGACAACGAATTCCCCATCTCCTTTGCCGGAGGGATCTATGGCTGCGAACACCGCTTTCATCTTTTCTCGCCTCGCCTCGAGAAGATCAATAGCCACAATGCGGTAAGGAATTTGACGCGTCGCCACCACGTCCAAGAGACCGATAGTAGCGCAAATGCCCACAGGGCCCAGCCCAATCACAGCAATGGTCAAAATACGATCTTCGGGTGTAAAGCTGATCTCATTGCCCTCAGTAGTGGCCTCTGGAGAGAGACACTGTGGCCAAGGTCTTCCTGTAACAACAGGAAGAACCTTAGGATGGTTAACCGCCTGGGTCGCAGCAAAGACTCCAGTTGGTAAAATGTCCGCCAGCATTAACAGCGAGCTATCCGAAAGGCCGGTCAACGCCTTTTCTTTCTCATGGGAAGAAAGCGCGCTTGACCAGGTGTCTGGGTTGCTGAGATTGAACAGTGTCCCTCCAGCCTTAGGGACTCGCACATATTGTGCCTGCCCTCCTTCCAGAGCTGGTGATCCAAATAATGCACCTTCGGGGCATCGTGCCGTATAGCCAAGCCGGCAGACGCTGATACGAGTGTTATTCATGGAGCAGAGATATCAGGATATGACGTTACTCACTGACACTCTCCACAGTTGACTGTGAAAGGTGACACGACTTTGTCTCCGACCTTCAAGGTTGAATACAACTTGGGTCGGCCCTCGACATTCGAGCCATAGCTAGATCCCAATGCCACTATCTCGCCGATGAATTCGTGCCCGCAAGTATGACTACGTGGGTGGAGGATCTAGATTCAGTGGCTAATAGAACAGCGAAGGGTCCGCACATCTTATCCACACCAGCGTGCCCTCTGTAAATATGAAGATCGCTGCCTATAACGGTAGCTAGAATAAGCGCACATGGAAACCAAGGATCACGGCTTCCCTTACCACAAAGAGCTGCCAGCTGATGAAACGTTGAATCAGGCTCCTACCGGGATTAAGTACTGGTCTGACCGTACCTTCACTTTGACGATTGCATCGTCGGGGTGCTTGATCCTAGATTCTGTTAATTAACCGCGCACCTACCAGTGATGGGAAGACATTTTACTCTGGGGTCGGGATCGTTTCCACTCGGATGTCGTATGAAGGAGGATGCCATCGGACGGCTTGCATGTTGGGGGAAAGGCCTGTAGTCATCCTGTTACCGAACTTGGTGGGGATAGCAAGAGTGGGGATTCTGGAGAACCTTGGTTTTGAACCGGTGTGGGGTAACCGGATACAGTGTTTCACCGGTCCTCGATACACCATCACTCCTCGATACAAAGCCCAATTGCTCCTCTACCCCTAGGTATATCCTCCCGGAGTTTTTTTCCATGTCAAACTTATATATGTACCCATTTGATTCTCGAATGCAGAGTGGGTTGTCCTGCTCGATCTACCTACAGCATGCAATCAAAGGTGTTTTGCGGGGAATCCGAATTTTGATCAGGCCTTAACACAAAAATGGTGCAGAAGCGAGGGCCTTTTTTGGCAGCCATAAGTAGTATGGACTAGTAAGTCCACTTCTGTGAAGAGATAGATATACGTAGTATGCCAGAGGAGGCCGATGGATACTTGCGCATGGTGTACGAAGGATCGATGGGTGCATTGTGTCACATCACGCTTGTCAAATTGGGGTGCCGGAGGTTCGGCATTGGGCGTTTCTGGCACGGAGCTGCTCCTTGATTTGGCAATCACGGCTATTGTGACTGGTGTATCGAGGACTGAAATTTCGTTGATAACGACCTGGTGCACAGATGCCTACCATCGCCTCCCTTCCTCACCTCTCGTAGAGCTGTTGTGTATCTGAAATCATTGTTTACATCATAGGCTAGGGCGCCCACCAGGTATAAGGCTCCCAATTCCGTTCAAAATATTTTCCGAAACTAGTTTTCATTTGGGTGTATCGAGGACCGGTGAAACACTGTAGCACCCGGTCATCCGTCTCGATTGCAATCGACAGCCAAGACCATTTGGCAGCTGCCAGTGAGAGGTGGTCCGTGACCTGACGCGTCGCGTCGGGTTTCGGAGTCCCGTTTTGGACACGTGCTGGTTGATCAGATGACGGATGGGCACGGTCCGGCGCGTTCTTTCTTTTTCTCTGCCAACACTCACAATTTATATTGGGCGAAGGAACTCCTCATCCTTTCCTTCCGCCTGACGCGAAGAATCGGATGGGTTACTACTACTACTACACTACCTGGAATACCAACATTTTATTCCTGTCCTGTGGCCAATAGCATAACATCTTCTCCAGCAAATCTCCTAGAAGTTGAATCTCCACCATGGCCAACCTCGTTCCAGGCCGTTCCATCATCAGGCCACCATCTCCAGTCGCCGGTGGATCGTCTTTACCACCGATACTCGCCAACTTCTGCTTGATAGATGTGTTCTCTGCAGGCAGCAACATCTGTTGGAGCTTCCGAGCCTTGGGCTTCCCGTCCTCGTTGAACCACAGGTGATGATTCTCGAACGCACCCCACCACACCTCAGGCAGCTTCCCGAGTGTCGCTACAATCTACATGAGGATCAAGCCGTCCCCTCTCAGGAAGGCCTCGAGAAGGGGAAATCCCGCACGGATTTCAAGGATTGTGCAAGCCCGTCCCTAAACATCGGACGGTGCACCTATCCTTCGTTATAAACGAGCTTCCGGAGACCGGTACTGGGGCACGGTCGCTGGCTCGTAGCCTATCGGGGGACGGAAACTGGAAAAAGATTGGCCGAAGTCGATGAGGAGGATGTCTTCTGGGAGAAGGGTGGAATCAGTCAAACGAACGTTTTCGATAGGTGCACTGAGTTGGGCAGGTGCGTGAGGTCCTGGGGGGCTGCCGTTGCGGGTTACAACCTTCTCGGTTTCTGGCTGGCCGAAATTCAGGTAAACTTCACTATCCGACCATTTTTGGACGTTTTCGGCGATGCGGAAGAGGATATTGGACGTCGCTCCTCCGCCACAGAAGTTGCCACGAACCTCCATGGACAAAGCCGGCAGTGTGCATGAGCTTCAACGCGCAAGCCATTTGCTTGGTGACATTCCTGGCAAGATCTTTCCGTAGACGTCTACTTGTCGACACTCTTCCAGGGGAACTTGGCGTGGACAGAATGCTAGGTCCAGCGAGTCCATAGACCAGACAGAGATGTGACCCATTAGGCCCATTCTCTGTGAAGGGGTCCGCGGGGATCTGAAAGTTTGAGCCAGCTACAGGACCGTTTGCCTGAATGTATTCCGAAAGTTTGAGGGGAACGCCCAAATTGGAATCTCTTCGACAGGCTTAGAGGATACTTCGGCGTGTATGACTTTGAGAGCGACGCGTTTTCCGGGTTGGTCGCGAGCAAGCCAGATGGTCGACGAGCTTCCGAAACCCAGTTTGTGAACAACTCTGTAGCGACGTTGTGCAAAGACGTCGCCTATGGCGACAGGGTGGAAGCCACCAAGTCGGTAGTCTTCGAAATACTCTATGTCGTCCAACCGAGAAGGTCGAAAGCGTGAGGCAGCCATTGAACTGAAAGAACTTCTTGAGCCATGTCGAGCGTCGATAGGCGATGTGCTGTCCTGACTCGAAGCACAAACGTTTACTTACACAAGGCCAGATTCCAAACGGAAACAGTTCATCCTGAGTACTGAGTCTTGACCTGCAGTGAACTACTTGGTCGACCGATTGATCGAGTGATTTTCTTAAAGTTATTGACCCTTGCGGTGAGTGATGGCACTTGCACAAATCAGGCAGCGCCCTCGTGATTTGCTATTTGTGCCCCCACTTGGCGCAAGCCAGAAGGCTCTCGCTCGCCTCTCCTTTCCCAAAACGTGTTGTATCGCACACACAGACCAATCTTTACTGCGAGGCCAGTCATCAACGTAATGAGGATATGGGTTTTTTCTCGTCCAGAAAAGCTGAAGACAATGACAATTACATCACAACGTCCACCAATACCCACGAGAAGTCCGTCGTCCATGTCATCCGGTCCAGATTCGTGCGTCCCCCACTTTTCAGTACATTTAGACGCAAAAAACTGACCGTTTGGTGCTTTACGTGTAGTATGGCAAGAATAAAGGGAAAGAACGCGAAGGACAGCCACCTGCTTCGTTTACGACACATGGCGCGTCGGCGGCACAAACCTTGTCGGGTCCCTCAGCGTCGACTCCTGCACATGTCCCCAGACAGCCAAGCCCACTGTCACAGTCATCCAATGCTGCGCCACGAGGCACTAGCGCCGGCCCCAGCATCCTACGCGTCCCCCAGAACGACGCCTCCTCACCATCCCGGAAAAGCATGCACAAAACGTCAAATATCGGCGTGCAACCATCTCCTTCCTCCTCTGCACGAGCCAGGAGCGCTTCAGCTGGCCTCCGGCACCAGTCCTCCAATGTCATATCCCCGACGCCACGTCAAGCTACTGATACAGTCACGTACGTCTCAACAGCTTTCTTTTTCGGCTGATAAATGTGAAGCTATTGGGCGTCTTGTAGGGTAACACTGGCGCAAAGGCTTAACGAATTGGCCATGGCCAACTCAGAAGGCCTTCTCAAGTGAGCAGAATACCGCCAACATTGTGTTTACCATGCTCAAATGTCCTGTCTTTCTCGCAGTGACGAAGAATACCGCCTTTTAAGGCAAAACCTCTTCGAGAGATTCGCGGCTGGCACAGCGGTACCCACAGAGACTCCCGTTGTCCCCGTTGCTCGACCTCGCCCATCGATGACCTTTGAAGGCAAACGTGAGTCACGCTTGACAACCTGCATATAACCGATCTAACCAAGTCGAAATAGCTATTTCTAGACCATTATCTAATTTCCAGGTCGAAGTCAATCGCTCCCCCTCGATACGATCGAAAAGCTCTGTTACTTCAGGGGTTACAAATTTCCTTCGGCGCGCCACGAGTCGACGAACACCCTCAGGCTCAAACGATTATAGCGAAACTTCCAGTTTATTCTCATCAACTTCCGGAACATCTAATATATTCAAGCGCGGGCTTAGTAGAAAGACAAGCACCTCCTCCGTCCGTACAACAACCTCGCGCAATCAGACCGATACTATATCCATATCCTCGCGGCATACGGGCGCAGGGTCCGAACGGAGCCCCGTAGAACAATCCCCACTTTTTTCGCCAAGTACACGTTCGGCGACAAGCATACGGCGCTTGGCTACGCCGCCCTCGTCTTTCCATGCACGTGGTATTGGTAGCGAGTCTGGGAGTTCGCGATATACAGCATTCGCCCCCGACGTTCTCGATGAGGAACACTTACAGACGACAGCACAAATTCGGCAGGAAATCTTGGCTGTTGAAGCGGAAGCCAGGAGATTGATGGATGCGTTCAATGGGCTTGAGATGACGACGCTTGCAAAAGTCCAACGACATCAAGGTCGCATACCATTGCAAGAGAATGGGAAACTGCTAGATTCGTCGTGGGCAATGGCTCCTGACAATCGATCCCAGCGACGTGTTGTTATTGTTGATAGTGATGCTGTGTCGATGAAGTCGGCGACGTCGGCAGGCACTGCACCTTCAATGGCACGCTCAGCTCACTCAGCTCGGAAGGCGCGCCCAAAGGGAAGCTTGAATACTTTGAACTTGACTTCGGTTCGTCCTGGGTCGTTGCATCGGAAGAATTCGTCATCGAGTGTTGGGTCCCAGGATTGGCGAAGTGTGGGGAAAATCCCCCCTGTGCCTGCAATCCCCGCGAGTTATGGAACTCTGGTCGTAGGCAGTGTGTCGAACGTGAGCCTAACTCGGAGTACAGGCCATCTGGCAATGAGTTCTGTTCCAGAGGATGGACAGTCGCCAACTGTGGTTCCGAAACTGGAGGATGAGGAGACGGAGATGGAGGATATCCGGAGGCGACGGGAGGAGGTTGGCCTCCGATACGAGGCACGTCTGGAATACCTCCGTGCCAAGTTGAAAGGTGCACAACTGCACGAAAAACTAGCACGGAAGTGATTAGATTAGATTCAGCTTCATATCTGTGTCGGGGCTTGCCGCGGTGTTTGTAATCTATAAATAAACCCATTTGGATTGCTATCGTCAGCGACAACGAAGACGACCACTGCAACGACGCCAAGTCCACATCGATGTCGTCGCATATACCCTCCCCACCGTCGGACGACGGTGAATCGCTCATCCTGTCGTCGACCCCGACGCCTTACAGCCATCTCAACCGCACCATCAGTCATAGCTCCCAGTGGTCCACTGATACTCCTCAGCACCATAACCAGGGGACGTCGTACTATTCTCCGCCGTCGGCGTCGTCAACGCCGGCAGCACGTAGTCCACCGCCTCCGATTCTCATCAGAAGGTCGTCTTCTCAGTCGCGAAGAGGCCATCGAAGCACCAGTGTTAGTAGTTCTCAGGCAGCCAGTCGCTCGTACCGCGACGATGTGCTCGGAGAGGAAGACGAGGACGCAGAGGATGACAACGATGAGGAAGACGACGATGAAGATGATACCGGAACAATCCCACCCTCCCTGAACAGACGCGGTAAAGCCACCGTCATTGATATTGACGCGGCTGAAGAGGGAGAGGGGACTGAGGGTGATGACGATCCAATCACTCTGAAAGAACGCCAATCCCTCATCAACGTCCAGCACCCGTTCGGTCTTCCCATTTGGAAACCTGCTCTGTACAAAAAGTCTCGTTCTCTGACACGCTATGCCGACCAGGCCCTCCACTCAGTCCCCTCTGCCCAGGCAGAGCGCCACCTCCTCCCGGGAAATATTTTCTGGGTGGTCGCTTTTGGATGGTGGCTGTCTCTTGCTTGCATTATTGTCGCTGGCGTCCTTTACCTCGTCCCTCAAGGTGGCAAACGGTACGCGTCACTCGTGTATGGGTTGGGATGGTACCTGTTCTGGCCTTTTGGTAAATACGTCGAGGGTGACATTCAGCCAGCTGAATCCGTCTCCGATGAGGACGAAAGCACTCATGAAAGACAATCGACTGGCGAATCGGACGGAACTACTATTCGGGGTGCGTCGCCGCGCGTACCACCTGAGGTAACCAATGACTCGTCACAACCAGTCAGAGGTGTCCCTCTTACCGAACAGCCCACCATCACGCCCGATACGTTCGATTCTCAACACGCACAGGCTGTTTCTTGGAGTTCGGATGCCATTCCTAGTGAAAGGGCACCTCTCCTGAGACAACCCAAGTCTTACGGTACAAGTTCATTTTCAGCGTCCGCTTCCTCCTCCTCTGGCTCCATCGGCGTAGCCAAGCAGACTACCGCCAGTGATGTCCTCGGAAAGATTTGCTTCTGGCTCTTCATAATCACCATCATCGCGCCACTCATGCTTATCGCGTGTCTTATTTGCTGGGGCCTCGTCGTCACCATCCCCATGGCCAGGTTGAACTGGGAACTCATCAAACATCTTTTTGAGCATCCCACCTCTATCCGGTTCTGTGCAGCCCCACCCGCTGTTGTCATGTCCAGAAGTGAGAGTGAATCCACGCAGCATGCAGAGGGTGCAGAGGACGGTGAGGGCGAAGGTGCTTCACAAGCTCCCATGTTCTCCGTCAAGCACACCAGATTAGCAGAGGGACAGTTGGCTCCGTCTGGTTCACCAACATCCACAGTCTTGCTGTGCACTTATCGCGCTGTCGGCTTGCAGTACTACAAGTACACTGTAGGCGGCGTCAACATCCTCTTTGTCAACCTCATTCCCGTCGTATTCTTCGTCATTTTCGATGGGATGGTCCTCTTAAGGATTGTGGAGCGGTTAGAGCACGAAGGGAAGCATGTGCCCGCCTTGCTGGCTCTCATTGCCTCTCGTAGCTTGATCTTCTTCCTCAGCCTTTTGAGTGTCATCCCACTCTCATACTTCATTGGCATGGCCGTTGCTTCCATCTCTGCACAGTCCTCGATCGGAATGGGTGCCGTCATCAATGCAACATTTGGTTCCATCATCGAAATTATCCTGTATTCTATTGCACTCACCCAAGGCAAGGGCCGACTCGTGGAAGGTTCCATTGTGGGAAGTTTGCTGGCTGGAGTTTTGTTGATGCCTGGAATGAGCATGTGCAGCGCGGCGCTCCGACGCAAGGAACAGCGGTTCAATGCGAAGAGTGCAGGTGTGACAAGCATGATGCTGATCATGGCAATTATTGGGGCTTTAACGCCCACTCTTTTTTATCAGACCTATGGAAATGTATGTTCAACTTCCTGACTTACCTAGATTTGCTTGTTAACGCCAAGTGTGTCCAGTTCCAGCTCGTCTGCACCGGCTGCCCTTCAACACCATCTTCTCCTGGAAATGCCCCGTGGATCTGCGACCATTGCTACTATAAGCACCCGGACCCTGCGACGGATCCGTTCTATCAGTCAACGGTCAAATCACTCATGTACTTGTGTGCCATTGTCCTGCTTTTCGTAAGTTTGCTATGTTACGACTACTTCCTCACACCTAATACTTCTCGACAGTCATATCTGATTGGCCTGTGGTTCTCCCTCCGCACTCATGCCACCCAAATCTGGCAGAACCCACAACCTCTCCTTCACCCGATGGATATCCCCGTCAGTAATCGCTTGTCCTTGTACCAACGCCTCGTCCCTTCAAAAGATACACCTTCAAGTGCACAACGCCCAGCCTCTCTACAGCGCAAACCCAGCGCTGTCCAATCTACCACTCAGACGGCGTCCGGGATCCGCGAAGGATCGCGTTCCCAGCCTGTCAGCTCCACCGAACCCTCAACACAGGTTGACGGCCGACATCCAGTGTCCCCTTCGAATCAACGGCGCATCTCCTATGCTCAGAATCAGCCACAGCCGCCATTTACACCTGTCATGGAGACAGTTGACCGCACGGTCAAGGATAGCATGCAGGTGCCAGACACTATGAGTGCGGATGACTTTACGAGGGCAGTTGCTGTTGCAACTGTGAATGCTTTGCGGCACCAGCAGGCGCATGCACATTCGGCCAGGTCGAGAGGGTCACATGGCGGAGTTGAGGAAGCTTCTGGTGGTCATGATGCACCGTCTTGGAGCCGGACAACCAGCGCAAGTGTGCTAATTGCGTGTACAGCGCTCTATGCCATTATTGCAGGTAAGTTGACTGATCCCTTGCTCGATCGACAGTTTACTGACTTTGACTAGAAATCCTCGTCGACGTTGTCGATGTCATTTTGGAAGGCTCGGGCATCAATGAAAAGTTCCTCGGCGTAACGTTATTTGCTCTGGTTCCCAACACGACTGAGTTCATGAATGCCATTTCCTTCGCCCTCAACAACAACATCGCCTTGAGGCGAGTTCCTATCCCTGACTGATGTTGTTGTATTTTGAACTCACGGCATTTTGAAATCCATTACAGTATGGAGATTGGTTCCGCTTATGCTCTCCAAGTCTGTCTACTTCAGATTCCCGCTATGGTAGCGTTTTCTGCTTGGTACAGCCCTGAAACGATTGGCGAAATTGCCAACACGTTCACGTTCGTTGATTTTTCCCGCATCTTCATAACTTCATCTCACCAGCATCGCGTAGGCTTATCTTCCCCCGATGGGATGTTGTGGTCCTCATTCTCTCGATGTTTTTGATGACGTACACCTACATCGAGGCCAAGAGTAACTACCATAGAGGAAGCATCCTCATTCTTAGGTCAGCATCAACCTTCTTTGCTTTAACAGTCTGTTAATGTTCTCTTCAGTTACCTCGTTCTTCTTGCCGGCTTCTACTATGCCCCCGATACGGATGTTGACGTGGACCAAGGACACCTGGCGTCAGCTCAGGAGTTCTCATCTCTGACTGTCTGGCAAACTGTCCGATGGTACCTCTCTTCTTTCTGGTGATTGGGCCCCTAAGGTCCGACCCATCAGGCTTTTAATTTGGACAATACCCCCAATATCATGACACCTACCACGACAACAAGGATTTCCAACCCAAACTTCTTGCTTTTTTGAAAATATTCGCAGATGGCATTATTTAATCGTTCATACATTTTTCATTGTACATACTACATATTGTATCCCCTTAGTTCGTATCATTATCAATGCATGCTTTGCAAGTTTTCTAAGACCTGCTGAATTTCATTCACTGGCAATGTTAACTTTTCAGGATCACTGTGCCCCGCAATGATTTTATCGACTTGCTCCTGTGAACCTAGATGTGTCAGGAATTGCTCCAAGAAATCACCGTCGATGAACCCAAAAGATGCGAGGTCTGCATCACTGCGACCTCGTGTATTCTTAGGTGCACGGAATCTGTAGGTATCTCAGTAAATCTTCAATCGGAGGTAGGTAGCAGATACCTACCTTGTATGGCTAACGCCTCCTACACCTGGAAGGGCACCAGCGAGATTTCGTTGTAAAGCGGAGAGATGGAGTGAAAGACTTTCGTCTGTAACATCGACAACAACACCAATTCGGCCAGACGAGGTGAAGAAAACATGCTTCGCCGTTAGCGCCGTGCTACTTGATGAGTCCGATGAGGTCAATGAACCTGAATTGTTCGCAAAAGTCAGGATCGAAAGTGTGTCAACTATGTCTATTCACGCACCGCGGATGAATTTCGTGACAAAATCTGCCAGATGGTAGTTCCCGTCACATTCCAAAACCGCTCGCCCCAACGTCCGAGTTAAGGTGAAAGTAAAGAGGTTAAGTGCATCCTGTGCGCTGTTTAATTAAGGTACAGCGATGCAAAAAGTGTGCGCTCACATTTGCCCCAATGATGTTTTCTTCGTCCAAGGCTTCCACGCATATCGGCCATAATGGGCCGTAGTCCCTCGCTACATTTTGTAGTTTTGAATCGACGACCTTCAGTAAAGAGACAGAGCTAATCTGATCACCGGCAACGATGTGGTCGCCGTACGAGGCCAAACTTGTCACGAGGTAGTTGTGATTCCATTCCGACAGCAACTGCAGAGTAATGGTAGGCGACTCAACGTCTTCATCTTGTTTGAGCCTATATAGCATGACCTGTAAAGTACAAGTCAGCAGTGTACGATAGGCGGTGTTGCGGTACTTACTGCAGAGTTGACAGATGCTACAATCATATCACCCGTGATAGTTATAGAGTATACACATCCTTTGACATCTACGGATGTGACGAGAAAGAGTTGCAGACTGGAGGATTTAGCCTGGCCTTCGGATGTATGTGCCGTAAAGATCAGAATTCTACCCTTCGTAGGCTCTTTTTCATCTGGAACATATGTGAAAGTGCCAAGGCAGAACAGCGGCATAGGTTTGCCATCTATCACTGGGGAGAATGTAGCAACAGCCGTAATTTCCTCTTCGGGATCGCAAATGAAATTCGTCAGACCTAGGTATAATTCCATTCAGCTGAATATCCTGGAACGCCAGGAGACTGCTCACTGGAAAATGTTGAATCATCAAACAATCGGAAGAAGCTGTGTGTAACCTCGGGGTCTCCAATCCTGGCAGGTTCTACGCGAGTACAGGCAACACCAAAGACCTTCAGGATAGGTTGATATGCAAGCCTGCGTGGATTGTCAAGTCCGAGAGGAATCTGAGGACAATGAGCGAAAAGTACTAGAATATCCAGCCCAAATACTCACAGATCGTATATGCATCTTGTCCAAGTCTCTGACACGGCCAATAAAGAGCCCCGAGGCGGTTGCCAGAACAAGACATGATTCGAAGGTCTTCGTGTTCAGCCGTGAAGCAGCGACGATTTCCTATTCAGAAAGGCACGTTACAATGGAGATAACAAAAAAGAGGGAAAAAAAGGAAGCAATGGTACCTTTAACATGATGGGCGAACTGTGAATTCTCTTCTTCTCCCAGGACAACACGGTGGTCCTGTTCCCAGCAACAAACACCGCACGTTTACCGTCTACGTGACATGCTGTCAAAGAAACGGGGGTGTGGCCTAAAGAGATGACCTTCTTGTCCTTCAGTTGCATATCCTTCCACGGAAAATATACAACTGAGCCATCGCTGAGACCGACAAGAAGATGAGGATTGTAGTCTTCCCCCTTTGTATTTTGGTCAGAACCGAAATTGTAAAGCAGCGCTGAGCGAGCCAGAGCGGGAAGAGGGTGGGTTTTAGAAACGGAGCGGAAGCCCTCTGAAGCCATTTCGAAAATTTCGACAATGTTCGTGCCCCAGTAAGATACTGTGATGTACCTGGTAAACGGTTTGGAGGGGTCCAACGGGACGCATGAGACTGTGCTGATCTCGGGGAGTGCGCCCTGATTGCCTTGACTGATGTGCAAGTCCATCAATAATCCAAAAGAGCACACACGGAAGGAGTACCACTCACACAACTACCCTGATTGTTTTATCTTCGGCGATACTCAGTGCCACCAACCCTCCCCCGTTCAATCCCAGAACGACCTGGCTGGGATTTATGCTGGCAGCTACAACCTCCATCCCACTCAGCTGCCAACCAGCAAGCTGCGTATATGACGCTAGTGCCATATCATATTCTAGTAAGAATGCGCCTTTCCGCGTGACTTGCACCACGAGTTGTGAATCTTTGTAGCTTGCTTTGCCATTCGTAATAACACGAGAGGCGACGTTGCTGAATGCAAGGGTAGGGGAATCTGTAATGAGACCAGAATTGTTAACATGAGTCAAAGTCGTATTGCCGCCTGCATCGTTGATTCGAAAGAGGTAAGATGCTTGCAGTGTCGACATAAAAACATGGGCGTCCGTTCTAAAAGTCCAGGAAATGAGACTACGCGCAACGACCATGCGATGACGAGTGACTGACTTATCCTCGAATCGATCCCGTACTCCCCAAATATTGGCCACATCCGTCAATCCCAGAATGGATGCCAACTCCTGAAAGTCAGCACCGTTTCGGACGATGTTTATGGAACCCTTATTCCCGCCTCCAGAACATGTCACAATTTGTCGCTGAAAGTAATAGCGTCAACATGACCGTACATGTCGAAAATGAGGTCACTTACCTCGCCGCTTCCGTCGATGTCTACTAGAGCAGCATCCATGATGGGGGCGATGTTCTTGAACGTGTCGACGACGTTAACGAAGGACCCCGTTAACCCAACAACAGAACCTCTGGGGTCAACTTCCTCTTCGCCGACTGCTCTGCCATTTCCTTTGCCGGAGTTGGGTGCGCTTAGTCTCGCTGCCTTGATGGTCTTAACTTCTGAAGGGATCGCGAGTGTAGGAGAAGTGAGAGAAGATATGGGGATGGGAGATATTTGGACCAGTTGAGAGTCGCCGAGGTGAGAGCCGAGGAACAACGTCTGAGTTGTTAGGTAGGTCAGCGTCGTTGGCGGAGAGCCCTGAACAAGATGAGTTCACGAAGTAAATGTTATCAACATAATAAAGACATTACCTCTCCGAGAGGGAGAAGGACCAGGCCAAATTCTTGCAACCGATCCAACGACAACATCGAGAGTCTGCCGTACGAATCGCCAATGAAGTATCGTGGCGTATCCTGGTCCACAGCACAAACGCTAGTTGTACGTGAAGAATTTGAGACACCTTCCATGATTTTAAGAGAACGAAGAAACGTACGCAGTAACTTCGCTCCATGGCCAATCTACGCTTCCCTTGGCCTTCCTTTTCCTCGTTTCCCTCTCCCTCTCCTTTTCCTTGGCTTTCGCTACTTCAGCTGCATCGTTACTGCCTTTACGCGACTCCAAGCGCCTGCGTTTTCCTCTCTGCTTCGCTTGTCCTTCCCGGCTTGATAACTCAAAGAGGAGTATCTTCCTACCTCCAATGATCAACACGCCGCCCAAAGAGCCTTCTCCTTCTTCCACATCCTCTTCCGATCCTACAGGAACCGACACGAGTATTGGGGTAGTTTCTGTTGCGAAAGGCAAGATCTTTGGTGAAATAGAGGTTGGCGTGAGCACGGTCGACGCGTGCGACGATAATTCCAGATCGTCCACGAGGATGTCGCGGGCGAGGAGTTGTATGCGATCTTGACAATCCTGATGCAGGATGGCAAGCGCGAATTCGCCGTCTGGCACAGGTAAGAAAGCTAAACCGAAGAGATTAAGCTCTGGTAGCCTAGATGAGGCTACACTTCGTATAAGAATGCAAGTAAAGGTGCGCAAGGAACGTACGAGACATCAAAATCTTCGGCGTAACTCCCTCCTTTGAGGGTTATAATCTTGAGTTTCCCAGTATAACAGCTAACTACGGCGAGCTTCCCCGATGGATGGACCAATATATCGTTGAAGAACTCAGCCGGACGCGGGGTGCGCTCATAAAGTGATAGCTGCTTTGTCGCAGTCAATTCAGCACTACCAGTACCAGACTCAGTGTATGTCAAAAATACGAGCTCTGGATCGGGATGGGTTATCATGAGCACAAGCCCAGAGCGGAGGGTTCCCTGACGTCCTTGTGTGAGCTCGACTCGGTGACGTCTCGAGGGATCAGGGTACATACAGTTACGGGGATGCTTCTGATGGTCAAGACTTTTCCCCAAATGTCGAGACCACATTGGTGTTGAAGACCATGAGGTTGGAGAGAGTACACATCTATTCTGTTAACCTTCGCAACGACCAAATGTTCGAGGTCTCGCGAGGAGAGTTGGCATTTGACTGAAGATAAGATAGATGAAGGCTGATGGAAAGTTGTGACAATCTTCATCGTAGGGACCGTCGACGTAAGGCAGGATGATGATAGAGTGCAACAACAGATGCGCACGATGGGTGCTCGTCGTTGTGGCCAACGATTAAATGTGACGCACACACTGGCTAGAGCCCGCCATCCGGCCCGACTCAGCCGAAAACCGTGATGTGTTCTCAAGTTCAAACTTCATTATTCGAACTCATCATCCATTTCCCCTCCTGCAGCCATCGTTCCGTCCTCGTTCATGACTATGTCAGCCTTATCTGCTATAGTCATATCCTCTGCTCTCTTAGAACTGACTACAAATTGGTCTAGGAGTGTCGGGGCTGCTTTGAGGCTTCCGGAACCTGCTGCTCCTTGGGGTTTTCGTCTTGCAGGTGGATCGGAAGCCATCCATGGGATGATTTCTGCCACTCACGACGTGAGTCAAGGGCAATTCATCTCCCCAGCCTGTTCTTCTTACCTTCAAGGAACAAGAACTCGTCCACCTTCCTCACAACAGTGGCTGGACAAAGATTAACACGTCATTCTCTTGCAAGAGTCGAGAAAGAAGGCACCGAGATCCTTATGCTGGACCGTAGCCCTCTTCTCACGTTCTGCAACCCTCTTTCCGGCGTCACAGAGACGCTTTATAAACTCCTCTGTCGCGAGCGAGATCAAAAACGTTGCATCTTTGGCGACAATTGGGATATCCTACAAGAGGTTTAGTCAACATCACAATCGTTTCTGACATGCATACATACCTTGTCTGCTTTGATGATCTTCTGAACCCGAGAAAACGGTAAAAGCGACTTTCCTGGCTCCCGCGCCAGGACAACAGGCTCCTTCCGTGTTCTTTTCTTCTTCGTTGGTTGAGGATCGCCTTCAATATGGATTTCCGCTAACCCACTCCCCGCATGCTCTTCCCCCTCTGGAATGGTGTCACCTTCTTGTGTCTCCCCACTTTGGTGCTCGCTTTCGGATATGGACATCATGATTTAGAGGAAGGATAGGCTAGCGTGATGTGACGAGTCGCGTCGAATCATCTCATATGACCTTTGTCACAGCATCGCGTTCATCTTTGACGGTGCCAGACCCTGTCTTTCAACGCTTCACACTACTTATAGCATCTGTTCTTATAAAATTATACGAGACCCAAAAGATCATCAAGACGACTTACTCAGACGAGCGCGTAGTTGATCATGTCGTAGTCAGCAAGCAAAATTGTACCCCAAGTCAAATTACGGTGATCTTAACCTCTTCGAGTCGGCGTAATAGGCTATGGACAAAGACTTATCCTCAAGCCCTTCCATGTCGTCAGGAAGATCCTTGTACATGTTTCTCTGAGAATCAAGGCGTCTCATATCTAATCATTGTCAACCATTCTAGATCCAAACCATTCTCAACATTGTCTTAGCCGAATGGAACTAAGGTAAGGAACTACGTACATCATTGCCATTCGCCGGAGCCCAATAACTCAACAAACAGAAACTCCCCACATACCAACTGCCACAAGTGGCAGGATGAGTATGGAGCCATAATCAGTTGTATGAACCACTGAGTGTTGTTCCAGCCACCCTTGAGCTTATAAAAGCATGAGGAGCATCCGTGTGTTATGCTTTGGTTACGCCGACAAGACAATCACAGGCGAGCCAAAATAGCTTTCGCAAGAACATGAGCCTCGTCATCGTCGAGCTCCTCTCTCGCCTCGAACTCCATCTGATGCATTTTCTTCATGGAAGGAGGTTTGTCCTCCGAGAGTTTTGCATCGACGACGAGTGGATTAGAGGTTCCCGATGGAGTGTTAAAATTCGGTGCAGGGATAATGTGATAGTGTACCTAGAGGATGAGCAGATGAGTCCGGTTAGGAACAAGAATATTGTGGATAAATATGGAGGAGCTTCACATGTGGCACCGCTTGTGCATATTCTTGATTGCATACAACGTTTAATGCAGTATTCTGCAGTGCTATGACAGTATGTTTATGTGAGCAGAGAGCGGAAATCATACTTCTGCCTCCAATTGAAATCGTACCTTCCGTCAAGGCATGTGCCACTCGACTGACAGCCTTTCCAGTTGCAGCCGCGTACTCAGGCGGTAAGTCAGACAATCTGACACAGTGATATTTAGGTATCACCAAGGTATGACCTTTCCTCAACGGGAGGATGTCTGACATTAGATATGAGCCCTATGAGCTAGCTTTCGGGATAAACGCTGGGAGCCAGGACACACCCAGGATTGCAATAGTTTCTTCATCCTCGAACACCCTCTGAGCAGGCAATTCCCCCCGAATAATTCGACAGAATGGACAATCAGATTCTGAGCCCTGTAGCCAGGAGGGCGCTGGAGGACGGCTCTCATGAGCCTTGATGATGAAGGAGGTCATGAAGACAGGATGATAGACGGCCCGGACTTGAACGCCGACCAAACTCCGCTATCTATAATTAGCCATTCTCTTCCCCAGGAGCACCCATTGAGCAACATCCCAAAGAAAAGCTCAACCTAAAGACTTGGAGCATGTTTTTATCTTTTAAGAAGAGATGTCTCGTGGGGATCGCACTGTCGTGACAGGAAACATCTCGACCTCTATGCGCAACAACTACCAAACGCTTGGAGTCTCAGAGGTATGCTTCCGAACTCCATTAATATTTTGTCTCCCCGCACCGGCTTATGGATCGGTGAAAGTACTATAAGAAGGTCGGGTCAACGTATCGAAATCCACACTTTCCAGGAATCCGTCGATGTGTCTTCTTGTGGCTCAACAGGTCATATCGTCTTTATTTTGCGATGGCTATCTTCGACACTTATCGTCTTACATTCTAGATTATGGGAGATGGAATCTGCTATCCTCAGTTCACAAAGGAGGATATTGATATTTGACATGGCTTGTGGTGTGTAACTGCTCTTCGTTTGCCATTGGAGCACCGTTATATCTAATCACTACACACTAGGCAGGTTCGTCTACCTTCGTCAGGCATTTCTTTTGAACTTTGCGTTAAGATATACGCCACAGCGGTGAGGGTACCATTGCAGCCAAAGAGTGGTGGAGTTTAGGCCGAAAACTCCACGAGTCCGTGGTCTTGAAATCTGAAGGTGAGAAACCTACGGTGAACCTCCCTCGTAGCAGAACACAAATCGCGCCTCCTCCTCTTGGCCCTGGGGTTCGCCAACCTCACATATTCGCTGCAGACCCTGTTTGTATGACGTTAAGGATCCTGGGGGATCTACTCAATTGAAGGTTCATAGTTCACATGCGCTGCATATCGTGATCGCACTTCGTTGCCATGCGCCGCCCTATCATTCAAGGAAATTTCAGAAGGCGCTCTGCCACCCATTCCCTCTGATACTGAAGCAGCAGGTGATGAGGTGATGCCAGGCGATGGGGCTCACACACCCATAGTCGACATAGTAATTTGCTCATTTGCTCTCCATCTCATTGAGGACCCTTCTCAGCTTTTCTCTTTACTCTGGGAATTGAGTTCAAAGGCTCGCTGGTTGGTGATCCTAGCGCCTCATAAAAAGCCAGAGGTTCGTCCCGCCATGATATCTCATGATTCTTCAGTGTGTAGGTTGATTAATCCATGACTGCAGATAAAAGATGGATGGGGTTGGTGTAAATGGGATATCGACACTTGGCAGTCGTGTCGGATGACGGACCAGGTTCGCGAACTGGTCAATGACAGGTACGATTCGCTGTCGTCTCATGGTCGGTCTGCCTGATCGATTGGTTCTGAACAGGGTGCACTGCCGCGTCTACCGAAGCATGAATGTCCGACAATAGACTAGCGCCTTCGTCACTATTCGTCTTTTCTCGTTTTCCATGTGTTATTATCGTCCTAGTAGCCATAGGCAACCTACTATCCCAGCTCCAAACGCACTAGCCGCCACTACCGACAATTCCAATGTGCGCTGTCGCGATTGGAAAGCTGTAAGCCCCGTACCGCCACCTTCAAAGCCTCCAGGTATTGCCTTCACTTCTCGAATGATCTCCTGCACGACTGGTTGGGCAACAGCCGCAGCAACCAGATTCTGCGAGGTCTCCACAAACTTGGAGATCAGCTGTTCCTGCTCTGCAAGTTGTCCGCCAATCTCCTTCATGCTTGCGTCTAATCTCGCTTCATTCTCCTGACTCAGCTCTTCTATTTTCTTTTCAAACGTCTGAGCCAGTCTCCGCCGCTTCCACGGCTCCACCACGATAATTGCCATCACGAACACGAGCATGTTAAGACCGAGCACAGCGAGTGAGCCATATGTCGACGCGCTCCGGATCTTGTCAGACCAGACCTGCTCTTCGTGGTACCGGGCGAGAATAGACCGCATCAGCTCGCTGAATTCGCGCTCGACGGCGTTCTCCATCTCGTCCAGCGTGGCTTTAGCGCGAGTCTCTTGTTGCTCGAAAAGGTGGTCCTGACGGACCAGTGTCGTAAACCGGCTCACGTCATGATCTAACCAACTTGATTTCCGCTGTAACAGATCGTTGACTTCACGTTGGGAGAGCGACCGTTGAGCAACAGCTTCGTCGTATGCTGCCTTGGCCTCCCGTGCAGCTTCACGTGTCGCCTTTATTCGATCCTCTGTTAATGTAGCGTAATGTAGTCAATGAGCTACAAGTCGTCCATTCTGAATTCTGACGCGCACCTTGCTCTACGACATTGCGCTTCAATGCTTCAATAGCCTCATAGCCTGTCATTCTGTTGAGCTCCAGTCCTAGTTGAGATAAAGTGGTTTTCGTATTCGCAGTGAAGTCATCCGCCCGATTTCTAAAGCTCAACGCAGCGTGGCCCGTCCACTCCCGAATGCGCTGCTTAACGAGCTCTAGGTCATACGGTGACAAGGGTGCCGGTTCAGTTGGAAGTGGGTTGTCGGTAGGGTAGTTTGACCTGTGTACATATTCCTCACTAGAGGTTGATACTGGCACTGGGGATTCCGTTCGAGTTTCGGTGTTTGTCGACGAGTCGTTGGGTGGGCGCGGGATCAGGGTCCATTTGGCTGAAGAGGATGAAAATTGGCGAATCACCGAAGGTCTCAGCAATGAGGCCCTCAGCATCGCCAGGTGCGAGCAGTGAAAATTTGGGGTTGGACTTGAAAGTCAGCGAACAAGAGTCGCGTGAAGTGTTCATGACATGGAGGCCTCTGGTGAAGATATCTCCGATTTCTTCCAGGATCTCAAAATTACATGAGGGGAGAATGATTGTCTATTCCAAATCTAAGTGTGCCAATCCGCCAGTCATTCCAAGTATGCTGTGTAGTGAACATAAAAAATTATGGTGTATATACTGGGAGAATGCCAGCGATGTGTTGGATGGACAACCAGGATATGTAGAAAGAAATAGAACGGCAAACCCAAAGCATAAGTCATTAATTGCAGCCATTAACAACCACCAGCAGTCTAGCTCCAAACATCCAACATGAGCCTCGACCGCTCTTTGAGAAGCTTGAGCTCAGCAGCACCCTCCACTGCTGCCGATCCGCCCTTGGCTTCCCCAAGAATACGAGCAAGCACGTCCTCAACCTGCTTGCTCATATTCTTGGCCTCCCCGCAGATATACACGTAGCCCTTGCCGTTAAGGATGGCGTCCGCGATATGCTCCCGGTCTTCCCAAATCAGATCCTGCACGTAGATCTTGCTCCCGTCGGGCTTGTAATTCTCGCGCGAGAACGCAACATGCATGACAAATTTGCCTCGCAATTCCTCCACATATTGAGGCCATTCCTCCTTGTACAAAAAGTCTTCCGTCGATTTACGGCAGCCGTAGAACAAGGATATGCGACCCCAGTCAGCAAGCGCATCTGGTCCATTCTTTTCGATCGAGCGATGGGCGAGGGCGACACGTTCTTGCACGAAGCCGCGGAAAGGGGCAACACCCTAACGAAAAAATATATTAGGAACGGCGGATGCAAAGAGAACAAGATAGACTCACAGTTCCGGGACCGATCATGATGACGGGGCTCTTGGGGTTGGTGGGCAGCCTGAACGTAGATCGTCTAACGTGTATGGGAGACTTGTAGACAGTGTCTTGTTTATAAGCACCACGGGGACCTTCAATCTGATACGTGGGCACCGACACATGGGAAGGGTCCGAAGAACCCTCACTGGCGATCAGCGGGGGTGTCTCGTTATTCACAGCATACTTGAGGTTCAGAAGGAAGTTCGAACCGACACCATATACCCATTTAGCATCAACGTGGTGGTTGGGAATATTCTGGTATTTGAGAACCACGACAGTGACATGGATAGAGTTGGGATGGATCTTAGGACTCGACGAGATGGAGTAATACCGGGGTTGGAGGCGAGGAATGGAGGATACAATGATGTCGAAGGGTATGGGCCATCCTGTAGTGTTCTCCTTGGTCGGATAAGCATTGAGATCATTCCCAGCGGCCAATTGGAGAACTTCGCCGAGCCTTAAGCAACCCTCTGCAATGACTTTGTGGTATTCTTCCTTGTTCGTGTTCATGTTCTTCAAGAATGCCTCTGCTTCGGGTGTTGGGGCGAACTTGGACAACGTCCCCAGGATCTGGCGACCAGCAACGGCGCTGATATCGATGTAGTGACGGAGGACGGTGGCGTAAGTTGTGGGCACTGGGAAAGGAACCTTGGCGAGAGCGGGATCAAGGGACTCAATGTTAATGACTGTGTCCTTCTTGTCGTAAAGGTTAAGAGCGCAGAGCAGTCGATCGACTTCAACATCTGGATTGGAAGGCCAAACACCCACATGGTCACCATGCTGATATGTAATGCCGGAACCTTCAGTGTCGAGCTCGATGTGTGCACAGTTCCGGTCCGCTGTAGGCTCGAAAAGTTCGCGTGAGTGGGAGATGGGTGCAGGATAAGGGTTCTTTGCGTCGTGGATGCCTTTAGTCTTGGTGAGAGCCCGAGCCGAGAGTTCGCCTTCAAGCCTAGGTCAGGAGTGAAGGCAATGAATCACAAATGCAACGCACCAAGGTAAACCTTCTCAGGAGGATGAATATCCAGCTCCGAAACAGCGAAGTCGGCGGAGTCGCCACCCTGCCCTTCTTCGACGTTCATTGCAGCAGCAAAGGCGTCCCACATGCCATCCTTCCACTCCAAGTAATCTTCTTCCATGCTCTTGTCATCATCACCCTCTCCCCGTTCGCCTATACGGATCGCGCCCAACTTCGTGAGCTCCGCGTCAACTGCGCGGCCGATCGAGTTATAATGCTCGTAGGTTTTGTTACCCAGGCCAAAGACGACATATTTGAGGCCTTCGAGTTTGCGCTCGCCGCCGCTGAACTCGAACGACTCGTCTTGCAGATTCTGCATAAGCTGAACTGCATTATCGGTAGGCTCGCCCTCGCCATAGGTTGCCATTACGAAAAATGCTGCGCAGTCCTCTGGCAGCTCGTCGAGGTTCTCAAAATCGTACTCTTCGGGGTCGCACACAAGCGAAGCAAGTCCAAACTTCGATTTGGCCTCCTTGGCGAGACGGATAGCGTATTCCTCTGCAGTGCCAGTCTGAGAGCCGTAAAAGATGACCAAGCGCTTTTTCTGCACAAAATAACTGTTAATAGTGCAAGAGAGGCGCCACGCATGACTGTGCTTACGCCTTCTTTCATTTTGGCAATGAAGTCTCGAGGGTTTCCGGAGCCATTCTGACCTTTGGCAGCGACTATTGGGGCAGTTTTTGGCTTGGAGGCGGCGAAGAGTTGGTCACGGAAGAGATAGACGGCAGCAAGGCCGACGCCGAGCGCGAGGATCAATACATCTGAGGAGGATGCAGAGGTCATGGCCGAAGTGGAAATAAGGGCGAACGGAAAAGCTGAGGAAAAGGTGGTACGATTGGAGACGGTCATAGCGGAAAATTTGAGTGTAAGAGTATACCAGTGAGTGGATTGCTGCGCTAGCTTGGGTATTGACCAAACTAGCAGTTACAGCAGGAATAGGTTGTCCAGGACGGAGGAGAAGAAAGGGAGCGCCAGAAGGTGATGGTACTTGAAGAGTTTGGACGTGGCTGTTTACCCCAGGGAAGCTGCCGACGAAGCTTCGGATCATCACCTCCGATGCGCGACTCTCACGGATTCCTGAACCCCCAGTGCTGCTCAATGTTCTTGAGTCTAGCCCTATTCACATGGCTTTTATCGGTGGGCTGGTATCAATCTTGCTGGTGTCTAGACCAGAAAATGCAAATCTGACGACTATCATGCTTGCTATCATGGGTTTTTTTTCCTACCCCACGTCGCAATGTTACTACAAATTGGACTTACAAATTTCAAATGACTCAAGGTAAGGGCGTGTCCTCCGGTCACGCAAGAACTTCTATCTATTTGGAACCACCCGGCCCCCCCACCTTTAAGCGTTCACGAGAACCCCACGCTGGATGACGCTTGGGACTCGCCACCACCCCCTTCATCTCGTGCACCTGCAAGCTGTCTCTTCCCAGTTCATACCCATACCATTCAACCGACTTCTTCGCCCATTCACGTGTGGCAGCGGAACTTCGGGACATCAGTCAGTACGAAGGGAACGGCTTAGAAATCACTTACTCTGAATGGGAAGCAGCCACCAATGCAGCATCGGCAGCAAGCCTTCCCCGTTCGCTCCGGTAGCCTTCTTCGTCTTCCAGTGCCCATATACTCCGGACAGCGTCAATGGCTTCGATTCCAGTGATATTTCGTTCTCCCCAGGTCGCAAAGCGGCCGTAATAGTCTCTGATCTGTGTCAATCTTTTATCCGAGGCAATCGATTGAGCATCAGGGAGAGAGCAGACACTGCACATGCAGTTAAACCCGTAATGCTCCGCCAAGAATGCCCTATTTGGGTTTGTGCGTTCAATTAGGGATCGAGGACAATGGCCAGAGCGACCTTGAGATACTTACCTTCGCTCAACCCTTGGTCTTTTCGTATCGAAGTAGGTCGTCAACAACTCCTGTAATGTCCACGTCAGAAATGAATCGTCAAATTCCAGTAAGCATTTGTACCTCTCCTTTCTTTATGCTCTTCAATGCGTGAACGACGAGCACTCCCTCCTTATCTCTCCAATTGTACACCACATTGAAAGCACTCGAACAGCCGTGATTTAATCTCGCCATGCGGGGAAAGATGCCTACCCCATCTCCAGCTGCCACGGCGTTAGTCTCGAAGATAGCAAGCGCGACTGAATCGGGATGCTCTTCTGGATCGACATCCTCCGGGAAGTTAACATACGAAAGGTCAAGGAAGGCCCGGCGACCTGAGGGGTCTGCTTCGCGCAACAATTTCGCGATGAGGGCAATCGGAGACGTGCTTACTACAGGCAAGATGAGTGTGGGTTCAGAAATGGTTTGGATATTGTACACTTACTAGAATGCGGAACCTTGAATAGCGGTTTCTCCCGAATGACGAGTTCTCCTGGCTGAAAAGAACAAGATCATGACAACGTTCACTGACAAAAGAAACCACACTACAAACCTCGATATCTCGGTTCGCTATCAGCCCCTTTCCCCTGCCTGGAAGATCTACCACCTGGAAGATATCTGGATCTATTTCAACTGGAGGACTCGGCTCGAAAGGTTCAAGTGCATCCTGAATGATCGGTGTCTGGAAGATACGCTGGTACAACTTGCGACAGACAGCAACAATCAGCACAAGGCCAAGTATGATCGGAAGCGCTGTTCGTCTATTGAAATACTAGAAAGAGTGAGAAAACTGCAGGGCAGCAACGTAACCCGGGCTGTGGACTAACTGACTGGGTTTCCTCTCCTCTTGACCTTGGGTACCTTGCTAAGCCCGCCCTTCACCTGCTCTTCGATAGGTTTACCCCGGCGTCTGGTTGACATTGGGGGACGACGCGTTGGGCTGAGTGGGAACTAGTATGTACTTCGACCGTAGGATCTGCACAAGCTGCAGGTGGCCTTGGTGAAGGCTAAGTAGGAAGGGAACATCAGCACGTGATCCTACGCGTCGCGTACTTTTGAATGAGCCACGTCGTCCTTGAACATACCACGCGGTCGGTCGAAGTCTGATTGGCTACACTCACTGACATCTGGAAGAATCCTAAACCAATCGTTTCTCGGACAAAAGTCGCCAAGACCACTACCATCTGACTCTTCACACTGATGAGTTATCTTGGGCTGCATTAAGATAACAACTGAGTGAGAAATAGCAGAACTCATGAACATTGAATATGTGCAACCCATGAGTAGCAATTTGCTGGAATGTTTCTATCAGTGCGACTGTGTTCCAACCATCCCAATAGTATAACTTGGTGGTGTGAAGATCCGAATTTCCAGCGGCTTCCAGGTATCAGAGCATCTACAAGGTGCATTGTCAAACTTTGCTTAGGATTACGGGAAGTGGAATTTGATTTCTCACACAAAGGTTATTAAAATGGTAATTAGAGCCGTCCTCCTTTTGGCTCCAACTTGCCAGCCACCAATATGCAGAATGTCATCATTATGAGGACCGTCAAGGCGAGCGAGATCGCTGCTGTGACTATTCGTGCAACCGGGAAGTTTCCCTTCGTCATCGCCGCTTGGATGGAGAAGTATCTCGCAACGCCTGCGAAGCACAACAGTTAGTATAATAGATGTAAATATTCCAAGAAACTACGTACCGATCAGCAGTACGATTAGTCCCATGACAATAGTGAGTGCACCAAGCGGTCGAATGTACGTATCAAGCCTATTTCCCGGCGAGGAATAAGAGTTCGCCGATGCTACTGTGAATAACTGGACAAGCGCTGGAATGATAGCATTTAAGCTCTATCACGCGGCCGATAAATGCTCCACGTCTGACTCACCGACACCAGAAGATGCAAGTGCTAAGCTTGTTCGAACATAAGCAAGGAACGTTCTTTCAGATGCGAGATGGTCTCGGGCGACGCTGCCAGAGTTTTCCAGCGTGAGTGAGATACTCGATATCAGGTCCCGAGGCAGACGTGGCACTGGCGGCTCTGTCCGTGAAGGATTTTTCTGAGCAACGTCGCATAATGATTGCCACGCAGCATTGTCGCCTTGAAGAGTAGTGGTTGGGGATGCAAGTGTGGTGTGACCGTCAGAGTAAGAGTCCTCTTCATCGACACGACCCTCTTGTGACGCGATAGCGGCCGTGTTCAGTGAGGACTTGGATGGGCGAGATATTTTGGTACGGGGACGGCGCCTGGGTACAAAACCAAAACCATTGGTATATGACCTGACCCTTTTGGAACTTGATATGGACCGGGAAGCAAGCGGAGTTGTTTCTCGAAGCGGTTGGAAGTCGTCGAGGTCATTGAACAACGCGGCCTGGCTAGTGGAGGGCATTGCTCGTGGCGGTCGTTAGAATGGAGTTAGCACCAATGAGAGGGTCCGGGTAGAAGGGAAGCTTCATCTCGCTTTGGATTCGACCTGTCCAGCATCCCTTGACTCCCGTTGAATCGGCGAAGAGGGACAAGCGCTCACGTGCGTGATAGCCAGGAATATTTGTGCCTGTTTTTTTGAAAGTGATAATCAATTTCGACACGATCTCCTGACGGCCATCGTCGACCTATGGCTGACTGTCACTGTACATTTCTATGTACATCAGTATGCTGCAACGACGTGTCAGCCTCTCATCTATATAAGTAAGTACTGTACATTGCTACAATACACCTAACCACTCTACCCTTCTTTCTCGCAAGCACTCGCAGATATATTGATCCGACTTCGAATATTCCGACCCACTGCGATATCAATATGCTCTTCCTACAACCAAGTTTTGCCCTTTTGTTGGCTGTTTGCGCCGGAACATCTACCTCTATGGCGGCTTCGAGCCCTGCTGTACGTATTTCTTTGCTTCTCCTGCTCCTGCCCGTGAACAACTTTGTTTAGGAGATGACATCCCCTACTCGCCCAGGCAGAATGGTCTATGTACGTGCACCGTCGAACAACCTCTTGAATGCTCGCCAGGCTGCAGCCATCGAGAAGGGAGCTAGTGCCAAGTTCGAGTCATATACGCCCTACTCCAAAGCGGAAGCCGTCAAGATGAAGGACGATTTCGTGCATAGCAGATTTAGACGAGACTGGCGCGACGACCACCGCTGGCGCCACCGCCCTCACCATGTCTGGCACGGCCACAACCACCATCATGACCACGACCATGACCACGACCACGAACATAAGCACATCCACGAACATATTCACGAACACACGCACGAACACACGCACGACCACCACCATCATTAACACGGACGGTACTGGCAGTAGTGCTACTGGCTAGGAATCCCTATTCTGCAGTGATTCTTCTGTATGACCCACTTTGGTTTGTCCTTGGAATCTACCAGATCAACTGCATAGATAGACAACTCGTGAATCGTATCTTCATTGACGTTCCTGCTGAAGCATCTCCTGTCTCCATGCGAGCGGGTACACACTTGTTCGCGGCGGCCCCTGAGGCCTCACGCCTGTAGCTTGAAGGTTACCGTTGCATATGATGATTGGCGTTGTTCAACGATCCCCATGATGATCGTCAGGCTGTTCTTCCGGATACGCTCGGCCCGCAATCCAAGGACATTCTCTCATGTTCTTTGTTCTTTTCATGCAAACATTTTGTTTGATCCATGATCCTCTAGTTCAAACCACTTGCTCTTCCTTTGGGAGTACAACAAATTATGGACTCCGCCTGCAAAGAAGCCTTAGACCAGCTTTACTTCAGCTCCTCCGGGAGGTTTTCTCGAAAATCACCCATCGACGGGTATACAATGGATGGGCTCGGAGGTGCTACTTCACGATCCAACCGCCTTACATATACCCCTGCTCCGGGTGTTGCGCTCTCATCTTCTCCACAGATCCAGGTACGTAGAGTTCATTTTTAACTCCCTTGTAAAGTCTCTTCAATGGACGTCTCAGAAGCTAGTTACGGATGCTGTAATACCATCGAGTCCTCAATTTTGGAGACTCATGCGGCATATTCAGATGGACGAAGCATTTGGAAGGTGTCCCGAGTTCGTGGACATGATCTTTGATCATCTGATTGAACTACCGCCGGCTCCTGATATCCTCGACGGGAAAGAATGGAAGTCGTTTCACTTGTTTTCTATGGGCTGTATTCGCTGACACGTCCAGACTTCACCTGCTTAGTCCAAATTCCCTGGTTAAACCGAAATTCTCTTCTTCATGGCCACCGCTTTGGAGATAGATGGAGTACTTATATTATCGGACACCCTCTGGCTTGGATAGGACCTTCGATGCGCAGACACGTCGTCTCACTGACGTCAGGATTCAAACGATGAATAATATAGGGCGCGTCATTTGCAACTTTTCTTTCTGGAAGTCGAATCCGATTTGGCAAACCATGAAAGCTACACCGGGACTTTTTCTTTTGATTGCGGAAATATGGATGAGACAGCAGGACCTGCCAGACAACAATGAACGCTACAAGACCGATTGTGTCAACCTTTCTTCAACCTTGTCCAAGTTCTTCCGACCAGACGACATGTCCACAACACATATTCTTATCGACGCGATGGCAGGCGACCTATCAAAGTTTGCCACAGCGATGGCGAAGGCGATTCATAACGCCGCTTATGGAGGGCCACATTGGATGGTGACCTACCCGTGCCTTACCAGCATCCGAGGCACTTTGTCGTTACACTCTGCTCGGTTTTCGAATATGCTTATATCTATGAATGTCATGGAAGACGTATGTCATATTTTGGATGTCTACGGCCCTCCTCCCGAGTCTCCAGAACCACAAAACCAACCGTCCCCATCAGCTCCCAGGGATTGGCTAATTGTTTCTCTATCGTCCATCACCCAGGGCTCGAAGGGGACAAACGGTTTTACTTGGGTCATTCGAGCCATAAAGTCCAAACTCATCGTTTCACTACTCAAATGTGCGTGCTGGCTCTCAGCCGACCTGGACCGCCATACTTGCTTGATGTTAAAGTTCCTGGGCCCGTACCTTGTGTATCGCTCGGTTTTACGAGCGCTCGGGCAGGCTGTACAATCCCCCGAAATCCCCACCCTTATCGAGCGGGTGCCAAGGAACGGTACTTTTTGGGAGGAGTGGTTAGAGTTTTCGGACAAGCTGCGTTCGCTTATGGAGTCGAAGTTAGAATTCGACCAAGCGGGCAAGTATAGACAAGAGTGTGCTTCACCTGGGGTGAGTTTTCGAGCTATATAGAAATCTTTCTTTTCATCCACATGTGCACATTAGTGTGATGCCGTAGAGAATGGCAGCGAGATCTTCCGTTTGTGCGGAGGATGCCAACGGGCGTTCTACTGTTCAAAGCAATGTCAACAGCGTGATTGGAAAGAGGGACAGCATCGGCAATCTTGCGAAGAAATACGCCAAAGACGCCTTGGTACGTACAGCCGGGTCTTAGAAAATACACGAGCCAGCATCAATACATCAGCATGTCCATAGATGGGGCGAAGATTCCCATTTCTGCTCGAGACACCGCATTTTTCGTGTTCATCTTGAACAACGCTATGGGCTCCCACACCGGGAAGGGATCGTGGAAAAAAGAGATACGCTCCTGTCCGACTCTTTCAGCTTGTCACCGTCAGCACACCTCCAAATTCACTTTGACCTGAAATCCCCTCGCTCGATGATCAATGTCCACGCGATCGGGAGTACTGATGCCACTGATTACTTGCCTGTTTACCCGACAATGGTGAAGACCGCAAAGCTGCCGTATCCTCCTGGGAAAATGCCAGTGTTCGAAACAGTTGTGGAGGGGCTGTATGTAGACATGTCGTATAAATTCCCTGTGCATTCAAAGCGCACTGGCGAACTATTTGGGTGGATAGACGACACGCGCGTCAATGTCGAGGGTTTACCTCAAGCTCTATTGGCATGGGACGAACCTGAAGCAAGGAGAGAACCTTCAATTTTGGAGTATATCCAGGCTGTTCGAGTTGACGGATCCCAGACGGAGACAGGCACGTCGGCATTGGACGATGCTGGAGCACATATAGAGCCTCCGGTGTTGGAGAATCAAACCAACTGTGACGACGGCGGTGGCGAGGACGCAGTGCATGCCCGTCCCGCTTAGTGCATCTTGACCAGGGCGTTCTACATCGCTAGACCCAGTGGTACTCTGCTTGGGGGGAGGTTGTCATGCTAGCAATGACATTCTGCACCCGTTGTCTATCCTGATAGCGATGTACACAGTCCATTTGTTATTCTATAGTTTTTTATCCTTGGACCCTTTCGCCGTCGAATCCCCAACGGCCGTGAACATCAGGCTGCCCAGGAACACCATCGCAGCGCCAATCCCCAACTGCATATTCCACCCATTTCCAAACCACCAGACGCTGAGGCACAGACTCAGCGCCTTCCTCGTCGTCAAGACGAGATTAGTGGAAACAGAGGATACTTGCTGTACAGGGCCGGTTGAATCAGCTCCCTTTTTGGCTGGGCTCGAAACACTGATACGCACCGAGGATAGTCTATTCACGCCCGATACACAGATAAGCTGGGAAACGAGATTGCCTCCGAGGATCAGAAACGACGTCGCTGAGGAATATGTCGACTGTCCCGTCGAAAGGCTCGAAATTCCCTGCTTTATATCTGGAATGAGGAACAAGAATATGGGCAGTGAGAGACAGTGCTGAAAAGAGGAGTTCATCAGCATGGTTGAGCATCATCTGCGCAGGTAAAAGTAAAGTCACCGTGTAAAAAACGCCCTCTTTCCAACACGGTCCGTATTTCTTGTAAGTCTTCTCTTGCAACAGGCCAAGGAGACCTGTCAAAAAGAGAGAGACAACAAGCATGGTGACGCCTATCATGTATTTCCGCAAGTCTTCCGAGGATTGAAGCGGTGTTTTGGCTGAAGATGAGGTGAGCGGCTTGGGCTTTGAGAGTGTGGCAAGGATGACGCCGCCTGTCACAAGGATTACAGACATCTGGTCGAAGCCCAATGAGCCTCGGGACTGGTACATGATCCTTTCGCTTACGATTTGCATCAAGGAATACCGCTTTTTTAGAAAGGCGGCACCAAAAAGCATTGAAACAGCTAGGCCTGATCAAACGCAAAGCTAAGTTGGAGCAACAGCGGCCGCAAATGAACGAACGACAGACCAGCAGAGCGGAAAACAATAAGGACAGTTAGTGGTACTTCGTATGCAAATGCCCAATTATTCAATAAAGATCCAGTGGTCAACACGAGTACTTGCAAAGCCCATTGCGGAAGTGGGACCTGTCGGGGTTTAAGGCGTGGAAGCCATTTGCCTGGTGGGAGCGAAAGGAATGACGGCAGGGACTGTGTTGTTATGAACAGCATCTGCGAGAAAGTGAGGGCGGAACCTGTAGGGGACGATAAATTGCCATCCCAATACAACATAGATGAGCTATAACTCACCGATACGCGGGTTCATCATGAGCAACTGCTCATAAGCCCATACGTTCCTGGGTCACTTCAGCACATACGATGTATTTGGGGCAACACGCAACCTACGCGCAACAGCCACCTAGGACCAAGGATATAATCTGTCGCATTTCAGCATGAGATGACGGTTTAACGAAAGCAATATCCAAACTTCGAAGAAGACTCACAAGATAGTAATCGAGTAGAACGGGGGCAGCATGAGAAATCGATACACCAGGATCGACATTGTCCACAGGCTTGTGCCCATTCGCATGGACGACGTTGTTCGATCCAGACCGTTTGCCCCGCGCGTTCTTCCGCTTCACAGACATGACAGACAATGATAACAGATATCTATGCGGAGGGGCTTTATGCTATGTTCATGGTGGGGTGTAGGCGTGGGTGAGGAGGCATGTGTGTGTCGTGTCGCGGACATCGTGCCGCCATGATGAAAGATCACGCACCGCATTCCGGTGGTAAGGAGATCCGAAATTCTCCCACCCACCACGATGAGCTCAGCCAATCGGAAAGAAAAATTGTAAGGCTTAGGATGTGCCAACGACAGTACAATTACAAGGACAAAACATCTACATTATTGTAAAACCGCGGAAAACCGCAATCGCATATATACCATCGCCCACTTCCCGCTCGCGTCCTGACAATCGATCCGGCAGGCCTCCTCGACCTCCTCCATGATCTCCTCGGCCATCTCATCCGACAATCCCATCAAGAAGGAATGTCGAACGAATAACTGGAGCCATCCCCGGAGACCTGAAGGGAGAGGCGTCACTCGAGGCGTGAGGGACAGATGGACAGGCTTGAACGATGCGGTAACGAGCAGCTGCGAATACCAGGTCCGATTTCTCATTCTCTGTAGACCCGAACAGGTTTAACGCTGACCTTCACATAATCTTCCATGGATGGGAAGTACCAGGGATCGTACAAGACAGGATCTCGCCCTCGAGACCTTAATGCACGGTGCAGGGCCGACCTCACTCCTACGCCGGAGGCACTGAACTTATGTACATATGTCTTTAATTCTCGGATGGCGACTCACCAATGCAATTCATAAACCCTCCCATCTCTCCTACAATGCGACCACCAGGCTTCAATACCTTCTTCGCACTCTCCAATACGCCTGCGGGATCGCGTTTACACCAATGCAACGCCGCATTGCTGAATACCGCGTCGAACTTCTGGTGTAGGTGCGCCACATCACGAGGGATCTCTAATCTTTGCACGTCTGACACAAACGCGTGTTCCACCCCGTTGGCTTTAGCTTGGGCAATCTACAGCGAAGCGGGTACCGCATGATTTCACACACCGTGATCCTATATATCCTGGCGCGACATACCATGCTTTCACTGAAGTCGACCCCGACCACCAGCCCGCCTCCTTGCTCAACAATCTTCTTGATTTCCAATGTCACCTCCCCACTTCCGCACCCAAAGTCGATGACGCGTTCCCCAGGCTTGGCAGCAAGCAACTCGAGGACTGGCGCTGTGAATGCAGGAGAGTATACAAATGGCGCACTCTTGTTATATAGTGATGCAGACCATCCGGACGCATCTGGAAAATCGGAGCTCTGTTCATGAGTTGCATTCATGGTGAAACTGGTGCCGCCTCTCTGGTCAATGCACTCGTTGAAGTGCTTAACGTGTATATGGGGACAAATGACGGCCGAAAGTGGTATCTCTGTCGGCATGAACCTCCGGGCGGGATCGCGTGTGTCTCGGCCGAGCTCACCTTGCGGCCGACACTGACATACGATCGAAACATCCAGACATCCGCGCATGGACATACGTAGGATCTTGTTCACTTCCAACGAAACTGACGAAAGTTCAACAGAGAATTGAGTCAAGCCGACATTTCTTGAAAACGCTATTCTCATTGGACGACAATCCGATTTAAGGACCAGTTCTTGAAATCATTGATAACTGAGATAAAATAGTTACAACACTGTCCAGGCAATCACTTATATACAACTTATACCGACCCAATCATCGAAAAAGAATAATTAAACATCTGCGGGGGCAGCCTGTTTGACTGGTTCAAGCTGCACGCTGGAGCCTTCTGCAGCCGGGGCGGGCGAAGTGGATTTATGAAATTCAGCTTTGTGTTGTTCCGCAAGACGACGTGCTTCCTCGTGAATGTCTTGGACCTGTTTGCTCGTCGTCGTATAGAACGCGCGGACCTTCTGGCCAAAAGGCGAGGCAATAGCTTTGGCATAATACTAGGAAACGATGAGCTCAAACCGAGAATGCCGAAACACAGAGTGACATACGTCGGTAGCAGTCTTGGTGAATCCTTTCTGTTCATCGACAGCCTTGGCTTGCTGTACAGCTTCATTCACACTAGTTTGGAGCTTCCCAGAAATGGTTTGGTCGGGGCCCAAAGCGCGAGCTCCAAGCGTGGTGTCAAGCGAGTGAATGTAGTTGAGAAAACGCTTCGATATGCCTTGTTTCGCTGCGACGACCACAGAAGATCAATTGTTATCCAGGCATAACAACAATTATTCTTACCATCTATCTCAATTGCCTGTTGAAGGATGTGATCAGATAGGATATATCCCTTGGCGAGGATTTCGGCGACGACTGATTGGAAAGTCATTGATTGAGCAGGAGAATATCCTGAGTCTGTTGTAGAGGACTTACTGCCGGCCCTTGGCTTATCGGTTTGTTCAATCGGATGACCCTCCCGCGAAGCGCTTCTCTCTTCGTCCTCGTGGACCACATCAGACGTGACTGACAAAGTAGCACCGTCCAATGTGCCTCCATTTAGCTTGATTGAAGCGGAGTCAATTCGAGGGATTACAGTCCTTGTAGTAACTACGCTTACCATTAACGCAGTCTTGGCAGCAGAAGGTTTCTCGAAGTTGATCACTGCAGTTTTCCCTTGATAATCGATGGAGCTGATCCTGTAACACGATAGTCAGATCACAAGCCCCGAAGAGTAAGGATCGAAAAGACCCTACTTTCCACAGAATCTGAGGTTTAGATGGAACGGTCAGGGGGGAAGCTGTCACGAACAAAGATGAGAAACAAACGTGAAAAAGTCATGAAGCTGCGCTTCAGTGGTCGAAGGCGCGATCCCGGAAACCTAGGGAGATGTCAGAGCTTCGCATATAGCGAGGACAAAAACACGAACGTTAACAGCGTAAGTAGTAGTCATGATGGTCAAAGGTTGAGTTTGAGATTGCGCTCCATACGCGCGAACTGCGCTAATATCCATCCTCGCCGATGACATCATTTGAATCACTGAGCATGTGATTTGAAACATTCATAAGTTCTTCACCAAAACCTTCATCTTCATCGGCTGAAGAATCCGCGCAACTCTGCTTGTTGCGCTCGTTGTTGACTGTGCTACCGCGGTGACTGCGGGTTTGTAAATTCGTTCCTCACTCCAACAATATCTACTCGTCCGTGCCCTGACCAAAAGTCGTCAACATGACTCTAAATTATCGGATTATTGAACATACTACATATGCAGTACACATGTTCCCAGTTATTCTTCATCTTCGTCCATAAAGATGGGACAAGAAGCAGTTGATACAGTTGCTCTAGAGTTTTTGGTCCTCTTACAGGTTGAACGTTGAATACCTAGATGCAAGCTCCAGCCCACAAGCTCCGTTGAAGTTGAACGCATGACGTCAATTAATAGCGCATCACGTGGTTTTAAGCAGGAAAAAAGCTTCCAGGCTCGAAGTCGCGTCTCCTCCACGCACCCATCGCCCCCACTGGCTGTGCAGTCACACTCCCTGAACTTTTGCCACTAGACTCATCATCCGGCTCGAGAATCGGATTCAGTGGCCCCAAAGGATCCAGTTATTGTTCTCAAACAAACAGCGGAATCAATTTTGATTGATACTCGCATTGCCACGCTCAAAAATCTTTTCCTCCTGCATTCCTTCCTCCAAACGTTCGGTCGTTCTTCTACTATACGGAACAGCAGCCCTCTTTCTGGAGGGGTCGAATACTTTCGCGGTGTCCAATTCTTTCTGCGTTAGGTGGCGTGGGCCTGTGAGACGAAAAAAAAGAAAAGGGCCTGCTTTTGACGGCAAAGGGCAGCTGCACCCTCGTTCATCATAGGAACTACCTCTCATGGTGAGTTCTCAGTCACAACGCTTTTCAAGATGCTAATTCTATAGTAGCCTCTCGTAAAAGCGAACGATTCTCACCCTTCGCCACCCGACAAATTACCCCATACCATTCATAATAAGCCGTCTATGCCTATAGAAATTCCCAGTCGACGCAGGCCGATCCTCCAAGGAAACTCGTCCCCCGATGGGCGCTCTTTGTCGCCGGATCTCATTTTCGAAATGTCACCCGTCTCATCCAACATACCCTCTCCTTCACATTACGCTTTCGGTTTCCAAAATTCACCCCAAAATAATCAAGAGCAATTTTTATACTCTTTTCCTACTGTGACAGCCCATTATACCTCCACACGTCGACAACCATTACAGAATAGACAATTCCAAACCACGGTCTCCCAACAAGTTGACTTCCCCACTTCCGATGCGAAGCGCTATACTTCACTGTCATCCCCGGTGGATGATGTTTTTGATGGTATTTCGTGCCTTTCTTCGACGCCTTCCACCACAGTAGTTACCAAAACTGCGTCAACGACAAAGATTACAGGTTTTACACCAGCTACGCTCATTTCCACACAGAGATCCTCGCCAGTCCGATCTCTCAAGACCAGACGTCTATCACCGCCGCCGCGGAGCTCTTCATACTCCTCGTCGCCTTGGATATTACCTGGCAAGAGTGACGTTAAGGACGGAGAGAGCGCATCTTTTGAAACCGAGCCAACTTCTTTCGAATTCGAACGACACTTGATGCGCCGAATCGAAAAACAAAATCCTCTTCGCTTTCGCGGAGTCTCGCTCATCTCTACAATACGGGGATAAGTCCGTCTCCGCGTCATGTGTGTCTGCTGTAACGAATGACCTGTGAGTGCCAGGAACTCTCGCTTGTAAGAAATACACGTCTAAATGTTTCTTAGCAAAAGACCGGGCTTGCCGGTCCCGCCCTATGTACAACAACTCTAAGCCGAGGTGCCCTGGACCTGTATATTCATCATTTGGCAAACGGCACAGATACATTTCAACTTCCCCTGCCTAAGCCTCGCCTTTCATCTTCGTCTGCTCGTTTCTTCACTCATAGACATACATTCTTCTCAGCATCAGCATCATTCGGCATCATCAGCATCATTTTCATTACCTCGCATTGCATCTTCCACATTTCTTAGCAGTCTTCGCATCATCATTCGACATCCCACTACGTACATAGAGGACTATGTACACACAACGATAGAGTAATATCCTCAAACACCGGCCTGATCTATTTAGAAGACCACCAACTCCTGGCCAAACAACCTTTATAGAAACATGATTTACAGACGATGACTGTGTGTGAGGAAGAGAATCGACTGTTTCAAACTTTACAGCTGATAGGTCGCTTGGGTGAGTCGAAACGACATGCCCGCGGCATATAGGAATGATCCCTTGAGATCTTGATGCTGAATTCAGAGTTTCGTCCACTTCCCTCATCATCGAAGTGCCACCAGTAAATCCTGCCTTTCTCCAACGGCTGTCCAAATTTAGCATGCCACCGACCATATTGAGCCCGGGGGAAAATATACTACGCCAAAGTTTATCCGAATCTCCAGAGAGATCTCAGGAACGGGATTAGCGATCTCTAGTTGCCCGATTTTATCACACCCGAGCCTAACCTCCGGTAACTTCTTTGTTCAACAACACACATGGACGGCTAATCATCTGACTGCCTCAACGCTTTCGGCGGATCAGGAGAACGAGCTGGCTATCGCCTTTGAGGTATAAGCCGTCTCGAGTATGGAGAGACTTATACCTCCACGGACCCAAGCGGGCTTGCTTCATCACGGACTGTGTTTACGGATGCTGAAAGTCGAATGCCATAATGCCGGTGTATTGTGATCGGATTGTTGGTGTCTCAGGAAATGCAGTCCAGCCTCCGCCGTCGAGCCAAACCTCGGGCGAAGAACATCAGAATGAGTGTAGTCTCGCGACAACAAGGACGGCCAGATGATGGACGTCTCCTGTAGTTAGCAACAACCCATTCGTTGATAAATTAAATTTAAGGTGTACATACTGGGGTTCATTAATACGCAGAGACAACAGAGGAACAAGATAACAGATGACCACACTTGTGCGCTGGGCTTCCTGATGTGTAGACTTCGACCGAACGCATGTTGATCCCGCGTCATGTTGCTGATGACTTGGTCTGCGAACATCGGAAGAGGCTGTGCCGTTTCCCAGCCCACGAACTTTTGATATGACGAGGGGAAGAGGTCAGTGGCTCGAAGCTGGTCACTGGTAGAGTCCGTACATGAAACACGAAAGTAAAATGCTGTGCGTTCCTATGGATCCTTGCAGATCAGCGAGGGAGTCTTTGGTTTGCAGAACAGATCCGACACGGAGAGGTTTGGCTTCGTAATGAGGATCTGCAGAAACGCAAGCTCCACTGAGAAAAAAATGCTTCTTACGAACAGGCAGCGAAAATAGAGGCCTAGGTCGACAAAGAACATATTCTGCCAATGCCTACAAGTGAAACGGCTTTTTCCGCATCTTCCACCGTTTTTGATGGCTGGATTGTAGAATTCTGCAAGTGCCAAAGCAAACACTCTAAGATCATAGTCGAGAGGGAGACAAATTGACACGGCCGTGCTGCCAGTTAGACATGTGCGTCGCTTAGCCTCGGCAATTCATACAGATGCAAGATGAATGCTAATGGCTAGCACGGCAGCGCTGTGACGAGCAACGATTCCAGGTAGACAGACAGAAAGCGATGAGATCGAAAGTGTCAGGAACTCCTCGAGCGCTGCAGGAGACTGTTGTGCGCGCCGCGAAGACCCGCACCCGCGCGGATTGATGTGAACCTAAACCTAAGTAACTGAGCGGACGATCGATTATAGGGATAAGAAAAGACGACTCGCCTCTTACAAATGACAGTCGAGTACTCGGAGATCAGAAGGACGCACCGAGTGTTGAGAACGTGAATCTGATCTCAGCATTGCAGGGACGATGTGTTTGCTTTTCGAGTTCACAAGGCACACCGGGGGTATCTAGTGCGGTCAATCAATAAGCGAGGCGAGAGGCGACTCCGTGAGCTACCACGCCGGGTTGGCTTGTAAACATGGTGAAGAAATATCCAGATGCCTGAATCATCGAGCAAGCGATATTTGGCCGCGCGGGTCCCTGCGATTGGAGGGCATCACTGTGATAAGAGGACGACAGAAGTCTAACAAATCAATAGTTATCTCGGCGGGACACAGGTTTTTGCGACCTCTGAATATACTGGCTATCATTGGCGGAAGGACGAAACGCCCAAAGTCGGGTGATGTGGATACATATATTGAGCTCTTGCACAGTATCCCGAGTTGTAAAGTCGCAAAATCCGAGTCAGTTGCTGAGAATTTGCTGTAGGGGCTGCCATAAGGAGCAGTCGACATTATTATCCATCGCCTGTCGATCGACCAAGACAGCCGATGGCACGTAGGTCCGGCGGTTATGAAAGCCACCCGAACCGTGGAGAAATTGCGTAATATCGAGAAACCTGGCGTAGGCCAGTAGGGCTTCGAGGCGTCGCCGAACCGGGTGCTCTCGCAACAGATCTTGGTGGAGCTTGATAAATTTTATCGTTAGAAATTTCGCACAAGTCGAAACACGGCATGAACCGCTGAGGGCCAACAAGTTATTCCAGAAAGCTCTACGTGACCGTTTCGTCAGCAAGAGGGATCTTTTATCAGCTAGAGAGCATGATAGGGAATAAAACTGAAAATTGTATAGAAATGAATGCCTAGGTCAACTGCTTGGACCCAGTAAGGAAATGGCGGAACCTGTATGTGGGAATGCGAACAAAGATCAGAAAGAGAATTAGACCAAAGTAGGGAGAATCTGTACCGTCCCCGGGTTATCTCTGGAATACCAACCCAGGAACCTAGCAGATGGACAAAGAAGCGGAGTGTTGTAGTGGTTCTGGTCATAGATTTAGAACAGGGTTCTAATCGACTCGAATGAGGGTCAATGCATCGGATTGTCGTGTGGCCATGGTGGAGACGATTCCTCGTTATAGTAAGAGAAGAAATGATCGATCGTCATGCTCCAAAGAGCACATCTCAGCAGTCAAACATTAATCCTGGTTCATGTCTGTATGAGCTGGCTCATACATTTGTCCTATGGACATTCCGCGGTAAGTTCCTCTTCACTGACGCCCAGTATATATCTGATGCAGGGTCTGATAAAATGCACGTTCGAGGCTGAGGGAGGTGACCACGAGATCTCGTTGCTGCGTTGAGATGGCAGGACGTGAGAGACAAGCTACAGTTGGGCGGCGAGAAACTAGAGTTCTGGAGACCAAGTTGAGAATGACATTTTGGGGACCCAGTCAAGTGACAGCCTTCACGATGGACATATTGTGGACGTCGGTTGAAGAAGGAGCGCGTCTGTTTGAGCTTGTTGACTATGAACAAGTGGCGCAAGGTGAAGAAACACAAGGCCACACAGATCGGCGATTTCACGATCACGTGAGGAACATCAACCATCAATCGAAACGACAGGTCCAACGCAGTCCAACAACAGTCTACAAACGACAGCCCTCATCGTGCCAGGCGATGTCCGGCTCCGCGCCACAACCGCCACCCGCATGGCAGACCGAAGAATTGCAAGACGAGTGGGTCGAACTCGACAATGACAGCGACAGCGACAACGACGACCACAACCTAACCTATGGCACACGTTCTATTTCACTAACTGCTCCGCTCGCCACACACATACACACGAATAGCGACTACGAAACCCACGCATCTCCGCATAGGAGTGAATCTCCCCCTCCAGTTGGAACGTTTCTAGTACGCGAGGATGTGCCTAGCGCACCGTTAATGCTCTTGCCTAAGACACCTGGCCGCCAGAAGAAAGGTGTCATCAAGGATTTCTTCAGCCCACTACCGCTTGAACGAATGTTTGAGCCCCCATCGCCGCCTGTTATGCCACCATCCGCCCTATCCAGACCACCATCTCAGCCCCAGGGCCATGGAGAGACCAGTGCAGAGGAAGAGGATGAGATTATTGAGACAGACATGCTCGACATGAACTCGTTCCACGGACGCAAGGCGAGCATTGCTTGTCAATTCACATTTGCAGTCCCTCGTGAACGCTCGCTTAATCCAAACCTGGCGAGCAATGATGCGTTTCCACAGGCACAAAGTACACCCAACCCTCCGTTCGCAGCAAACGGAGCCGCACCCACCACAGATCCCCGTCTACGTCTTTTCCAATTTCAGTATGACACGTATACGCGTGAACATTTATCGGCCATGGTGGATTCTATTGCCGTGAATTCTGGAACTGGAACGACTCCATCACCCACCAGCCTCACCCACCATATGTCACGCGTTTCTGAGGTGACTGGATCCGTCCCCAACACGTCCCACCTACGTAGTACCAAACGTGTGAAGCTCAGTCCTCGTAGTGATTTTTATGGCGAGGGTGCCGGAGCAGGAGCTTCCATCGCTCGCCCAAAAATATTCGGCAAGGATTATGTCGGCGAGTCACAATCTCTGATGCAACAGATCAAACAAGCTCGCGATTTCTCGACAATCTCGACTGTGGTTAGCTCTCGCCATGATTCGCCTTCATCAGAAAAGGAAGAGCACGACGCGTCCAAGGAAGGACCTTCGCCTGGTATCTGACTACGTTTGTTTTTCTCCTGGTGATGTTGCTGATTTCAGTGCAGATTCATCGCGGCGTCCTTCGTTCCTGACCGTGCCCGATGGGCATTCCAACCCTTCGAATGGTGGTTCATATTCCTCGTCCACTTATCGCCAGCAAGCAGCGGCGTTGATGGCTCAGATCAAGAATGACATGAAAGGTCAGAAGCGGGTATTTTCTGGCGAAACAGATGCTTCCTATGCTACCACACATGTCGACGACAAGTTGGATATAACGTCGCCATCAAATTCACCCGACCCCATCTCCGTTCACATTCCTCCATATTCCCCCGATAGTAAAGATAATGCTCGTGACCACGGCCATCGTCGAACGTTTTCAGTCCGATCGAGTTCTTCGAGGCACAAGCCAAGTCTACGTAAGTCAAGTCGCCGGACGCAGGCGTCGAACGGAAATGATAGTCACTTGGCTGAGGAAGTGTCCCACCTATCTATTCAAGCCCGCCGATCTTCCTCTGAGGGCTCTCTCCACTTATCTCACCGCTCATCTGCACAACCACAAGGCAATCGAGTCGTCTCCCTTTCGAGCTCCCAGAATCCTCCTGCTCCATCTACACTTGCTCCCCCTTCCTACCCTTCATCCTCGATTCGAGTTGGTGCAAACGAAGACCTTAATCGCTTTGTGTCTTCTAGCACGGCATCCGGAACGACGCTCACCGCTGGCAGTGCCCCATCATTCGTGAAGCACGCTGGACCTGCACATATACGAACTATTGCTCCCACAGACCTTCCTCAACTACCAGACAGACTAGGCGACATGCTTTTCGACAAGGTGATGATGAAGTGGGTCAAGAACACCGCCTGGGCGATGGGCGACCATGTTCCGCCGGAAGAGGCAAGCGAGGACCCCTTTGGTGATATCGAGAGCCTGAGAGACGACACCAGGAGTGAGCATTCGAGGGAGGTTGAGTATGAGTGGCAGGGGCGAGCGGAGATGAGCCGGATTGAAGAGCAGCCAGAGATGGATGACGAGGAGGTCGAGCTGACCAGTTTCTCGACAGATCAATCTGCTCTCATCGTTGACGTGATGACGGGTGTCGAGACCATGGACGACGACGGCGAGACAACGGACTCTGCCGACGAGATGGACGCCGTGACGATTACTGAAGTTGTCGATTATGATTCAGATGACGCCCTGCAGCAGTCGATGTCCATGTCGATGTCCATGACAAGCCCGCCGATGGAGATCGAACAATCCCTTTCACCGCGTCGGCCGACGGAGCACCTCACCGCCGCCACCACGCCCCACCGCCATCATTCGGTGCCTACCTCAGGAACGACTCCTATCGTCCGTTCGGCCCTCAAAAGCCACACAGCCACGCCCACGTCGGCACTTAAGGACCCCCACCGCTCGAAATACCAGACACCTTTGAATAAGAAGGGACACCGACGGTCGGTAAGTTTCTCAGACGGGAGGCGGGATGGTCCAATTCTGGGTCTTGGTGAGAGCACAGATGGGGAGGACCTTGCGACAGACGGCCTGTCCTCGTTGGATGGTCATTCCGCCAGTGAATTTGTGCCCTCTGCGCGGTCGAAACGGATAGCGCAGATGATGGATGCCTTGGAAGATTCAGGTAAGTTGCTTCTGCCGTATGTCGTAGAGATTGTTGACATCTCCCTTGCAGAATCCGACGTGTCCCCATCGAAGACGAGCAGTTCTGGTGCCGGCAGAACAGAGATTCAAGCACTGTCTGCTCGACAACCCAGCGTCGCTCCTCCCGCTGATACGTCGCGCCGTTCGTTTTCGAGGTCTCGTACACATCGTGGCTCGAGCACGGCCGATGACCAGAAAGCGAACGCGACGTTCCTCACCGAGTGCTCGTTTGCTGTCTCGCATGATCGCCTTGTCGAAGTCATCACCGACGTCCAGCCGTTCATGCCATACTGGGAGGAACTCAGCTCTGTCGACCTCTCCGACAAGAATTTGGAGAGCGTGGCGAGGCTAAAGGAGTTTTTGCCGCGGCTCGATTCTTTAACCTTGTAAGTAACATTTTACCTGTCCACAGACAACATCGCTTGAGAAACACTAACCATTCTGCTTTGAACACATGCAGGAATGCCAATCAACTGGCTTGGCTGAGTGGGATCCCTGGTACGGTCAGGACATTATCTGTCGCATCAAACAGGTATGCTAAAGTCTTCCATTTTTTCAATCATCGTCTGCCAGATGGGAGATGATCCACGTCATTTTCCCATTATTGACTCCTTTTTCACGACCCCTTTTCTTAGCCTCACCGGGCTCACTTCGTTTAGTCATTTGCTCAATCTCGAGCACCTGGACATTAGCCGGAACGACATCGAGTCGCTGAACCGTGGGTTTCCCGTTCCTTTATTTACCGCTACACCATGTTGTCTTTGTACTCATGTTTTTAATTTCCATCGCAGAACTTGCATGCCTACGGCATCTGCGGGAGCTCAAAGCCGATGGAAATAAGATAACGAGCATCGACGGGTTGCAGCGCATGGATGGTCTTGTGAAGATCAGCCTGCAGGGGAATTCCATTCGATCAGTTGATCTCACTCAGTATCGGTGGTTCGTGTCTCCGCTCCCACGCGCCTGAAACCTTGTGTGGAAAGCACTAACTTTCATTGGTGTTTTTGTCCTTCTTTTTTACCCAGGACCCGACTGGAAATGCTCAACATGAGCCAAAATCGAATAGAGACGATCCACGGACTTGCATCACTGCAAGCGCTTATTGCGCTGAATATAGGTATGTTGGATCGCAGGACAACGGGGTGTTGATGGTGATGCCCTGGGGGCACCCATTTTTTCCGGCGGTGATTGGATGGTTTAAATCGTATCGCTGATTACCTCTGGATGCAGATAACAATGAAGTTGGGACGTTGGAGCTCGATGGCTCTATGCCCAAGTTGCGCATCCTCCGCGTCAGTGGCAATCGACTACGTCAGCTCCATGTAGCGTCGATGCCCAATCTTCGCACGCTTTATGCGGATAACAACTCGCTTTCCACTCTCGTAAAGGTAGACCGCTTGACTAAGCTGGAAAACCTGAGCCTGCGGAATCAGAGTGGACGAGGGCTGTAGGTTTTCTTTTTTCACGTTGATGATGATCTGATTTCGTGATAACTAATTTAGTTTTGCTTTGCTTGGTTGTAGTAGCCTTTTGACCCGCGATGTTCGCGATGTAAAGCGACTGTACCTCTCAGGTGAGTTCCCACTGTCTCTTTACTCTCTCATACACCGAGAAAAATAAATTGCGCGTCCCTGAATCACATTGCAATTTACAGGTAATCCCCTGAAGAGCGGATTCCTCAGTGAACCTTGCTATAATCTGCTGTATCTGGAGATGGCTGCATGCCGTCTAACCGCGCTCCCCGAGGATATGTCGCGGCTGGTGCCCAATCTGCGAGTGTTGAATCTGAACTACAATTTCCTGGAAGATGCACGGCCGCTTGAAGGACTCACAAGGCTGAGGAAACTGACCATGATAGGGTCTCGACTGAAAGGGACAAAGCCTCTGATCCGCTTACTGCAACGGATGCCCGATGTGGAAATGCTTGACTTCAGGTACGGTCTTTTGTGTTCAATTAAAAAAGCACGGGGGGTAGGAGTGAGAGGCTCGATGGGTCGGGCTCTCTGTCTTTCTCGATTGTTTGCCTCCGCGTGGTGTAAACTTTGTGGCTGATGCCGAACCTTGTTCTCCCTTTGTACTGTACTTGGAACCTTACTGATGTTCTCTCCTTGCTTTCTTTTTTGTGTTGCAGGATGAATCCGTGCACGCTTGGGTGGTACCTGCCGCTTCTCGTGCGCGATATCCCCGGGGCACTGCAACCGTCGGAGGGCACTGCGGACGGAGGAAAGGGCGAGAGAGCGGGGCATGCGTGGCAAGAGCTGGACTCGAAGTTCCGCCGGGATCTCCCGGACGAATCATATATCGGCCGACTCGCGTACCGGGGACTGATCATGCGTGGGTGCACTCGAATACGGCTGCTGGATGGGGTGGAGGTGACCGAGAAGGAGAGGCAAAAAGCACACCACCTGCTTGTGGGGATACTGGGGAAGGGGAGGAAGGGCAAGGGGGTGACTAGGTAGATTTGCTAAGCATCGGAGGAGAAGCGGAGGTAGAAATGAATTGAATGATTGGGAGTCCGCGCGCTGGGGTGCCTGGAGGGGAGTTTATCAGGCCGGATGGGCTTTTGCAGAACGAGTTGATCTCATTAAGCCAAAAGCAGATGGACCAGCTCGGCTGGATTTGCGACCCGGGAGAGCGGCGCTGGCTGTGTGTGATTGGATCTGGGATGGAGATTCGTTGATTAATTGGAGTCCCGCTGGTGTTGTGTTCCTAGATGAAGATCCTATTCGCTACCGTCCAGTTCTCGGATTTGAAGTACTCCCACACTTGGGATGGACCTTAAAAGCAGTGGACTGGCAACAGACCCCTCCACCAGTGTCCGCCCTCCCAATGCCGACTGAGCACATCACCCCGCAGGAGCTCAACAGCTACAACGTCGCCCAGCTCCAGTTCGCCCTGTAAGTCTCCCAGTCCCTGCCCCAGTCCCGTCCCTACATAAGCCGCTGTCACACCTGTCATCCGTCCCTTTAAAGTCAAGTCGATCGTGTTCTGACCCCCCGACAGCACAGACTCAAAGTCCGACACCGACAACATTCCCTTTCTGCACCACGATCTGTCTCCCGACAATTCACCAGCAGTCATGTGAGTCGGTCAAGTCCCGCTCATCGTTACTTCCTTACCCACTTAGACCCTCCCCCAGTCCTATAGACTACGACTCCCGACGCATGTCCAGTTCCGCAACATCCACTGCGGACACCGACAGCACGAATCTCTCCCGTGGTGAGAAACGCGCTCTCTCCCCGTCAGATTCCCCTCAACCAAAAAAATCACGCAACACCCTCGAACAACCCAACTGGGACTCGTCGAGCCAGTCTGCAACCGGCACCGAGGACAGGTCTTCCGACGACGGCGCCATAGACCAGTCCAAGGTCCAGCTCCCCTCTATTTTCACCACTTTCGAGGACTCTTACCGACACGAAAACCGCCGCGCCTCTCTGCCCACTCTGCACTCCGAGAGCCGCGTTCGACATGCGCCTTATCCACCCACCAGCCTCCGCCAGACCTATTCCCCCTCAAATCAGTCCAATCTCTCCAACTACACCTTCCCCTCTACAGGCGATGAGTCTGCAGATAAAAATCCGGGGCGTCCCAGGCTCTCCACTGACATCAATTTTGGCCTCGTGAATTCGTACGATTCGCCCTACCCGCATTCGGGGCTCTCCAATGGTACCACCCCGTCCACCACCTTCTCTTCATCTACCTTTGCCTCGCCGTCTACAGACTACCACCGGTCAGCAGGTCTGTCCCCGTACTCTGAACACGATACTTGGAACGCTTCCGCTTCTGGAATCGTTCGGCCCAGCTCAACTCCGGGCCAACTCTCCAGTCCGGCTGTTAAATACGATGATCATGGTGTACGACATGCTTCCTTCAGCGCTCCCATGTCCCAGGCACACATGTATGCAGGTTCGGCTCGTATTTCGGGTCAGCATGATCGCAGGTCTTTGTCTGGAATAAAGAGCGAATGGTCCTTCCCTAACTCTGACTTTGTTCTGCCATCTGGCAATTCCACCTACTCCCCCACCATGCCGTCTGCCGCTCCCTCTATCGCCGTCTCCAACTCACCCTCCCGCTCCCCCCAGACCGTCCCCAGCTCCACCCTCGTCGATCGTCCTCAGCGTAAACGAGGAAAACTCCCCAAGGAGACCACCGATTTCCTCAAAGCGTGGCTCCATCGCCACTCGGACCATCCTTACCCAAGCGAGGAGGAGAAGAAGCAGCTCTGTCATGCGACAGGGCTCAGTATGAGCCAGGTCTCAAATTGGATGATCAACGTAGGTTCACATTGTTTCTACCGCCAGAAATAAATCCGCTAACAGACATGTACTAGGCTCGGCGTCGCATCCTTGCCCCTGCCCATCGCGCAGCATCTGGACCAACCACCACCGCTCCCTTCCCCCCATCAGCCCGAAGCTCTTCGATGTCGGGATTGCTCGATCACGCTGGCCGCCGATCGTCCATGCCCACCGCCGAGAGCCTGCAGCTCTACCACCCCATGACGCTGCAGTCGATGCCTAACACGCCTGGAGGACACCACGGGCACCCCGACTATCCTACACGCATGCTCGGGCTGCCCATCACCCGAGGGTCCCATCAGCTTGGTCCTGCAAGTGGGATGGAGTACAACCAACGTCACCACATGGGGATATACTCGTCCGGACAGGGTCCACATTCCGCGGGACCCACCCCCTCCTCCCATTTCATGTCCTCGGATGTGCCGCTCTCTGCTCCTCCCTCGCTGTCCTCGAATCCTTTCTCCTCCCACCACTCCTCGCAGCAGCAGCAGCAGCAGCCACAGGGCGTGAATGTGTACCCGTCGTTCAATCACAGCCCCCGTCCCACGCAGGGCGAGCAGCAACCATCACATTATTTCAATGATGGTCACTCGCATTCAGGGTCTGCGCCGGGATCGGGGTACGCAACGCCCCAGTAGTCGCGTGCGGCGTCGTGTGTGGTCGGCGTCTGTTCGTATGTGTATTATGATGATGGTGATGATGCCAACCATAGGATCCCCGCCTCTTTGTGCATCGATCGGTGGTATTTTCTTTTTGATCATTTCGCCATCATGATGTGCGATAGTCGTACATCCCCCTACCCCTCTAGCCATGGACCTCCTCGTTTGCTTGGACGCTTGTCTCGCTCTTTCTCTTTCTTCTCTGCTTGTCTGCCTCTGTGGCTGAAATTCATACCTCGTTGACACATACCACGAACCCTGCGATGATTATATCCACGCCCTCCCGCCACCGCTCCCGTCCCCTCCCTCGTCCCCCACACGTATCTATTTGATTACAGTCGATCACAGCCACAATCCCTCGTGTAGGGCACACACACCCCCTTTCATCTCATTTTTCGCAGGCGATCTGGGGGCGCTAGATTTCCCCGTCCCTCCCTCACCCTCTGTCTCGTTTTTGCCTTGTGTTGTCTAGTCTCGCGCTCTGAAGTTTTTTTACTTTCTTGTCTAACTTGTGTCCTCCTGTCCTGCTCGCATCTACGTCTACGTATACCTACAATAACTATTAATAATATGTATACCTCGCATCTCCATTCCCCTCTCTACCCTGCCCTACTTAGTGCTGATCCATCGCGTAACACACAATTGTATAAAAATCGACTCTCGTGTTTTTTTTTTTGTGTGTTATCTGCAGGCGGGAGTGGTGTGAAAAGGCGCATATGCACAACACAATGCATACACATGCAACTTTTGCTTAGATCTGACTCAAGTGACCCACATACACCGAAAAACAACGAAACGGACGAACGCGATCATCAAACGTGTGCAGAGAACTTTGTTCCCCATGAGTGCACACACACCAAAAACGCCAAACGCCTTGGGGCCAATCAAATGCATTGAATGGAATCATCAAGTTTTTATTATGGGCAGTGGTGGCGGAAACCCTACTTGCATTAGCGCTTAGCGCTCGCCGCGCGCTTCTGGGTGCAAGGGGATTTGAGTAATGCGAGACGATCCGTCCCCTTCTAAATTCACCCCGCGTGCACCTAATTCAAATTCAGGTCCTCGAGAATGGGATCCAGCGGGGAACTCGGGGGTCATATATTGAATAGTGTAACTAACGTTGTAGGTTATTCTACCTCCTCCGCATATATCGCGATCTACAAACAAAAGGATATCAGAGCCTCTATTCTTCCTGCCATGGTATCGATGCAGCTGATTTTTCTTGTTCGACCCGTTTAATTGTGTTAGGCGCACATGCATGATGTAGATACGGCGCATGGTTGTAGCCTGAGCCTGAGAGCAAAATAGACGTGCGGAACGCAAGGAATACGCCTTGAGGGGGTTCCAAGTTCTAACTTCGAAGCGCATATACGCATACGAGCAAAAACACCGGAATGGGTTATATTGTGATCGCGGAACGGAGAAGTTCGTGGTACGCGTTCTCTGTTCTTTTTTTGCTTATTTGCTTACCTACGCCTATTGCGAAGTAAAGGAAATGGCAAAGGCGCGCCTCCAGTGTCCACCCCCGATATTAAGATGAAGTTTCGAAGCGACGCGAAAATGTAATCTAATCTGATGCCATCGAGTGAGGTGTGATGCCCGGAGGGGGTGGGTTCTGATTCAGGAGGTAGCCTTTAGTACGTATAAGAAAAGGGCTCATGGACCTCTTTTTTCCGATGAATTGAACGGACGAATGGGTGGATGTGTTGGATGACGAAGCCGAATAGCAATTGGATCGGGGGGTCGAAGGTGTTTCCCTGATCAGCGTTGGTAGCGAAGTGGAATGTGATGATATGATGATTGGGGTGGAGCGGTGAGTCTTGGGTAGGTAATTACATACCTTGAAAGACTAGTACTGGTACTATGGCGATTTGTGCCATAAGCACCACTCGTGCAGCACGCACCTTAATTGCACACCGATGATGGTGCTTGAGGCGATGCCGATTCAAGAATAGTCCCCGGGCTCACTTCGGCTATTTACACCGCCGATGAGGTTCGCAAAAAAAAGGCATTGTGCTTGGAAGGGTGAAAAATACTGCTTGGAGTGGGCTGCGGTGGTTTATGGAAGACGATGCCCTCGGGGGGTTAGTACCCGATTGAATTGATTCGAGGTGAGTCAGGGTGATAAGCGCTTTATAGAGTTCTCGTAATAGAGGAAGGCGCGCGTGAACATATAAGCATGTGAGTCCTTGGAGTTTGAACCCGGAGAGGCAATATCACATACACGGATGGCGATTACAAGGAGGTACTGGTGCGTTATCCATACGCGGGGCGTGTAGACTGCACACGGGCACGCAAGCGCTGGCCGAGTATTATCCATATATGAACCTTAAAGACTCATCGAGCAGATCATGCCACCGGTTAAGCACTGGTACGGAGGCGGCGGCGGAGGAGACCAACCGAGAAACGTTGATCATCATATGCGCCTCTCGGAGAACGTACCCACATCGATACTTATAAGGAGGCCCAAGAAGGGTGCTTACGATTTCGTCATCGATCGTCTGTACCCGAGGTTGAGTAGATTTGGTAGTTTGGGTACGAGAGAGGCAGAGCTGATCAGGAGCTTTGGGACTTTCTGATTTGCGCACATACCTTTTTAAGTTCGTGATTACTGGGAAATGAATGAACCGATCGAGTGCGAAGAGAGGGCGGCGATGAGGGATGGAAATCACGTACTCGCCATACAGCCATCTCGTTATTTGAGGGTCGGGCGCGGACGATGAGTACGGGGATTTGGATAGTCTTGCAATGAGCCCATCATGGGTAAACCAAATGATGATCAGAGATGCCATTGAGTTCCGCGCACAGATCAGATAATAGAGAAAGATCTCCGCGGCACGCACCTCCAAGAATGGACTCCGCCCTGGTGTGGTCCCAGCATCAGGGGAATGTCGAAGCTTGTGTGGGAGGTACTGAAGCATCGAGGCCCGACTCGGGATGCAATCTGGAAAACATGAATTTGTACATACTCATTTCCGATATTCTTTTCCACCGACGAGTCATGAAGCGAATGGTGATCTGAGAGAATGCAGGGAAAGGCTCTGATATGATCAGGTACAGGCCCTCGCGAGTCTTACTTCAATAAAGGCGAGGAACGTTCCACGATCGATATCGTTTACCGGAGCATGATATGGGAGGTACTCATTATCCCGAAGATGGTTGAGCTGAACGGCCGGCGACACGTGGGACCGAAGGTTGGCCCATTCATCACCACCGCCGTCATCTGAGTCCTCAATCATCGCAACTCTCCCACATTGCCCTGCAACCCTCCTTCAGTTTCAAGGATGAAATGAACGCAAAACTCAATACTAGGAACGTGGACGGAGCACGTTGTGATTGTCGCCATTCTGTTTCCTTCTGGCTATTGGCGACCACATGAACACAAGGCGGCCGTGTACTGGGACCAGGTGGACTGTAACTCTGCTTGTTGAACGTTGAGCTCTCGTCTGCATGGCTTCACCAGGGATGAACTCAGGATGATCAGGGGTTGCAATGACGAAAGTAGGCCGGTGGAAATTGATCAAGAGAGGCTCTGATTGCAAGAAATTTTGCAATTGGTAATTTCAATCGCGAACCTGACTTTGGAGGGCTGATATGGACCGGGCCACGGTACTGATTTTTCTGAAAGTGATCAGATCGAGGACGACCTGATATAAAGTATTTCGAACAAACCACCGAACAAGGCTGGGGACGCGTAAACACCCAAGGTACAGGAGGTCATTCATGTAGGAGGCTGGATACGTTCTAGATGCTCTCTACTGGCGTGATTCCGCCAGTCTTGCCTAAAAATGCCTGTAGCTACATATCTCTCGGACGCCAGTTCATTCGTCGTTTCTCGTGTCATTTGGTGGTGGTCATCAAGACTCACGAACTTGATCGCCAACTCTCTGCGAGTGATCTTTCTTGGCCTCGAGGCTCGGAGCCTGTAGGGTCTCTGGACGATGCCGACCCGCCTGATTAGTGGCCATGCGCATCTGATGCGCGTCTCTCCATGCTCATGGCTGAATCTGTTCCGAGTCGTATCTGAATCATACACACTGGCAGGACTATACTGACTGGCAACTGCGATCTCAACAAAAAGGTGTCCTTGTGGTCTCCCAACGTAAACGCATTTTGCTTAATTTTCCCTTGACCCAGCCCCGACCGAACTGAATTCAAATCGACCTGATTATCGAACTCAGCTCCGCTCAGCCAGACTCAGCTTAAGTCGCCGATCGAGATCCCCGCCTCCTCGAAATCTCCCAAATCTCTGGCTCATTGGTGAAATAACACATCCATCTCGATAACATCGTCTGTCGTTGCCTCGTCTGAATGATAATCTCGTTTAGGAAGGCGCATCTTTCGTCGGGCTCATTTATTTGTGTCCTTCAAACAAGGTCCATTTTCATATCCTAATTACTGATTCCCGACAACGCGCCCACGTTTTTGCACGGCTGCCACTCGTCGTGTAAATATGTAACCTATATGTATGGGCATCAGATATCACAGGCACCGACACCGACGACCGGAGCGTTGCTCTGGCGGTTTCTGTCTGCATAAACTGTTCACCCTGCCCACGAGGACTGCTAGAAGACGCTGGGGATACTTATAACTCGGACATCAAACCCTCAGTACCGATCGAGACACGTTTTTGGGCGGTATTGGACAGTTTTCGCCGCCGGCGTCGACTAGTTCAAAGAGGAAGATGAGGGTCAATCGCAGGCTTTGGGGCTGATAATGTCCTTGAAATTCGGACGCTCGCCTTGGATACTTTAGCACTGCTGGGTCGAGAACCGCGACGCTCATGTTCATTGGTCTTGGAAGCTTTGAATTGCAGGGCGTACCCCTCTCCTCACAGAACATTTCGATAGCAACTCCAGGCTTTGGTCGTCGATTCCGTTGTGGACAAGTTTGTCATTGTTGTCTCTTGGAAGACTTTTATTCCGAGCAGAAAAGGCAGCACAATAGTCAACACGTAGAGTACAAGCACGCTTAAAATACTTGTAAAGTGGGATCCAATATACGAATACAAATTCCAGTGCATACATGTATATGTTAATAAATACTAATCTCCCCATTTCCACTTCCACCAGCACCAAATCAGTGTCTGGTATGTTCTAGATAGTATGTGTTTAAGAATGAGCGTGCGAGGCGGCGTATAGCGTTGAACATGCTGAAATGTGTCTCAAGATCAAGAAAGACGCAGGGAGCTTCGTTGGACAACGAGCGTTGATATCCGTGATGTCGCGATGCAGTTCAAGGCGGTGCACGACGAACATTGAGAGGCATTTGGTTCCCTAGGTGCGGTTCGGATTTAACGAAAGGGCGTGTTACAACACTGTGGGTAAGAAAGAAAAAGGGTGTTTCGTCAGTTTTGGACGGTTCTGAGCGCAGATTTGAATCAAGGACGAGCGCGGAAAGATAGGGAGGGAATAAGAGGACAAAAAAGGTCATACGTGTATGCATATATCGAACGAGAAGATCGGAGACGATGAGCGGTAGTAAATGGAACGGGATGGGGAACGGGGACGGGGACGGAGATGGGGATGGAAGGAGACGGAGAGGAGAAGTTGTGACGACATCGATGGAGGGTGATGGTTTGGATGGAAGAATGTTGAAAACACGGCGATACGTGAAGCGAAGGCAAAGTCGGGGGCCACGGGTAATCATCAGATTGGAAGAGCAACAAGAATCATGATGTGGGAAGAAAAGAATCTGATTTCTGAGCAATGATGATGGGAGGGCGGGGTGAAGAGAAGAAAACCGGAAACGAAGCAGGAGGTGCTGTGGTACAGAGGAACCCAGGACGAAACAAAAGAGGTAAGAATACACTCAATACTGAACTCCGGATGTCGAAGGCGCCGAAGCAGGACCAAAATAGAAACAACGCGAGAAGAAGAGAAAAATAGAAGCAAAGTGCACTCACTTGACTTTCTTCTCGATGACCATGTCCCCATCTATTGTGAACTCCAAGTCTTTCACGAGCGTGTACAGGAATATCTTGATCCTAGAGCCGGACCAAACAATAAAACGATCCCACGGTGAGAAAAGGAAACAGGGTATATGGAAGAATGCCGGGCTCGGGTTAGAGGGAGGTGGGATCTCATGCATGAGGAATGTTTCGTCTTTTGATAGACCAGTTTCTAGCCAACCGTCACAGACGGAATCGAATCGAAACACAAAAAGAATGCAGGACCATGGAAAGAGTATCGGCACACGCGTCATTTCCTCCTTGAAGCAGGAGAGACAGACCAAAGAAAAGATGCCACGCAAAACAAAAACCACTCACTCGATCAACGCGAACCGCCATCCAATGCACGCTCGGTTCCCGTCGCTCACACTCCCATTCCCATTTAAAAATGTCAGTGTGTGCGCAAATAGCCCTGGTATTGCCCGCGCCGTTTCAGGTAGGCTCGCCCACCTCTCTGGTCTGAGGATGATACACCGCAATCGGCTCGTAAGCAAGGTTGTCGCCCAACAAAAATAAACTAAGAAACCGCACTTGAAGTCCCAGGCATCGGCGCCCCATAGCCGCTGGCAACGGTTCACTGCCTGGATTGGTATCGTTATGATGTCCCCCTCCGCAACAGGGACATTCCACCGCTGCTCGCCGTACGTATCCCTATAACCTGACCTGGTATCCTTCGAGTCCTCACCATCACATGAGGGATCGCATTCCCCAAGTGGTCGCGAGATGGGGATGCTGTCCCCACCAGGACGCGAACATACACGCATGGTCGACGTCGCAGGTGCATGCAGCCGCAGGGACTCACGTACCACCCAATCGAGGTATGTACATCCCTGGATCCGCGTCGTAAGGGCATCACTGTTTTCTTCATTTTCGTGATAGTTTATTGGTGGGTGTGTGCTTTCTGGCGGGGAATTGTTGACACTATCGGGGTGGTTTATATGATGACGCGAAGGGGTAGCAGGATTCGAGGGACTGCGTTGAAGCTTACGAAGCGCACGCCGCAGCTCAGTCTGAACGCGTTGATCTCGCGCAAGAGCGTACAGACACCATGTCAATGCTGATGCTGTCGTCTCGTGACCTGCCGCGATAAAGGTTGAAATTTGGCAGAGCACTTCGGAGGTCGACATATTCTGGGAGGCGGGGGAAAGGTTTGACATGTTTGAACGAACTAGGTCCAGGTCAGCAACACTTGGAAAGAGATAATCCCGGCGGTGGGAGGAGTGTAACGCACTGAGCACGCTCAATAGATCTCTTCCCGTGCTGCTCTGCTTATCCTGCTGCAGATCCACAGAAACTTCGGCCCGTTTGCGTTCGATGAGCTCCATGCCGATACGATCCATAGTCTCACGTGCTTTGTTCATGGCTGCAGAATTCCGGCGCTGCGAAATAGAATGGGGAAAATTATGAGGAGAAACTGGGGGTGGGACTCACGAATCTGCGAAGGATCGGGAACCAAACTTGAAGAATGGTGATGACGCGAAACTTGCGGGCAGTAGAAAAGATGATGCCAAAGGCGGCAGAGAGCTCATTTTGAGTGGAAGTGGCGGAGAGGGAATTGAAATGGTATCCGAAGCCTAAGGGAAGAGTTAGATAGGTGAATTAGAGAGAGAGGAAGACGGACCCGCTTCTCCGATAATGTCAAGTGTTGCGCGTGCCAGCCAGGCGAGTACATCGATGCGCTTTGCGACTGCTTCCGTAGCATCAACTTGATCGAACCATATATTCCGCAACTGTAATGCATAGTATGAGTCCCGATGCTCAGCAACGACGACACGACACACCTTGATGGCTTTATCCCAAAATATGGGCGTCAAAGTTTTGATGTGGAGTGCAGAAAAGGCAGGACTGAGGATCTTCCGTTGGCGTCTATGCTGCTCACCCTCGACCGTCAAGATGCCTTCATGTCCCGCAGCCATGCTTGCGAGACTATCCCTCACAAAATCGGGCTTCGGATACTGGTATGCATGTGCAAGAACATGCGCGATAGCGACCGGGTCCGTTGTCATGAGACGTGGTCCGCCGATGAATCCATGGTAGACGAATGTGGTGCCGTACTGGGCCTGCCATTTCAGGATGAGGTTGTTGTTCTCCTGATCATGCATTTCAACGAGGTTTCCCATGAAAAAGGAAGGACATAGTGGCCCGGGAAGGTGGCGCAGGGGCGAGGTACGCTGGCGGACCAGGAGACGGAGGAACGGGACGACGAATGCGACGAGCAGAACGGCGACGACGATGAGGAGAAGAAAGGTGAGAAGAAACATGGGAGAGGTATGGCAGGCCGGGGCTGCGAGTGATTGAGTTGAGCATTGTATGTGTGGTACAAATGTTCGCCGACATGTCCGAGTTAGAAATAGATCGACAGTGCCCGGTAAGCCCGATGATCAATGACCAGAGTCCAAATTTGGTACATACATGATATACATCTCCTTGACATTCCTTGTATTTTGCAGTACGGTGTGCCTGTGAAGACGCGTCTCTTGCGCCACGTTTACTAGAGACGCGTCCAAGACGTGTCCTTCATTCGTTTAATTTACGGAACCGGCGGCTTGGTATATGGTAGCGCAGGAGCGCACGTGGACATTTTCTGCAAACGCGTGTGCCTCCGACCCACGAGCACATACGCGAGCGTAACGCTTATTTACTAGCCCAACGGAAGACTTCAAGACATCGTTCGCCGCTGTCAACCTCCCGAAACCGGTTTTCCTGCCCTGATTCAACCTAGACGGAAATTACTGAAAGCGTGCAGGCGACGCTTGCATACTTGTGAATCTGCGGTTTCCTCTGTGTGGGAAGGGCGGCTCAAAGTAAGTATAAGACTGGGAGTATGAGTCCCATCGCTCCTTCATCTCCGGATACTCTAGCTCACAGGACCTTGCGAACTTACATGTATTTCCGGCGTACAGTGGGGGAAAGACTTCCCACTGCCTAAGGGCCAAGTCGCTTGACTTGTAATCTAACATTATACAGTGTATCGAGGTAATATTGGCTAGCGTCTTATAATACAAGATGGGGTGAAATAACTCTACTGCGTTTGTGAATGGAACCTCATCTCCAGTCGTGGTCTTCACCTTCTTCAAAATAGTCCCTCATATCTTCATAATCCTCCCGTTCATGGAATTCATCTGCGTCAACCGTGAGTAATCGAAAAAGCGTTCGAAATAGATTTCATACCATCACCAGAAAGGGAATCGTCTTCTTCCACTTCCTCAGGATAATCGTTCTTGTAATATTCTTCAGCTACGTAGGAATGGTCAGCAATGAAAGGCATAGAATTGCGAAGGACAAACCGTTTGAATCTTCGTCGGCTTCGTCCTCTTCCTCTGATTCAGAAGCTGAATCGTATGGGTCCGTAATTGAAGGAGGAAGCCCAGATCTAAGCCCAAAAAATTAGAAAGGGAATGAATATAACTTCAATACCAAAGCGCACAGTGTGCCAACGTTGGCGGCATCATTCCATTCGCTCAGAGTCGCAGGCCGGTGATAAAACACGTCCCAAACATAATCGTCCGACTTTGAACTCGGTAGAGCTCCCCCACCGGCGACTCCCTTGTCAGGCGGCTCCATCGTCACGTCATGCACTGTTTGATGTTAAGTATTGCTCATGACAAAGCTGAAAATTGAACGTACGCTTGAGGTAATCGTTTAACATAGGCAGAAACTTTTCCATTTCCGGATCTATGGCAGGAGCTGATGCCTTATCAGCGGCGAGGACGGCGTCATACATCTTAACATCAGGGCTCAAGGTTTTCGGAGGCAGGTCCTTCTCGGAGATGACTTTAGGCCTAGGTAAAATAGGAACGTGAGGTTGACTAGATTGGAAGTCAGCTGAATCGCGTACGGGCTGGTGGGAACCCGCTGGACTTTCGAAGTCTCCAAATCGTGTTCCTCGGATTGCAGGATTGTGTATCGGCGGGCATCTTCCTTTTGCCTGGAAACAGCTGGCGACGAAGTACGTCTGGCTTCCGGCGTACTAGCAGCAGACGACTCGCGTGCCAGTCGGGATACTTGTTCCTGATACACAACCTTAACTATCTTTCTTTGGATCTACACAAACATGACGTACCTGAATATCCTTTGCCTGCTTCTCGTCCTGCCAGACGTCATTCTCTACAGTTTTAGCGAATTGGAACATGCCAATGCCGCCGCGCGACTTCTTCCTGCGTACGCGAGATTCGACGACTGTCGATGACTGAAGTTGAAGGGTGCATAATGAAGTTTAAGGTGGGGGCAAAAGCCTACCCAGTGCATCGAGGGGCTCTTCGTTTCGCTTTCTCTTGATCCGGAGGATGGTGTACGACTGGGGAGCGGGGTCTATCTCCATGCTGACGATGAAGCTGCAGCAAAGTCCAGAGTGTGCTTTGATGGTCGTCGACGTGAAGAACAAGGCTGGTGATCTGATTGTTTGGGCGTGTTGTCCCGGACCTCCTCAATTCCGGTTCCAACTCCGGAGGCGCACTGCTCTCCATTAGCTTTCCTTGTTCCTTTCCAAGGCCTTTGAAGACCTTTTCTCCAGTTGATATCAGATGGTCAATGTAACCTCCACTCTTTCGACTCGCCTGAGCCCGCCTTGTGCTGGTCCGAAGCTCTGACGCAATGTTTCACGGATGTCCTCTCTGCGAAGGAAACGGTCATAGCTTACCAGTGTGGTACCGTTTCAATGGGAAGAGCTTTTGCATCAACAGCAGTGTTCAGCGCTTACGCTTCCGCACTGACTCTGGGCGCTGTTGCACTCATCAATGGATTCACAGAGATCCATATAAGTAGAGGCTTAATGTCGACACCATCTCACCCTGAGCCTGCTTTTCGTCATGGATCAGCTATTTGGATTCCTATATTGGGTATTGCTCGTTGTCCTGGTGCTATTCCTTTTCCGCCGTATTGGGAGGTTCCATGGCCGTTTCCAGCCTTTCTTGAGAGTTCGCTTCCTCACCGAATTTGGCCAGGTATGGGCAGCCGTCAGTTGAATAGGTGAAATTTAGTGTTCGTGTCTGCGTACACACAGCTGATTCTGTTTTTCCTTTTTGAGAGAGCATAGCCCCTCCTTTCTGCCTGCAGTACGTATCCTAATTTTCCTTTCGCAAATCATGCCAAGTGAGTCGTGTTTTTTTCCGTCATTTTCATTTCCGTCAGGAGCTGTTACTTACCCCTTACTATAGCTCACCAGTGAACAAGTTTTCATGTTATGACTGGAGACACTGGCTGCTGGTCGATCACATTAATTTCGTTCTCACTATCACTTCGTTGCAATCTACATTCACGACGTATTTGGTTTTCCCGGAATTTTTGGAGCTGATTTGTGGGGGCACCGTTTGCATTCGACAAGATGGCTGTTACGAATGACTATGACTACGACTATGCAACTATAATACACTGCTAATTGTTGGTTCATTCCTCGTCTCCGACTGGGCCCACCTTTCCCGGGCTTCCTGCAGTTCTCCAAGCACCCAAAACGAGCCCAACAATGTCGTCAATACCCTTATTTTCTTTGATACTTGTGAACACTGTGGGTCCCTCGCCCCGCATGAGCTTTGAGTCTCGGCCCATCACCTCCAACGACGCATTAACATGCGGCGCTAAGTCGATCTGAGGATGTGAGTCAGTATGACATACTTATTCGTCGTCAAGGGTATTACCTTGTTGATCACCAGCAAATCTGACTGAGATATACCAGGACCCCCCTTGCGTGGAATCTTGTCACCTCCCTGTTTATTTCAGTCGCGTCAATTCCGGTCACTGGAGGCAAGCAGTCAAGGAGGGCGTACTGAAACGTCAATAACGTAAATAATATAGTCAGCCAACTCCCTCGAATAATTCGCCGCCAAGTTGTCCCCGCCACTCTCAACAAAGAGGATCTGGCAGTTGAATTTAGCCTGGAGAGTTTCCAATGCACCCATGTTCGCGCTGATGTCCTCCCGGATAGCTGCATGGGGGCAACCGCCTGTTTCGATGGCGAGTATACGCGAAGCGGGCAGCGCACGATTCTTTATCAAGAATTCTTGGTCTTCACGAGTGAAGATATCATTGGTTAAAATTGCTGATTTACACCTAACGGTAAGTTTCATGGTCCTCTATCCTGATGACTTGTACGGACCGATATTGTAATCTTTCCTGAGCCTTTGGCAGAGCGCAAGTGCCAGGGCTGTCTTCCCAGAACCAACCGGTCTTTAAAAGAAATGATCGCAACAAGTGATCCAACACGCAATAAGCTGGGGGTTCTTTTCTGCCAGGCTAGAACAATGGCGACGCACCCACCAATCCCGACCGTGAAGCCCCGCTCTTCAAAGTTGCGAGAGGAATAGTCGGGCATGTCGCGCTCAGAGAATTTCCCTGTCCATAAATACCCCTTCAGCTTCCGATGATGATCAGCCTTCTAGTACTTGCAACTCACCGGCATGATCGAGGTGTTCATGCGTATGGCCGTGGTCATCTCCATGGGTATGTGACTGCCCCCCCGCTTCGTGAGAGTGTCCGTTCTGCGGTTCACTGGATGTAGAAAGATTGTTGATGAAGGGTACAGTCATTGTCGATGTACAGAGATAAGCCTGAGTATGCGCGGTTATCTTGGCGAGGCGCATCAGGATCTCTTGGATGTTCTAATTTAGGGTTAGGGTTTGTCCACTTCAACCGTCACAACGACTTGGCGGAAGTTGGCTTTCGACATTCGACGCTCACCGATTATTGTCGCAATCTACTCTCTGAAGGTGGAAGGCGACTCGCGCATGAAACGTGCCTCGCCAACATTAGTGACATACTCGAGTTCAGAAGATGAGGACCAACCACCAGTAAAGAAGAAGAGGTGGGATTCGAGTCGAGTTCTTTTTCTTATACTTATCATCGGTGTACAGAAAGCTCCCTTCACTGTCGCCTTCATTATTACTCCCAGTACCAACTGACAACCCCACACTGCACCAAGGCCGAGTGCGTAGCCAACCTCACGTCGAGGGACAGTGGGTAGCACACATCTACGTGTCGTTGATCGTTGAACGAAGGTCAAATTTGCACAAGCTGCTGGATGTGGTATTGGGTGAGGCAAAGGTCATTTCACCGACTTTGCACGATTTCTGGCCCACGGGTGAACCGTCCAAGAAACATGAACTGCACATCTCCCTTTCTCGCCCTATATACCTTCGCACCCATCAAAGAGAAGGCCTAAAAGCTGCAGTGAAGAGCCTATCAAGGCAGTTTGCCCCGTAAGTCTGTCTGCCTATATCTGAATTTTCTGAATTATGGAAAAGATTGACTGCAATTTGAAAACCAGATTCGCGGTATCTTTCGCGACATTTTCTGAACTTGTCAATGACGAACGCACGCGGACGTTCCTAGCATTGGAGGTTGGCGCGGGTCATCACGAGGTGAGCATGCCACTTCATGCGTCGCGAGATGACTCCGCTCAATAGATCTCTATCCTTAGCTGCGAGCGATGTCCAACGCGCTGACACCTACGCTACATGCCATCCGACAAAAAGAATTTTATGAAGACCCCCATTTTCACGCATCTATCGCCTGGGCTCTCCTCGACAGGCCTGCCCCGTCTAAGTCGTTGATTGCCGATGTCAGCCCCACATTGACCGAAGGCACGCTGTCCCCTTCGCATGCCGTCAGCGTGCCCCCCGAACGAGTGCCCGAGGCAGACTTTCCTACTGTCACACAGCTTCCCGAGGAGCTGGTACGGTCCTTAAACCATCGATATAGTTCTGCGCTGTCGTCGACAAAAACAGGAATATTTGATGTGGAAGAGATCGCTGTGAAGATTGGAAAGGAAGTGAACACCTGGCGACTTTCGGGCTAACAAACGAAAGGAGACATAGGGAGACAAGTGAACAAAAGGCCAAGGCAGCACACACGTCGGTGGAGGTCCGGCTTCTAGTTTGCACATGGTTCGTTATCAATCTTGAGCCGTGGACTGAAGATGCCTGCAATGCATGGTGTTGCTTTCGTCTTGGCTTATCTGATTACATAGAGTTCGATCTTAATTGAATGTCTTTTTCACAGACTCTTACGGGTTCCTGCTCCAATCAGTCCTTTGATGATCCCTCGAGCATCTGGATCGTCGATCTTTGTTTCGGTCATCTCCCGTTTACGCCTCCTCTTTCCACACGTAGGAACACTAGCCTAGCATGATTAAAAACAAAGCAAAGATATCCCCAATCAAGAGAGTCAGTCCGCACAATACCCATCCCCTGATGATAACCATTGACATGCTAATGAAAGAAGGCTACATCCTCGTTCCCGATGAAAGAACGTTCTCTCATATCTCTCGGTGTGAACATGCGGCTACGATTATCCATGCCCATCAAATCGGTTATTTGAGGAGCTAACGAAGGATCGAGGTCCGTATGCAATCTGCAATCACCGTTTGCGTGCTTGTTCTGATCAGTCCTTTTTTGAAGTTCCAACTCACTATTTGCTTGTTCTCTCACGAGGCAGGCACGCCGGCCAAGCGGTGATTCTTCGGTTTTTGAAGTATCGTTCACTGTGTGGGAGATAAACTGAAAAGCCTCGTCTAATACATGACCTCTGTGGGATGCCGTGCCTGAAAAGTACGGTGCATCAACCATTTCATGGCTTTGGACTGGATGAATTCTAACAGTATAGTTCAGCTTTTTCGCCCCCCGGGACATAGGACAGAGACATATGGTATCGCCCAATCGCTAGTGATATTAATCTTGCCATTGTACAAATACACCATACAAATGCGGACACTCGGACTCGTTACCAAGAGCTCGACAGAATAATCGTTCAAAACACTAGTAAGTTGTTACACTATCCAATGCCTGTCATCATCGCCACACGTCTCATCATTTGGCTGTCATTGATAACAGCCGCAACTATAGTACCAGTGCATTGAACTTGACAGCATGATTGCATCAGCATTTGCCGATTTGCACTCAAATGTAGGACTAAGAATATCCCTCGAGTCTCCCCACGAAGACAAACGCAGTCGTAAAGGATCATCTGCTGCATGCGTCCGACTGAGTTTCAAGGGATCATGGAAGCGTCTCCCCGCACATGCCAGAGCCTTGGGAAGAATCTTACTTACAGGTTACATTAGAACAGGGGAACAGTGATACTGGATAAAAGAGGGTCTGCGCACAGTGCCCAGAGAGAAGAGAAACAGGTTCGTGTTCTCTCCGAGCGTCCCGCATCAGTTCAGTTCAATTCTCCCAGTTCCCATTGCGTATCCTTCTAGTTGCAGATTGCGGACCCCTCACTCGTGATCTGTGAGCGACATCAAAGAAGCAGAAGCACCACATGCGAGAGCCCGAAACCGACAAGTTCATTGACATGTTTGCCTCTGATCGTATGACACGTATGTCGATCTGGATCCGCAGAGCTGGCCAACCTCCTCGCTATGCGTAGGGTTCCTTTTACCGTTCCCGACCCAATCCGACCAGGACTCCACGGCTGGCACGAGCTTGGATGGAGGCTGGTGACCCTAAGATACGGATAACCCACTCGGCCAAAGGTGGCCCCAACAAAGGTAAATTGAACAGACCTGAAATCTAGGGAGAAATCAACTCGCATACAAATCTGCTGACCACTACCACTGTAGACTCGCTCCATCAACGGCTTCAACCTCTCAGCCAATCGCCTTCCACTCGTTATAAGCCACGTTAGAACCTTATTTTTTTCAGTTTAATTCTCCGGGCCCCGCTGTTTCGAGCCACAGTTCCGTGCAATCGGACCCAGGCCGCGGTGTTGCAAGAGTGCTCTTTTTCTGGTACGGCCATCAATTCGAAATACCTCAGCCGCCGCCGAAACCCAGGGGATGCAGATGGGGTGAGCGTGGTGATTTGGACGCCGCTAGATCCTGTACATATCTCGCCCTGCTTACCTTCACCGCCAAGATCACCGGAAAGTCCCCCACATTCCCTAGCTTTTTCAGTCGTGCCTTCTTCACCTAGAATGCCCTAGCTTCTGGTGTTATTGGGATCCGATAAATATGGCTTACCGCTCCGTTCCGCTCCCATGAACGAATCAAGCCAATCAAAATACTTTGCTCTCGGCTTGCTCTCGGTAGCATGTTGCTGTTCTTCAGTTCCACTTCTACTTCGATGGGTTTGAGCGGACTAACAGACAAAGCCACAAGGCCTCCAGATCATGATGCTGATCACAGGATATCCGCAAATGTTTTAATTCCAGGGGCAGGTATGCATCGGAGAGAGGGAGGTGATTACAATACCTTTTGCTTCGTTTGAATGCTGGCCACGGAGCGCATTCGTGGCTGCTCAATGTTGCGGCGTTGACGGTGAAAGCTTAAACAGTGGCGGACATAACCGTGTATTCCGTGAAATTGAAGATCTCAGTGACCACCACTAATGAACACAAACAGTCCTTCTCAAATACACCTCTCATTCATATACGGAGGAGAGGCGCGACGCACAAATGGTGTTACAAAATTTACAGTCGCTGTCGCCAATGTTGCTGGGCTGCGATGAACGCTTACTGTGTCGAAGTGGTTCTGTTACCATGTTCGCGATGCAGTTGAACAAGAGGGATTCAACAAGAGGAATATCACAAGGTACTTGTCTTCTGTTGATTCGTGACTTTACACACTGCATACATCGATGTTACAAGAATTTTTCGTTTTCGTGGGTCATCAGATAAAAAAAACTTATACGTTGTGCGTGAGGCCCAAGGATCGATAGTACAATCAAGCCTTCTCTTTATTAGAGTTCGTCTGCAGTCGATGGTTAGGCTTTGTCCTCTCAAAATGGTTGGAAAGACCTACGTCGGATCCTGTACGGGATCGCTTTCTCTTTGACCTTCCAGCACCAACGGTCAGGAATCCGAGGAAAAGCAGAACACCAAAGATCGCTAAAGCCAAAGCAAGCGTGACGCCCGCGCCAAGGAACCCTGCCCCAACAGAGCCAATTCGTGGCTTGTGCTGCTGGACAGCAGTCGAGGCAGCGAGGCTCAACTCCGCACATCCCCTGTCCTGAGTGTTTTCGCATACCGTACACCACTCGGAGGTACTTTTGAGAGCCAAGGGCTATGTGGTTAAGGATTAGAACATAGTCTGAGTAAGTTCACTTGAGGTGTCTCTTACTTCCATGTAGTTCACGAAGTCGGACAGAGGAACATCTGTCTCACTGGAGCCGAGGAACTTGTACGTCTTGAAATCAGCATCGTCCGTCCCGTTTTTGAAGTTGAAACGCAAGACTGGTGCCCCTCCAGATGACGGCTGACGGACCTCAAGGGCCAGTGCGGCAGCGAAGTTGACTGGATTTTGACGAATCAGTGAAACCAGGTCATTGTATTCGAAGAACTGCCTACCTATCCCAGCCAATTCTGGATTCGTCTCTGCTGCGCGGGTGAGGTTAAAGAGGGAAATGAAGGGTTTGTACGAGATGGCATGGTATACGAATTTAACAGGATCCTTTGAGTCGGTAATACTCGTAAAGCCATCGAGGATCGAAGGCAGGATGGTGTGTCCGGCAACTATATGATAGTAAAGTGTTCTGTTGTATGACATTTGTCAAGGAATTACGCACTGTTTCTGATACCGGATGGCTGCGGCGAGCTGAATACACCATATTCGTGATAATTGGCCAGGTGGCGAGCTCGTTCGAGATACGTTGGAGGTAGAGCTTTCAGGAAAGCTTCATTGTGGATACTTTGGACAAACATGAAGTCGAAGATCTGATGTGCTGTGAAAATGATGAAGGTTCGACAAAATCAGTTTCTTACATTCCACTGTCAAGAAAGTTAATTCGAGCACATCATGGGAAAGATGGAGGACAGAGGCTCACCATGTTCTCAAATTTAACAGGCCTTCCATCGAGGTAGGGAGGCAAGGCCTTGAGGAACTCGTCATTGTCGCTTGCCATTTGGCGGAACTCCGTTGAATTGTAGAACTCGGCCGTAGCTTTGGCGAACGTCTTATTACATCGGAAATTCAGTCACTTTACCGGCAAAATTTATACAAATAAACTCACGCCGCAGGATGTCCAGCCTTCGAGAGAGATGTCGTTCTCTGGCTCGACTGATTCGACTTGGATGGGAAGCGGCGTTGGAAACCGTATCTAGTAGTATGATTGCGATCAGGCGACTCACTTGGGATATACTACAAAAAGACAGAAGTAATTAGTATTTAGAATCCGCGGGAGCGTTGGGAAACAGTTACTTGGTAACCACCGAGAGGCCCAGTGATAGTCGTCCCATTCGCAAGCTTCGTATTGTAACCAGAATTTGCCGGGTACAGGCCCTGAAGCAAGGAGAGAGCTGAGTTCAGGATAACCCCTCCCTCTCCACCAGCATCGGCACGGATGCGGAGCTGCGCATCATTCACAATGGTACTGTTGATATCCGCAATGAACGAGGGAGAAGATGAGTTCAGATACAGGCTACGGAGCTTTTGTCCGAGTTGGAACTCTTGTTGCTGGAGAAAAAAGGCGTGAGATAAGCGATGCAATGAGGAGAGGTATAATCACATTTCCAAGAGGAGTGAGAACCGTGTCCGATGGCGTGTAGGTGCTAGGGCTTTGGTAGAAACCTAAAATGCGATTAGATCTTGGTAGATAAGATAAGCCACACATCGGGAGTACCTTGGCGGTCACCGTGGCGCACAAGGAGAACCACACCCAAAACTTTGCTGTCGGAGGTTGCCATCGTATATCTGGGGGATCGTTGAGCACTGGAAGGACCAGCTATCTTGATAAACGAACTGGGCTTATATCAGCTGTCGACGGTTAGAACGGGACGTATTTGAAAGGAGGACTTCTGATGCCATGAGATCAGGACCACGAGATCCGAGAATGTTGAAATGATCTCAATTTTGACAACTGGCAAGGAAAATTGCGGGTTTACGGAGGAGACAGAACTCGTTTTTGGTATTAGCTACAGAGATCCTCCCACAGATTCCATAGTCTGCGCATGGGTGTCACAAAGAATATAGGCAGACGGTGTACAAAAGGTGAGAACGATGGCAAAGCAACGGTTAGTAAAATGTTGGGGCCAGTATGACATACTGAGGGTACTTACAAAAGGGGAAGCGGTAGGTCCATCCAGAATGGCAAGCTCCTCGGCTGTGAATGGAAGGCGAGGTATGCCGAAAACGCGTAGCGGCAAAAGTAGCATGATGATCACAGGGAATCCAATAGCAGCTGTAACACAAACACATATCAGTCGAGGGACAAACCTTGGGGAGCACTGAGGGCGAGAACACTGACCAATGGTCTGTGTAATAGCGAAGGTGGCGCCGAAACCGACTAATTGGACTGCGACGAACAAAAGTATGCGAGACTTGCGAACCTTCCTGAGAGGCTCGTCTACTGGCGTCAATGTTCTGTCACTCAGAAAGTAAAATAGTTTCTGTGTGATTCCATTGCCACGGAGAGCATCTACGCCCATGAACCAACTATAAGCGAGAGTAAGCATGGCCCAAGAACATGTGGTGAGTGACCCACAAAAGACCGGCTAACACTCCTAAGGATGCGATCGAATGAGTACATCACTTGGCATAAGGCGGAATCATATATACCTCGAGGAATGAGACCCAGAACATGGAGAAAAGGGCCTGTCAAAAGGACCAGACAAAGAGCGCCTTGCGCGAGATTCGACACACGTTGTTCGACGACAGCCACCGGAAACTCCGTTGTGAAAGCATCTGCTGGCGGCTTGCCGTCTCCCTCGACATCTCCTTCTGGCTCAAGATTAGAGATGTGTGACTGAGTACGGAATTGCGGCGCAGCCACCGCCACCTCATCTTTATCCTTCCCTGGATGGCGGCCCATAACAAGAAGGGATGTTGTGTGTATGGGCGCCTGGGGTATCAGACCATTTGGAGCAGGTACACCGAGAAGACCAGCGATAAATGTAGTAACTCCGAGCAAGAAAAAGTCCCAATGGAAACCGGGGGGTTTTCGAAGGGGAAATTCGGAACTTTGGGCCATTAATGACTGTAGGGCATGAGCATTGATTGATAGCACCGAATGGTGGACAAGCTCACAGATACGTTGTGGTCGAAGAAAAAAAGAATCCATAGCACAATCCCAAAAGGTAGAGCGATACCGACCCATTTACCATCCAGTTCCCAAAACCTGACGAGCCATTCCCGACCACCTGCTGGTTGAAAGGCCGAACCGACAGGAAGGGTGGCTGGATTGGCAGCATTGAATCTCCCCCAGTAAGCCATAGCCGAGGAGGCAATCAAAGATATAGGCATGCCGTAGTCTGCAAGGAACCTTCGGACATGTCGATGGAAGAAGGATTTCTGTGAGAGGGATTGAAAAAGAAATGATGTAACGAGCATTAAAAGGGCGAGGATGATAGAGACAAATGCGCCTGGGGGATTCGACGGGTTGTTTGACTGGAGTTGCCGAGTGATGACTTGAATGCCATATTGTAGGTAGACCCAGGAAACGTAAAATCCAAATGTATCGCAGGAGAAGAGGGTGACATATTTGAGAAAGTTACACCCTGTTTGGACGAACATAAGACATCATTAAAGTTCAGTAGAGCATATGATGCTCACAATTTAGAATAGCTGTAACCCAATGGAAGATGGCAGCCCACAAATACACCCAGCCAATGAAATGAAGGTATATCGGAGGGTTCTGCTGGTTCTCTAAAATGTCGAAGATGGTCTTATTGAACACGGTGATAGGCCCTGAAAAGCTATTCAATTCGATGATGGATCCTTGAGCTGAGAACGTTTTTACCGGTGACCCCGGCAATGGTCAGTGGTTGTGCTCCGAAGACCGAAAATATAAATGCGGCCATGAATGAGGACAACAAAACTTCGGTAACGCCATACTGTTCAGTAGTTTCTATCAAGTCTAAAGAAAAGGCTATTCCAGGAAGGACACTAGACACATCGAAAAATTAGCTACAGCTCATGGACAAAAAGTTCCCGCGTACTTTGCGAAAAATATGAGAGCGGTAGCGGGAACTACTCGGTAGTTCCATGCATCGGTCCAATCGCTGATATACCACGGCCCTCGAGCACGGATATCCAAGAAAATTCCCCGACCGAGCTTTTTGAACCAAGCCAAACTCTTAATTGCTATCGTGGGTCGCCGAAGAGTGACATATGAAGACGTGGAAGAGACGACCGCAGAAGCAGCAGGGTTCTCAGAAACTGCGGTTCTTCCTTTCTCATTAGACGACTTCACGCTATGGATTGAGGCATTCCGGTGGGATAGATGTGAGACGTCAAACGACATGATTGAGCCAGAAATTATAGGTTCGCGGAGTCGTCGTGTCGTTTAATGGGGTCTGGCTGTTCACGACACTGCACTGACAGTGCGTCGGACATGGGGGGAAGAAGACATGGTTTGGCATTGAGCCCCACGTCGTGTCGGATGTTGCGGAAAGGGCCGACTGCCGTCGGCAACGTTCTGATCGTCAAAAGGAGGCAGTCGTGACCCCAGATAACCGGCGTTCGACGGCGTGATGACAATGTGTGTCGCAACACTGATATACGTGGATTGCACCCCAAAGCGCAGCAATCCTCGTTCACCCCCATAGTGATCATGTCCAGCACTTTTCTTCGTCGCGTTCAACTTTTCTTGGTGGTTTCTGGGGGGCTCTATGCTGCGTCAGTCGCACTTTTGACCATCCCGTTCTTCCAGTCCCAGTACGTTTTATCTTTTAACTATCGGTGTAATTTGGTCGTTAATGCTTTCAACTTTCGACAGCACGATTTATATGAATGCCCTCCGCTTTCCATGGTTTGCAAACTTCGATATACCTGAGCGATATGGTCTCTCTCGTGCGTGAGCAGACCACTTTTACTTTCACTGCATGCTTGACTTCTCCTATTCAGCCAACAAGACTTTGAACTTGAAAATAGAGACGCCCGACAAAGAAACGTTAGGCGCGTGGTTCGTTCTCGCGGACAGCTACTACCAGTCCCTTCCTTCGATACCCTCAGAGGTTGATACCCACGTATCCGTGGCGCTAAAACGCAATCCTACCATTCTTTTCTTCCATGGAAATGCAGCCACCAGAGCGTTCCATGCGCGTATCCTCCACTATGAGGCATATTCCTCTAGATTGTCGGCCAATGTTCTCGCCATAGATTATCGCGGGTTTGCAGACAGCACGGGAAGTCCTAGTGAAGCCGGCCTAGTTCGTGACGGCAGGGCTGCATTCGACTGGCTGGTTGCCCATGGTGCTAAGGAAGAAGATATTCTAATCGTTGGCCATAGCCTTGGCACTGGAGTCACATCGCAGTTAGCAGCGCAGCTTTCTGACGACGGGATCACGCCTCGTGGCATTGTCCTGCTTTCGGTACGTCTTTCTAATTTGTTCAAACCATTCTCTACGATGCTGACGCGACATTAGCCCTTTTCGAGCATCCGCGAGGTGTTGAACACATATAAAGTGTTCGGGGCGATTCCTCTCATGCGGCCGATCGCCCTGATTCCCTATGCTCCTCGTAAGTTGTGACTTCCTATCCAGACAACCTTACTGACATGGTATTTTAGAGTTGATAACTCAGGCTTTGACTCATAGATTCGATTCTTTGAGTGCCGTTCCGGTATGTTCGCCCGACGGTAAGATGAGACCTCTGACTGATGCATACTTCATAGAGAATCAAGGGAGATGTACTCATCGCACATTCAGAGAATGACTGGGATATCCCACACACCCACGCCCAAGTACTTTTTGATGCGTTCTTGGAGCCTTACCTACCCTCTGTTTCCCTCCCTGGATTTACCTTGTCTCTGGCGAAGGAAGAGTGGGCGAGTTTCCAGGCACAGCGCGAAGCACATTCCACGAAGCGAGATGAACTGGTGAACCATGTTGAATTGCCGAACTTTGGGGCGGTGGATTCGTTCGAGCAAGAGGGGAGGAAGGTCTCCTTTGTAAAGACCCATGCAGGAGGGCATGACTATCTGGGAGTGCAAGAGGGAGTTCAGGATCATATGAGGACGTTCTTTGGTCTTGGTTCGTCGAATTGAAGATCGGGGATGGATCTTAGCTGAGCTAGAAATTTGAAATCTATGATCGTAGACTTGCCGCGGCAGGATACATTAGGGTCCCGATTAAGGACGGAGCGAGGCATTAATTAATATTAGGACTCCGAGTCCCTCACACGAACTGACATTCAACATCTCAGTTTCATGCCACCATTCACAACGTGGGCATAAGCTAGGAGGAGCTCTTGAGCTTTTGCCAGCCTTCTCCGCTTTCTATATGGCTGAGAGTTCCTGGGATAGACCGTCGGATGCAAAAGGACATTCTCAGTCTTACTTCTACCCAGTGAAGTCCCTGCTCAGTGGCCGGATTCAACCAGCTGCAGAAACTATCGACTCTATGTTCTCGCCTTCAAACCCAATACACTCGGCTAAAGAGCGCACGGCTGCTGCTGACGCGACACCAGCAGTCCGTTCCACTGCGACTGAAGAAATCGATGCTCGTCCGAACGGAGATCGTGTTAGCGAAGGCTCCGCCTCGCGCTTTTCGACGCGTAATCGGACCACGAGCGACATTCCAAATGGCATCGAAGTGTTGCACGCTTCCTCGTCGCGTCAAAATACACGACACCGACATTTGAGTAGCGATCCGAATTTCAGGCACTTCCCAGCAGGGAACTCTAGTATTCCCCAATCATTTTCCAGTCATCAGTCTGGAGGCTCACCAACACGGTTCCCGCCTCTCGCTACTATTGAAACCATAAATCACTCGCAAGCTGTCTTCGCATCTCAAGTCCTCCCCGTCAACTTTGTTCCGGACCGCGAGACTACCTCGCCAAATCCTATTGAGGCACCTCTCAAATCCAATTCCTCATCCTCATCCCCGAAGGACACTGATCTTCCCTTCAATCCCTCAGAATATGGGCTTGTCCATCTGCCCCCCCTGACTATATCCCCAATATCTGCATCGATTCAAACGTCAGCTCTATCCCACGAGGAAAATATTCGTCAAGACGACCCCGGTACCAGCTTAGGACCCGAGGAACATACTCCACTATACCTTGGACCTTTAAATCTTCCCGTCCAGGTGGGCTCTCGCTCAGACTCAATTAGCACATCGAGGAGCAGCCACACTCCTGCCGATCCGCAAGTCGCCTTTCGGTATGAACATGCAGAAGATGAGCACGGGAATCATGTCGTGCTTGGCCGGGAAGGAAAATTGGCACAATGTGAGGACGAGGTGAGAAGAGACCCAGATTTATGACCGCGATGCCAACCCACAGATTGATATCCTATGTAGCCGATTCGCACGCCTGGCGCAGTCCAGGCATTTGGTGTCCTTATTGCCGTCCAGGAAATGGAAGATGCGTTGGTTGTTCGGCAAGTCTCAGAGGTGCTTACTTTTCGCACCTCGAATTTGACCAACAATTACTCAACTTTCATAACCATATAGAACTCGACCGAACTACTTGGACTGTCACCGAACTTCTTATTTTCTCTGGAATGTTTAACAGACACCCTTCCTGAAAGTCAAGCCGGTCTCTTGTGGGACAATCTTCAGTTTCTCGCCGAAGTTGGCAATAGCCCTGAGGACGACGGAGGCGAGAGCCCACATGTCTTCCTCCTTTCTGGATGGGGTGCTCCGGGGACTGAATCTTCTAACGTCAACAATGGGCGACGTTCCTGGACATGTTGGTGTGCCGCTCATCGGTCAGCTCAAACAAGCGATCCAGAGTCTGAGCCCTCTGACCTGATCATCCTGGAATTTGAATGGGAAAGGGACACGCTCAACCCACTTTACCCTCCCGCACCTCCGCCGAAGGTGAATTCGAACTCTTTCTCGTCTTCAACACCCAGTTCTCTGAGCGTCTCATCCTCGGATGGTTCTGGTCAGGCAATAATGGACCTGGGTGGAGATAGGGCATTACTCCCACAGGATTCGCCCACTATCAACGACGCCACCCTATCTTCGAAGTCAGGTACCTCTGTGATTACGGGATCGACCGATAATGCAAAGAAGGCCTATGTTGGCTCACTGTCGTTTGATTTTGGCCTAGAAGGACAGGAGGATTGGCTTCCGAGTACAGAAGAGGTTCTTGAGAGTACGAAAAGTCATGCGAAGCCTCTTCCTGCTCTCGAACGGTTAAGGCGGATGAAGATCGCCAGCGCTCCGCCCGTCTCTGAGGACCATGAGAAGCCCTCAAGCCCATCCCACAAACGATCTCTGGCGAGGAGACGGCGGACTGGAAACGAAAGCAGTGGTGTTGGGATGATGGATGTGTTTGCGGTGATGGGCCAGATCAACGAGCAGCTAGGAGCCGTTACAGATCTGGATACGTTTTTGAAGGTTGTTGTTGGGGTGGTGAAGGACCTGACGCAGTTTCACCGGGTGTTGGTTTACCAGTTTGATGAGGCATGGAATGGACAAGTCGTTGCTGAGCTCGTGGATTGGAGCCAGACAAATGATCTGTACAGGGGGCTCCACTTTCCTGCTTCAGATATTCCTGCTCAGGTACGAGTATCCTTCTTGTTTCAGGTCATATTCCTCATTTTCAATACTTCCATATCTCAAGGCCAGGGCATTATATGCCATCAGTAAGTTGAGAGTCGGCTTGTGTCATCCAAGCTCACAAACTGTTTTAGACAAAGTGCGCTTATTGTACGATCGTTCACAACCAACTGCTCGCATTGTCGTTCGGAACAAAGAAGACCTCGAAACACCGCTCGTGAGTCACAGTCATCCATGTAGGATCTAGGCCAGGTTCTTACGACTCCAATTAATCGAAGAACATGACCCATTGCTATCTACGCGCAATGAGTCCTATTCATATCAAATGTATGCTTCCGATTCTTTTCTCATAATTCCCTCACCGTGAATATGATGTCTTGAAACAGATCTTGCGAACATGGGCGTACGAGCCTCCATGTCAGTGGTGAGTACAACATGTACTTTCTGTGGAAGTTATTTTGACCATACCCCGCTTATTCGAAGTCCATTATGGCATTTGGTGCGTTGTGGGGTCTTGTAACGTGTCACGCATATGGCGTACACGGAATGCGCGTATCGTTCCCAGTTCGTCAGATGCTTCGACTTCTGAGCCAGGCAATCTCGAAGAACCTCGAACGCTTAAGCTACGCACAGCGGCTACATACGAGAAAATTGGTATGGAAATTTCCGTGACTTTTACCTTTCACTCAAATTATCTGTAGATCAATACGATGGTTTCTGACAAACATCCGGTAATTCAACGATGCTACTACTGTAAAATTTACAGCTGATCAAGATACTAGACGGGGTACATCGTCAGCAATGCCGATGATCTCCTGGGTTTATTCGATGCGGATTTTGGTATTTTGGTCATTGGAGAAGGCGCCAAGATCCTGGGGCCCAATCAGCACGGCCAGGAAATTTTGATAATGGCAGAGTACCTTCGACTTAAGCAGTTCAGGTCAGTGTATCACAAATTCTCCCAGAGGTCTTCTGCTAATCTGCAGTGGAACTTGCAGCACAATACAAGCTTCACAAGCTGTGGCAAAAGATTTCCCGGATTTACATCTTACAGCAGGTGATTTTTATCCTTGGCCTTGGTCATGCGAGAGTTTTCCCCTGATGCATTGTTTTAAGGTTTCGAAGTCATTGCTGGTTTGCTTCTTGTTCCCCTATCGAACAAAGGCACCGATTTTATCGCATTTCTGCGCAAAGGCCAACCCCGACAGGTCAAATGGGCAGGAAAGCCGTACAAGGATGGTGCAGAAGAAGGCGCAACTCTCGAGCCTCGAAAATCGTTCAAGATATGGGCTGAAACAGTAGCTGGTCGATGTCGCGTATGGACCGATGAGCAACTGGAAACTGCTGGCGTATTGGCACTCGTCTACGGCAAGGTGCATGAATAATGACGGTTGTGTCTGTGCAATGATCTTATTGCAACCCTGCCAGTTTATCGAAGTCTGGAGACAAAAAGAGAGCGCAGTGCAAACCACAAGACTGACAGAGATCTTGCTGTCCAATGCCAGTCATGAGGGTGAGCTTCATCGGAATGAGATAATGCAAATACACCCTAATTGTTCCGATGTCAGTTCGAACGCCATTGAACCACATCATAAAGTATGCGCCTTCCTTTATCATGACTGAGCCTGGCATAGATGAATTGATATTTTCTTGACAGTTATCTGGAGATGGCCCTCAATGGCCCCCTGGACGTGGAGGCTCGAGAGAACTTGAGCCGCTCGCACGCAGCGTCGAAGGTACAAAAATAATAAACGCACTGATGAGAGACAAGAGTCTTACCGCCGTCCCCAGAGTCTCCTCTTTACCATTAACGACTTGCTCGTACGTCCATGTCCACCATCGGTTCGTTTCTGTCCTGATTTGTTATGTCGTAGGACTTGACGCGCCTCGAGAGTGGAAACGAAACCTCTTTCAACGAGCCATTCGATCTGAGAGACACAATCGACCAAGCGACTCGTTTATACCGAAAAGAAGCTGAGCGGCGCGACGTTCAATTCCGATTAGAGCTGGAGGAAAGTCCCAGGATGGTCGTCGGAGACGCCAAGAAAATACGAACCGTGGTTCAGAATCTGACAGCTAACTCCCGTACGTCCATAAGAACCGTGCACGGAGGCAAGCTTAAGCGACTGACGGATTCTTTTTCAACTTCAAGTCAAATACACTCCAGAAGGTTCTATCACGGTGCGCTGTACGACGTATGGTGAGCCAGAAGGGCTCCGAGGTCCTCACCAGACGGCCGCTGAGATCGTTGTGACGGACACGGGATGTGGAATTCCGACGGACAAGCTTGAACATATTTTCAGGGAATTTGAACAGGTTGAGTCATTTGAATCTGCATCGGGTGCAGAATCTGGGGTCGGTGAGTCCATCCATTTAATGATGACCTGAGCGCAACAGGATAACATTGTGGAAGGTTTGGGTCTCGCCGTTGTCGCGAGGATCGTCGAGCAACTGGGTGGCCAACTTCGTGTAGACTCAACAGTAGATGAAGGAAGCCGATTTTCCTTCCTCATTCCCTTGGCTCTATCTACAGAAAGGACAATGAGCCCCGAATCCATCTCTTCAAGTCGTGGGTCTGACCGATCCCCCGCCGCCTCGTACCGCGGTACCCAAAGGCGTGGCTCCAGCCATTCAGTGGAGATCGAAAACCTCGTCGAGGTTCTCTCTTTGTACGGCTCATCGCCACGGTCGTACAGCAGGTCCTTTGATGACAGAGAGCATGGATCCCATTCGCGCCGCAGCACTGGTGCAGGGAGTGTCGAGGTTGTGGGATCGCAGGTCTCCGTGCGCCCAGTGAAGGTCGACGGATTTGACTTGGATTCGATGAGGTCGCGCCGCCCACACCCGCACCTGAAGTCACCATTGAACCACCCAACGGTGAAGCCCTCACCACCGCCACCGACAGAGCATATGTCACTGAGGATTTTAATTGTGGAGGTATGATATCGTGGGGTTTAACTGGGATGCTTAGTGCTAACTTGCTTGATTGATAGGACAACGATATTAACAGGACAATCCTTGCGAAGCGTCTGACTATGGATGGTCATACTGTTGTTAATACCACTAACGGGCAGGAGGGCCTGAACAAGGTCGAATCTGATCGAGCCTTCGACGCCGTGTTGATGGACATACAGTCAGTTTGTTTCCTTCAAAAAATTCATTTTGCTGACCTTCCCCGTTTTCCTACCTCTCTCATAGAATGCCGATCCTGAACGGCTTCGAAGCAACACAAAAGATCCGCGAAGTCGAAAAAGCTTCCCCACACCACGCTACCTCGTCCCCCCGGCGCCTCTCCCACGAGATCCACGGCCATATTCCCATCTTCGCCGTGTCCGCGTCGCTGCTGGAGAGACAGCGCGATGAACTCCGGACGTACGGTATGGACGGGTGGATCCTGAAGCCGATTGACTTCCGTCGGCTGAAGGGCGTTTTGAAAGGCATCACGGACCCGTTGCAGAAGGAGCGCGATATGTATCGGCCGGGATGTAATTGGGAACTGGGAGGATGGCTGTGATTAACTCTCTTGGGGCTTCGACTGAACTAACTTTTTATTTTATTATTGGGTTGTCGTTCTAGGGACTTTGATGATTCATTTTTCTTCATTTTTTTTTTCCTTTTCTTCTCTTTGCTTTGAAATTGTTCCATTGTAGTGTCCAACTGTATGATGATGATAGTCTGGTATCCTTGTAGAATACACGAGATGTAGCGATTGTTGTATTCTTTTTTTTCTCTTGTATCGTGTAATTGACATCTTGTAGCAATGAACCACCGTTAGCACAACTTGATTGTGAAAGATGGGTGACGCGTACGCGTGAGCGGGGTATCGAAGTTGAAGGAATGGCTAGTATTACTTTTAATGCCATGGGCAAGCTCATTAGTGGGCCTTCACCCAAAGCTATTGTTTCGCAGGCGGGGGCGGTCCCACAACAAGGGCAATGTTACGTGCACTCCCCGTGGCCTGGTCGAACAAATTAACCGGCTCCACGACATACCTCGGGCATGTCGCCTCCCCGGAATCAGCAACATCCAGGGCAGCCAACTCTTCACGTATCCAAGCCACACGGTCCAGCACGATGTAGCTCTCGATCAACGGGCCAAGCAGACACCTCCTGACATGGAGATTCTCAAGTCGCGCTCGCAGAAGCGTTTCTTCCGCATCCCGTTCACGCCGAGCGGCAAGAAAGTCGACCCCAATCCTCTGGCTCGCACATCCAAGAAACGTGTCCCACGAATCATACGCCGCGTCCGGAAGCCGCCCAAGCTTCCTCATCGCCGGCGTGCTCCCCGTCCCCTTGGTAGGCGCCGTTGCAATCAAGCTGCGGTCATCCACGATGCCCGCAAAGATGGGCCCCAGGAGTGCGCGCCACACGACTTTGCGGATGGCGAGCGCGGCTGCACGTAGTGTTTTGGGTGAGTCGGACCAGTGAGCGGGCATCTGCGCGGCGAGGTGATAGGAAGACGTGGGGAGGGGAACGGCGGGGAGACGCGGGGAGAGGGGGAAGTCGTGTGGCGGGTGCATGAGGTTGTAGCAGCACCCGACGGCGACGACTGCTACGGGTACCCAGCGATGGGAGCGTGGGACGGTAAGAATGGCACGAAGGACGTCGGGCGTTAGGGAGCCGCAGGCATGGAGGGCAACGAGTAAGACAGGGATAGGCGGGGAGTCTGGCGTTGGTGGCGGTGGAATCCAGTCGTCGATGGCGTGGATGAGGGTGGCCGACGTGATGTGGATCGTCTTGTGGCATATCCCACTCGGGCTCCCCCCAAGTCGTGAGAGCGCACCGTACGTCTGGGCGTCGTTATTGTCCAGCGCCAGCGTCGGCGACCCAAAGTGCTCGTGCAGAGCACGCGTTAGATAGCCCTGTCCCGCGCCGACATCGACGATGTGGATGTGCTCCTTTGCGACATCGGGTAGGCGCGTGGTTGCGAAGTCCGCAATGTACTGGGTCATGCGTGTAATCTCATGGTGTTTCTTGGGCGACATACCGAACGCAGACTGCGGGATCGATATGTCCAGCACGATGGGGTCTCGGGGGAGCTCATTTGCTCGCACGGAGGCCAGCAGCGGTGAGCTCGTCCCATCGAGCAGTGTGTGCCAGCTGGGCGGATCATCCCACCAGTCCCACGAGCTCGGGGCTACGAAATCAGGGAGAGCGGCATTGTTGGGGTGGGCAGCAAGCAACGATTGTATAGTTTCGTCTGTGAGGAGTGCATGGATTGATTCCATCCCAGAAAATCACCATTTTCGGATATTTGGGTCTCCTGCGATTATCGATTATGTACTTTTTCTCTAGAGCATTACTGTGTGGTTAAGATATGTACATAGGCTGTCCGTGAGCAGGGGTAGTGTCTAATCGTCAACCTCCGATGTCAGTGTCAGGCGCTCTACACAAAGCCGAGCAACCGCTGCGCCGTCGAGGGGGATCGAATTTCCTTGGAACCCTTCTACATATTTAGGTTCTGGGACACCTGGACTGGTGAAAGATCTGTAAACCGGGAATGTTAAGCAGGAAGAAAGAAAGAGAAGGAAAATAAAAGGCTCACTGTGATCCCCAGAATCCATAATGCGTCATTCCCAGTGCTCGTGTTGTGTATTCATAGTCGAATGCAAAGCCACCAGGGAAGAAAAACTCAATCACCGTCGACCGAGGATTGGGTTTCATCCAAATAAGAGACGTCAAGCCGTTCCCGTGGACGCCCATCATGATCTGCAGGTCTATCAGCTCAATATGCAAATACATGTAATGCACAAGAACTCACGGTAGTTCTAGCAGCCAACTGCAGCTGCTCAACCCGCGACATCTTCTCTGCAGCCACAATATTCACCTCATACCCGTATTGATCTCTCAACTTATACAGCTCCTGCACCAGCTTCTCATGGTCTTCCTTGATCAACATCCTCCTTCCCCACTCCTGCCTCGATATATACGTAATGACCGGCGTCCCCATCGTGCCCCCACCCGTTCCGGGATCCAGCCCCGTGAACTGAATCGCATTGTTCCTCATCGTCATCCACCAATTTACGCTCCCAGGCAGCGCAAACGGTGCAGACGCCGTCCTCTGGAACCTCGCATAATTGTAGGATAGCATCGTGGCGGAACGATCTGCCACAACGACGCGGTCGAACACGAAGGGACGTGCCATTTCGGCGCGGTCTTGCCAGTCGTTTCTGAACTCCATGACGACCCCGGGGAAGGCAGAGCGAATGACCCATTGGTTCATTGCGGCATAGTCACGCCAGTGGTACGCGTCGAGGTGGTTGAAGAGGAGCCGCCGCACGGGTGGGAGCGTCGTCGTGCCGTTTTCGGAGATGGTGGGGTCGAGGGAGGAGTAGGTACGCCAGAAACCGAACCAGAGTTCAGCAGACCAATGATAGTAGTGCGTTACGCTGTAAAAGTATGTCAATGAGCGGCCAGGCAACGAAGAGAATATTTCACGGCGTACAATTGGTATGGATCATTAATGAAGTACTGTTCAAAAGTAAGTGCAGTTCAAGCGATGATCATAAAGAAAGGACATACCGAAACACCGTCTAGCCTGTTCGCACCTCTCCCAAATAACGCTTTTGCCTCCTTCGTGCTGATAATCCGTATATCCTCATCAGTCGGCAGCCGCGACTGCTCGGCCTCTTTTCCGTTTTGAATGAACAGGCCCTTCGAGTACATGTGGCTGATATCGGGCACTCGCGATGGCTCATTGGTGACGATGTACACGATGCCTTTAAATATGTATAGTTTGTCGAGGATGGTCCAGCCTTTAGTGCACACAAGACGTCAATTAAATTGCGAGTATGGGGAACGATGAATCACGACACGCACCAGGCACATGTGCAAGCACCTTCGTCTGTGGGACAGGCGACGAGCCCCATGAGAGGCGTCCTTCAAGCACCCGAGCATCACTAGAGTGTGTTGTCTCGGAAGGAGATACGAAGGTCTTATTGCCCAGCGCAGGCGATTGAGAGGCGGGGTGACGAGCGTGCTGCTCATCGCCCTTACGGAAGACATAAAGGAGTAAGACGAGCAAAAGAGCGAGAATGACGACCTCTCGTCGGGTCGGCGTCGCTGGAGCCATCGTCGTGGACGACGGGACGAATTGTGAAGCGTGCCTGAGGTGGCCGCTGGACGTCCAATTTGGGGTGGCAGTCACGGTAATTTTGATCAAGCCACGGGCATCTCGGTCGAGAAAATTACAGAAAGTGTCCCCAAAATTGTATTTACAGTAAATTCTCTGCAAGTCGCTACATAATTCATATAGTATGTGCAATTGAGGATATATACGCCGAAGGTCCAAGATGAAAGAGCAAATGATACACCTATTGTACAAGGTCGGGATAATCAAAGCAATGGGATAGCAGGAAATCATCGTCGTCGTCATCTTCATCTTCAGCAACAGCAGTGGCGAGCCCTTTCGAGCTCCCAGGAACGGGCAATGTGTACAAGATATTGTCCAACATGTCACGGTTAGAGGTAAAGTCAGTTGGGCTGGTGGAACGGATAAACAGGACGCTGGTTGTATCGTGGGTTTCAGGCTCAGATGGCGGGGGTGGCGTCGAAGGCAGAGGCGAGTCGTCAAGCGTGTCGAGGCTCGACTCGGATGATGAGGAATGTCGGTCGTTAGTGTGGTGCTCGTGGGCAACTCTCTGTGATTCTGGACTGGTCCTGGTACTGTGCGGCGCAGATGGAGGATGGGGATGAGCCTCAATACCCTCTTCAACGCCGATGTGTTCTTCAACGCCAATGTGCTCTTCCTGGTCCACCACGGTCGTCCTCGGAGGCGCGTCCTGAATCGACTTCAATATCTGCATAAACAGCTTGGACTCTTGCAGCGCGGCTGCGAGGCTGGGATCGTTTTGCAGAGCTTCCTCCGTGGTTACTTCAACAACTTGTAGCGGTGATGAGGCAGGCGCAGAGGCAGGACGTTCCGCAGGGCAGGACTGCGGTTCTGTCACGGGTGGGTCCTCGAAAGTGCGAGGTAAGTGCTGCGATGCTGGCTCTGGATCAATGTGGTCTGATTCGTTTACCACCGTGGCACCATCTGCCTGTACTCTCTCCTCAGCCGTACTAACAACTTCTCGAGACTCCACCGCATCCGACCTCGCTTCCTTTTGAACCACTTCACCAACCACACCGAACCCACCGCCCACACGCCTCCGCCTCCGCCTCGGAACCAAGAAACTCCTCGCGAAAAGACCCTGTGTCAAAAATCGAGGAATAAACTTCGGCGGGTCAGAGTACGTGATGCGCGTCGGAACGGGGAGGGGTCGCTTAGTCGGGATGCTGGAGAGTGCTGAGCGTGTGTATACTATATTGATGGGGCCGGCAAGGCATCGGGCGAAGGCGTCGATAGAGGCTTGGAGTGTAGATGTGGAGGTGGAGGCGTCGGGGGGATGTGCATTGGGAGTAGTGGGTGAGCTGGTAGTGGAGTCTGCCAAGAGTTTGGGTGAGGAGATGGGCGGAGAGTGTTCTGTTGATGTGGGATTGGGAGTGGAGGTAGTTACTGGGACGATAGATGTGTATATACTGTCTTCCTCCTCCTCCTCCTCCGCCTCCTCCTGCACGTCATGGTTCAACGAAAGATCCAAACCGTCTCGCCCCCCAACATCTATGGTCTCGGGACCCATTCCTGGGGGTGAAGTAGGGTCAGCTGGTGGTGGTGGTCGAGGTGTCGATTCACGCCCCCCATCCTCGGCGTCGCCCATGGTAACATCCGCCAATGGAGCCTCTCGTAATATAGTATATTCCTGATCCGCTTCTTTCTCCTCAGTAACTTTCTCCTCCACCGTGCCCGGATCAACAGAGCCTCGGGAGTTGGCATCGTCATGTCTTAATGGCGTCTCTTCGTGCATAGGCAGAATGTCTACACTTTCATCCCGGGTCCGCTCCGGGGACGGGAGCACAAGGGATTCAGCTTTCGGATCCGCATCTGCGTTCTGCACTGGAAGGGGCGGCGTTGTACTGTCAGTATGCCCATCTGTATCTCGTTTCTCGACTTCGGAAGTAGGCTGCATTGGAACTACTGGGGCAACAGGCGAACGAGATCCACCATTCCTTGGGAGAACACTACTATCACGGCTCGAATTCGGGCTCTCGGACAGAAGCCAAGAGTAGGGCCGCGACGATGTCGCCGTCGGTCTAGTGAGCTCGCCTGACGCGTATTTAATGTCCTTGTCTTTGCTTGCACCTGCATCTTCATCTGCCGAGTCTGGCGATGACAGGAAAAGCGGGGTTTTTGAAGGTAGGGGAGAAGGGGGAGGCGGTGAGTGGCGTTCGAGTCCTGCAAGTGCGGGAGTTTCTTTTTCCTTCTCATCGTCAGTGGGTTGGGATACCACGGTGGCGAGAGTCTCTGAAGAATCTATGGTCTCCTGGGTGACTAGAAGCAAGAGGGATAATGAGGTACGGTAAATAGCAAAGGACCATACAAAACACGTACGTGAGTCGGCGGAATCTGTAGGAGTGTCGTATGAAGTGAACGTTGGGAATATCGCATCACCCAGAACCTCCCTTCCACCTTCACCCTGCTCCTGATTCTCATGCCAATCAAGAGACTGCTGAATCGCATCCTGCAGCGCCGTGTCTTGATCGTCCGGGACGAACTCGGAGGGAACGAAGTGTTCTGAAGCTTCGGCTGATACGCGGGGGACAATGTCGTCGGTTTCAAATGTGGTAGTTTGTGGTGATGGTGCAAAATCTACCGGGGGTGGGGAGGGCGTGCGAGGTTCGGAAACCTGGGGTTCGGTGCGTGAATTTGGTATGCTTGTGGTCGAAGTTGTGGGACGTGCGGATGAGTCTGGTGGGGGTAAAGCAGGAGTGGATGCCTGGGCCACAAGAGGCAGCGGAGAGTCGGCCTTGGACAGATCAATGGTTCCTTGTTCGTCTTCAGCTGGGTCTTTGCCCAGGCGCCGTCGCTTCTGCGACCGCGTCCCGATAGATACAGATGTAATTCTTGATGTTGACGGCGACTTTGACGCAGGGACAGCGTCCGGCCCATGATCTTTGTCTCCCCGTGACAAAGAAGGAAATAAGGATTTCGGCTTCGCTTTCGCTTTAGGCTTGGGCTTGGAACTTGGAGCAACGCTCTTGTCGACTATTGTTACGGATGATGGTGTCTTGGCCTTGGAAGATGGAGGATCGCCGTCGCTGTCAGAACATAAATTGATGATTTCCGAACCGGGAGGAATGGGTGCTTTGGTGCGTGGAGTGTTTTGAGTAGAATGTCGTCTGCGTCTTACTGTTCGTTCTTCCTCTGAGCTTGAGAAGAGTTCAATGATATCGGCAGGGCCACCTATAGCTGAATTTTACGTGAACTCTTGACGTATGAAATGTACGGGAGGGCGAGGACATACTTTTCCGCTTTTTTGGAGATGCTTTTGCGGACTTAGGCTTTCGTGGAATAATTGGAGGTTTGTCTACCCAATTGTGAGTCTTTAAATACATTCATGGACAATGATATTCGCACCTGGTCCCGACGTTCTCTTAGCGGTGCGACCTGCAACCAACAGCCACTTCGACATGGAGGAAGCGGGCGGCGGTGTGTCGTCGTCGTCAAGATCTATATCAATAGTGCGCTTCTTGCTTCCGGTCAGATTTGTAGAAGACCGAGTGCGACGTGGTTCCACTGCTGGTCGTGTGGATGGTCCCGGGCTCGCATTTCTTTGAGTTGGTTGGGGTGGCTGGCGGGAAGTTTGGCTTGTGGGAATCGAAGCAGATGTGGATGGTTTGGGACGCAAGAGCTGACGAGGAGGCGGAGATGTGTCGGTAGAGGCACCCAACGTCGCTGTGGAGTTTACATCGAATGAGCATTTGTGGGGTAGAGCATCGGAGGATTCGAGCTCTTACCTCGCCGACTGGCATCAGGCCCAGTCTTGGCTTTTTTCCGAACTGGCTGACTTACAGATGAGGGCCCAGCAGCTGCGGCTTTTCGTTTCTTGCTCGAGCTCTGGGCCGCATCAGGCATGGTCAAGAGCAACGACGGAGGCAGGGTCGACAACGATGTCGAAACTCTTGCTGAAATGAATTGTGTGTCCAAGTTTGCCCAACTCTATTGGAAACGCCGGGCCGGTACTTCCGCACAATGTTACACCTTGGTGTGCGCTCCACGACCGGCAAGGAGATATTGCTCTTCAAGACGGAATATTCAAGCGGCCTAAATGATACTTCTCGGCGATAAAACGCGTTTTTCACGTCTGGACGCGGTGATTTGCATGGTCGTGCGCTAAAATGGGGTCGCCTGGATTACGTCAGCAGATATTGCAGAAGTGTGGAGGGGAATGACGCCTTGTATGGCAGTCACAGTGACTAGCGAGACACGTCGACCAGAACGACCAACGCGCACAGTGAGCTCGACGCTTGTTGTTCATGGCGACTTCTAACGCGTATTTTTTACAGTGAGCAGCAATCGGCTAAGGGTCAGGATATCGTGACCTTCTTTAATTTCCGAAATGCCCCAGAGCCCCTTGTCTCCAGTTCCCCACCGTACGATCGTGACTCGTCTCTGTAGGTCCAGCGTCTAATGCCCTTTACTCCAGCCTCTCTCAGCCGCGACCTGCAGTCCGATGAATCTGCACCGGCACTCCTTCATTCTCTCCACCAGGTCCGAAGCTCCGTGCTCAGCCTTGCTGCAAACAAAGAGTACATCTTTTCGGGCAGTCAAAATCAGGATATCTCGGTACCTACTTTTTTTGCACGCCACATCACCATCTAAAGTATTCTGCCACCAGGTATGGGATAAGAAGACATTCACTCTAAAAAACACGCTCCGGGGCCATACCGGGAGTGTCCTGGCACTAGAGATTGCCAAAGAAAAGGAATGGCTTTTCAGCTCGTCGGGTACGTCTTTATCTGCTCCTTCACCTGCATTCACTGACGCGTCCTCAGGCGACAGCACGATCAGAGTATGTCCGCATACCCTACTAGCCCAAATCTGACATCCCAATCCATCACATAGATCTGGTCCACAGTCTCTCTCACCCCGATCTACGTCCTCGATCCCTACCTCGAAACCGATGCCGGAGACCTCTTCTCCCTCTCCTGGTCCCCCACACTCCAAACCATCTACATAGGCTGCCAAAATACCTCCCTCCAGTGGTACGACTTCCGCGAGCCCCTCTCCGCATCCGCGTCCTCTTTCTCCCCTCCGACGTCGTTCTCCGAGTCTCTGGCCTCCGCATCAGGCACATCGACACCCTCGTCACAGGCTACAGCCATGCGCAAAGTGCACAAGTTCTTCGATAGCTATCCACAGTATGAACGCAAGCCAGCGGATATCTTTGCCAGGAATGCGAGGGGTGGCGCGAGCAGCCCTGATTCGGACCATAATCTGAACATGCCGCTACCCCAGGGGTACCTGAGCATTCCGGCGGAGAACGTGATCGACTCGGCACATTATGGATATATCTACTGTATGGCGATATTTGATGGGGGAGGCCATTCGGTGCAGCTTGCGACGGGGAGCGGGGATGAGACTGTCAAGGTATGTTATATGTAGACCAATAAGTCTTTCCAAGAAGTTAACCCAGGCGTATGCAGTTGTGGGATTGTACGGAGAAGGGACCGGTGCTTGTGCATGAGTTTGAATGTACGCATGGCGCGGTGTTGGCACTCATCGCGCGGGGCGAGACCATATATGCGGGCTGCCAGGACGGGTACGTCAAGGTCTTGGATCTGGAAACGAAGACGCTTGTCAGGACTATTCTGGTGCAGGAGGTATGTATCTCCCGATAATTTCAATATGATTTACTAAAGCATTGCTACCTCAGTGCGTTGACATCCTCTCCATGTCCATGATTAATTCCGACTTGTACACTTGTTCCGCGAATGGCTATATCAAGGTACCGCCTCCTATTTCCCGACGCCCAAGTACTACATCTAACACGAGATCTATTCACACCAGCGTTGGTCCCCTTCATTCGACTGCACCGCATCGTGGAAGGCGCACAGTGGGATCGTCCTCTCCTCCACCATCACACCACGTAATGGATCAACCAACAGCGGTTTTAGGCTGATCACCGGTGGGAATGACAACTACATTCATGTATGCGTCACCCACTAGCACTATTGGGCCTTGCCTTCCGAACTTATACTTTGAATCAAGGTCTGGGAAATAACCCCGCCGAGACGACGCCCGCACAACACACATCACGGAATTACTGCCACGGACGAGATCCTCCCAGGTGACGGTGGGCAGCAATCTGCCATCGGTCGGTTGATACCTCATACGCCATCGCCGTCACTGACTGACCCATGCATAATAGACACCATGACCTATGCCCTCTCAAAGTTTGTCTCCATTCCAAGCATCAGCTCCAGCCCACGACACACCGAAGACTGCCGACAAGCCGCGATCTGGTTAAAGAAGTGTCTCGCACAACTGGGAGCACGGACGTCCTTGGTGCGCCCTTCAAATATTTTTAGCATTTTTATATATTAAGTTCTATGTATTTTTGCAACGTAGCTTCCAACAGGCGAAGGCAAGAACCCACTCGTTCTCGGCACTTTCAGCGGCACCAAAGGCGACAAGCCAAATCCCCGAGTACTGTTCTACGGGTACGTCCTCCCACTCCAACTCCCAACTCATCCACGCCCTATCCAGAACTTATAATGACCCCCTCATCCATAACCCACAGCCACTACGACGTGATCCCCGCTCCGCCGGACGGCTGGGAATCAGACCCCTTCACGCTCACGGGGCGCAACGGGTACCTGTACGGGCGCGGCGTCACGGACGACAAGGGCCCCATTATCGCGGCTGCGTGTGCGGCAGCGGACTTGCTGGCGAGGAGGGCACTGGGGCTGGATTTGGTGTTCCTTGTGGAGGGCGAGGAAGAGTGTGGGAGTGCGGGGTTTGGGGAATGTGTTAGGAAGCATAAGGTACGCTGAACTTTGTATTCTTTTATGCGAAGGGAATGAGGGAGGATAAGGGGAGGGGAGGACGAAGCATTTGCTGATTCTCTTTGGTATAGGATTTGATTGGGGATATTGATGCGATTCTGGTTAGGTGCGTTCGTATATTGATCAGGACAGCCTATTGTTGGAAGACTCACACCCTCGCAGTAACTCGACATGGATCGGAGAAAACCGTCCTTGCATTACGTATGGGCTCAGAGGGGTGGTCCACTGCACGCTTGAGGTGCGTCTATTCGTCTTACAAATGCGCGGACCCAGCTTATATAGCACCCTAGATATCGAGCAACCTTCCTGATCTGCATTCCGGTATCGAGGGAGGAGCCGTTGTTGAGCCCATGTTTGACATGTATGCGCTCCATTCGCCCATTCTCTACATCTCCACTCATGCACTGCACATTTCAGGGTCCAGCTCCTCACAACGCTCACCGACGGGAACCGCAAAGTCCGCATACCTGGTTTCTGTGCGTATGCATCCATCTATTCTTCAAGGATGAATTACTTATGCGGGGACTTACATTGACAGATGACCACGTACGTCCCCAGACGCCCGAAGAGGACGAGCTCTATGCGCTTCTGTCAAACATCACACAGCGGCCTGCCTCGTCGCTCTCCTCACGGTGGCGTGAGCCCTCGTTGACGCTGCACACAATCGAGATATCTGGCCCCAAAAGTACGTACCATTTTCGTTGCATTCGGTTTGCAATCCGTAGCTCATGATATATTTCGACTTTTTCAGATGCGACTGTTATCCCGGGTCTGGTGAAATCCCAATTGTCTCTGCGCATCGTGCCGGACCAGGATCTAGATACGATCGTGCGCGCGCTGTGTGACCATCTTGAGAGTTCGTTCGAGAGTCTGAAGTCGCCGAATAAGCTGCAGGTGCGTATGGTCCTTTTTCTCCTCTCCTGTTTAGTAACATGTGGTCACTTGCTGTTCAAAAGATCAAAGTAGAACATACAGCGGACTGGTGGCTTGGAAGTCTAGACGATCATTGGTTCAAGGCACTTGAGAGCGCCGTCCAGGATGTGTGGGGCGTGGCGCCCTTGAGAATTCGGGAAGGAGGGGTGAGTCCGAGTCATGATAGATATACATCATCGCATTCTTATTTTTGCGTCCAGTCCATTCCTTCTGTTCCGTACCTCGAAAAGGAGTTTGGATGTCATGCGCTGCATCTGCCCATGGGTCAAAGCTCGGTAAGAGCTTTCATTGTATTCCTTCCGCACGACAGACTAGATTGAGCTCAACTTTTTCACCACCCTCTAGGACCAAGCTCACCTTTCCAACGAGCGGATGTCACTCACTAATCTACACAAGGGTAAACTGGTTGTCGAGCAGTTTCTGCTTAACATTGCCGAGAAGTACACCCCTCCATCATCCTCTCGATAGCATCTCTTCAAGGAACACACATACACTGTCGTTCTGGTTCCTCTGTGTTCTTTCGCCTGTACATGTCCATGTTTTGTCTGCTTGGATCGCTGCTCTCGTTTCCCTCCATGTATATGTTATCCCCATGGTTGTAGGTAAATTACAGTCATTTAATGAATCGGCCTTCGTTAGATAGAGAAGGCCTTTTCTTCGACGGAGCTTGTGGTTTGAAAGCGATATAGCAGTCGGCAGAACTATCGTTCCGTTGGACCTTGACATCGAACCATCAGGACCGGTGCAGTTGCAAGTCCAGACAGAGATCGCCCAGCAGCCTTTGCGCCACTTCTCTCCAAGTGGCAGAACCGTCAAGAGGCCAGGCGCAATTATGCACATTCTCGCTTCGACTTGTAAAACGTCGCCAGGCCTTTGATCGCTGGCCCAAACCCATCGGTGACTGTGATTCCGCTGCCAATCCACTTCGGTAGTTTGTTTCGAATAGAAGTTGAAGCATAGCGGCGGTCCAAGAGTATCAAGGATGCCCAATCTCTTTGATGTCGAATGGCACGACCTACCAATATGGGTATGAGCCAAAGTAAAAATGATGTGCAAAATACAAAGATAACGAACCGATACTCTGATTAACGGCATTCATGCACATATTCTCGTACAGCTCTGCAGCAGCATCCTTCTGCCCAGGCTCCCTCTTCGTGGGCCGCTTCTCTTCAAGTCGTTTTACATATGACATGCGTTCCCGAAGCTCTGGAGATCCCAGGTTCGCGAAGGGAAGTCCAACGATAACCACCGCTCGCGCGAGATCGTCCGCGAAATTTAAACCTTCTGAAAGCTTTGCCCCAATGACGGCAAAGAGGAGGGCACCGCGCTTTTTATCTGTCGCCGATGAAGGCTGAAGTGTGGATTAAGGCTCGGGATATGTAGTATGTCGAGAATAGGAAAGGAATCCTACCGGAATTTTTATAGCCTCAGAGTATTCTTGCAGCACCTTGTCGACGTCTGTTGTCTCCGTTGGTTCGAAGAAAGTCTAGCAAAATAGTTTATGTTAAGAAGAACGTTTTAGCAAGCAAATACTGAGTCCAAACCTTCTTCTTCAAACCGAATTTATCCAGCATCCCACTTGCCTTCCATGCTGCTTTCGCGGCATTGAGGAAATTGTACGAAGGGAAGAATACGATCAAGCCCGCTGGTACCATTCCTGCAAAGTTCAACAAGATCTGGCCCAACTCCGCGATCTTTGGATAATTAAACAATGCGTCGAGGATAGGTGAGATCGAGACGGACTCACAACATTCGCATCACTCTGCCTGCCAGCCTTGTATTCCAAATCTCCACCCCTGGGACCCTTGCTAACCACCATTGTCTGAAGGTTGGAAGTTGGGATGATATGTCCACACGAGAAACTGGTTAGCCTCTCAGGCGAAAGGTACAAAAAGAGTTGGTTGACGACATCAGACATCTGGACAGATAATGTTGGATACCGCAACGGTTATACGGAAATGTAATCAGGACTCACGGGAGACATGGTCCCTCCTGCCAGGACAACCGATCTAGCGACATCCACAATGTCCTTGAAAGGAGGTGACGGGTTCAGTAATTGATATTTTAGCTCAACCTCCTCGTTTGCGGGAGTTCCAACAAGAGAGAAGGTCACACGACCATCTACAGTCAACCAGATGGGTAAGAATAGACCTTCAAAGTAGTGAGGCACTGACCTTCATTCCTCCCGGTTAGTGAAAGCATGAAAGCTTCCACGATATGCAAGGGAGGAATCGCACCGCGCCCGACATGCTTGATATCTGACCCATACCATTCAGACAAGACGTAGTAAGCGAATAATCTGGCATTACCAGAATTCTTGGCAGCTTCCTTGTCAGAATATCCTGCAATCTTCCTGGCGACCTTCAAATTATATGAGGGCCAGCCGGAATGGAGAGAAAATAAGAGAAAATATTCCTGCACTCACCTTACTTCGCTTCAGATACGCTTCAATTTCCAACAGATTCACTCCAGCAGCCCTTCTCCCGAGTCTCTCCAGCAGTTCTGCTACAGTCATCACCTCGACTTTATCATTTTGAGAGCTGCGAGGATTTCCTTTGTCTTGGCAGACTGCTTTGCCTATGCGAGCCTCTTTCCACTCAGATACACATTTCCTCAGCGCATCCAGAAAGACGACTAGGCGCTTCAAATGAAGCATATTACCTGCTCCTAAGCGATTCCGAAATTTTGACACGTAGATGCATACTTGTTGAAAGGAGATCACGAGAGTCGCATAGGGCAGGCGAGTAGTAGAAAGGGAAAGGAGAGTGGGGATTAAATCTAACACAATGATTTATCAGCGATTCAAGACCAACAGTAATTCGTCGTACTATGGGCTTCGTCGATTATGACTATCTGATCCGTCAAATCGATACCGAGGGCTTCGCGAGCGGACTTCTGAAGGAGAAGATTATATGGAAGCGTTACAACCTGGAACAGAACACAACCATTCATTGGTACCGTTTTCACATCGTCGGAGGATACTACAACAATACCTCTGCTTGTGGAATCGCGCGTCTTGCACCAAAGTACGGACACGTTTGCGCCATCCGACCGGCTGTTGCAAGATCCTCAATGTCTTTCGGAGATGCCTGGGAGCATCTTAAACAACCAACCTCGATTTTCAGAGCAACACTCACAAGAATCTGATCTCGGAAGTCAAGCATGCGCGTCTCCTCATCCATTGGAGGTAAGTACTGACACCGTTTGTCACCCTTTTCTGGAGAGGTCGGACGTCAGGCGGAAAAGAAAATCTAAACATCTTATCTCACCTCCAAGAAGCTCACGACAAGACTCGTCTAAGTCCCGAGACCGTGCTCGCAGGTTATCATTTATGCAGAGTTGCTTTCTGGAACCGAGGGACACTGTTCTTGTACATGGTACTAACAAATTATCGTCTTCGAGAGCGTCCGCAGGTCTCTTGTGCCCGGATGCGGTAGAAGGCGAGAGTGAGGAGTTGTGCGTAATGATTTGTGGGTTTAGTTTCAGCCTACGAAGCTCTGGGAGGATCTGTGTAAGTTGCGAATGCGTCCGAGATGCGTAGTATATCTTCGTGCAGGTCGGTTCGACATCTCCGTTCAGGAATCCCGTTCTTGGTGCTTTGTCAACTCTATGCATTGTACTCCGTGTCAGAGGGAGTAATAAAGGAGAAGGGAAGGTGCGAACAGACTTAGCCATGAGAGCTCGCAAAGTAGGTGAGATGTTCATTTCTTCATCATCTCCCAGGGACTCGTTTTCGGGGAGAAATTGATCGTCATCTTCTTCATCCTGTGGCGGAGCCCCATCGTGTTTCTGATATTATTTCTTGTTGGTTCACAACAATACAGAGGGAAAGCGCAATCCCACGCACGGCTTTCTTCACGACCCTCGCTTTGACCATCTTCCTCATCGCAGCTTCGCGTTTTCTAGCCTTGGCTAAACGTTCCTCGTACTCCCGCTCATCCGCTTCTAGTTCTCTTCTAACGCGCTCTCTTGTTTGCTCAACAACCCAATCTTTGGCTGTAGAGTAATTATTACTCTGAGTAATGAATGCCACCGAAGTGGTGAGGCTGGTGAACGCACCGTCACAGCCATCCTCTGTGATAGCCTTGAGTTTCCCCTTCTTTGCACGGTCCTTCTCATCTCTCAACCAAGTTAAACTAGCACAGAGGAGACTTAATGTTTTCCCCTGTTAATTATAAGTCTAACAAAGAGTGGTAGGCGCGGAGTACAGGCCTCACAGTTCCTGTAGGACTCTCCACAATGGTCACTTTTTTCTCTTCAAGGGATGAATAGAGATGCCGCATGAGTTCAACTTGAATTTCGTATGGAGGATTGAACGGAAATGCAGGGAAATTATCTGGGGTGGGTAGATCCAAGTTTAACGACATGGTCGCTCAACTCAAAGGGTGCCAACCATCGGTGTGACATATCTTGACGCGTTACATGGTTCACATGATCGTGACATAACACGTTCCTTATTCTCGGACCGCCTTCCGATGTTCATAACAGGAGTTTGGACATCGAAACCAACGTTTGGAACGTGTTGGGACACGAAAGACTATTCATATCACTGATCACCGCATACTTGTATCCAAGACTAGGATTATGCGCGTTCCTCGTCAATGCTTCCCAAAATTCAAATGATCGATCGCTGCCTGAGCGACTCGATGGTTTCTGTTGTATATCCAAGCTCTTCCATGACCTGCCAGTTCATGGTCATCTAGATGAATTCGACATTTTAAGGCTCAGGCTAACCTCAATGGTATGCTGCGAGAGCCAAGGCGGTGGCATTCGCACAGCCATCTTCTCTCCATTGTACCTCACAGTTGGCGCAACAAGCTTAATTTTTCCCGACCTTGGATGCTATCGAACAGGACTTAAAAATGAATATTTCAGGTATCAAGTCTAGGCTTACCTCGACCTCGACTACAACACCACGCGCAATGGCCTATGAAAATTCGATTCATCAGAAAAAAATCACAACAGCGTTGCGATTCACAATCTTACTTGGGGATGTTCGAAAGTCTCCTGGATATTGTTGATTGGTCCAAAAGGAACACTATATAGAATGAAAATCTCAGATTTAAATGCTTAAGTATCACAGGAAATCCTACCCCAGTCCTGTGAAACGGTGGAGCCAATGCTCCCTCTCGTGCTGAAGCAGCGCATCAGATATAATGCCTATAAGCTCCTCTCGATTGGCAACGCGAGCATCATTTGTTGCAAATTTCTGGTCCTTCGCAAGTTCCGGTTTATCGAAGACCTTTTCTGCAAGGATCTTGAACTTGCAACTAGTTAGAAAAGGACAACCAACAGTAAGGAAGAAATGCCAAACCTGCTTGTCATTGCCAGCACCGATCATCAAAAACCCGTTCTTGCATGGGAAAACCTGATACGGCACGATGGAAGGATGAGCCGTTCCGTGCCGCGAAGCTTCTTTGCCTGCAATAAGATAGTTCGAGGCTATGTTCGCTAAACCTGCAATCTGTGGGCGCAAAACACAAATTACATTGTAGATACAATCAACGAATACGAAAACAGAATTTACTTGCGTCTCGAACAAGTTGCAGTCTATCCAGAGGCCCTTGCCCGTCTGTTGACGAGATAACAGCGCCGCCATTATCGCGCCATGAGCGTACAGCCCAGTCGAGATATCCGTGACAGCAACACCGACTTTAGCAGGTGGCCTATCTGATTCTCCTGTTCTGCACACGGCGAAATGTTGAGGTCAGTTGAATAACAAAAGTTAGGATGTAACCAACATATGCATCAGTCCAGCCTCGCCTTCAATGATCACGTCGTATCCTGGAGCTTCTTTGTAAGGTCCCGTTTGACCATATCCTGCAGAGGCCACGAGAAACACGCGTCAAGCTACAAGGAACTGTGCGCAATCGCCGGATGCTCCTACCAGTGATAGACGCATAAATGAGCCGTGGATTAATTTTATGGCAGTCCTCCCATCCAAGACCCATGGACGCCAATTTCCCAGATACGAAATTCTCCACAAGAATATCAGAACGCTCTACAAGCCGATGTAGAATTTCAAGCCCTTCTGGAGTCTTGAAGTTCACCGTCATGGATCGCTTGTTCCGGTTTACCGCAAGAAAGTACGCCGACTCAGCGGGAAGGTGATTTGAAGCTTCGGGGGAAGTGTCTAACGTTGGAGCTGATGGTGGGCACCATGATCCTGTGCCATACTAGTAAGAAACGGCGCCGCGGCTCTCACCAAACACTTACTGGTGTCGTCCCCCTTAGAGACTTCTTCCACTTTAACCACGTCAGCACCAAGGTCAGCCAGTAACATCGTCGCTGTAGGTCCCGCAAGGACGCGTGTGAGATCAAGTATCTTGACGCCTTTAAGAGGCGGCGGTATCCCTAAGCCATTCCCAGCAGGTTGAGGATATGTCTGATATCGGCGCAACCCAACAACAATGTTGCGGTATTGTACAGCGCGCCGCACGAGTAAGGGTCCCATTGTCGTTACTCGCGACGTGATATCGTGAAGAGGGGGATAGGCCTGAAGATGAACTTAGTCGCGGTGGTTGACATGGTCATATGGAAGTCTGGCCTCGGCTTATCCGGGTCAATGTTTGCCGAACATCCTTCTCCTGTTCAACCGACTCGCGCGCACCAGTCTCCCGTGGGCAGACCTTAAATAATAAAAATAAAAATTCAGAGAGTGGGGACAATTTTCTTATTATACAATGGCACAGCAATGAACACAATGACTAGCTATCGTTGAAAATATACAATACGGGAAACACGAAAAAGCAAAAGGTTTAACTAAAAAAGGATGGTATATAGACGTGTGTGAGAAGGTATTAATTGGAGTGGTAAGTATTAATAAGTTTTCCATAAACCGTAAATAAAACGGGTCTTGAATGTGTGGCACTACATCTAGCACACGAGAAACCAGAGAAGAAGGGTAGGAGGAAGATAGGGTCAATCTGGAGGTTAAGCACTTCAGCTAACTGGATGGGCCAGAAGAAACAAAGAACCAACGCTTGTCACCGCGAAGAAACATCGCTGCTGTTTGTGGATGCTCTTGAGTGTAGCGAGATTGCATAGTTTCGGTCCATCGTCATAGAGCTGTCGACTGAGTTTCTTGATCTCTGAATAGGAATGCTCTTCAGTCAATATACAAGAACTGAAAAATAAATTGGTGACCTACCGAATCTGCAGACTGACTCTCGGTGGAGAATGAGGATCTGCTCAAGACTTGTAATGGCACAGCAGGCGGCTGTCTTGCTTCAAAAGGGGCTTCCACAAGAGGAGTATTCATCAAGAGCGTAAATGTGCTGATGAATGAAGAGAAGTACGAGGGAGGCATATGGGTGTCGATAGAGCGAGATGTTGCGCTTCGGATGCGGTAGAGCACACGTACGTAAGATATGCGAATGAATATGAATGCTTGCGCGACGAGGTTACAGAGCTGCTGTTGAACGTTGAACGTTGAACGTTTTACTAACCCGATTGTTCGAGTTACGTCAGACTTTATAGAGATCGGTTATTGCCGATGCACCCACCCATGCCGTCATTGACGATCGATCGTGCCGATCACATGGCCCTCGTCTAAATATAGAATACCGCACCTTCAATTGCACCAGCCAACGATGTCCGGAAAGACTGCTATTGTTACAGGGGCCTCGTCAGGTTTTTAAAGGAATCGTGTGCACGAAAAATATACTCACATCTGTAAGGTATCGGCAGGAAAACTGCGATTGCGCTCTCGGCTGCTGGATGGAATGTTGTCTTGACAGGCAGGCGATTGAGTGCTCTCTCAGAGACGTTAGACTTGATTCCTAGCCCTGCTTCCTGCTTGATTGTCCCTGGAGATATAACGAATGAGCTACTTGTCGCTGAGCTTTTCGCGAAGACTGTTGAAAGGTTTGGTGAGTTGCCACTTACGTCCCCTGGTCGACCAAAAATCAAAGATAACATCACCGTAGGTCGCCTCGATCTCTTATTCAATGTACGCCTTCCAGAGACTACACTCCAAATGAATCTGACAATCCCGTGAAAGAATGCTGGTATCGGGGCACCCCAATTGCCTATCGAAGACTTAACACTGCGCACCTTCCAAGAAGTTCTGAATGTCAACCTTATCGGATCTTTCCTCTGCACTCGGGAAGCAGTCCTGGTTTTCAAGTCACAATCTCCCCAAGGAGGTAAATCTTATGAATTTCATTTCTCAGAAAAATTCAACGTGAGAACCCAGGGCGGATAATCAACAACGGATCTCTCTCAGCTCATGTACCACGTCCCCACTCTTCACCATACACCTGCTCCAAGCATGCTATATCTGGCTTGACAAAATGCACCGCACTCGACGGCCGAGCATTCAATATAACCTGCACCCAGATCGACATCGGTATTAATCGCCCCGGATTCTATGCGCCTGAGTAGACCAACGCTCACATATTTTACTCAGGTAACGCGCATACAGAGCTGGCGCAAGGACACACAGCTGGCGCACTTCAACCAGATGGACGGACTGTGCCAGAGCCGACCTTCGACGTTCAACATGTGGCTGACGCCATCGTCCACATCGCGAGCTTACCAAACGACGTAACTGTTCTCGAATATCAGATAATGTCAGTACTTCTTGTGATCTTTGGCCGCATCCTTAAAGTTACATATTCCTAGGGCTGCGGGCGTTCCATTTGTTGGGAGAGGATAGACGATCACAATGTTCAATAAAAAGAAATAGAGAAGGGATGCTGGAGTAATTTTCCCAGCTGATAAGGATACAACGTTTATACCAGTACAGAAAGCATACACAAGCAAACGACAACCAACCCCAAACTTATCGCGGCGTAGAATTCGATGATGCAGCGACTGCTTTGACATTGGGCATCTTTTTGTCGCCTGTCGCCAGCTGTTCGAGATCGGCAGGCTTGAAGTAATGTGGAGCAACTATGTGGTAATTGTTAACAGAGTACTGATATGCAGTGGGGACATGACATACCTTCGAGAAGCCATGCAGGTTTGATCTCCATCACTTGCCTGTCGCAATGAAAATTTCAGGACCGGAAACAGGAATTTCAAGAAGAGGGCCTCATACCTCATGTATGACTTCGATGTCATGACTAGCTCGTAATATAGAAGTGTCTTGACTGGCGGCTGATGTTGGAACAAACTCGACGATGGATGGATATACACGGTATGATTAGTCTTCAACGTGCGATAAGAATCGCCACTTTTCTGTAGTTGGGCCTAGGATGATAATCAGAATCAGTATAAACCATAATCGAAGCATAAAAGGGGGACAACTGACTGTATTATAAAAGTATCCAGCGGTTATAGCTTTCTGTACCGGCATGATATCGTTAGAGTTGGGATTTGATTGGACCACAACCTCTACCCGCTCGCACAACCCGGCCAGCTGATCCCGAATATCGCGGGCCCGGCTCAGACTCTTGAACTGGAGGAATTGCTCGTAACAGAATTGCTGTGAGTAATTGGTTTCCGCCCACTGCTCCCAAACATTGAGGAGCGTGAAGTGATCGCCCCCGGGTCGAACGAAGTTCTGCCGCGCTTGATCGGCGTGCAATTTCTTGTCTTTGGGCCGGTAGAACAGCGAACCCGATTCGGAGAGCATTGAGATGATTGTTAAAACCTGATAAGCACATGAGACTCGTGCTCGATGCATGCAAGGATTGCGCGCAGAAACATACCTCGTCCGTACAAGAGTACTTTTCACTCGAGATGATGGCTTTCGAAAGCATGGGATCTACAGGGAATTCTGCCATCCGACGACCAAGCTTCGTGAGCTCGCCCCTATCATTCAGTGCGCCGAGCGCATAAAGCAGCTCAAGCGCTCGCATCAGGGTCTCTCCTGGTGGAGGAGAAATAAACTCAAAGCCGATGAGATCGTTGATACCAAGAGATTTCAACAGAAGCACAACCATGGACAGGTTTGTGCGTTGAATCTCTGGCACAGTGTTAGCTTCGAGTTCGTTCGCGAATGCCCATTTGGTATATAACCGGAAGGCCTTTCCAGGACCAACACGACCGGCTCGCCCGGCCCTCTGATTCGCAGACGCACGAGAGCACTAAAGAAGATGTGTCAGAGAGATCTAACGTCATGAAGTATCAGCTGCTTACGGGAACCACAACTAGGGAGGACATCCCTGTTCTTGGATTGTACGAGTTTTGCTTGACGAATCCAGGATCAATCACGAACACTACACCATCGATGGTGATAGAAGTCTCGGCGATGTTGGTGGCCAACACCACCTTGCGCGCACCCTCTGGTGTTGGTTCGAAGATTTTCGCCTGCATTTCGCTTGGTAGGTTGGCATAGATGGGACATATTACGAGCTCCGCAATCTTGTTTCCCAGCGCGCGAGCAGTTTCTTGCAAGTTTTCTTGACAAGCTTCGATTTCTTCTTGGCCCTGTAGGAGCGACGACTTAGTATTATGGGTAAGCAGAATATTAATCAGGACTAACCGTTAAAAACACAAGAATATCACCCTTCGGTTGTGTAGTGTGAATCTGGAAGACCGTTGTGATAGCAGCGTGGAGATAATTGGCTTCGGGTTGGGGAGTGTAGTGGATATCCACAGGGTATTGACGCCCGGGAACTGTCCAAATGAAGGTTAAAATCATGATTACCCCCTTCACAAAGAATGGACGCACCATAAAAAGCTGGTGCACCATCGAAATATGTACTGAACTCGTCAGCATTCAGAGTTGCACTCGAAATCAATATTCGCAATTCTGGCCTGAAGCGGGCAATATCCTACAATGACGAAAAAATCAACGACCTGGGGAAATCATCAGAGATATGACAACGAACCTTGATGAGAGCGAAAAGAATGTCCGTACTGAGCGTCCTCTCGTGCGCCTCGTCAATAATCAATGCCGAGTACCCAGCCAAATCGGGCTCCGTTAGAAACTCTCGAAGGAGCATGCCGTCTGTCATATATTTTATGACAGTCTTGTCACTTGTGCAATCCTCGAAACGGATAGAGTATCCGACCTCATACCCCACTTTGGTTCCCATTTCCTCAGCGACACGGGCAGCGACGGACATGGCGGCTACACGACGGGGTTGTGTGCAACCTACTTTGAGACCATTAGCAGTGTAGCCTGCCTCGTGAAGGTATTGAGGGAGTTGTGTGGTTTTTCCGGAACCAGTTTCAGCGACAACGATAAGGACTTGATGCTCCTTGATCGCCTCGATGAGTCCCTGTTTAAATCCGTAAATGGGGAGACTTTTCCGTGTCTCTTCAATTGTTTGCGCTACCGGAGAAGATATAAGTAACCTGGAACAAATGGATTGTAACAGAAACGCACCCTTCTTCTCCGCTGCTTCAATTTGAGATTGAAGTAACTTCTCCGCGGCACTCATGGGTGTGATATGATGCGGTTGCGCGTCCATGACGAATTGAATTGTCTGACTTTCGTCGAACACGTATTCATAGTCATCATGCATTTCTGCCTTGTCCATGGCACCAGTGCGAAAAGTACTGTGTTGGGTTTGACTGGCCTCCCATTGATCAATGTCGGTGACAAACTGGTCGTCCTTTGGTTTTGCTTCCTCGTAGCGTTTATACAGAGCATTCTCCTTCTTTTTCTTGTCAATTTTCCCTTGCTCGGTGATGTAGTCCTCCGGCAACTGGTAACCCTCCCACTTCTCGTTGATCTTCAGGCGTTCCTCGACAAGTTTCAGAAGCTCTTTCTTGCGCTCCAGGTCTCTCTTTTCCCGTTTCGAAACCTTCATGCCGGAGAAAAGTAGCTCATCATCTGCAATCTCCTTCCGCAAGAGCTCGATTTGTTGAATTTCGCGTTTCGTGAGGTATTCCTGCCGTGAGTGTTGCCGTAAGGATGGCAGCGCAAGACCTCGAGCATCTGCATCATCCGCTAGCTGTCGCCGCTGGGCTGCTTCCGCTGCAGCACCGGCATTCTTCGAAGACCGATCCTCGACAACTTTCTTAGTCCTCTCTCGGTCTCGGTCCTTCACGCGTTCTGCAAACGCATCTCGAGCTTTGAGGTCCTCTAAGCGCTCTCGCTCACGTCGTGTTTCCTCATCCTCAAAAGGCTCCATTTCCAGGTCTTCATCTCGTCTCTCCGGCGGTGCAGCCTCATCATCACCTCTCCGCCGCTTTCTCGATTTCTCCTCCTCATCACTCTCCCATTCTCTTCCATCATACTCTCGCTTCCGAAGATGTCGATCCTTCTCCTTCTCTTTGCCTTTCCCCTTGTCCTCGCCCTTCCGCTTCTCGCGTTTCAGTGGGACGATGTCCGAACTTCCAGCATCGTCATCCAGAAGAAATCCAAATTTTTGTGAGTGCAGAGCCTTTGTCTCCTTGTCCGCTTGCTTTCTGGCGCTCCCTGAAGAATGCTTGTGCTTGCGAGGAACCTTGTGGAACACTTCATTGATGAACTGATGTGCATCCGGTGTGTCAGGTAAACCGGCAGTATGGAGGGAGGAGAATAGAACGTCGGGTGTCTTAGATGATGAAGCTACACATCCCGAATTAAATGACCTTATAACATCAGGATCAAGGACAGTTAACAGACCTGAGGCGACGACGAAGTCAATTATGCTTTGGTCAGCGACATTGAAAAACTGGACAGACTTTATTAGAAACAAAACCAGCGATATTGATATATGTACTCACCCGGAGGACATTATCGCTAATATATCGATGTAACTCGGAGGACATCGAAGGGCATTCAGGTGGTTGAGTAGTCCCTCTGAAATTGTCCGGCAGCCGAGGTATTTGCGCCTTGCTTGCAGTTGTTATAATCCATGTCGCGTGACAAATACTGCTTTCGGTCGACTGTCTCATTTCTGGCCGCGCTTGGGTTGCACTTTGGTTGCACTGGGCCTTATTGAAAGCTGGGATTTCTCTCTACACCTACTGTACCTGCAGCAACGCAATTGAACTATGCCACACAACGCGGTGGAGATCTCGGTGTTTAACTTATGTATAGCTAAAGGAATTCTGAGTTCCTCCAATCTGTGATAAACTGTAGTGGCAGTAACAAAACTGGCGCTACTTACTGTAGGAGCCCGGCGATCTTTGTACTACTACAGTACCTTGCAAGGGGGAGGTTCATCGATACCCGTCATCCCTGAGCTCGTCGCAATAAACTGGATAAGAATCAAAACTTTATCAGGCAGCTATCACTGGAATGTGCAATCCCGCCGCCCGCGCGATTTTGATAGTGTGCTCCGCCTAGAATATTTCTTTAGATTCGTTGTGCAGAGCCGAAGAGCTAAATTACTCTACCTGTCTCAACATGGGAGCATCAATCATTTCGCCTTCAAGGCCGACCGCACCTTTCGCCTGAGAATGCGCAAGTTCTAATCCATGAATAATCTTCGCAGCACGAAGAATTTCTGGGAAGGAAAATGTCAACAATGACCTGAGTCAACGGTGGCCAATTGAAAAAGTCTCTTGCCCTCAGATGTTGGCGCGAACGCCGACTGTATGATTTCGACCTGGGCCGGGTGAATTGCTTGCTTCAAGACAATAACGCAGTTAGTCATGCTCCGCAGTGTACCCATAGTCATTGAAGTTACCTTCCCGGTGAATCCTAGCCGCCTCCCTTCATGGCATTCATCTCTCAAGATGTCAAAATCCTTATAATTCACGCACACCTGAAATATTGAGTTTAATCCGTGAATATTCTGACATGTGTTCTAAGCATACCATATCTATCGCGTCTAGCCCAAATGCCTTTGCAACGATTACAATCTGAGAACGAGTGTAAAGGAGTTCCTGACGTGTGGGCGATCGAATAATGGAAGTGTCGGCGCAATCTTCAAGATACTGTTTAGATCACGCGAACACTGTAACAATCATGGGATATTACAATCTTCAGCAGCAAACTGACTCATCGCAATGAGCAAACGATGCAGACTTTGAGAATCCAGAGACATACAAGAAGTGCGGTGAGTCGTCCTCCTTCCATGCCATACTCCGATTTCCAACCAGCTATGCCTCCAAGGTTGAACGACGCTCTTGCGCTTTCGACGCTTGACACAATGTTCAGAGGAACTTGACGCGGCGTTTTCTGGGAGGCTAAGTATATTTCCCGTGACACATGATGAAGGTCTTGAGCGGAGTGTATCTTCGGAAGGACGAGTGTCTGTACGGCTGGAGAAGAGGCCTAAAATTAAGGCAATTTAGCCCGGAATATTCCAACTCTCAGCGACATGATTGATCACAATTTGCGCGATGTCATCCTGAAAGTACGGGGTGGTAATATCGTTTATCCGTACTGCAATTCTGCGGGGATCTAGGAAGTTCCTTCCCTACAGTAAATGAGACAACAGGATATTTGAAAGTCGTGCCGAACGTACGCCCAAAAAGTCCTTCAATCTCTCCCTGGCGTTTGATTTATCCGCTGGCAACGGCGGTACACCGTCCTCTAGATCGTAGATGATAACGTCAGACGGTGAGGAAAGTGACTTCCCAAGCATGCGGTCAGACGAAGTCGGAACGTAGAGGTATGATGGTCTGAGCACCGATGGCACCTCGGTGCTCATCCGTCGAAAAGATGCAAAAAAGCATGGAGTTCGATTCAAGTTCGCTGCTGCCTGACGAATCATTTGAAGAGTAGCGAGTGAGTGAGTCCTGTGCCAAGCCAAGAGCTGGTGAAACCAATTCGCATCTCGCTCGGCAAGATCGGTCCGGAGGCTGCCAAGAAAACATCCATAGTACATAGACAAATTTGACCAACCTGCCCTCTTGATACTTGCCAGGAAGTGTGCAAGGTGGCAGTTCGAATATCCTTCCTTCGTATACTAGCAAACATACATCGAGAAACAAAGCCGTCAATCCACAGTAAATCTAAATCGATAAATAATTCACTTGGAACTCCCAACGAATTCGTCGAACCATCTAAAGACCTCATGATGCCACTTAAGGCTAGAGCAAATGAGAAAAGATTCCAGAACAGGAATAGTACTTGGGCAACAAACCTGTTTCCATGATTGAGGACCCAGTGATTTTCGTCGGGGAAGATCACAAGCCTGCTTCGTACACCACGCCTTGAACGCGGAAATAACGCCAAGTGTCAGTGGTTGTTAGTCAATTCTTTGCGTATACAACGCACTGTTGTAAGGCGTGGAACGCAGCGATGCTCTCCGTCTCCGGCAAGCGGAAGTCCTTGCTGCCATGAATGAGGAGCTGCGGAGTGGACCAATGATTTACGAAGTTGGAAGGACTGAATCTGGTGCAATCCCAAATATCAGAATGGGCCTTCAGTTCAAAAGAGTTCCTAAACATACTTCTGTGAGAGGCTCTTGCTCTTTTTCTCCCAAGGCCTTGAGTTATCTCAGCAATCGTATTCATGAAAGTAGATGTCGGGACAGACCTTCCACCCCATTCATGATTGAACTAGTAACAGATGATCAGGGTACAACAGACAAGACATTTTGGAAACGATACGTACGAAAAATAACTCATCGGTGGAGTACCCGTTGTAGTTAGAGTCGAAGACCTGGAGACCGGCATCAGTTGAGACTACACCAATAACATGAAACGACGTTTTACTCCATCGTGTCCAACGAGTGCCTGGAAGTCATCATTAGGAAATTATCGAGCAGTTTTTAGGTAAAATTACCTTGAAGTTGAAGCCATATTCAGGATGGCCCTGAATCCAACTATGAAGGATGTAGGTCAACTCTGAACGCCCATAAAGAGCGCTGAATCATACTTGATCGCATATCCTCCCCAACTGGCACCAGCTGCAACTGCACGATCAGGATCGATCTGTTGAAGTTGTCAGTATCCTGTTACCCCTGAACCACATTGGCGTACCTCAGAATAGGCGTCCAAGGCATATTTCCAGCCTTTTTGTAGGTCTACAAATGGCTTGCCACCCCAGTCTTCTGCGATGGCATCCGTAAATTCTGACCGTTCGGGTGAGTGTCATGTCAAGAATACAGCGTATGAAATCGGTCGTACCTTGACCAAAGGTTGTGCTTCCAGTGGGATTGATCAAAAGAACGAAGTACCCCTGCTGAGCGAAAACTAAATTGAGTCATCAGCATGAATGTAATTCGATGAGCAAGGTATTAATCACTATTTGGATTCCACCGATTAGACCATTGGTCTTCCCAAGCACCCTGAGGTCCTCCGTGGATAAGTAATACGACAGGCCACTTCTTCTTCTCATCAGGCTTCCATCCTTTCGGTTTCAAAGCCCAGCCTTGAACATTCTTGTCATCGGCACCTTTGAACCAGAAGTTTTCCCCTACTGACAGATTCTTGGGTTTCAGTGCCGCCTCCGTCAAACGAGTGATCTGTTCTGCATGGCCTTTAAACTGCAATGGAGCGTCACTCTGAAGGATATCGTCTTCCAATCGTTTGAGGCCTCGGACGATGAAGACGTCATTGGGAGAGGTCAATGAGGATTGTGAGAATAACAGGCGACCGGTGAAGAGCGGTTGAATTCCAGAAGCTGCCTGACCGTGAGTGAGAGCGACAGGAGATGTGTATTTCTTGTCCAAGCTTGGGTGTGTCGTGGATTCGGACGGCGTGGGAGGTATGGGAAGTACGAAAACCTTGACTTTTGCCTGGTCGCCGGCAGTGAAATAGATGAAATGTCCTTCTTTGGAGAACTTGAAGGAGTGAGGTCTCTGCACATGTACCAAGACAGGATATGTGAACTTACAGCAAGTGTGTCTGGCGAGCGGTCCCAGGACTGCGTCAACGTGAACCGGACATCCTTCTCTAAATCATAAAGCACAATTTTCGCCCTAAAAATGGTAAAGCTCTAATTCTAGGCCAGACAATGCGTAACACAAACCTGTCGCTCTCATAACCATCCTCATCGAGCTCGAGCCAAGCAGCTTTTGTTGCTTTTGCATTTAACACTGGACTGTGTATAGCACCTTGCTTGCCCGAAGTTAGCTCCCTGGGTTTGCCATTCCCGTTTATGTCGACAATATAAACCTATAGGGTATAGTCAACAACAGCAAAACCAATATTCTGAACAGAATTACATTCTGCTTAGTATGCCAAGCCTCTGGCAATTCTGGATCCTTCGTTGTGTACAGGACATAGTTCTGGGAAACATCAAAATCGTCTGTGCCACCGAAAGGTTCTACTGGTGAACTCTAATAAAACAGAATGTATCCATAAGTTCAAGAGCTACATATCATGTTCGCAGGGGCTTACGTGTTTCGTTCCCTTCAGTAGATTCGCAAACTGCCCTCCGAATGTCCACTTCCGATCCGGGTCCTGGAAAAGGCGGACGCTGAACAGCGATAATTTCTTCTCTCCAACCCAGGTATCCCAATGCCGCACATATGTCGTGTCGTAGACGTAGGCCGAGTTGCCGCGCGATTCCCAAGCTTCGTCATGCTCCTTGACTGCGGTCAAATTCCCATCGGGATAGACATAGTCGGAAAAGACAAGATGGCCAGTAATCGCGGAATAACGGAAGTTGGTTGCAGACTTTGTCGGCAATTTCGCAATCAAGGTCGGGGATTCGGAGGTCTCGAGCACACCAGCATAACCCTTGGATTCGGTTTCAAACTTGACATCTAACGCGTATATTTCCAAGCCTCCTTCCGCCTCCACGACATGGGCAACTGTTCGCGACTGGATCCAGAAAGCTTCTCCTCCCTTCTCGAGCTATAGTTTAACACGATGAGACGTGGAATGAGAATCGCGTGGTTCATAGGGACACGAACAGGGATCTCCAATGGCTTCACTGCGGATTCTAAAGGAGCCAGCAAGATCGCCTTCTTGTTCCTAGAGAAAGATATAAACACCATAGCATTCGGAACGCGACTTAGGACTCACTTCTTTTCCTCTAAAGAGTATTCACTGAATGGGACCAAGACCAGGTCACCAGCATCGTTGGCAACGCCGACGCCAGGTCGTCTCAATTGAACCTAGTTCAAGTATTAAACGCGATCACTCACTAGGGACAGAACATACGGTTACTAACCAAATCCTTAGGTGAAAAGATGTCTGGTCCCTCCTTGAAACTGAACTCTGACTCTTTTGAAGCCATAGCTCTGGGGAGATGCGGCTGCAATGGTAACTGGGCCGTCAGACCCAAGAAGGTGAAAGGGAACCTCATGTGTCCCGGAAAGGATCTCAACCAGCAGGATGACAGTTTTGCTGTGTAAATAAACACTGATTGCCGAAGAGTCACACGAATACCGCGTCAGTCAGGCGTCATATTGCCAAATACCCGCACGAAAGAGCACAAGCCGACCAACAGACCACAAGGCCAGAAATCAAAGGAGCAAGGAATAGTGTGCAGATATGTATGGTATATAACAGAAAACGAGGTACCAGGATTTCACCCTACTCGCTCATCGCATCTTCATCTAGACTCGTGACCATCCCCTCTATGAGGAACCTCGATAGAGGGACTGGTGAAGCTGAGTTTGAATTACTGGTACACGACACTATGATCGCCAAGAGAATAGAAATAGATTCGGAATGATCCTATCTACCGCTTTGGGTATATAACCCAAAAGGGAAAGGGAAATTTACCACCGTGATCGACGCGATTTGCCTTCGACTTCGACCATCCCACCTTCTACAACCTTCAATACGCACGAATTCTTGGCCAAACTTGTCTATAAGCATGCCCCTTCGATCTCAGGCGAGCCATCAAGGCTTCTTTCGACTGAACACGGACGAGAGTAATGAATTTCAACAAGCACACACTGTTGCTACCAAACCGGACGCTAGCTTTGTCAATCATGATTTTGGGACGAACCGTATTCCACGAGGACGAGGTAGCAAGATAGATCGAGCTTGGGATCAGAACATGTCGAGTTTCCAGGTGCTCCCGGCCGCTTCCAGTGACAGCTCGCAAGAAACACTTCCAGTACACGACACGCCGATATCTACTCGAGAGGCTCCTCGTCAAATGTTACCTACTCCGGAGACCCCATCAAATGCTATATCAAATGCGCCGTCCTATAAATCTGGCTCCTTTATCGGGTTCAATGCCTCGACGACGCACACGAGGCTGGAATCGCCGTTCGGGAACACTGAAAGGTGCGTAGCAACTTCAACATATTTAAATCATTCCTACATCTGACTTTCATTGTAGTAGTCGCATTCTTGCAAGACCACAACCACTATCCCTGTTCCGCATGTCCGACGTGTCGCCATTGTATTCCAGCGCACATGGACCTCCTCTTCTCTCCCCACTTCAGCTCGATGTGAACATGCTACCCTCTTATGACGACTACGATACGAAGTACGATTACAATAAAGAAAACCTCATTCCACATTCAGAGACAAGTGACCCTATTCCCCGCAACCGTAAACTGCGCCTCTCAAAGTCGGAAACTGTTCGAAAGGCACTGGACATACTTCACGCCTCCCGGATTTCTCCTTCTGAGTTTCTCACTATCATTCTCAACGAAGATGATCAAGAATTTGCAACTTTTCGGTCCGCCTTTTATGCTGATTACAAACCCCCGCCTCTTCCTCTGCTGCTCGATGTTTTCTGGCGTAACGAAAAGGGCGCGCAAACGATGAAGACGTGGTTCATGCCGCATGCTATCGAACTTATATGCGACACCATTCACATGGAGATGGAGCTAGCGAAGCCCTCGCTTTCCATGTCAACAAATGACGTGACACCGGAGTTTGTGGCAAACTGGGATATCAATGCCATTATGGAGCCAATCGCGGTAGCTACAACCCCCATTTGGTCACGGATCTTGGATGCTGCGACGGAAACAAAGGAATCTCGAATGAAAACACAAACGTCGCGGTCAAGAAATCGACGCGTTGTGCGTTACATCTTTAAATTATGGCATCGGAGATGCATTGAACTGATGCTATGTCTAAAGGGTCGAAATGTCATTTCTGCACAGGTCCACTTCCTCAGGTCGTTCAAGTCATGCAAAGTTCAGATTGGTCTCGGTCTCTTGGCCTCGTCTACAAATGCATCGCGTGCGCTCATCAATGTACTGAATGCCTCGTGCCTAACCATGTCATATCCCTCACTATCAAATGTCCTCGTCACGCTCGCCGACCGCTCTTTGGAAGGTGCTCGGAAGGCAGCTGAAACCGAACCTGTCGGTGCCTCTTACGATAATGTCAACATGACTACCTCTATTTTCGTCGAACAAGTACCGGGTGCAATGAATAAAGTCCAGTCTGGCACTTTCTCAGTCCTCTACCGGCTCTTCAACGCACGTCTGAAGGATATGGAGGCAGCTCCGATGATGAAACGCCTTAAGAATGCATCTCCGCTTGTCATGAGTGACCTTCGGCCTACAACGGTAGCGCGGATCTCTTTTAATACGCAGTCGACAATCAAAGTTGCACAAACCTTGTTCACTCACGTCGACTCTTTTTCGAGCTACCGTACCAAGCCCAAGCTTCAACACACAACTCGACGACGACTTCCTGATGGCTATAAAACTGTTTTCCATCCACTTCGTGTATCCACCATCGAGGAAGCCTCGGTCAAAGGAAATCTTTTGAATCACGACAACATCTTTTGTTCCCAGCTCAAGCGCACTGACAAAGATCTTGGACAGTACATGATTCCAGCAATTAATGACCAGCTCACAAATGCACGCAATCGAACTGCGCAGGCCATGCGAAGCAAGGATCTGACACCTTGGACACGGCGCGAAGTTCTCGCACTTGGATTTGGGATCTTTCATCTGCTTATGAACCTAATCTGGATGCTCCTTCACGTACACCGAGGAACTATCACGCAGGCAGGGAGCTTGACTCATCTGTTCGCAGTTATTGAAAAGGTTAGGCTTGGTGGGGAGCACCCAGATTTTCACGCGCTCCTGTCTGCTCTGACTCAAGTTCTTGATGGTCTTCTTTTGAATGCTTGGCGTGATGTCTGTGGCTTCCCCTCTCTTGATAAGTTTGCCGCATCAAAGCCGACTTCAGCTCAGATCTTGGAGCTCTCTCGACGGATACTGCGGGATTATGCAACACCAAAAGAGAAGCCACAGCCATGTGAGAAGGAACGAGTGCAAAAGGAAACTGAAAAGCCTGAAGATGTAGACGGCGAGGAAGGCTGCTCTGATGGTTCCGACGATGATACGGAGTCATTACCTCAAAGCCAAAAACCCTCGGATACAATCCACGAGAACGTTGTGCTACTTACACGGGATCTGCTCTATGTCACTGAACTAGTAAACGCGGTATCTGACGGCGACTTTGGACGTGTCGAGGACATTCTCCCTGACCTTGCGTGCATGTTCCGTGCTGGCGGCTCCAACAACTATGCGACTGAAATTCTTCACTTTCTGTTCAATCTGAAGGAGGTTTGGACACCTGAATTCGCGTAAGATATACACTTCACATTTGAAACTAACTGACACTTTTCGAAGCAATATCATGCGGGATAACATGATTGTCAACGTGTCGGGTTTGCCAGGACATGCAATGCCAATTGATTTGAATATCAAGCATTTAATTGGCGACCTCAAAGTATGTACCCGCTACCTCAACCACAATTACCAGCTCATTTCTATTTACCGTATATCCCAGGAACTCTTTGCAGCTAAAGGTCTCTATTCCAACTGGGAACGAATGGGGAATATATCTGCGGCGATCAGTCAGCTACGAATAATCAAGATGCAGGTCAGCCGCTCAATGCGAACGAACTATCAAGGATCCACGCACAAGGTTCCCAATTCACAAGCCCTTGTATGGCGCATCGCAGATAAGGCGCGGGAGCTCAAATTGCAACAAGAAGTTAAGAACCGCGAAGGCCAATCATCAGCAATCCCGGTTCCTGATCTGCGTGCTTTGGGACGAGAGAAGTTCGCTTCTGCTTCACTTGCAACGTTCAATAAGAAGCTCTTTGCTATGATCGATGGGAAGCCATCAGCGGACGAGGAAGATGATCTTCCTACAGTTGCATTTGGAAATCTGGAGGACCCGTTAGATGATGACAGCACAGAAGACAAGGAAGAGGTATAATTTAGGCCATTCTATCTACGTCTTTACTTTCTTTATTGCCCGAGATGCTTCCTTTTCCTTCAATCGACGTCCGTTGAGCTCGCGATCATACCGTGAAATTTCTTCATACAGCAAGGACGCCCACTCCAACTCCCATTCTTCAGTTTCGTTAAGTAGTTTGGTGATCGAATTTGGTGATGAAATTGATTTTGGTGGGGCACGTACAAGAGTGCGGCGCTGAGGCAATGAGAGAATGTCGTAAATGGCTCGTACTCCATGAAGCAGGTCCTGTTTGCTGGCGGCCTCCAACCAAGCAATAATAAGAGTGTCCAGCTCCTTTCGATCCTTCGTTGCACGGTATGGAGTTGCCTTTTTGCGCTTCGGTAGACCTACCGGTGGATCGCCCACAAAGAGGTCGCCTGGTAAAAAGTCAGCGAGATCGAAAACATCGTCCTCGTGTCGATCACAGCAAAACTCTGTGTTATAATGCAAAGCTTAAAAAAATGTCACGATAGTTCGGTGAAAGAAAGAACAAAATGACTGTGCCTGTTGCTGATGTGTCGTTCAAGTATCCAGCAAAGAACATCCGCAAACACCGTTTGCATTGAATGAGCTGAACACATGCATATGAGGCACGCTCACGAATGTTTGCTGTAGGCTTGAGTGATGTGCGTGGCCGATCGGGATCATCGAGGTCACCCAGAAAGGTCTCGAGAGATATACCCAGTGCCCATGTCTCATAGAAAATCACAAACAAACCCTTGTCTCCCTCCCGTCGCCCAACTCGCCCTCCCCTTTGAAGGACCTCGGTGACGTTACTGGGTAAACCTGCAGTGCAAACTATTTTTACATCCGGAAAATCTACGCCCTGTGAATCAATGTCAGCCTTGTGCAACACCGTAATATGTACCATACCACAGATTGGCCCTGTGTTGCACAAAGAATTCTGCAAGCTCCATCTTCCTCCGTAAACGCCGAATGAACATGTTGAAGGTAAGCATCCGACATTCCGCTGTGGTAGTGACGCACGATACCCTTTCCGCGAAGTTCAGGAGGAAGCTGATTGTCCAGATGCTGTGCAACAGAAGTCGTGAGGTCCTTCTTGTCGAAGAAGAGAAGCACTCGAGGCTGCGAAGCGATCAGAAAAGGCTTCACGAGGAAGCACTCATAGTTTCGAGCATCTTCAATGCTGGAAACACGGTGTGTTGCATAGATAGTATTGGGGCGGTTTGCAGAGAGGCGAATTGTTATGTAGTTTGGACGGAGAACTTTCGACTCGACGGTCTTGAGGATGTGAGGTGGGAATGTTGCCGACATTACTTGCCACGAAATTGACTGTGGAAGGAGCGCCTTCAGTTCATCGAGTTGCCCCCAGGCTGGCCGAAATGCTTTGTTGCCATGGAGCGGAAGTCCAGCCGTGTGAATAAAATGAGCCTCGTCAACATGGATGCGCTTGACACGGCATTGAAAATGTTTGTTTCGGATAAGAAGTGCAAGCCGAGGATAATGGCCTTCTGGTGTCTTGAATAACTGCTCGACGGTGGTGATGATGTGTTGGGCACTTCCGGGAACTCGAGATTTCATGTCGTGTACGTTCTCCTGCCACGAAAAGTTAGGCTGGAGCCGATCTCTCAATTACTTGCACTTACATTCCAGTATGCATCGTCACGCGGTGTTTCGTCATTGATAGCAATCGTGGGGATGTGATATCTTGTATTGAAGTCATTTTCCTGAGTGATTTGAAGGCGCTTGAGAGGTGATATCGTGAGAGAAATGGAATGGTCATTTGGATTGTCAAGAAGCAGAGGAAGAACAATTGCCAGAGTCTTTCCACTGCCAGTCCCTGCATCAAACATAGAGTCCCTGCCAGCATTGGATGCAAGGAAGGCCCTGAGTTGATGCTCTCGAGGTACTTGCTGAGTAGCTGTCACGGTCCATGTCAGGAGGCAAGCCCGGTATGCTGCAGTTCTCTCGTGATTATCCTCAAGCTGTTCGAGATATGCCGTTGGGAGTCTTGATGATGGTATTGTTGTTGGGAGAAGCTGGTCTATTTCACTTGCAGGTAGTGTTCGTATATGATTCAGGCGAGATTCCAGCCGAGTTGGTACGTGAAAGACGGGCATCGTCGTCGTCGCGTCCAAGTCGCGTCGTGGAAAGTAATTTATCCCTTCTGTCTCTTTTGGGTCATATACCCGAAGTGGTAGATAGGATCATTCCGAATCTATTTCTATTCTCTTGGCGATCATAGTGTCGTGTACCAGTAATTCAAACTCAGCTTTCCCGGTCCCTCTATCGAGGGTTTACACTCATAGAGGGAACGGTCACCGGTCTAATCTTCATCTTCATCATCTCTAATTCTGTCTTCTGATGATAACGTGCCGGGGCCCTCTATCTGCACAACATCCCCCGTCTCTGAGTCCCATCGAGCTATTAGCCCCACCCGGAACACGACCATTTTATGCCCAATCAATTTGAGCAGTTGGGCTTGCTCGGCTGTCAACGCTTTGCCTTTTTGGCACAGCTTGTGTGCGCTGGTCAGCGTCGGAACACCTTTGTTCATGGACGTCGTCAGACCCAGTTTTCGTAATTGAGGTTCTTCATTGTGGGGAAATGGTTCTGGAGGGTCTGAATGGTGTCGCATCACAGGCCCAACTGGGAGAATAACGGTCCGGCTTGCGATGTTGCCTGTCCGCGCGAAGTCCGGTTGTCTGAAGTCAACGAACCAGTCTATGACCTCTTGTGGTGGCGTATCTGTGAATAGCACGCCCACTTGGCCTTTTATTTGCTAAGTCCTCGAATTAGTGTGATTATGGAAACATAATCATGGGACGCACCTTAGCAAGTTTGTGTATCCCCGCACGATGCTCTTCCTCCGGGGTTGCTCCCAGAGCTTTTGCCATGACTGCACTCCGTCCAAAAAATATCCGTGCAGAGCTTTATTGAAAGATTCAAAACGTTGCGACCCCACAAAAAAGTGATCGACGTACTCTTTCCAAAGTTTTCGTACAGTCTTGAGATGTGCATTTCGCATGGATCCCACCTCAAATAGCCAGCAGTACCTCCACTTCTCAGAGTTCTCTTGGAGCTGGTGACAAGCCGATCGTGAGCAAGGAATATGTTTCCTGAGGAAGTTTGGCCACGAACCTCCTTCATCATGGCATTTTTCTGCTCTTTGGTTTTTTTGGCGACCTTCGTCAGGGAAACTGTATTGGATTCAATATCGCTTGACTTGATAGCAGCTCAGATCATACTCACCGAGCTTTGCGCGCTTTGATCTGGGCATGGTCGTTTGTGAACAGAAGAAATTAGAAGTCCGCCAAAAAATATCGCTTCGCCGATCATCATCCTGTACCAAATCTAACATGATAACCGCGTCTGAACTGAGGACTTTGGAGGAATCCCTCATCAACAAATCTGGGACTGTTCCCCTACATACTAGATTCAGGGCTTTGTTCACACTGAAGGCCCTCAAAAACGAAGATGCTGTACGAATCATATCCGCAGGTCCGCCAAACTGGATCATTGATGCGTTTTGTGGATTAATGAAGTTGTGATATAGGTTTTGAGGATTCATCTGCGCTGTTAAAACATGAACTCGCCTACTGTCTTGGACAGATCAAACTAGAATCGGCTCTTCCGGCTCTTGAGAAGATACTTCGAAATAGATCAGAGGATCCTATGGTTAGACACGAGGTATGTCGCAGGGTCTTGAGAAGGCTTATAATGAAATGTCGATATTATAAAAACAGGCAGCAGAAGCTATGGGAGCTATATCTGCGTCTTCATCGGTGCCCATCCTTAAAGAATATCTCTCCGATGATGAAAGAAGTGTTCGAGAAACTTGTGAAATCGCAATTGCAAAAATCGAATGGGACAATTCTGAAGAGGGTCAAAGGCACAGGCAAGATCTGAAAGAATCCTTCCCGTACGTATAATTCAACTGTCCAGTAAAAGTGAAGATTCTGATATTGTCGCTCAGACTTTACACATCGATTGATCCCGCCCCCGCGACGTCAGGCCTTCTCTTAGGAACTCCAAAACCTGACGACGTTTCGGAGAGCAGTGTCTTGGACCTCCAGTCTAGGCTGCTGAATACAGAACTCTCCTTGTTTGAGAGATATCGAGCAATGTTTGCTCTTCGTAACATCGGTACTCCCGCTGCAGTTGATGCCCTGGCTTCTGGCTTTTCCGATGGCAGCGCGTTGTTCAAGTACTGACCCAGTTGTATCCTGTATTTGTCTTGGGTTCACTCACCGTTCTCGTAGGCACGAAATTGCTTTCATCTTCGGTCAACTCCTCTCTCCACATTCAATACCCTCACTCTTGGAGGTCTTGCGCAACACAAGTGAATCAGAAATGGTACGCCATGAAGCAGCGGAAGCTTTAGGAGGTATTGCAACACCGGAGGTTCTCCCTCATCTGAAGGAATGGATGAACAGGGAAGACGCTCCAAGGGTTGTTCGGGAGAGCTGCCAGATTGCCGTTGACATGTGGGAGGTGCGTAGAATGTCAGCCGCTAAAGGATATCATTCACCCCAATCTCTCAGCATGAAAACTCGGATGAATTTCAGTATGCAAATGGCCTCGGGCAGGCCACACCAATCACAGTTATTGGTGCTTAATATTAATTGTAAGACTACTTATGTCACCTTTAGGTTGTATCACAGATGAATTAACAGTGTATTACGATAAATCTTACCATGCGATGTGATTACATGTGAAGCCATTCAACAGGGAGTACGGTTTACTGGTCGGTCTTTTGAATCTTTCCATCTGATCCAAAAATAGGCTACGCGTATCACGTGAGAGGACATCAGAATTTTTGTCCATGGAGGTCCTCTCCATTGCTTCCCCTCAGCAGCAACCTCCAAGTTATATCTTCGAAGAATCCATGCCTTTGGATGGGCACTCGTATCTAGTATCACAAGGATGGGCTGGAAAAGGCACAGGCCTTCGTCATGGAGCCATCAGTAGACCCCTTGCCATCCCTCAAAAGAAGAATTTGGCTGGACTGGGAAAGGACCGGGATGAATCGTTCCCGTTTTGGGATCAGTGAGCCAATTTACTTCAGACGGGTAGAGATGCTGGAAATGACATTGTCAGTCTCTTCTCAGCAGCGGCGAAGTCAATTCAGCTTAAAGTAACAAGCGACGACGACGATGAGGTATACAGGCTTCTTCCACCTACAATAGTCCTATTCCATACTGATAGGACATAAGTCTGATGCAGATTCCGCTACGCTCGTGTTCAAACGTACAGAGACAGGTATACTATCCAATCGTCGACCAGTAACGGGAATCTCTTCCACCACCTCTGGTACATATACCCCGGACGCGATCAATGAGACACCTCGATCCAGCTTGCTTACCATCGCGAAACGAGATGCTGCGAAACGTGGTCTCTACGCCAGATTCTATCGTGGACCTGTTCTAGGTCCCGATACCGACGATATACCCAGTGTCATAGCTAAGTCTGCCTGTACTTCCATGGAGTTCGTGACGGTGCATGAATCCGTGGAGGTCACGGTTACGGATGAAAGATCCAAGAAGCGACGCAAAAGGGATAATTCTGATGACGACAACCCCAAAGGAAAATCAAGCAAAAAACGACCGGTGGCCGATGGAGGTGACATGGAGCGAAAGCTGCGCAAAAGAGAAAAGAAGGAAGCTAAGGAGCTGCGAAGGAAGGAGAGAAGAGAAGCTAAGGAGAAGCGAAAGCAGGAAAAGGAGTTAAAGGCGGTCCAAACCGCAGGTATCGTGACAGCAGAGGCAGCAGAGCATTCGGACAAGGAGGAATCGGAGAAACTGGCGAAGAAGCAGAGAAAGAAGCGGAAAAAGGAACTAGGGAATCCAAAAGAGGACGTCAATGTACTGGTCCCTGGGGACGCTGCGGTCGCGGGGAAAGAGAAGAGAAAGAGAAAGAAGCCGAAGGACATGACGAAGGATTTCCATTTGACCGAGGACAAAAATCCGCTCATTGCAACTCCGGATTCTGAGAATGGTCAGGGTGAAATGAGAAGTCAAAAAGAATCGAAGTGTTTGGATGGTGATGCCTTGCAACAGCCCAGAAAGAAGCGGAAGCGAAAGGACATATCGTCATAACGAGATGTGAGTGGGTGGGATCACCAATTATACCCTCTTTCATTGATATAGATACATGCATGGGTACATAATTGTTTCGTCGCTCCAAAATGTATTACGGTTTTTACAGGCTGAAGTCTAAATTGCACTTCTGAAGAAAAGAAAATGAGAAGGTAAGTCAAAAGAGGGTGTGGCAGTAAATTGGTGAAAAGCGTGCATCGTCGTGGTATTTTCATGCGTTTGTACTCCTCCACGCACTCTGCATGGCGATTCGTCTGGCCTGTAATACAATGCATTAGCTAGTTATATAAGCATAATTATAATGCAATGATCGCCTACCTGATCGAGAGAGATGGAGCTTTCTCGAAGTTCGACGCGCTGCCTCCCGTCATCATCTTCATCTTCCTCTTCGTCAAACGATGCTCTGGGTGCGCCACCTCGGATACCTCCAAACGCAGCCTTCCCACCAGCCAACGAGAATGGTGTTGAAGCAACAGCAGTTCCAAACACGCTGGCTGTCGCTGGAGCACCGAATGCTGCGAAGTCCGTCACAACCTTACGAGGAGGCGAGCCGGGCACAAAAGCTTTCGGCGAAGATGGTGCCTTCACAGGTGAAGTACGTGGTGGCGTTCCGTACGAAGAACTGTAAGAACTTCGGTTAAATGATTGGCGGGCTTGTAGGTATTTGTCTGTGAAGCGGGTCCCGTGTACCTTCGGAAAGAGTTCCAATTAGAGATTGGCCTGTAACGAGGATAAAAGATAATTTACCCTCTTCAATAAGGGGCGAGCTTCTGCTAAAGATGGAGCCTGGGTGAACACAGCGACATTATGCCGCGCCTCTTCAGAATCCTTGTAGATGCTTTCAATGACCACTTTTTTCGTGCTCTCGTTGCGAAGAAGCAGTTTTTCATGCAACTCTCGGGCGACGTCGTCCACGCTTTCATTGTTACCAAGTATTCTTGAAGCTACCGCGTGACCAACTTCGCGGACAAGGCGTTCCATGTCAAGGTTCTCCAGGACGCTGGCGACGATGGCGTGGGCGAGCAGATCTGCTGTTGTCAGTGGTAGCATCAAGCCAGACGTTATGTCCGTGATGGCCTTGTAGAAATCGGTAGCGTACTGATACAGTACTGAGATGGAAGAACAAAACCAATTGGGAGCAACTTACTGAGTAACCACTAAGCGCAGGCTCGCAAGCAACGAAGAACTGAGTGGTTGATGAGGGCATGACATAAAGAGCTCCACAATAATGCCCTTACCAGAGGTATCCCGCGACTGGCCATTTGCCGTGCAAGCTGTAAAGGATCATATCCGTCGGGAGAGCCTTCATCGAATCCTAGATCTCCAATAAGCACCGTTAGAGAAAGGCTGGGATGTCCCACTGACCGTCACCATATTCTCCTATTCCATGTGGTGGAGCATCCGCTATAAGCACGATCATCTTACTGGCATTCTCTCTCCAATCCATGCTCAGCGCCTCCGCCATGGCCGCAGTCACCGCCTCTGGTCCATCTCCTCCGCCGGACGCATACAAACCGGACAGATCCTTGTGCACTTTGCTGATGTCCGATGAGAAGCCAAAATTCTTGGTGACATAGGTATGGTCTTGTGGAGGATGATCACGGAAAGCGACTAAACCGACACGCAGATCTTCTGGACTCTGCAGCTTCCCTGACTCAAAAATGTGTGCACAAATTTGCTCGATGTTTTTGGTTGCAGACGAGATGTAGCTGCCCTGGCTTCCGGTACAATCCTGGATGAACACCAAGTCACTTCAGATGAAGAACGATTAGATTGAGAGGAGTTGAGCTGGAAATGGGGGTTCTCACAGCATCCTGTGTCCCTCATCGATTGCGCTCACTGGCTGCCCGCCGTACTGCTGCTGGTAGCCATTGAGAGGCGGCTGGGAGGTGGCCCCACCGAAATCCATATCTTCATCCATGATGTGACTCAATTCAGTATGCTGTGGTGGTTGTTGTTCGAGTTTCAAATTCGGCCCCTATAAGTGCGCGTCAATGGCTTGCGAGGTACAATAGATTCTTCAGATGTGAATGGGAAAGTCAAGTAGACGGTCGTGAAGGAAACTGGAGACGATCGATGGTCAGAATTGAATGTCCCAACGCCTCCGAAAGCTTTAAATGTAAGGCGCAGGGCAGTCCAGCACGAGTTTGCAATGATGCTAGATTCGGATCTTACACATCGCATCTCGGATTTTTCCAACTCAGCTCCAGCTCTGCAGACCTCTATAGTCTAAGTGCTTATACAACGTTTGCTATCTCCTTCCTCCAAAGAGCCAGCTAGCCCAGTATGATCCCCACCCAGTCAGACCTGGCCCTCCAGGTCGATACAGTGTCCGGTAAAGCATGATCAGACCAGCTGTAAATCCACCCAGAACCGCCGTCAGAGTGACATACATCCTTAGCCTCGCTGCAGCAGTCATCGCACGGTCTGCACCACCTGGTATTGAGTTTTGCCTGAAATACTTGCTGTAAGTAATCGAGACCATCGTAAGATCATCACAACGTACGGGTTCATGGCGATTTTGCAGATCTCGTGGAAAACATCTGCAGTCTGGCCAGTTTTTACGCTGACTGCGACTGGTACCGGCAGACCTAACCGTCGGCAGTAAACATCTGGCTGTACTTCGTGTCGCTAGACAGATAGTGAGTCGTGCCCCATTTAAGAAAAATGAATCGGTACTACCTGTAGAGCAAGGTCCAGGTCAGATTTTGTTGCAACAAAGAGCGTTGGTATATGATCGAGACTGTATTGTTGCTGTTCGAATGGATGAGACAGAGAGCATTGGAAACACAGCTAGAAGAGCTCACCCGTAGATTGCTAATGTACGAGAAAGAGTTTGTGTCACTGGAGTCATGGACATAGACAATGACATCGACGTTGTCGGTTTTCTTGGAATTCCGGAGGGCCTCTGCTTCGTATCTCGACCCAAACTCTTGCAGCTATGTTGTAAATGGTTCAATGTCTAGTGAAGTGGGTACGACTGTGCAGAACGTACGACGAGATACTTCTCACACCCATCAATATCCACCGAATTCACCACACTGATCATCTTGCTCGTGGGTTCATACACATCACTAAATGGCTTGCCGGCGAATGACCTTAGTAATGATGTCTTTCCCGATCCCGCCGCCCCAATGACATATGAGAGAAATACGTTTCTGGTCACTTTTCCTTTGCGTCTGTCGGCTTTGCGAGGTCGCGTTACTTGCAATGCCCCTGTGCGAGGTTCTTCTGGATACCCCAGGTATGCAAGATACGCTAAGGTCGTTTTATGATCAAGAAGTGTGGTCATGCTGGTCGGCAGATTAAGCAAACAAAGAAAATCAATAACTGGTGAGGCGCACCTCCATTGAGCCAACCAACCCTGTAATGTCACCGCACCTGCATCGTCTGAAAGTGTCGTGTCGGGGAAATTTTGTGAGGCCCAAGGGTTTCCAGGCGATGTACTAAATACTTCCTCCAACTCGGCTGATTTCAGTGCGCCATCTTGATCCTACAAACAAGTCAGGACACCACAACGCCTTCAGTGAGGTCAAGACTAACCTTGTCAAAAGTTTCGAAGATATCTGTAAAGAATTGGTATCCAAGTGGGCTTAGTTCGACAGAGCAATCGGGTGGCACGTCAAATCTGAAGGAGATTTCAGCTGAGATACATAAAAAAGATGCATAAAACCAACTTCGGTGACAAGAAAGCTTCCGTCAGCCGTAGATCCTCTGCATAACCAAACTTTCGAAGAACGGTCCAAGTCGTCTCTAAACGACCTCGCTGAATAAAAATGGTGTGGAGATACAGAAATCCGGCTTCCGTCAGACCGCCATCCCGGACCCCGCCCTCTGCATGTTCTTGCACCATTTCTTTGATCCCTTCCAGCTCTTGAAGTTGCAAGGGCGCGTCGAAACATTTCCGCTGGCAATTGATATTTGTTAAATGGCCAAATGATGTAATTGGTGGTAACCGACTTGGAATTCATTTAACTCAGAGGCATCCAAGATGCCGTCCTTGTTTGTATCGCAGAGCTTGAAGATCCGCTTTAGGGCCGCCACGCAGGCTGGCTTCAAGACCTTCGGGAACTGTGAGACGTTGGGTCTTAAAATGTGAAGGGACGCGTACATGATCTCGAGAATCATACAGCGGTGCTGTTGGATGCAAAACGGCCTTCTGTGCAAAGTAGAATACTTCGGACACGTTGAGTGGTGTCTTCGCTGAACATTCTACACATGTCTCCACTTCCTAAAACAACAGTCATTAATCAATCGAACACGAGTAAACATCCGAGCGGCAGGACCTTGAACTCGTTCATGATAGGAATAATTTCATCTTCCAATGCTTCATTGGTCACCTGTCCACCACGCAAGTCGATTTTGTTGCCGACCAAGATGACAGGCACCTGTATGCAATGCTGAGCGTGTGCTAGAAGCAGGTAAGGCGCAAATTTACGTTGACACCTAGTTGTCGAAAGTGGGGCAACCAATACGTAGGAATCCGATCAAACGAGTGAGGGTTGTCGATTGCATACACCACACAAATGACATGCGCTTTCCGGATTTCGGACTCTAAATGGGATCGATCCTGGGGTCCAGCTGGGGGGCTGTTTATGAGTCTGAATCAAGGGAGAAGTATTATGTGGCCAGCGCACCTCCTGAGTCGACAATATATGTAGTAACGTTCTCCGGAGTGACTTCGGGTGGAATGGTAACCTCGGGAACGATGTGTTGGACCTGAAGACGCCACGTCTCAGACACAGTAGAGTATGACAGAGGTTCAACGTACATGGGCAACGAAGGATTCCTTGATTAAAGAGGTAACGATAGTGCTTTTGCCGACGCCCTCTGAAATAAGGAAACAGTGTACTCGTAAGATATATTAGAATCGGATATAGAAGGGATGTCTGACCGTCGCCGACAAGAAGGATGCGCACATCTCGCCGCATAGCCCTTTAACACAGCTTAGATGCGCGGATAGATGACAGAGTCGGCCAAGAACGCCGGAAAGAGGTGATGGTAGGTTGTGTATGGCGGCAACATTTGGGAAAGCATATGTGATCACGTGACTATCGGTGTGCAGACGCGTAATTTCCGAACTCCGTTGCCCGCGCACCGAAGTCACTTTGCATCCAACTTGCATCGGTCCTTCAGTACTCAGTACTCAGTCCGAAGTTGTCAACCAACGTTGCTAGGACAAATTGTTTTAAAAGCCTGGCAAGTACGGCCTCAGCATAACCCATATATCGCCATGCTACTCACGACACTTCCTCATGACATTCTCATCCTGGTCCTCCAGCATCTCCCAGTTCAGGGACTTGCGTCACTGTCAACAACTTGCAGGTCGCTGCATGATCTGGTTGGTCTTGATGCATGCGATATTTAAAGTACCTGCATCTGATCAAAAGACTAGGTCACAGAATTCGGTTGGAAAGGACATCTACGCATCAATCCTCGGCCGTCGTACAGCCTCTCGCGAGCAAGGGCACATTGGTCGCCGAGAGCCCAGGTGCGCTATGACGTCCTTACGGATTGCGCATGGTCACGTTCAGAATTTATCGCGCGTCCTCTCTCTCGGCCATGGCCTGGCAAAATGCAACCCATTTTAGCCATGAATTCTTCGAGATTAGTGGTTGCTGCAGGTCCTAGCATCTACTCATACAAATTCGGTGATTCCAAGGGCGATGAATCCCCTCCTTTGTCACTAGAAGGCTTTTTCTCATTCACTCGACCTCACGGCAGACAAAGTGACATCACAGCCATCACTTTCATTGATGATGGTGGTCTCGATCAGACGCTTCACGTTGGATTCCAAGATGGCCGAGTTCAACGCGTTACTTTGGATCCTCCATCGCCCAATGCTCCAGCAGGAACCATTCTTCGATTTACATCATCTGCTACTTCTGAGCTGCGTGATGGAGACTTTCTCGAAAGTCTGACTTCGGAGCGAAACCTCCTTTTGTCATTATCGTCGAGTGGTTCTGCAACCCTTACCGACTTGCACAAGCCTACTTCTCCTCCCTCTACCATATCATTAGATGCACGGAGCTGGGCGTCCCATATGTGTCTGCATGCCTCTGGTCCATATGCTGCTTTCGGCACCTCATCTTTGTATCCTTTAAGGGTTCACTCGATCACGGATGACCAGCTTATGCCAACGCCTTCTGCAATCCTTTACTCTACCACAAGCTCAAACACGTCCTATCAATCGTCCTCTTCCGCGGTTTATGGAATTTCACAGGGGCCGGTTGCATCTCCGTGGGGTGCGTCGCCCCAAATCCTTGTGGCAGGATGGTTCGATGGTCAAGTATGCTGCTACGACCTGCGGTCATCCTCCCGCATAGCGGCCGGGTCAGGCCCCGGTCCAGTTCCCCTTCGTCCAGTGCTCTCATTGGCCGATCCTCTTCAGTTAGAGTCGATCTATTCTGTGTCTTGTGGCGGTGGCTCGGCGAGCCACATAGCCGCTGGATCGGCGCGTCATAGCGTCGTCTCCTTCTGGGATGTACGATCTCCCAGAACCGGGTGGAGTGTCCATGCGCCGGGCAATGACCGCTCCCCCGTATATTCTATCATCCTGGAAAGCTCGCGTTTGTTTGGGGCGACTCAAAATCGACCTTTTGTGTACGACTTCGTAAGTGTTACTTTTAAGATGTCTAGGTGCCCTCTAATTGCTTGTATCAGGGTCCAGGAGTGACCTCATCGACCTATCCGAGTCTTCCTGAAGCTCGAGGAATAGACGGACTGAAGAGGAAGAAAGGTTCCATTATTGGCTACTACGTCACGAAGTATCCTCACACAACCCGTATATCCACGGACCGCTACGAACGAGAGTTGAGAACTATTTAATACTAATGGTACTTCGTTAACCAACACAGACACCTCTCGAATATGATTATAGATGATTAAGTGTCCATGGATGTACTAGTACAAACAAAACGAACCGAAACAGCAATAAATGTAGTTGTGATGAGAGATGCAATGGGGTGGATGATCGTATGGAAACAAAAACAATAAATGTTAGGCAGAGAAACAAAACAAGTGGTAGAGATGTTAGAGAGAGAAATTCCTAAGATATAGCGAGTGTGTAGGGTCCCAATAGATCGGCGGTGATACAACGATATTTAATCATGACGGGGTTGTGGCGGACTGGGATCGAGTGGCCCAGTTAAAGAGCTGCCGCATGTCACCCGCTGGCACATTATCGGCGGGTTGTCTCGGTTCGACCAGCAGACTAATAGTTCCAATTGAGAACTTGGCTATTTGGAAGAAGCATTCAAACGTACCTTCGACGGTAAAGATCCTGAAGGTCTCCATGATGGCGGGAATTTTCAAAGGCAACAGTCAGATATTCTTGGACTTCGGGGATTGCCTTGAGATTGTACGGAACTTGGAAGCGTTGCATGTCTGTCGTCTGCTGGTAAGAAGAGAAAGTTGATAACGAGCGATTACAATGTACCTTGAACAATGCGAGCCAGTTTATGGTATTTATTGAAGTTAAGAAGCTTCTTTCCCGGAGTATGCGGTGACGCTCGATGTGAAGGATTACCCTCACGGCAGAAAGTCACATCGGTCAAGTAAAGGCCTAGAGTCATCAAAATGTTAGTATGATTCTAATAAAAGTACGCAGATTGATAGGTACCCAGGAAGGGAACGGCTGGAGGGGCAGTGTTTCGAAGTTTCGACCGATACTCGTGGTAATTGCGGCTGTGATCAGCCAATCTCCTCAGAGACTCCAATTGCGACTTGTACTTCTGCGGAAGACCCTGAAATTGATAAACTGGTAAGAAAAAAACTCCTAAGATTACGAGGAAAGGCTATATTTGACTCACCGACCACGTTTGATGGAGCCGGGAGATGGTAGACGAATCTAGTGCGGCCAGCATTGATCGCGGAGTGCTATAGTTGTGTAATGATGTACATCGCTGTACAAGTGGGTGGTCAGAACGACGGGATGTCCTCAAAAGATGACAAGCTCACATCAGCAACTTTGATGAAAAATTTGATCAACAAAGTACGTTTCTTAATATCTGGCTCATTGAGAATGCTTTCTGCCACCCAGCCAGTAATGACCGTGCTCAACGAAGAGACAGCTCTAACATTCACCGGAGGCTTCACACCCTCGGACCCTGTTTCCAATATCTCCTCTGGTTGAATGGCACAGTACAGGTTGCACTCCATGATAGTCAGCTGCCGCGCCAATTCCACTGCATCGAAATCGGTGACAGAAATGGACGGAAACTCCTTCTTCCGCAATGCAACCAGGAGGGTCTTCGTCATCGTCGGCCGGGGGACTTCCGATGTCAGCAGAATGGCGGACGGGGGATTAATGGACATCCCAGGATCACGAGTGCGGTCTCCCTTGGGGCTGATAGTGAAGTCCGTCGTCTGTCGCCGAAGGGTGATCAACTCCAGAATTCGTTGAGCCGGGCCGGGAAAGAGGGCAGCCAATCCATCTCGAGTGAACGTCGTCAATGACGGGAGCGCAGGATCATCAACTCCTGGATGCCAGTAAAGCTCGACCCACGATTTGATGAAGTTCGACACGCGTAACCTAACAGGTATGCCTTTCCGTTGTTGCCATAGTTGAATGTCTGCATCTGTGATACCTTTCGGAGGAACGAGGTTATATCGAGCAATGATAGCATCCACGAGTTCAATCGGCGTCGAGAACATACGGAACGTAAGGAAGAACACAGCCGAAAATGCGGGGTCGACAAGACTGTCGTGAGGAGTCATCTTCTCTACCAACACGTCCAAGGTAGCACCGACGAGATGACCATCGGTGTTGTATGCGACGTCATCCAACGCATAATCATGACACATGATCCATGCCAACGGGTTGGGAGCGACACCCTCCTGTATTGTGTCCAGAGGCACGGATGGTAAATCTCCATGGAACAGTTTCTCTTCCGACCGCCCATGACTGCGGACGCTGCCCTCCCAAGTTGTTCCATCCTCATCTGTGCGAGAAAATGATGAGGGGGATGGAAGATCCGGGTCGACGGGGGAACGAGATAAATTGGAAAGGTGTGGAGGCTGGTGCTTGCTGCCTTCGTCAGGAGAGGTGGCATCGGTGTCATCGGATCGCATGGAAGAGGATTTGGAAATGATGCTGTTTTCGGACCCAGAGGATATGTCTCGCAGTTTGCGGACAGGCGAGCGCGTTACGCCTTGGATGGTCAGATCCTCGTCGTCAACACCATGCGATTTATAGCCGTGCAACGTGCTCATACTCGGGGACTTCATGAACGGTAGCCTGGAGAATTTGCTAGGGCTGATGGGTTGTGGGATACCATCTCCGATGGTAGGAAGATTGAGTATGAACGGCCTGTCGCCCACATTCCGGTTCAAACAAACCTTGACAGCCGCGACACAATCAGCGCCTGCTTTCAGAGCGTTCGTTGCCGACCGTAGCAGGGCCTGCTTCTCCTCTTCGTCGTCGGTCAACGGGGAAGGGACGGATACTGTGAGGAGCCGAACCGATTCTGCGAGAGAACTAGTGACGTTATACAACCCCTCTTTGGCAAATTTTAGGTTACCGAGTCTCTGTGGTGGAACATCGGGATGGTGCATGACCGCCTCAACGATTGCCAGCAGTTTGCACACCATTTCGACAATTTCCCTGACCAGATCGTAAAGATGTCCAGTGCTTGAGGCATGCGAGGTACGAGAATGAGAATGGGCATGTCCAATGAAGGCAGCGATGGTGGAAAGATACTGGTCGTGAGTATATCGAAGGGCTTCCATTACCTGAGCGGCTGTCGAGGGCCCACAGGGAAATGGTGGTGCTGGATGTGCGGATTCCTGGGACGAAAAGGATGATGATGAAGATGTGCTACTGACCGACATGAGACCTTGTTTATGTCGACTAACGGCACGCCGCTGAAGATAATGATCTTGCTTCGCTTGACCAGCCGATGGACGGTTTGGTAATAGAGGCATGGAATCAATGTCTTCTTCCGTGGGCGGTATCGCTTGATTTCGCAAGTCGCCCATGCTCTTGGCACGCAGAGCAGAACCTGCTGTGGCCATTATTTCGAGCGCCTGTTCGCGTTGTCGATTCTGAGTAGGAGTACGGCCATCGGGAGAATCTACACCGTAAGTTATTGGAGGAGTGTCAAACGATGTGTCCTGATTACTCCACGGTTGACCTTCGGTATCTGTGGACCCTCCTGATGACCCAATCGACTGGCGCTGGTTGGGAAGCTCGATACCGCACTGCACAGCAACAACCAAAAACCTGCGCACATGAGCAAACACCTGCCCCGCAAGGCGAAGCATGGTCTCCACTTCGAGTTCCTGTTTGTGTCGATCTGTGTTCGCCTCTGACGCCTTTTTTGCCTGAGCGACTAGGGCTGCGAGAATAGACAAAATCCGCCGTCGTTCGTGTGCCAGTAGTGGATATCGCTGCAGTATCGGAGCATCGCGTACAAGAGTTTCCGTAGCTGACAAGATGCTTCGGACGCATGAAATGATATATGCTGTGGAAGGTGGAAAATGAGGGGTCCTATTGGCGCGTACTGCAGTCTGCAATAGGGACAGTCCGTGTAGAAGCGGAACCATGAGGGCTGGACAATACGAATCAATCTCCTGTCCAGCAGCATGAGGAGTAGTAGCAGGTTGTTGGTGTGGAACATCATGAGATGTAGTAGTCGCCCACGAAACTGTCGATGCAGTTGACATCGAAGGTGAGTGGCCTCGTCTCTGCTGAAGTGAATACGGATAAGATGACAAACCAAAGTTTAGAGGACTTACGAGATGATTGGCCGGAAGCTCTTCCTCCGTTAAAGAACTTACATCTGCATTCACGTAATTGCTAGGGAACCATCCTCGCCGACCATCAAGTTCACCATCCCACCATCCACTGTTGTCTCTGTTCAAAACATGGATAACCTGGCCAGCACGAAACGATAGACACGTCGCATTTCCATGTTGTGGACTGTAATCATGCATGGCCAAAACATATTCCGTTCCCAGGCGTACCGTCTCGTCGATTACGGGGCTTGCGGGGCTTGAAGAACGGGATCGCGTGACTGGGGTATAGGAATGAGATGTGGTGGGTATTTGGAGGGAAGATGTCGATGCATTTGGATTGGTCGAGGATGTAACGGGGGAAACTATTGACAATGAAGATGAAGTCGATGAAATTGAGGTGCTCCGGAGTCGTTGAGCGGCACCAAGAGAGCTAACCCTAGGGACAGGCAGCGGAGACCGACCCCGAACAGGCAGCGTGCTTGAGGACGATGCGACATTGGCGGGGGTGGTATCGATTTGAAGGCGATTCGAATACATGAATAAAGCACTGGGCTATGCCCTTTCTGAGAGAGAAAGAAGAGTGAGATTAGTGATGAAACAGAAAGCTTAAGCTAAGGGCCATAGGCGTATGAAATTTAATTGACTTACTGCGTCTAGGCCAGTAACCAAAGCTCTCCCGTGGATGCAATGAAATCAGTAAAGATGTTGAAGGGCGTGATCGCGCGTGGCGATAATGCAAATCGAGGCGGGCGGTACACAGAAATGGCGTGTATGGGCTTGTCCGATGAATGGTCTCGCGTCCAGGCAAAAGTAAGGCCAGAAAAATGAACCTGACGCGAAATGAGGCGACCGATAAGAGATACAAAGGAGACTGAACGCGAAATTGGTGCAGCTCGGCCCAAAAGAAAGAATGCAAAAAGAAGGAGACTATACCACGAGGACCTTCGTCGCTGGAGCACCTATGCTACCGCCAATATCCAGGGGGACTCGGTCTTTCCAGTTCAACTTGCCATAATAACGCCAAATAACTAAAATATCTCCCATCAACCGCGATACTGCCCGGCCCGTATTTCAATCTTATCTTGTTTTTCACTCGTCGGCCACGCGACACCAAAGTCTATCAGTACGCTAATGAGAGGTTTGCTTGTCTTGGCTTCGTATACTTGTCTCGAAATAGACTAACACTCCAGCGATATCTTTGCTTTTGCGAGTAACTTTTCACAGTATTACCATGCGAACACTGGCGCCAAATTGAAATACAATGCTCACCGTTCCATTGGCTAGACTAGAAATGCATATCTCGACTGCGTCTGGAGCATCGATGAAGGTCTTTGGAATTTTTGGGCAGAAGGTTGAGGGGCCAACTGGGCGGAAGGCATATCATAACCTCCCATCCTGTATCTAAAGTAGATGCCGACGTTCTCTCCCGTCGCCGGTACCGAGCAGCCCATGAGCAGAGTATGTGATCGATCTCCCATGGTACTTCAATTGCAAATCCATTGAGAGCGCAGACCCCATTTTTGGAAGTTGCCGATCCTACGCGTTGGTAAAGCATTCACGTGATGAGAAATTCACAGGCTTCTCCCTTCCCCTCACGTCGATGGCAACGGCGAATGCATCCAAATTGCTCACAGAGTCTTTAGCCTCTCTCTCCAAATCTGCATATCAAGCAGTAAGCATTTACTTATCCCGCAATTGCCTTAGACCGATACAACCCACAGTTCGCGGAAGTCGAGAACCAAGCGCGATCCGAAGTGGCACGGGCCACCGCGGAAGCCCGTGAAGCGCGTATTGAACGCGACCAGGCAGTAGAGGCTCTACATGCATCTCAACTAGAAGGACAAGGATGGAAACAAGAAGTTAGCAGCTGCAAGGCTTCGGTATGTTGCTGGTTGCATCAATTTCAATGTTTGCCCTCAATGTCACGGAATTCTTAGTTACAGCAGGCCGAGATAAGCGTCAGTTACACATCATCCTCTTCAAGTCTAAGAAGCTCACTCCACTCTCCAGATTGCTCACCAAAAAGAAACCATAGCCCAATTACGCCGCGAAGCGAATCAGTGGAAAGACCAATCGCGAAACTGGCAAGAACACTTTCTCCGTGTCGAGCAGGAGAGATGTAGCCTGAGCACGAGAATTGAAGAGTTGGTGGCGGAACGGCTCCAAGTACGTCTTGCCCTACCGTTTCTGGGAGAAGGAGTACTCATTCCCGTGCAAGTGGAGCCGTATATCTGCAACTGTCCCAATTTCCTCAACTCATCACATCGTGGATGTCACTGAACCCGCTTCATCGTCATCGGCGAAGCGCGCCTCCTCATCGCTGAACCAACCGCCAGCTTATAAGTCTGCCCACCCACCAAGTCCTCCGCAAGTCGACTCGCCTTCAACCAGCATCAGTGCTCACAAGTCGAACCGATCAGCCGCAAAACCCGTGAAGATATCCAAGCCTAAAGCTTCATCTTCGTCATCTGGACCATTGCCTCCATACGAAGCAACGACCTTAACACAAACTCCCCGGACACATAAAGTCTCTCCCCGAAGCCCAAGCCACCCGGAACCTCGTCAGACAGTCATTCGGCGGGTGCAGGCGGTGATAAATGTTAAACAAGAAGAGTCAGACGAAGAGTCTGGTGAATCGGAAGCAAAGGATGAGCTTCGCGAGGATGAAGTTGCGGCGCAGCCCTCAAGGTCTGCACGAAGAAAGCGCAGGATTGTACCTCACGACGATGACGAGTATTTGTCTGGCGATGAAAGTATTATAGTTGGAGCAAGAGCCCGCGACTACAGTGACCGCTCTGGTGATGATGAAGACGAGCATGCATCAGACGATGAAGACGATGAGCTGATGATGGGTGCTGAGGTTTGTCCTTCTCCGAGGCCTCTCTGACCCTTGTCGATGCTGACGAATTCCACAGGAGAACCATCACGAGCTTTATGGTACAAGGCGCATCGCGTCCTCCAAGAAAAGCTCCCTTTCTGCCGGGGAATCCCTGTCAGCATCACCCAACAAGAAACGCAAACTTGCTGGGCCGGGCGGACGTGATAAGCCTCCTGTCCGCAGGAAGAACTAGATCGTTATTAGCATCAAGTCTTCCCAATGTTCCCCCTTGTAGCAGCCCATCACTGTATCATTATTCCGTCCATCCCAGTTGTACAAGTAACTTACAATGTTCAATGCGCACCGAGTTTATTCACAATCCGGTGTGATAATAAATTGTACAGTGAGTGTGCAGCCACATATAGTACTCGCTACATACAGTGGTCACATCATTTTGCCACCCCCATACCCTGTCCCAGTCCCAGACCCTCCATGCGATTTCTTGAGGGCGCGACCAGTCGCAAACAGAATACTATCTAGTAGAGATGCAACAGTCAAAACTCCTCCAATAATTGCACATGTTCTAACGGTGGCGTGGGTCAGAAAGTATTCAGAGTTTGAAAGCAAGAACGTACGATGTAACAAAGTGGGCAAAGGATTGTCGTGTATCGGAGTGTACAACCAGGATCGGCGAAATTTCAAAGTTGAAGAACGCGCCTGATAGGGATCACTCTAAGCCATTGAACCACGAAGTTTTTGGCCGAAAAAGAATACCTGGTACACCAGTGACACCGTGCTGGACATGGATGCCTTGAGGCGTGTCACCTTGGGTTCCTTCCGTCAAATCCCTTTCGAAAGAGGTTGCGCTGTATTGATGCGTATTCACCTGACAACATCATGAGAAGACACAAAGGGTATATTCAGCGAGGCTTACGATCTGTCCATCGTAGGTGCGGAACTGTGTCGAGACTACTTTCAGGAAATATTGGAACATGTACAGGGGCTTGTTCGTCTGTAGATTGTAGTGTATTAGAGCACACTTTCGGCAGAAGACAGCTTTAAGCATACCAAGCCGCGAGTCCCATCCAATGGGTCCGCCGCAATTCCAAGGCGCTTCCTCATGGCTCTGCCAGCTTCAGCTTTCCAGTAGTCATATTCGTCGTCGCCTGCATGAAAGGCAGTGAGAAGACTGTTCATAAAGACTGACAGCGCACACACCTTCAAACGCAAAGTGATGAATCTCGTGCGAGAAATCATGGCGCGAACCATCATCGCGGAGATACGGAACCAGTTCGTAGGCATTGCGTGAGTTCGTTTGGAATGAACGACCAGGAGACAAGTGGATGTTTCCAACAACTTTGTTCACACGAATTCGGCCTGAGATATTACATCCTTCGTTTGTCTGTTCCCTCAGCTTGTCTGCCCATCCTTCGTTCTTGCACTTGATATGACTGTGTGTTAACGAATGCCTATGAAACCGAGACCAAAAGCGCTTACCTGTTCAATTGCATCGGGATTGGAGAAACTCCAACCACGATTCACATATGCCGTGCGGACATCCTCGCACGTATTACAGCAGCCACCTTCGGGTTCCAAACCACCATAACAGGAACCACAATAACCTGCCTCCTTCACTTCGTTCATCTTCTCGATGTCATTCTTCAACTCAGCGCTGAAAGAGTTCGGAACCATTACGCCGGACTCGTCCAGCCGCACTTTCAAGATATTATGAGATAGATCTCGTTGAAGTTCCCCGCTGATGTCCATAACATCCAGACTAAGTACTGTTTCAAGAATACACTTTAAATTGTCCCTTGCAATGGCAAAAGCCAAGAACCTGGAACTTACAATAGCATGGTACTCGGGGGAACGTAACGTTCATGTTGACAGTCAACTTCTCGCCTCGACTCTTATCAACGACAATGGATGTGTCAATCGTGATCCTCCGGTAGTCGATGAATTCCATAGTGGTAAATGCAAGGATGATTGCGGCGGAAAGTAAAGTCACTTCAGAAATATGAATCTTAGCACCAGCAAGCGTCAATGATATAGCAGGGCTCACATAAAGCGCCAGTCCGTGTCTTGACTTTCACATCCTCCGTGGTCTAGCAAAACGAGCAAAGCATAAGTCCATGAATTAAATTGGTTGATCGGGGCGAGCGTACCTTGCCAAAGGCATCAACGCCCTTGAGGTGGCCGAATAAACCCTTCGCCATTTGAGCTGCTGCGATCCCGAGCGCGGTGACCTCGAGAGGCAAAAAAATAAAAGAAACGAAAAACCGGGAGTGACGAGGCGGAAAGGGAGATGGGAGTTTACTTAAGAGTTACCGGCGCGTGATGTCCGTCGACGTGTCACCTCTGCTGGAAGTTCACGTGGGGCCAACATTCCCGAGCTTTACCCCGCCCCATCGGCCTCAAAGCTCATATCGCAGCCATACACATTGCAACAATTAGATATTAGGATTACAGAAGTGAGACAGAAGAAACTACGGAATCGCTATACGGTCGACGCCCTGTTTGACCTTGCCTATTAAGTTCATCACGCCATCTCGAATACCATCAGCTTGAACACCGACGCCCTCTCCGCTCGATCTAAACATACCCGTGCCACCCGGTCCGCCCAGACTAACGTTCACTCCACCGAGATTCAAGTTCAAAGACGGTGCATTCGTAGCGGATTCGGGAGGTGGTTCATAAACGGAAGAAGGAAATGATGTGGCCGCCGAGCGGACCATCTCCAGATACCTGAATTCTTCGGCGTCAGTATGAGGATTGTCAGAACGAAAGTATGAGGCATACGAAGACGAATTATGGACGCATGTTCCGCCGAGGAGAAGCCGAGTCCCCGCTGCAGTCTGAACGCCACCACTTGATGCCGCCACAGGATCCTGGTTGAAAAGAGTCACCGTCCTCGCTTCCTCGTAGGTTGTCCCTCCAATCATAAAAATGATGACATCTTGTGGCCTGTCGATGTGGAGCGTTAGTAAATTTATGTCAGCCAATGTATAGCACCGACCTTTGTAGGTTAGCGTTTGGACCAGGAGGCTCGAGGAAAGGATAGCTCGTCTCTTTCAACTTCCCTCTGAAGAGGTGTTCGAGGGTCTGTGAAAGATGAGGAGTGTGCTGCGTATATACATTCTCCACGCCCTGATCCAAACTCTCAGTAGTTGTCCTTGAAACACACTTGGAATTCCGTGGAATATACCTTGAGCCCCTTCAACGCCGACCGACCTTTCGCTAGAAGTGATTCGGTGGAGAAAAGGTCGTCTTGACGTTGATCTGCACCGGCGATGTTCAAGAAAACGTAAACGAGCTTCATTGTACATTGAGACACATTGATACCGAGCAAAGGCTAAAAATCTGACCTTTGCATCTTCCATAGGAACGCCATTTGCAAGCATAAGGTTGATGAGCGACGCGATATTACTCGTTTGAGTCTTCTGATATCGCAAGGCGAACAGGATAACGATTCGAAGCTTGTGCCAAGGAGGTACACCAGCATCAGTGATGATGGCTTGCACGCTCTGAGATACATAATCATGAGCACCACGTTTGTTTCCAAAGCATTTATGGGCTCACTTTGAAATCAGCGCCAGAACTCGTAGCCAAACCTTGCTCCACTTCACCGACCTCCAATAATTTATCTCGCCCAACTAGCCGACTCAATTCGCCGACCAAGGCAACGTGCTTGCTGACATTTCCTCCCATCTTTCTGAATTCTGGATATTCCTCCACAAACTTCTTCATATCTGATATTGAATTGATCGAGTTTGGCGAATTGGCCATTGAACGAGACTGGTAGGACTGGACGTAATTCTTGAGAGAAGTGCCTAAGTCACCGAATGTTGAGAGGTAATGTGCTTGGAAGAATGGATCGGTGTTGGTTGTTAGCAGAATTTCCTGCACGAAGACTAAGTAAAGGTCGCCTCCAGGATGTGTAATTGACATACCGACAATTCAGGCCTAATATCAGGTACTAGGCTCAGGTTGACTCTGCCATTCTGAATGCCGAGAAGTTCATGAACCATTGCCTGGTATGTCCATTGAGACAGAAGCGGAGTGACGGGGTCGTTTCTTCGATCAAGAATTAATAGTAAAGGGGGAACTTGGGTGAGCCGGAAGTCGAACAGACTAGACTCTCCTCGTATTCGGTGCTGAACAATGCGTGAGCAGACCTATGACACAGACAGATGAAACGCTACGGACTTGCACTTCCACTGCGAGCTTTTTGGCCATCCCACTCATTCGTTCATAGCGGATAATTGGCTTTTTCTTCAAACTTAGCAGTACGGCAATAATTCCCTGAACAGTTTGCTCGAGAGCCTTCGCATCCCAGGTGTTTGGCGTTGATCCATACAGTGGTTTCGAAGCCGTTGGCGTATGATTCAAAGAAAATAGGCATGGTAGCAGAGGAGCATAATCGGCGAAGTATTCCTGAGTGTAAGGTATGAGGTGTTGACCTAACAATTCGAACACAAGACATACCTGTACTTCCTTCACAACCTCATATTCATCCACTTCAGCTAGTCTCTCAATTGCTGACTTGCTCAAGATGTTGCTAAAGTCTGAAAGGGGGCGTAAGTCTTGGCTCAGAGCGTTCCACGAGGACGCAAAGATTCACCGACTGACACAAGTAATACTCTCCGTACTTTGGTTCACTCAGTTCAGCTTCAAGCGCTGTAATGCTCTCTTCACTGCTTTGGAGGAAGCATACGCATTTCATGTGAGGCATTCGATCTCGTTTCTTGTTGTCGATCCGGTCTGTCAGATAAACCTGATGAGAAAGGAGCATCGATTGTGTCGATGCAAGGGAAACAATTGGTGTCTACAAGAAGTCATAAACATTCGTTAGGTGAGCATTACTCTTACGGGGAAGCAGCATACCGTATGCGAATCAAGCAGAAGCACCTTCATGGCAGAAGGCACCGATACAAGCTTGGTCACATATGTCTCAACAGCCTTGACGACATCCATCTCCCGTTATTATGGTCGTTCGAGATTGTAGAATCAATTCGTTTGTGTTGCGCACAAGATGATAATGAAGGAACCGGTCCGCAGTAGTTGAATCGTCGTGGACAATGATGAGTTTCGTCACTTAGTAGGCTTGGCACCGCAGGTTGTGTGTGACGACGTGACTTTCTGAACCTCGGATTTGCTTTGCTCTTTCGCCGTCGTCTCACACGCTGGTGTGCATAGGTCTTTGTTCTCCTCCCAGTGTCGCAGAGATTTTCCGAAAACCAGCCGGATGAGATTCGGATATTTGCACCTGCTTCAAGCCTTCGTGACCGGCAGATCTGTTCCGTTTGCCGTTTCTGGCAGATTGGCACTCAAATCCTCCCCACCTTGATTTATTTAACCTCCTACTGCCCATGCAACATTCCAAGCAACGTAATCCCTAGATGTGCTCGTCCGACTCCCCAACTCATTTCTTTGCCGACGAGTTGCGCCGTGCTCTGGCGGAACAATCATTTGGCCTGCAAACGTTTCACATCACGACCACCGCGAACCTGCATGCTAAAGCCTCCGCGACGCTTTTGGAAGGCGATGAGATAACGATCTCACTGACGATCAGAGGATATTCGGTGAGTACCTGCTCCTCGCGAAATCGCTGAGATTTTTGAACCTATTGGTCCAGGTCGAGTCGAATAAACCAACGGTGCTTGGCAATCTAGATGACACAGTGTTCGAGTCCGTCGAGAACCTCCTTCAGTCAGTTAGTCCTAAGTATGAAATGAAACGGCATGAGCGTTGGGTGCGGAAACTAGAAGGCTTGCTCTCCGTCGAATAGGTGATATCAGGATTGTCCAAGCGGCATCCAAATCGTCTGACGAACCATTTTACAGATTTTACCGTCATCTTTATAGATCCTCCGATATGCCAGTTCATTAGAGAAAGAATTCTGGATGTGGTTTTCGGCTAGACCAATCTGCGCAATACAGCAATGACACCCTAGTCTGCATACGTCTTCTTCTCCATTGCGTTTCTGTACAGCTCGCGTGTGAAGACGAATCCCTCAGAGCCTAGTCGGACCTTCTCAATCACGCCTCTGACCCAATCCCTCGTGTGCTCGTCTCGAATACAGTTCGCCCACCATCGATCCATACTGGAACGGATCCCAGGAGAGTTGAGTTCGTTCGATTCGCTCTGCTCGGAGAGCACGTGAAGCAAAAAACCGACATTCAGATGTTCAAGGTCAAGCTCAGAAAGACATTTCAGAATCCGAGAGATACGAAGATTGTTGTGCGATGAGCCTTGGTCAAACAATACGTTATCGCGTTACCAAGTATCGCTCATCGGCCAGACTTACGAACAAGATTTCGGTATCTTGATTGGTAGTTGCGAGGTGGGAGAGACCGATCAACGAGCCCTGACTTGTCGGAGACCAGGCGCAATCCATAGAAGTCCAGAATCATCTTGTAAGAGGTGATCATTCTTTCGACAATGACAGGATCGCTCTTCATGGAGTTTATTTCATGGCGCTGGAGTGGCTGCGATTGGTAGTTCATTCCATATTCTTGTATGGGGAACCTGCGTCGACATTCTGCCATTCAGCAATCATACATACACAATGGAAAAGAAACTCACAACCACTGAATATACCCGTGTTTGTATTCCAATTTGTCATAATCACCTGTCCACCTGTAGTATATGCGATTTGAGAACAGGTAATCAGGTAGGGGGAAAAAGAAAGCCACTCTTCGTGGATCTCATCGATCAAGCGATTGTCTGGACGGCAGCGAAGTTTATTGGAGTAAAAATCAAGATTTGCAGACGAGCTGGCGTCATCTTCATTGTTGGGGTATCCGTCCAAAAATTCTCTGACATCGCGGGGGATTGACATATTGTATCTGAAGCTACTGGGTTTGCGGAGGAGTCGAAGAAGAGAGCGCATAAACGCGTGGTGACATCTAATCAGCACATAGGATCATTTATCGGTGACGGACGCGTCGGTCACATCACGTTTTATTTCCTTCGCCGTGTGAGCTTCGCTCATCATTGCTTTCAGTTCTACAATCCTCGCGATAATCCCTCCGACACACAAAGCCCCGTTTAACCATTAAAGGACTGAAAATGGATGAGCAGAAATTTCCATGTCCTCTAGTGCTACACCAGAATTATTGTGTATTCAACCACGTTAACGTTGTATCATGACAGGCAGCGTTCGTCCTGGTTCCTGGGGTTCTGTCAAGCTGACGTCCACCTATGTCCACATTCTGGATCCCTCCGGTCTTCAGGTCTTCAGGTCTCTTGAAGCGAAATACACGAGCAACCGCCAATGTCTCGCTCCCAGTCGCTCCCATTTCATTCCTAGCCTCCTTCTGGGAATGTGTTTGACATCTTCTCAGCCAGAGCGTGTGATGTCCGTGTCGGACAGCTATGGGCGCTTCAGACGCGTCCAATGGGATGCACTTCCATCCTCTAATGCTTCCATGGCAGGCATGACCACAATGTGGGCATCTGTTTCGCAGGGTGACTGAATGCGCTTTCGCTCTCATCATATGTCGCTTGTTCCACCTCCTTATTCACAATCACACCTGTCCCAATCGCGCTCTGCCGTAGAGTATGGCCTAGCCTCTCGGTGGTTATGCTCTTGTTAAGGTCGAGGACCGTCCTTACCGCAAGAAGCCGCAGGAAAAACCATGGCATTCTTCACCAACCCGGCGGTATCTTGGGGACTAGGCCCTGATCGAATACAGTCGCGAAGCGGAAAGCTCTCAGTATGTCCCAGCCAATCATAGCGTGTCACCCAACCAATCGCATGCCAGAGGTTTGACAGCCAATGGAAACGCAGACCAATCATATCCATTTCCATCTGCAGTCCTCATGGCCTCAGGAACACGGACGTTGTACATAAGGTAGAGATAAGCTCCGCGATTCACGTTGGAGCGGCTGGTCTACATCTGTCCTCCTCTGTTAAGCTCCTGGATTGAGTATCAACTCGGCGTCCATGAGACGGGCGTCATTGAGGTCTCCCATCTCCCGACTTTGAATTGCACAGCACCCATCGTGATTGATAGGAAACCTGCAGCACAAACATGGAATAGTAAATGAGTTCCCCGCAATCTTTCATCATCCCTCTACACCGCGGCGCTACATCAATTCATTGACGGAAGATCCAAATACGGAGCAATCCAGACAAGGTTTCCAGACACATGGCTTTACAGAGCACAGCTTAGATGTTCGCCCGCTGTCGTCCGCCCGTTGGTTGCCCTCCGAACTCATCGCCATCACTTGTAAGTCTATCTTTGTACATTTGGTTGATGTTGATAGGTAGGTACGTCTTGAACAGAAGCCCGCGGAGGAGGATTGTCCATCGTGACCAGTCTGCAGGCATCAGTGGGAAGGAAGGAGACAGTTCTAGCAAGACCACATCTTGTTGAGCCCTCAATCACCATCTTTTGTACGGCCGGATATAACACAAACATCAGATTTTGCCTTCTCAGTGCTAGTGAAATGATGAGGACTGTCGGATATTTTGCAAGTGTCCTGAAGGTTGTTTCTACTGGAAAACCGAGTCTGAGAGCGATTGGGTGAAAGAGTTCGCAGGAAAGGTTACGCCACTTCCGAACCGGTCTTACAATAAGTCACCACGCGGACAATACCTCACTGGGAGACAATGACACTGTTATTCTGGGAATACGCTGAATGTCCAAGTCAGCTAACTGCATGCCAGCGAGAAAACCTCACGTTTGGCCGTCGTTCATGGGGTATGACGTGTGGGGTATCCCGTACATTCCTGTATGACAAGCGAGTGACGTTCATCCATTCCACGGCGGGCTGAAAGAGAGATCACTTGACCCCTGTCAAATAGTCCTGATGAACGTTGAACGGAGGAAGTGTCTAAGTCGGTGGAGTGTAGCAGCAATTAAGGGACAGAAACTATATTATTGCATAAAGTTCAGTGTCATGGACCTTGGGACGCATCACATACGACCACTTTGTTTATGGTATCACCGCAGGATATCAGTATAACGCTGCCTGAGATGTCGTCTCCGCATCTAGAGTCGAAAATCGAAAAAGTCAAGGAGGCACTGCGGGGTTAGACTTCATTAAAACGGGAACTCGACGTGGGTCTAGACAGGATCGGCCGACAAAAGACGCGCTGCGGGGAATTGAGAACAGGGAATCAGTATAGCTTGCAAGGTATAACCGTAGGAAAGCGTGAGTTAGTTTCGCGGGTCAATGTATCATGCATCGGTGAACTCACGATCATAACTGAGACCGCGTTGTATTTCGCGGATCCGCTCGTTCTGGGAGGAAAACGAAGGAAGGCTCATTTTCATTTTACTTTGCTTTATTGTGTACGAGGCACTCGGGCTTTGTATACTGTAATAATAAAATTGACCCTCACTCTCAAAAAAAAGTCTTCTTTAAGGGCTGCCCACGCGCACGGGAAAACTAGTCTTGTTGTCATATGCGCAGTTTGGGGCAGACGGCTCCTGGCGATCATCGACGAGGAGCAACAGAGAAACCATGGCCGTCCAATGCAGGCTGATCGTGAAAGTAAGAGGAAGAGGGTGGGTTTGTTGACAAGCATTTGTGGGCAGCAAATCTTTCCCCAAACATGCATTTCCATTCTACCACAACCCCGTGCTGTCAAAGGACCGTCAATCCACAAACGATCTAACAAGACGATTCGTTACCTTCACCGTTCACAAGAGAGCGTCGTTCTTTCTTGGGGAGGCTAAGAATGTAACTTGGCGAGCGACGTCACTGGCGGTGCTGGATTTCCTCGTAGATCGATCCCGGACATCGTCAAATATGAACAACGACATTCCAGAATCTATCTTTACGTTGACTAGGCAGACGTTAATCAAGAACTAGGATGAAGCTATGCAGTTTTCCCTAGGCCCACAGTCTGATGGTGAGACTCGAGCTTAATTTCCGTGCTCTAGTACATTCACTCAATTGTAGAAATTAGTTGTACAATTCATTGCCCCAGACCACAACCGATTCAGCATGGATTAACCACTGAATCTACACGTCTATACGCACCGCGCTTGGCTTCACACCGTTCGCCGTATTCCAAATCACGAATTACAGCTGTTGTGATAGGTCTACCCGGCATTTTCGAAGCCTCCGATTCGGAAGACGAGATAGAACCGATATCGATGCTGTAGAATATATCGATTAGGCCTTATGCTCGAAAAAAGTGGTCGCGCGCTCGCCGGCTACTCCTTATGGTAACTCAGGTCACTTCGGCATGCGTACCTACCTCGCGTTTGCTGGACCTGTTCATCCCAGCTTTGACATCGTTCCTCGTGGTGAATTCTTTATCGCAATACTCTTGTTTCTCGCGGATGGAACAAATCATCAGTTATCATGCTCATCTGGTCGTCGTCCACCTGACATGTCGTTGAACACCACAATGTAGCTGTGCAGCAGACGGCCCTCAGATGATCCGCTAGGATCCTCCCGTCAGGCGCTCACAAAAGTGACTCACATTATCGCCCATCGATGCGCAGTGCGCACATCGCGAGGCGATCCCATCCAATGCGTTTATCTCGGGAGCTGATCCGCCCTTCCACAGAATATCATATGAATTGCGATATCTCTCTCCCATCAATTCCTGGATAGATTTCTAGGCATGGGTCCATGTGGATCCAAATAGGTCCCATCCCACTCACACACCCACAGGACCTCCCCTAACCACTTGATGGACCTCTCCTGTCGTCTGAGGATACGCGAGGTCCATGCACACCATGCTCCCTCTCTGCGAAATTGAAACAACGCCTCTGCAGGACTTTGTGTCTGGTTTCTCCTGGCTGGTATGTAATTTCGACTCCCTTAACACTGGACTCATCGGCTCCTTTCATTCACGTCAATGGACTATTAAAACATACATCTCATGCATATGAGTGTCCGTTAAGTCCTACCGAAATTAAATGAGTGGCTGTCTCGTTCGTTCGACGTCAAAGACTCTGACAGCCCTGGTCCTGCCTTCGTGTCTTCCTTTGTCTTGTCTTATCGTCATACCCCAAGTCCTAGAGGGCTACACCCTGGTCCGCTGGTCAACCCATCGGACGTTCAATGCTTCAACCATACTGCGAACGTTCGTCCGTCCAGGACCCAAGCGTTCTGACTTCCTAATACCCTGAACAGCGACAAGACAATCCCAACTTCTTGACTTACAGGTCATCACCAGGTGCCACTGTACGTCCGAGTTCTCACATGGCGAACGACGCAAGCGACGGTTGGATTAGCAAGCTTTTAAACTTTGGATGCTCTGTGGTGCTTTTGACGCACGATGACGACTCGCGAACGCACATGCCCGTCCCTCGACGCCCACGTTGGTACCTCTAATCCACGCGTCGCAATGTGGTGAACTCGACAATTTGGCACTGTTACCGTTGTGGCCTGCTCCTCTCCCTCCTGCTTTGATTTATTTCCTTGCTACCACAAACCTCGCATTTACAATTCACGTACCCCGCACTGGAGTATATGTAATTCATGTCGGTGTGTCGGAAATGCTGAGCACGACCTAGCCTCACCTGTCACTGAGCTCAATATCCAAACTCATCACCGTTCCTCGCAACAAAATATTCCACACAAGCTCCTACCGTACCTCGGCGCGCCCCGCCACCACCCAACCATACCCATCCAGATTCCAACAACCAGTCATAAACGAGGGTACAAAATCCATCTTTAAAAGGCACATGCCGTGCCACGCTCGTCGCCCGCCTAACCGGTTAGTATTGCAAATTCCCAATAAAATCATGAGGTAACGCCATTCAACCTGCGCCGCCCTCCCGTCAGCCTGCCCTTAACTTCATGACGCACTTTGGGTGGCGGGGCACTGGGTAAAAGATATTTGTGCAATGGGTAATGGGCACGGCGCTCCGACTCGGAGGGGACCTGCGCATGTCGGATTCAGTCGGGCTTACTCGGGCATTGCGACAATGGACTATTGTACAAAGATGACGCAGACAAAGAGAACAAACCTTGCAGACAAGGCGGCACCCTGGACCGAGTGTGTTGTACATGTGTGGAATTCGAAGTCCTTCCTCCCTTATCCCAACCCTTGTTCAGACTTCAAAGATGTCAGACGGTAGGCCCCACCCAAGTTCCAACCCGAGACACAGGAGCCTTTTACTTTCGGAACCAAGAATACGCGTAGGGGTAGGTAGGGTTGCAGCCACGAGAACGAGGAATGTCAAATGAGGAGCGAGACGGTCGGCCTCCATCCCTTTTCCTTCATCAACCTTCGGAATCAAGAATACGCTTAGGGGTAGGTAGGCTAAGGTAGCGGTGCGGCCACGAGAACGAGAAACACTAATGAGGCGCGAGACGGTCGGCCTCTCCACCGGCCTTCCCTTCATCAAATTATTCTGCATCAAAAAAGCAATAACATTTCCTCGTCATCGAATTATCTGGATTCTGGACCCGCCCTCAGGTTTATTAACCCTGAACGTTGAACGTTGAACGTTGAACGCCGAACCCCCGCGAGCTCACGAGTTCGAGACTGCGCGCGTCAGAGAGGTTTCAACTGCATACCCTCAAGACACGAATCCAAGACCCAAGCCGCCACACACCCATGGCTGCGCATGCGATATACTTATGAGACTGAGATCCCGGTCTAGCGCGCCCCTCGCCTCAGAGGCGCGGTGGAGTAGGGGGGAGTCCCCTTCGCAATTGCCTACGGCATTTACGTACACTCGATCGATCACATACTGTACTAATTGCAAGTGCAAGCGCATGTGAGCGGGAGCAGATTATATTATTTTGCGGAAAGGAGAGGGAAGCGCTAGCCTGAGGCTAAGGCCCAAGGGTACAACGTTAACGTTAGCGAGTTTTCCGGGACTAGCGCATTGGGTGTTGGGTATCGGGTATTGGGTGCAGTGGTGGGAGCTGCAGGGAAAAGGAATAACGTTAACGTTAGCGGGTTTTCCGGGACTAGCGGCCGTGCTAGTATTGGGTATTGGGTATTGGATACAGCGGGTGGGAGGAAAAGAATTTTCCAGACGATCATACAGTATGTACATCATCGCCGTCGACCCTTGTTCACCTTGCATCTATTTTTTTTTCACAGCTTCTTTCCTGTCCTGTAGGAGCCTGTAGGCAACAAGTTCATAGGCTGATGCCGTCGGACCGAGGTTGTTACGCGGGCAGTTGTGTGTAATACTAATAATAGTTGGAAAGGCAATGGCGTACCCAGGGGTTGGCGCGCCCGCGGTGCTCGTATCGCTCGAGTCAGTACTGGTGCATGAGTCTGAACCCAAAAGCCTGCTGTTTACAGAACAAGTAGAGAAGCTCAAAGGCAAACGCATGTAGATGGTGTGTGTTCAAAGCAAGTTCAATTATAACACAAGTTCATAAAGAACATTAACAATCCGTAATCAAAGTCATTATAACCAGTAACTAGCCGCGCGCCCATCGACTGCTTCGAGGGGAGGGGGAAAAGATCGTAGTGGTAGTGGGTCGTAAAAGTACTGCGTGTGGGGTGGGCGACGCGGCGTAGGTAAAAGAATGATATGCACGCAACAAAAAAAAGCAGTTATAGCGACACGTCCCCATGGTCCCAACGAGAAAGATAAAAAGACGCGAGAAGGGGGAATAAGGAAAAAAAGTTACACTATACACAATTATTTACAGACACCGACCATGCGAACCGTTCACGAGAGGAAAAAGGGAGCCCGGAAGGAAGAGATGATATGATAAAAGTACAACTTGAGACCCGCGGTTGGTGGTAGTACACGGCGTGGCGGTGCGTATGGCGGTGGTATTTTGATTTTGGAGCCACGCGAGGTGGGTATGCGATGCGGGAAAGCGGCAAGCGATAATGAAAGCAACTGATGCTGTGCTGGGTTCGTTTCGTGAGATGGTCGTTAGGGCAGGGGAAGGGATGGATATCGTTCCGAGGCCAGGTGGGGTATGTTATTTAATGTGGTATTGAGGATAGTTGGGTTGCGTGATGGTGTTGGATGGCAAGTGAGACGATCATGCGAGGGCGAGATGATGGAGACGATGCGATGCGGCGATGCATGATGGCGATGGCGTGAATGAAGATGCAAAGATGGAAAGGGAAAACAAAGATGAAGACGCCAACGCGTCATCATGCCCCGAAGAGGAACAGCCTTTTGAGCTTCTCCTCCACCTCGATCTCGACTTCGACTTCGACCTCCTTCCCATCCACAACCTTCTTCTCGATGCGCTTCTCCTTCTTGGTTCGGATAGGGAGAGGCATGATAGGATAGGTTTTGATATTATCATACGACCATGACCGTGCTACGAGTAGGAATAACGTTAGCTATGATACCAGAGAACAACTAAGAGCCAGTACTCACTCTCAACGGGTGGGCGTTTCGAAACGTGAGGCAACGAGGCGGCACTATCACTCCGCTGCGTCCTGTCGTCCTCGTCGCTCTCATACAGAGCACTTGATTGCGACAATGGACTCCTCACACTCCGTCGGCTCGATGGCCCAGACCATTGGCTGGACAACGACGACGAGGAGGCGCTGCTGTTGACGCGCATGACGACATCTGGGACGAGGAGCTTGCCCTCGGCGCCGCGATGCACCAGTGAACGTTCCTTCTTGCGATAAGAAGGCGTGGAGACAAAGGAGGCAGGAGATGAAGCGACCGAAGAAGGCGGCCCAGGCGACGATGACGACGACGGAAGGGAGACGTGGGAGGCACGGCGGTTGAAGGACTGGGAGAACTTGCCAAGCATATCCGCATCGGAGCCAGGGAGGGATGCGGGGGCACGAGCGAGGCTGGGGCGGGGAAACGAAGCGGAAGATGTGAGTGTAGATTGAACCCCACTCGAGGAACGCGCGGAGAATGACTTGAGGGAGGAGGAGCTGGAGGAGTTCGGTGCAGTGACGCTGTAGACGGAGGAGCGCCAAGCATTGGAGCCGTCCGTCCAGCCGGGTATGGGCTTCCTCTCGACAGGAGGAGTCCACCGGCCACCATACGGCTCACTCTTCTGGGGTTTGTGGCAAAGCTCAGCAGCAATCTTGCGGCCCGCCATCATGATGCCACTCGAGTACTCATTGCTGCTCTTGAGTGGCGTGGGCGTGCTCTCGACGAAGGGTGCTGGCGGAGGGAGAGGCGGGAAGTGGTAGATGGCGGCGAGAGTTGCTAGGGAGGGCGACATGTGGGTTGTCTGAGACGAGGCGGACTCGATGGATGATTCAGAGTCAAAAGAGGAGCCCGTCGAGTCGGACTCGGTTGGCGCTCTGGTCGAAAAGGGAACAGGTGAAGACGTAGACGAGCGTTCCCTGTCCGGGTTAAAGTCGTGAGGCAGACCGCGGTTGATGTCCGCGAGTTGGCACTCATCGGAGCAGTAGAGGGGAGTGGGCCCTTGGTCGATCACGGTGCGAAGCTTGACTGGAGCGATGGGGACCGGCTGAGGAGCTGGCCTTGCAGTGTCTGAGCGTTTGAGAGAGCCATTGGGTTTGACGCGACCTGTACCCTGGACGAGCCCCCCGCCGCGCTGACGAATGGTGCCACTGCCCTTTGTGCGGCGGACAGGAGACGACGGAGGCGGAGCGGGAGTGGGGGCCGGGGGAGTAGGCTGGGGGACGGCGACCTGGAATCGTTTTGGTTGAATCTGACGGTCGCAGACGGGACACCAAGAAGTATCGTTATCCATGGTTTGGTGCGGGGAAGACAGCAGGGAAAGACCTGTTGTTCAACAGCAGTTATAAACAATCCCCTCTCTTGTTGAGATTCCGATCTTGTCCAAATCGGGTCACGCCACAACCTGCTGCCCGCACCGGCCTCCCGGTCCTATTCCCCCAATGTCCACCACCATGGCTCCGCGGTTATTTCTTCCCCCTGGTTTCCCCATTGGGAACACTGACTAAATCTCCGTTGAGTTTTCCCCTCGGCTCTCTCCGACCCCGTCTCTGAGACCACTCTCGGTCATTCCCGTGCAGCTGCAGCCCAATCCCGCCTCTCCGTCTCCGTCTCCTGTGTCGTCGCTCCATCCAAACTACGTACTAACTTTACCTTACCCCACACACCTACCCCCGCTTCTCAAGGCACCCCCATTCCACCAATCCCCGTCCCCCATGCATCTTCCTCGTACTTGCATGTACCTCACCATGCTTCATTTCTAATTCATCAATCCATAACTCTGCCTTTCATTTCCTGCAATGTACCACTCAGGTCTCGCACTTCTCGCCCAATCCCGACCCTCACTCCCACAGCAACTCGAATCCATCTTTTAATCATACTGATAATGATAAGAAAGCGTCGTAGTCGGCCGATGTCCTAGCGCAACAACCACAACCCGCCGCCCACATATCCTCCGTCCTTATTACATCCTCAACTTTTGCCAAATCAGGTGCAGGCTATTATTCATGAATACGCCATCCCTCGTCCATCTGAACCCCATCATCCATGCGCCCCTTACACATTGTTGAGATGCTTTATCTCAGAGATAAGCTCGTGTTACCACGAGATTTAACCCTCAAGACGTTTCGCATGTCCTCGCGCACAACCCTAATCGATAATTATCACATCAGTCCAATACCCGACGCCTGGATAATACCTACCTTGTTCGCTCGCTCGCCCGCCACTCGACCTTTTACCTCAGGATTACTCCCGCTGTCTTCCCTGCACCACCACCCTATTCATTCATCCATGTAACACCGAATTACATTCTGCCTCTTTAGAGTTCCACACCCGTCCTCGGACTCGACACACGCATGCACGGATATAGATGCGGTGCGCCCGCATGATTCATTGGCATGATCAGCACCATCGTCTCTCCTTCCTCGTTTCTCAAACTCTGCGGAATCCAATCCGGCAACTCCACATCTTCACCTCTCCATACTTCCCTCTATGCCCTTGCCCTCGTTCTTCCTATTCGAAATTCCCAAGTAGCTCGTTGCCTGCCGCAGCTTCTCTCTCCTTTCCACCCCACCGGATTCTCCCATCCCGAGCATACGTCGTTTTCTCACTTCCCGCACTTGCCGCGGGCTCTCGTCATTTCATGATCAGGACCTTCCAGGCAGCTTCTTGACCCCGATACCAGGAACGCCCACCACTCGAGGTGCGCAGGACGTTCCTCGAAACGGCAACACGAGTACCCGGGTTCGTCCCCCTTCGACGAACCTTTCCGAAGTGGCCCATAAACGCAACATTCGACGCCAACTTCGGAGGATCAGCGGTCTGCGCTACGTGGTGCCTGTCCTTGCAAAACTTATTTTTGGCTTTACACCCCCTCTTCTTTCGCTCTCTTCCCTTTCTCTCTCCGCCGCACCTGATACGTTTTCTGGGTTGGCTTTTGGGGTTGACACTTTATTCAAATCCAGAAACAGAACTGAATACAAAATGCGGGTCGATACTGTATTACATGGCAGGAAAGGATGGGACATGTGGTTCTCTCTTGACGACACATTGCCACTCCTGGGCCTGTTCTTGTGTGCTCGTGTACACTCATACATGAACCTGCATGTTTCCTCTTTGTTTCACCACCATACTCTCATTCGTAAGATCCGTTGCCTTGCGAGAAATGGGTGTGGCGGGGCATGTGGCTGAACTCAGACATTGCACGTTATGACTGCTGTCAACGATTTTGGGTTAGGGCGTTCAAGATTAACCTCGCCTCCCTTTCTATTGAATCGAACACCAACGAAACATGCCAAGGCCGTGAATACAGAGTAATTATACGAGACACTGAGCTCTAACCTTAGACTCATGCTCCCGCATTTCTCGCAATCCTCCTCCTCCGTAAACGGCAATCTGGCAGATATTCGATTCCAGATGACACACACTGTGTACCACAGGCGATTTGCGAAACCCGACCCGGGGAGCGTGTGGAGTTGCGAGAACTGAGGCCTCCTGTTGCTGTGTAGTATATTATTGACGCGATCATCATGTCTGTCTACTTAGTGTCTACGTATACTAAGATTAGGTATCTGCCCTAGCCCAGCAACAGTGTGATTTTGACGCGTGGACTACGGCTTGGCTTCCTGAAGCTGGTGGATCACCAAAAGTAAAAAGGTCGTGATCACCCCGTGAATCCGACGTCGGATCTACGCACTGCAGTGTAAGTGCTCCGCTCGGACTGGGTCGCGTTGGTGCAAGTACCTGCAACATGATATGGATAATACTAATAGTCCTTTGACGTTCAGCGTCCAGTGACTTCTAGGCCCTCCCTCCTTCGCGAATAAAGCATGCGAACGATGAAAATACGATTCCGAAGAGCTCGATTTATTCGGACCATTGGCCAACGTCTAGAAGACTCCCGATAATATGATACATATTCCAGAAGTTTAGTTACGAAACTATCAGGTCTATGAACCCATCCCATCCCCACACAAATCCGGGGTAAACCTTCTTCTTACTCCGTGTGTGTCTGTGTGCGGGTGCCGGGATCGGGATAGAGTTGTAGCATGTTATGCCGTGGGGCACATCCTTGTACAGTACGTGCATGTGGAAATTAAATTAAATCACGAAATCATGGTGCGCTCTGACAGCGGGCGACGACTCGGACCCAGCGGGCAACACACAGACTACAGTTCTAGCTTCCAAGCCCCACCATCCCATATGTTCGCGAAGGACGATAAAACCAACCAACCAACCCCGGCATCTTGACATCCTGTAACATCATGAAGGATGGAATCAAATTTGGATCCACGATGCCCGGCCTCCTAAGTACATTATACATATGCTGTTTGGCGGTTGGATCGCTTCGTTTGCGAAATTCAGGTTCCAGGTTACACATCGAGGGGGGATCTCTATGGCAGCGACCACCCCATATATGACGGCTAGGCCCGCCTCCTCTCTACGCGAGCCCGAAGCTCGCAACTTATATTGGTTGATTGATTTGAGTTTTTAGATTCCGCCTACCCAAATACCAATGCCACGCGAGCAGAAAAAGATCGCCGGGCGGAAGAACTTTGAACTGCTGGACGGCCGGGTATTTGCATGTTCTCTTTATGATCGTGATTCGTGACTTCCACGCGACGGGGAGGGGGAGGGCGCCCGACGCGTCCCTTTACGGTAATACGGTTTGGGTGTGGGTTTGAGGCACAGGCAGATGATTTTTATCGACCACGATCGATTATCGGTCATCTTTTTGCCCTGGCGTTCCCCCCCGCTACGCCACTTCACATGGGTTGTGTTTAGATTGGTGTTTGCGACGCATTGCCATATTTGGCCTCGAGGGTTGGTCTCGACTTCACGAACGTGCAGGGACGTCTCGGTGGTACTGTATCGAGGGCGCCTGCTTCGACGATGCGGACTTCGGCCGTGTTTATCCAACGGTCAGTTTGAGCGAGCTTTCTTCGAGTTATAAACGTCACTGAGATGAATTTTCGCCAGGATAGAGAGGGAGATGACCGCTGTCCCCGACATATCGCCGCCCGTCAGACCTGTGATTTTATGCGTTGAGCTCGGGATTTCGGGATAATTGGCAGCCAATATCACGAACGCTGACGAGCTCTGCTCCCAAGCAGTCCCTGTCAGTGTTCATATGCGACGGTAACCTTAAAACGTGCGTACCTTGGGGCTCGGATGGGCGTATCATGCTCGAACACCCTGGCATAACTGATACATCATCACTGGGACGTGCAGGCGCGTGGTACACGGTACACTTGGAGACAGGCCTTCCCCGTGATTGCCTGAAACCGCGGAAACCTGAAGGGGATGCGTCGTCCCACGGAGGTGTGGGGCTGGGAGACTCTGGAGACCTCTCAGCGGTTGCTGGCCAGGTTCCTGGTGTCTCGGTGGACCTCCGCGGACTGGACTTTCTCACCAATCAGGTTTGACTCGCTATGATGTTTTTGGGTCGTTGCGAGATTTCTCCGGTTACCAACAGTTGTACTCACAACACTTGTGTTCGGTCTCACTAGGTCTCATTTGCTCACTGCCCAGTCGCCTAACGCGTTAATGATTATGCATTATGCCTTGGGCTTTCTGGCGAATGGTATGTCTTGTTCGAATTCCCATGGTCTTCTTTACAATTTCTCACTCTTATTCTATCAAGGATCTCCTGGAAATTCGGACATCCTCTGCCGAATCAGAAAATGACGTTATGCCCTGCCATAAACTTTGTTCTGTCTTTCACAGAAGCATCCATCCATTCAATCGTTTAACGCTTCTCTCGCCAACCAAGCTTCTTCCTTGCGACCCGTATGCTGCTGTGCAGTGTCAAGGAATCACCTACCCCGCCGCCTCTGAACACCGTATCGAATCACGCGCCCAACCCGTCCGCTCCTCTCGCACACCGTCCCACCCTTTTCCCCCAACTTATTTTCAAGGCCCTCCCTCGAGCCACACTCAATCTATGACCGCCGACATAGATCCTCGGCCAATGCGACATGCCCCCATCACGATCCACTGCAGTCCGTATTTCACACCAGCAGACAGACCGCCGGGTTCGCTCGAGATTAAACAGGCAATTATGCCCATTTATGCGAGTGGCACACATGTGCCGCAACGCGTCCCTGTGTGCTTTACATGCACGCATATGCTGGTGCCAGTGGATTAGTAACCCCGAGCCGCGGCTGCATGGATGATGGATCAAAAACTCTGAAAAGGCCCGACATCGCTTGACCCTGGCGTCCCTTTCCTCACCGTACGGCTTTCGTCAGAGATAGGACTTTACGGTCGATCGTCGGTATTGCGTGCGCATCACGATCTACCTGTGCGCATGCGGATTATCCTCGCGTTTAAATTCAAGTGGTAAGTATCGTCAGCATGGTCAAATTTTTCGTTGTTCCCTCGTGTGTTCGTCGTCACTGACCCACTCTGTATTCCCCAGAAGATCACCCGACCATTTAGTTATCGACTCTCTGTGAAAAGGCAGCAAGTGGGCGAGCCGCGGACATTGGATATTTACCCCACAGATCTTCGAAGCTGCTCATTGCCAGCCAGGGCCAGACCTTTCATGCGCATGTGTTTGCGACGCGACTGAATGTGTTATTCCACCTTTTCCCCACCCCCACCCCCAACGCTCACAACTACGTACTAGTCTTTTTTTACCGTTGTTCTTGGCGAGTTCTTAAACTGCAGATTCACGTTGAGGATTTTCTCTGGAGATCGCGATCCCAGATTCTAGGCTTTGAGGCCACACGACTGGACCGCTGGAATTCAATTCGTTCGTCGCCTTTCTTCCCACCAACTTGACTAGCCCTAGTTACGATGCCCTCATGCCGTCGCGTAAAGGACTGAATAGCACGGCCAACACTCCGCGACCGAACCTGCCATAATACCGCACCCGCCCGGCGGCTATGACCCTATAGATTTGCAAGGGACATGGATGCCGTACTGTCGTCTGACTCTCAGGACTTGTGTCTCTGCGCCTACATGACCTATTCAATCTGGTAGTCAACATCTCATCCACCCCATGGAACTCCGTTCGGGTATTCTGCTTGTATTCATCCCCGGACACGGAGGTTTTCTCAACTCATTTTGGCACTAATGGCTCGTCAAGAATGGCAGTATGAGCTGGCATGTGTATCAGCTCCTTGCTGACTACAGCGCCCGGCACCGTTCAGCGCTGCGCTGTCTGAGACGCGCAGGTCAGCTGTCAGTGTTGCTGGCACTAATACCCATGATGGTCATTACCATTACTCTACTGCTCATGGTTTCGTCTCGGGTCTTTCCGCTCATTCACTCCAGGTCCCGGTCTCGCGGGGATCATGGCTGTATTCAGTCCATCAGCCATCCTCAACAAGTGCATCAGTGATAAATGATCCAGTTGGACTTGCATGGCTCACGATGGCGTCTCCGTCCATCAAGGATGCTTCATCGTATCTTTGCCACATCCGAGTTTCACCTCGGCGTCTCAACGGGTCTCACCTCCACAACACTCTTCGAGCACCCATGGACTGCCCTCACAGTGACAACTTTAGATTGCCTTCTTCGGAATCAGACATTTATTTTTTGCTACCGGCTACTTGCGAACTCGAATCCACTTCGATTCAATCAGCCATACCGGTGGTTTCATTTCGGCGTTATATAGCGACTCACTTTGGACGGACGCTCAGAAGTGTACCCCGGTGGCGGTGACTCGTAAGCCTAACGGAGGGGCAATGCTGAACATCCCGAGGTGATCGGCCGTGTAGACATGCTTCCGGCACTGGTTTTGACTCCGCGATCGCTTGCGATCGGTCTGCGTCCCCCCACAATTTCCTCGACGATCATCTGTTGAAGTTGCTACTCAACGACATCAAGACAGGGGGGCTCAGTTGCATCCACTTGATCACTCCGTTGTACGGGGTATCTGATATGCCAGGCTTTGGACGATGAGACGTTTTAATTATTCATTACCCCGCACTCGCATCCCCGCTTACCCCGCTTCCCATTCAATGTCCTGCCCCACATCGTTCGTAATGCAGGCGTCATGAATACGCCACGTGGCCCGTCATCACCGTCACAAACAGACCACTCATACAGGATGTGTTCTAAAGTGGAAATTTGAAGTCTCATCTTCAATGGTCATACGGACACGTTTAATATCCCTTTAGTCGTTGGAATGCATAGGTTCACAACAGCTATTCACCGATCATCTACTAGCATGCAACACTCGTGATCTGATTCAGGTGCTCCCTTTGTGTGTGTGGTTCACACTATAACCATTGTGCCCGAACCAGACAGCTTTAATGGTGGGTCCATTAAACGCTGAACATTAAACAGCTCTTATGGATGCGAATACACCTCGTGATCACAAGACCGCTGAAACAACGGGAAGAGCAGAATCGAACACAAAGACCAAGGCGCCCTTCTGGCGTCTTTCTTTACATATCTTTAGCAGTGTCTGTCTCTCTTCTCGATGTCACATTTCGGCCGACAAGGTCATTCGTAATTTGTGCATAACGTTAGACCAGTGTCAGTAGGTCAGGATATAACGTCACCACCACTGCTACGATATCCCCTCTACTCAGTGTGGTGCTATGTGGTTGAATACTTCAGCACGGTGATATCAGATCACATTTTGGGCTCGTGGTCCCTTGTCTGGGTGAAACAGGACAATTAGTCGGGGGCCTGTATCTTCGAGTACGTATACCCGTTATCTGACTCTGCATGGCCCTCATGCTCTCTCATGCTCCAGATATGTCGAACCTTGTATTGTTTACGTCGCGCCGGCGGGTCTGCTGCCATCAGACCAGATGTCGACAAGAAAGGTTTAGTGCTGATGGCACTAAGTACTTGCCGCAGGCATTTCAGGTTCTGTTATCCAATGCCGCTCTCCCTTGTGTTGTCAATTATTCTTCCCTGACTTAGGGTTGGCCTGGTTGCTCATGCTAGTCTCACTTCGTGGAATGAGTATCCAGGAAAACTGGAGGTCGGTCCGTTACGCCTGGTTGCATCCTGAACACCATCTCCGGCTAGCCGAGGAATCAGTTCTCCCGTTGGAAGGCCCTCAGTGCCTCTCACTCTAGTGTGAAACCATGTTGTTTGTCCATCCTGCTGAGGACACTTGAGGATCGGCTTTCAAACTAAAGCTATTTCCTTGTAAATCGAGTTTCCGAAGCAGCGACCCCCCCAGCTGCGGGAACGAATCGAATTCTACTGCAAATAATGCTCAGATGCTGAAGCGGCCGAGGCAGTTCGGAGCAGGGTGCAACCTTTGTGGTCATGACATTCTCATGGACCTATAGTCCCGGCGGCTTCAGGTGGTCCCTGTAGTAATCCTTAGCCGTCGACATCTGACAAACACTGGTCCAGAGATCCGTGGAGAAGAGGAGATACTGAGCTGTCGATACGAGCAACGGAGATTACAGGGGCCGGCTTGAATTCTTGATGACCACGGCAAAACTTTGGCATAATGACCTCGTGAAAATTGTTGACTTGGCCACTGGAGAGCGCAATGACCAAAGCGCCAGAGGGCTTTACATGGAAATTATTCGCATGCACTAGTAAGTCCTAGTGACATGCGCTCTCAGAGGGAAGAATGTCCGAGGAGTGTCCTGACGATCTATCCATTGCCAGGCCCAAACCGCCGATCTCCAGGGTGCTAGAGGTCACGAACGTCGCCGCAGTTTACCCGGGATACTGCAGATTCACAACCGTCAAGATGATTGAACAATGTTGAGGGGAAACATGTTGGTCCACACTGGCGCGGCGCCCCACAGAATGGAGGAACGACTGATGGTGTCTGTCTTGGAGAGACTAGCCGTCGGCCATCCCGACGCCGATTTAGGCTGGGAGGCTGGAGCTTCCGCCTCGCCTGCCAAATGTGGCAACACTGCTCGATCGATGAGCGAAGACACTCAATGATCGCCTTCTTCGAACCGGGCGTTCCGGTACGATTCATTTGGTACAACCTGATCGAAACATAAGTGGCCGGTGATGGGGAAGGGTAATTCAACGACGGAAAAACACCAAGGCAAGAAAGCCATTTCTCCGATGCAACCGCCGGATTGCTCATTGAATGCCAGAGCTTCTTGAAGGCCTAAGCAGAAGTAATAACACGCGGTTATCTTTGGCGATATGAGCGAGGAACTTAGTGGCGAAGATAATCATAAGTTATCGTTGTTCGAAGACTCGTACCGTGGACCACGGTTGATGGGAGAAGTTCACGGCGAGTATGATATCGCGAGAAGCATTCTGCAACCCTATCATCCTATCACCGCCGCGGCCATTGATTTTCAGAGAGAGTGCAAATATCATAGGTCCTCGCATCGTGCAACGGACCAGGGGGACAAAAAATGGTTCAATGGACCTGGTCCGTGGCTCGGGGTGCAGGCTTTTGGGTCCCTTCTTCCTGCAAGTCCGAGGGCAACTCACCATTTCCCTGTAATTGTGCCATATCCAACAAAGCACTGGGCATTTTGCGTCATTAAAGGTGGGCCGAATTCATTTTTCATGAATGAATACTGATCATGAATCGTAAAGCTAAATCGTGACTATCGGCGTAAAAAATTCGTTAGTGTCGTCTCATACATAGGATGAAATATAATGATATCGTGAAATAAATACTCAGGTATCTCAAATGTCTTCCTCCTCGTCCGCCCAGGATATCCTGCGTAGATCAAACCCGCGCGGATAAAGATCAACTCCCAGCCTTCTGCCGGACCTCTCTCCAAAACTCATCCCACCGCGGTGCTCGGTGCTGCCGTTCTCGTTCTCGTTCATCTGCATCGTCATCACTGTTGAGTTCTTCCACCTTTGGCATCCCATCGACCTTGGTCGCCTTACTTGGCATATTAAGATGGTCAACCTGCGAGCCATGAATTGGAGTATGTGCGGGGGATATGCCCCCATGACCATATGCATCTTGCTGAGCAACAGATATCCGATCCAAGGCTTTGATGAGCGATGGTGTGGCGGGGACTGCTCCGAGGGGCATCGCTCCAGCTGCATTCCTGATACCATTCACGGTGGTCGATGAGGCTCCACTTGTACTGCCACTGACGCTGAGCCCTGCTCCTCCCGCGGATGAATTGTGTCGTTTCATGAACCCAGGGCTCCATCCCGGATCACTGTCCTTCGCACTACCCTTCTTCCTCGGAGTTCCCAGGTCTTCCTCATAATCGGAATAATCCAACGCCTCGCCCTTTTCTGCCTTCACCCGAATCTTCTTCAATTTCCCCAACTCCGTATCAAGATCATACACGTCCTGGGGCAAGCAACGTGTAGGCTCATCTACCAAGGTGGGCGATGAAGAGCTGACAGAAGCCTTTTGCTTCAGCCAAGGACGGACGACATTTCGTGGGTCCGAGCGATGCGGGCCATCTGATTCAGAGTCTGAGGAGTCTGAGCTGAGGTCAGCGCCGAATTTGATTGGCTTGCGCCTAGGTGCGACGTTCTTGTAGTTTCGGGTCTTTCTGGGGGCCTTGAATTTGGCGCTCGACGAGCGAGACTTTTTCAGGAATCCCGGCGATGTGGGGAGGTTGTGGTGTGGTTGATCTGAGAGGCGTTTCTTGATAAGATCTGGACTGAATCCATCATCTGACAATAGATCGGCGGCGTCCTTGGACATGCTGTTCCTTGTCTGCTGTTGAGGAACTGCAGGAGAGAGTGGGAATAAAACGTCATTCTTATCCTTCTTGGAAGGAGATTTGAAGAGGCGCCCCCAAGGGGAGTGGGATGTGAAAGGCTTGAACATCCCTGCGCGCGAGCAGTCATTGGGGAGGTTGGCAGCGTAGTTGGCAAGATAACTATCCCACTTCTAAGGAACCGAGGGCGAGTCAGAAATATCCATCAAAAACTTTGAGCTTCACAAAAAAAAATGGTGCGTACCTCGTCAGGACATTCACCTAGCCACCTATTCAACGCCCAGTCGGAGGCAATGCCAAAACACAAGAACACGCAATAGGCAGCGCTCAAGCCCTTCTCTTTCGAAGTCCCCCAGCTACCGCCATCACGTAACCAAAGGCGCTCCCAGACATTTGCCCACGCAGGTATGTGTGCGACAACTGCAATCCCAAGTACGAGGCTGAATGCACCGCTAGATGCGGTCGCGGCGCGTAGTGTTGGGCGTAGAAGGTTGGACAGGCGAGGGATAGTGAAGAGAAAGATGACAATGAGGGATAGGATGGAAAGCAGGATCGTTAGGACTTGACGGGGCAGGAGGGGCGGATGGATGATCAAAGATATTGCGAGCGCCGACAAAGCTCTGAAATATTTATAAACATCGGGCAGAATGGATTACACGAGTTGTACATACCCTCCAGATGCGGCTGAGAAGAAGAGAGCAAAATATCTGTACCTTCCACCAAGAATTGTGGTGAGGATACAGGACAAGATCCACACAGCAAGGAATAAGTTCGGCGACAAGGATGAAGAAGACGAGACTTCTGGTATAAGTAAAGCCAAAAATGTCGATAGGTGGACTGTGAAGCTAGTATATGAGCATCTGCAATATGATCGAGGGAGGAATAGCAATCGTACGACCGAAGATATAACCGCTCGCTAGACCACCGACGCCTCCTTGGAGCGAGAATGTGATTTTCCGTTTCTTCTTGGGGCCATCGAAGGCACCTGGAAGAGGAACGGGGACATAGGACGAGGGGAATGAGCGTGACCGGTCAAGAGTGAGGAAGGTGCCGGCGAAAGTGAAGGGAACGGAGATGAGGAGAAGAGGTACACAGTACGCCAACAGGTGCGGCGTCGACAAGACCAGCGTCGAAAGTGTCGACTGGGATGAAGACATAGCTACCAGAACAAGGGCGACGGCGACCGCCTGAACGACTCGAATGAATATTGTTTAAGGCGGTTCCACTTCTCCGCCTCAAGACCGATTTCATCACGTGGACTCTAGCTTCTGAGTGCATTGAACACATTGACAAGTCCACCAAGGAACGAGTTGTAATATGTATAACAAGAATACTATTAAGTATAGGAGTTCGTAACATTAACATCGCAGGCATATTTTTGGGGTATTCATAGCACCGAATGGTATCTCAGTGATGGATCAAGGAAACCTGGTCCTCCATCCACTCCCAAAGATCCTTTCCGAGCTTGGGATCTTGCGTATCTGCACGCGGAGATCCTATCCTCGCCCAAGGGATTAAGTACTGAACGTTTGTCAAGCAAGATAAGCTACACCTGCCAATTAACGTGGACAGAATCTCTTGCCTTCCCGTTTAGCTCTGCTGCCTCTGGAGCAGTTGCGGCCCAAAGCTGAGTTATCGCACCCCAAGATGCGGGGTATAATTGGAGACAAGCCTGGATATCTGTATTTACGGGAAAGCTAAAGTTGGCCTGTTTAAAGCACTCACCAGTACAAATCTATGATAGAAGGTGGTTACGTAGCGGTTTAGGTCGGTTTTCAGGTTACCTAATTGGAATGAGATGAGTCGATAGGGAAAACAGTCTTTGTAAAACGAACCAGGATTAACTGCGGTGCAGACAAGGCCTTTGTCTCCGTACCGGTGGGCAAGTTCGTTATTGAACACAATGTTGGCCTTCAAGGATACGATAAATGGGGCTGTTACTCAGGCCCTGATATGGATGTCGTACATACAAATTTGCTTTGAGTGTACATATCTGAAGGCGAGTACTTGCTCCTTACTGGTCCGCATTTGAATGAATTGAAATCCAACGGATTGGATCGGGCGAGATAATGGCCGGAGGAAGAAACATTGATAATCCGTGGCTTGTCCTTGGGTGATGTCGCTTCAGCTGCTGTGCTAAGAAGAACAGGAAGAAGGAGCTTGGTGAAGTAGAAATGGCCTGCGTGAAAGAACATCTGTTACAAGGGGTCCTTGTGAAGGGACAATACACAAAACCGTACCAAGGACATTGGTATGAATCTGTAGGTCATATCCATTGGCATTAAGTTCCATTGGACAGAGCATGACGCCGCTAAGTAGGAAGCCTGTTAAAATTGCCTGACTGGTGCCACAAGGTACTCTACACTCACCCATTATTCATCAAAACATCAAGCCGCGTTTCCTTGCTAACAAAGAATCGATCTTGATAAAAAGTGCTTGATCCACTGAGACACTGTAGAGCCTGACCTCGTGAAGTCGGTTACCGCAGCCTCGACAGACTTCAAATCCGCTAGGTCAAGGTGCAGATATTGAGCTGCCTTCCCCGTGAGCTCCCGGAGTTCGTTAATCGTCTCTTCAGCTTTTTGCTGGTTTCTGCATGCCAAATAGACTTTGGCATTACGTTTTAAGAGAGCCTGAAAGCGTCAATTATTCACTCAAGAGCAAACTCGATGTATAACCACCTTGGCACATTCTTTTCCGACTCCTGCATTGCCACCAGTGATGATAACTATCCGGCCAGATTGGTCCGGCATATCATCAGGAGTCCAGCGCGGCGATCCGGCAAAATATGCTTGTGCAAGGAAAGGCAAGAATCCAATAGCGAGAATGTCTGCAAGAGAGTATATCATTCCGGAGGACTTCAGAATCGAGAGCAGTGTGAATTTTCAGCTTGATGACGAGTCGTAGGTCGCTTTTGAAACTCGATGATGGTTCGCGTCGAAGAGAGAGGTCAGTCACATGATCCTCACGCGATTTGATAATTCTGGCTGAAACCTCGTCTGTCCTTGAAATCTTTCATCCCAACTGAAACGGACATGGAGCCTTTTACACCCTCGAGATCTCTTCTAAACCCAAAATTTGAAGGTTACAGGCTCGATCCGATCTCTCAGGCAGATGTTGTCGCCCGATTTCCTCTACAGTACAAGCCCACACAAGCAACAATCTCTGGGAAAACTTCGTTCTCGTTCCAGGAGATCCAGAGCCGTGTAACTCACAATCATATCGCCGTCTGCAGTGATGCTGGACGGGCGCTCTATGTTGACTCGGATTCTCGAGTGATTCTGATTGATATCGACGCGGTGAGCATTTATAATCATCTCATCCGCCATGTACATATTTTAAACAGCTTTCCGAAGGTAGGGAACCCTCAGTCCGATTTTTCGCATTCTTTTTGAGTTGCCTACCTCAATTCAATCGGGCGCTGTTGCCACGCGTAACCTTGAATATCCATCAGCTGCTTTTTTAACGCCCAATACGGTTTTCGTCTCGGACGGTCGTGGTGTCATGTATGTTCTGCAGATCAAGGACGAGGGCCCATCGGAAGCCGTTGGGGTGTTCGTGCTATCATCTTCGTCTATGGATGTTCCTTTTCGAATTCATGGTGTCCATCGGACATCACCAACCACGGCCGTCGCAATCCTGTCTTCCCGTTTTTACGGTGTGGCTTCAGAGGTCAACTCAGAGCAGGAGAGATCAGGAAAGCCTGTTCAACCCGATTTTGACGTATGGGGTGCCAAAATTGAACTTCTCTCATTGCGTCCCAAAAGCGATATCCGTGTTCTGGACATCCTATGGCGTCGTCGAGGCCAAGAGGTCCCCTTTTACACGGCGTATCCGGAAACCACCAGTTCCTTCCTCCTAATTGGGGGAACTAGCTACCGAGAGATCGACGTTGCACCCCCTCCGTCGTATGAACCGAAAACAAATGAATATGCGCCTATACCTCGTGCAGACGAGCTGCTCGATATGGAGGTGTCAGGGCCTCCCAAGCCTTCACCATACTCATGGACGCAAACTCCAGATGCAGTGACCGTCGCCATTCCGCTCCCGGTCAACACCCCAAAGCATACAATCAAGGTGCTCTTCTCGCAACACACTCTGACTGTTCACATTGATGAAGAGATCGAGACATCTATCCCTATCCCCCGTTATTCTGAAAAACGGCTCTGGGCTAGCATATTGCCTTCGTCCAGCTACTGGACCTGGGATCGCGAAGCAGAACATTCCTTTGGATTGCTAACACTGTACCTCGACAAACAGTACGAAGGAACTAGATGGAGCCAGGTATTTGCCCCTTCTGGCCCCGACGATGTTGAAGTTGTAGAAGCCCTGGATCCTTCAGAACTGTGGCAGATCCGCGAAGCATTAGAAAAATACACGACAGCTTTGCGGGAAGGAGATGATGCCAGCGGCTTGGGCTCAGGCAGGGGAGTGTCGAGTCTTGCAGAAGGGGAGATGGACATGGAGGTTGATGGGTCGGTTGGTCGAGCCGCTTACCTGACTTGGGTCGGGGCAGATGGCTCTACGCCACCCTGGTGGAAGAATGCCGAGGAGATCTCCTTCCAATTGCTCTCCACACCAATCCCAGGCAGCGACCCCTCCAATGTGTCTCTTGTTGTGAAGAACAATCTCGACGGGACGGTGCATTCACTCAATGTTAACGCCGCGAGCACTCCAGAATGGGCCCATACTTCGACATTTTCTGCTCTCGCCTTTGTCCTAGCCTCAAAGCGGGATACGCGTTTCACGTATCATGCCCCTAATGCCGTGTTCGCCTTCGAAGGTGGTGTCCGGGATCGTGGTGGGAATGTATATATCTACCGTGCGGCTCCAGTCCAGGAGAAATGGGCGAAGCAGGCCATCCTTAAAGTTGACGATGGTTACGGTGGCTCCTTACTGGGCGTTGGAGCAGTGAAAGCCGGCCAAGGGATACCAATTATCCTCTGCTTAACTGAAGGGGAGCTGGTCCTAATCAAGAATCCGTAGGTAGATTAATGACCAGAGAGAAAAGGAAACCATGTATACAATATGTTCATTCGTACATACTGGGGTAGAGGTCGAGAATCGAGAATATGTATGGTATTAGAAAAAGAGGGACGCTGAAGGAATGAGGACGTGGACCATCTACGCCAGTGAGTGTGCAAACGTGCAGAGCTACATGGGCATGATATCAATGAAAACGTAGGACCCGAAGGACAGCGTGGACGGACAGGATTATACTAGGTAACCCGAGGGAGGACTTGTAACACAACATGAGGAGAAAAATGGGCGTAAGAGATACACAATGCAGTAATACAACCAATTATGTTTTGAGCAGAGGATCTTCACTGGAGTCTATGAATCCCTCTGCTTTGACAACTGGAAGGGGCTCGTCCCCAAGAGGAGGAGACGTGAGTTGTTCCATTGGCGCCGGTAGTGCGTCACCATTAGGTTGGGGTCTCGGTGGTGGAGGGGTTTCCGTAACAGGAGGAACCTGCGGTGCTTGACCAGCGGGTTTATGATCAACACCTGCGTCCATCGGAGTGTCACCGTCTTCGTCAGTTCCTTCCTCATCTCGGATATCTTTCTCGAAGTCATCGAGTTGTTCCTTCAGGTGCTTTGTGGGATCTGGAGACTCGGGATGTCCAAGTCCCAGGGTTTCGCTAAAGAACGATCGGCCGGATAGTTCCTCGTCGCCGCTTTCTTCGTCATCATCACTATCGTCATTCCCCGTGAACATCAAAGTGGCGCCATCGCTGGAAATTCCACTGCCAGGTAGGAACGAGATGCCGCCATTTGCGGCTAGAACGCGCGCGAATGGGCCACCTAAGAAGCCCTGGACAGTATCCTCGTCAGATTGGTGGCGACCTCCTCGCTCCTGAGCTTCCCTCCGTGCACGGAACGACATGAGTCGACTTTGAGCATAAAGTTGCGGAGGGGATGTTGGAGTCCTATATCCGTAGTTGCTATCGACGCGGTCCTTGATCCATTGATACCACTCCTCCTTTGTCCGGCCATGAAGAATTGCAACAATGAGCACGGTCATATTGTCGCAACCTATTCCAGCTCCCGAAGATGTATCAGGAGCCAAGCAGTGCTCGCACATGTTTTCACAGATTTCGTAGAGCTCCTTGCCCTCAGCAACCTGACGGCGAACAAAATCGACTGCCTGCTGGGAGCTTAAACAATCCCAAATACCTAGAAGGAAACGATCTGAGGTATGACAAGGAAAGCCAGACCAAAAAAGCGTACCATCGCAAGCAATAATAAGGAATTCATCCTCTTCAGTTATCCTATGGCAGGTGACATCGGGGTCGGCGGTGATAATTTGCCGCTCTGGAGAAAGAGAATAATTCTTCTTAAACTCAAAGTCGCCTAGCGCCCGCGACAATGCGAGATTGCCTACAAAACATTTCAATGATCACAACGTTGCTACGGACGTAAGAACTGACCATTGACACGACCATATTCAATGTATCCGCCGGCACCGTGGATGCGCTCTTTCTCGACTAAAGAGAGCGGATCAATGAAGATGAAGTCAAAAACGATGAAGAAATGGCTTACCTTCGCTCGTTGGCTTATGGTCGTAGCTGAGTGGCTTGACCTCGCCCTTAACTCCAATCACAGATCGAGAGTCGCCCGCGTTTGCCTGAGTATATAATTAGATTTAGACCTTGATGCAAGACGGTGGAAGTCTTCCATACAACATAAATCTTCCCATCAGTCGTGACTAGTGCTGCAACGGCGGTACAACCAGAAGGATCTCGGGTATGGGCAGGATCTGAAAATAGAGGATAAGAAAGTGTGCATTGGCAAGAAGTTTGTTTACGCACTAGCCAACAGATCTTCGTCCGTGCCGAGGAAGGCCCTTTTTAGCGCAGCTTCATATCGTTTCTCATGATATGACTCTTCCTCAATGAGCCGCTTGTGCACGTTCTGACCAGCGAATTTAGCAACTGTCCCGCCTGCGCCACAACGTCAGGCAAGCAGAATTACGATAAGAACCAATACGTACCGCCATGCCCATCATAAACCGCAAAAAACGTATTGGATTCTGATTGCCCCTCGTCTAGGTCCAACACGATGGCATGCGCATCCTCCATGGCTGATGAGAGCGACAAAGAAGATCAAGGCATTTCAGATCGTCAGTACATTGCACAAGGTGTAAGGCAATGGACATAACGCACAGATTCTCCACCCCTGCATTTCTGAGACGCCAAAATAGAAACGGTCATTGCCTCCCGACTGTGAATGCTTCTGGGTCGCTATCAAACAGAAGTTGAAGGTCTAATTCCCCATATCGATAACTCTGAACTAACCTGGAGAGGAAAGGGTTTGTCCCTGTCGTATCTTCAAAATGAATAACTTAAGCGATTGGAGACAAACGTACCATGTCTTATGATTGGGAGAAGCAGGAAGGAACTAGACACAATTTTGTATGATCAGAACAATATTGAAACAACCGGAAGAGTGGGGGTAGGAAAGCAGAAGAAAGGAGCGAGAATGGTCGTGTGGATAGGGCTTGGGCAGTGCACACTTTCCTCACGAGTCAATGCTAAATCTCGTCTATTTGCCTTTGTTGATTTTTTTTATCTAAATTGGAAATGTCCATGATGATCGAATCTTCCCTCTGAGCAGCTCTGAGCCCTCCCCACTAGAGAATCAAGGCATCACAGCAGATTGTGACTTGTTGAGGTCAAGTTAAGGTAGCTCGGAAAAAAATCCTAACAAAGCATGCTTCAGACCTCGACAAAGCGCTACAAATCACCACTATACAATGAATCAAACGAGGTCGTAATCGTGAACATGAAGGAAAATCATCATCGGTCGATTACTTGGCATTGTCCTTGTCTCCTTAACTCGGACCTGGACCACTCCGAGCCGCACGGGCTGCCCGGGCCTCTTTCTGGAGACGCGCGCTGTATACCCTGGGGTTCCGCTCCTCAAATACCTCGTTGATTTCTTCGAGGGTGAGGCCTTTTGTCTCCACCACAAAGAAGTAGATGACCACGACCTCGAAAAGATCCCATACCAAAAATATCACATAAACTGATGCTCTTTTCTTAGTTTCACGGTCCACGTTTTGGGTCGAATACGCACCTTTCCATCCCAACTTCTCAAGAGCAACAGGCATACTGCGATTCGATCAGCCTCCAAAGGCTCACCAGACAAATGACAGTAACGCACCCAAAGGTATTGATACAAGTCGAGATTTGAGCAACAATCCCGAGAAAGGCAAGACCCTTCGCGCGCGCTTGATAACTAAGAACCTCAGCAGGGTACAAAGCTTGCCTGACAGACAGATAAGTCAAAAACATGTTCACAAACTTAAAAATAACGTGAAGGACATACATAGGTGTCCAGCCGAAGGAAAACACCACCATGAATAAGAAAATGAATGTGATGCCTGCATTTCCCTGAGCGGAGTTGCCGGAAGACGAGAGAAGGCCAGTGACAATCGCTAGAATCACGGTGATGATGCTCGTCGACGTCAGTAAAATCTTACGACGACCGAAGCGGTCAATCACGGCAGAGCCCTGAACATTGCACGGATAAATTAGGTGAGTGTGAGTGTGAAAAGGAAGCGTTCATCTCACGGATAAGGCTTAAAAGAAAATGGGAAGTGTTAATGTGACGTGCTCCAAAGTCAAGACTAAACTCACCTCCAACGCTATTAACAAGAGAAGGCCGTTCAGCTGGCAGAAAAAAGGTCGGAACTACAGTATGTCTAACTTACTAAGAGGTGACGCTATTCACGAAATTCAAAGTCAAACGACGGTCTTGCGAAATGATTCCAGCGTTTTCAAGAAGAATCGGGAGGAAATAGGTGATTAGACCATTTCCACTTAATTGGCCTTCGATTCATAGGTCAGAATGCGAGAAAGGAATGCAACGAGACCAGGCTCACCGAACGTTCCTGCAATCGATAGGTACAATGAAGTAAGTAAGTGGGTTTTAGTTCTCATCAAAATGTCTACATACCAATTAGAATGACCATGTAGGCACGGTAACGATCGGCGCGGGTCCTGAATAATGGCCTGAAATCCCACCACCTTTCTGAGAGGAACAGACATCGAACGTTAAATCTCTGAGACTCTGTTCAGATCACCACACGTACTATCACTTCCATCAACTTGAATTTTTTCTTCGATTTCTTCCATTTCGAGGTCAACCAATGGCGACTTGATATCCCCAGTGCTACTATGAAACCGCGCCAAAACTTGGCGCGCTTGGTACGCCTTTCCGACACTGTAAAGCCAGCGTGGACTAAAATGTGGTCAGGCAATGGCATAATAAGGCACACGAACAGACAATACTGACGATTCTGGGCACAGGAATATAAAAAGTACGTTTAAGGCGGCAGGTACAACCTGTTTGCATATAAAGTCAGATAGAAAAGACAGAACGGGATGGAATGGGATGTCAAAACTGACTTGAATGTACAAAGGCAGACGCCACGACATTTGATTCTGCCATCTCCCTGTCGCTACCATCATCCCAGTAGCACTCATTTGACCGACATAATAACTCAAAGGGATAAATCAGGCTTCTACCTTCGACAAAAGTGAATTTCAACGGACAATGAGTTTAGGAAGCCGAGATAGGCTCCTCGTGACTGGGGTGGTGTCATCTCTGCAAGGTACGATTTCGCCGAGGCACCAGCACATGAAGACCCTAGACCTACGGAAGACGGAGTTCAGTCCTTTGGATAGGAAAAGATTTGTTCAACTGACCTGTCAGGAAGCGGCCACCGAGGAACATTCCTTGATCTTTTGCGTTTGCAGATAATACCGCACCTGCTCTAGATTCACCGTCAACGAGGCAATTCTCTTCACTGGAGGTCTTGAACGTACATGAGAATAGCATTACCAAAAAACATGGAGAACCGTCGCCCAAATCTATCGGGTAAATATGCTATAGGGTGTTTCTAGTCAAAACGACGTTGGCAAATATTGTGACGGAACACTTACAAGCAGGGATAGTACCACTAGAAAATAATAATGTAAAACGACATATGGACGCGATCATAGGTTGGATATTGTCAGATAATGCTCACCATATCGAGCCGCTACTTCAGAGGTGAGCATTTATTCAGCGAGGAAAAGAAACTGAAGTAAACTACATCGTGAATATTCCGAAGACAATCCTGCTCAAATTGTTGAATGCCGATTGGCCTGATAACTCAGATTGACTCACGAAGTCTTGGCACCGACACCTTTAAGGCCGAAGTAGTGCTGGTATTGGGCCATACTGTTTATACCACCCATGACCTACGCCACCTGCTTCTCAATGATGAGTTGATGGTGCACCGGGATTGAACGGACCGTTCCATCGAAGCCGCTGTCACCTGAGCAACAACAGACGACCAAAGTGACCAAGTACATCTGAAGAGGAGCTAGATATGTTCTTTGCACTCCAAGAGAAGCAAACTTGTTTACCTGGAATGCTCGTAAACTGAGTCGTGTAACTCCAGGATCGACCTCCAATGCTTTCCTGAGAGCGATTTGTCGCTCCATCGGTGTCATGGGTGCTCCGCGTACACGTACATTCTCTTGGTGTTCTAGTTGTTCCTTTTCGATTGACGAAATCGACTCGGCCTTGCTACCTGCCATGTCGATTAAATCTGAAGGATGCAGCGAAAGCAACGCTATCCTGCAAGACTCGCTTCTTCTCCGTATTTAAAGACGCAAGGAGCTGCCAAGCCTATGCTTCTCGAAGAGGTCGCATTTACAGGGCTATACTTTTGAGGCGCCAGTGAATGAGTCTGCTTTCATAAGAATGGTCCAAGAGGAACGTGAAGCATCATATGATTGAGTAGGCCCCTCTAATACCCCGATAACGTTGACCGTGGGGCGCCTTTGGGTTGCTGATCTCCCTCAGAAAGGGTGGTGTCCGACCAATGTCCGACCGATAATAGCCCGGCTTGGCAAAGTCCAGACTCCCCGAGAAAGAGAATCGAAATTTCTGGTATACGATATTGTTGTCGGGAAGATCAGCCTTTCAGACTTGCAATCAGCTTAACCGTCAAAGTGAGGTCTGATTGAAGATGACCGGCGGTTCCGTGCGACGTAGAACTTGCGGCAACTAAGGGTGCCTTTTGTGGTCGTGTGCCATCTTTTCGTCTGGCAGCTTCTGCCGTAAACGACGGATGCAGCTGTCCCTGGACTGACGTGAGTGCACACATTGGCAGCAGATTCAAAGAATACACACAGAGTCAAGGGAAGCCTGGCTACCTAATGTGAAATCTCGGTCAGCACCAGGTGCTATCGACTACGAATGAAGAGTGGAGAACTTTCGTGCATACGGACGTTCAGCTGCTTAAATGTCATGGAAGCGTAAGCAAGCTGCCTCGAGGCGCCAATGTCCGACGATGACAATGCGCGGAACTTGAAAGGCTCGCGTGTCCAGGCACCGGCTCACGTAAGCGGTCGATCGATCATTGGAGTTGTTTTTTGAAGGCCTTCCTCTCCTATACAAAATTGAACTGGGTTTCAAGCAACTGTTACTTCTACCGTATCCCCGTTAGACGTTCTTCTCCGCCTCATGCAGGTGTACTTTCCATTTCTTTCTTAGACAGCCGGTCAGTTTGCACATCTTTACCCACCGCCGACTTCTTCTGACAGAACTGTAATAGTTCGCTTGGAGCTTATCTTCCCACTATCTTCCCGTCGTATAAATACCAAACAGCTTATTAGAGGCTAGAGCATCATTGGATACCCAACATTTCCCTCCTCCAGCTCGCCCACTTTGTATGGCCTCACAGGTGCGTTTGTTGCCAACATTTCACATTCCAGGTTCTCATTTTCTGGATCAGAGCACCATCCCCGCAGGACTCCCATTTTCACACCCGCGATTTCGTAAACGGACCGTATCATTGTCATCCGTATCCTCAGGTCTTTCTCAAATTACTCTGGACTTTCCCAAGACAGAGCCTTCTGTCGTAACTGTCCAGACGCGTGCGCACACAGTCTATGGAGCATTCACTCCTACCGCGTCAGCCCGTACCTCCCTTGACACTATAAAACGGATTTCATCTCGCTCGCATACTTTTTCTTTCCATGGATTCCAAGGGCCTCCGCGGAGACCCATTTATCATTGGGACGACTCGCCACCATCATCTGGTCCGTCGTCACCTACTATCCCATCATTCAGCCGCACCGCGTCTTCATCTTCCATCCTTTTGCCGCCATCTGCTCTGCCGCTCACACTCCACGGCTCCAAAGAACTCGCAAGGGACCACACCTCGAATGCGAACGAGATGAACCCAATCCTTGCGAAGCTCGAGAGGAAGTCCAAACTTCTCACGCAGAAAGTTCAATGTGCCACATGCAATAAAACAGGTTCGGATTTTCCTAGGTGCGGGAGGTGTAATGCGATGTGGTGTTCAAGGGAATGCCGGATGCACGGAGGTAAAAGACATGTATGTTCGCCGCCGGCTTAGAAGGACTATTAGCATTATCGATCGGACCATTGGTTTTCTTCTCCTTGTATAATTTGGATAGGGTACATTGTAGTCATGCTTTCGCTGCGTTCTTTATGTCATTCCTTGAAGCAACTTATTCACAACACGTAGATCGCCTTGGAGAATTTGATTCTTAATTTAAGCATTTATATACGGGAAGCTCAAAGTTGGGTGTTGAACAAATTTTCCCTCCTGCTCCCTGGGAAAAAAAGGTGAGGCGATTGAGGTGCTCCTAAGAAGACTTTGAAGGGTGAAAGCAGGTTAGGCTGAGGCTCGTCTAGTTCATCGCTCAGCGGTTTCGGCTGCATTTGATTGGGACCACGCTGAAAATAGTGACAGTCAGAGTAGTTGATTCTGCCGCGATTCAGAGACGATTCTGTACGCGATGTTGAGATGATGTTGTCCCATCACAAGTCCCAGAATCTATCCATAATCATAATTAACTTTGACCGCCCACAGTTTCACGCGATTCTGTGACGATTCTGTAACCATTCGATTCTAGGCAAGAATCAAATTTTGGGGTCTCAAGGGCAGAAAAATTTGATTCTGCAGCGATTCTCGTCACAGAAGCGACTCCAGAGCCGCTTCTGCGATTCAAGAAAGATGCTCGTTCCCACGATTCTCGACGATTTTGAGGCGCAAAATCACGAACAACATCGTTTCAGAATCTCGCGCTGAATCAACCTCGAATCGTGTTGAATCGGTTACTCTGACTGTCACTAATGACTGCGACTATGACGCGGATTTCCAGGTCACCAATTATACGCAAGCACTCCACCATTGTCTACCGAAATAGCGATAGAAGGTTCATCCCTGTTCAAGATTCGTTCGAAATGACCTCTTTCCCATAGGGTATCACAATCCTGCCCATGTCTTGAAATCATCTGACTGTTCGGGTTGATTTTCCACGAAGCGAAGCTGCAAGCGATAACGGCATCTTCGAAGAGGCCTATCTAATTTATACCACAAGAGATTGAACTGCCAACGATCTCTGCCATGATGACTCGGATTGGAACGCTGATCGATAGCGTCAACGGAAGATCCAAGTGAAGAATCACTGTGCTCACCTGTTGCTGGAACGACTTCATGATCATTCTTAGCTCTTGTGACGCCATCACTGGACGGGGCGATTCGTGCTCAACGTTCAACCACTGTTACGAGATGTGGAATATCTGTGCCCACGGGGCTGCCCGGATTTGCTTTTTCTTTCCATCGATCTCTGGGAGACTTTCTTTCCTGTTTACAAGACCATCGTCAGGTGTGCCACTCGCGGATGGCCGGCCGTTGTGAAGCAAGGCAACTGGATGAAAAATACACAGAGTAAATACATACATACCTTTGGGATTGTACATGTGAACACATCTGCACGAAACCGCGACAGCCTTTATCCGTAGCATGTTGGAGATGTCTTCGTTATATTAGGATCGATGGAACATATACACACCAGTTTCATGAAAAAAGAAAATTCGCTAGATTTTCAAGTATAACGAAAATCACGAAAACTTGATTTTCTTTCCCTGGCTGGGAACGATGCTGGCGCTCTCCTTCTCCTTGAGTTTCCGTTTTGCCTCCCAAGAAGGATGTATGGGTTTTTCATCTCCACGTCCTCTCCCTGCTGATGGTGCAAAGCTACGAGAGGTAGGGGCTCCCGTCTGTGGCTGAATACCACCGGTACGCTGGCCCCAACCAGTATCTGCCTCCTGATGATGCTGAGGGGTCGCCTTCTGAGCCTGCCTTGGAGGTACGCCTTTGTTGGATCCGGGAGTATTTGTGTTGGGTCGGCCCTCCTGCCCACGGACAGGGCGTGCTTTACTCTGTTCGACTTCCTTTTTCTTGTGGTTCGCATTATGACCATATTTCTTCTCCCATATTCTGCAGGTACAAGTTCAGAATTATACGCAGATTCCATGCAAAAGATATCACATGGACTCACGCTCGTCTGGCCCGCTGCCCCCTTCTATTCTTCTTGATGTCGATGTCTGCAACTTTCGCCTCGCTTTCACTGAGTTCTGAATCATCGGAATCTCCGCGTGTGAAACCCACGGCCAGCGAGGGAAGAAATGTCGACTGTAGCCCAGATGTTTTCGGAAGCGGCTTCGCTGCCGTCGACCTGAGAGGTAAAGCCTTCTTTGGTAGCTTCCTTGTCGGCGGTAGAGCCTCGAGCTCTTCTTCGTCATCGTCAGAGTCTTCCGCGGAATTCCCATCCTCCTCACTGAGAACTGAACCTGATTCCCAACCGTCGTCCATAGGCCGCTCATCATCACTGACTGTCCCCGATTCCCAGCCTGCATCATCGAATTCTCCAAGGACAACCTCTTGCAACTTATTGTCCTCAGTCCCCTTCACTTTCTTCGAGGTATTTGATGACGCCTGCGCTATCTCTGCCGCCGTTTTCACCTTTGTTCGGCGCTCGATGGTGGTATCTTCTTCTACAATGGGGTTGACAGGGCTGGCCTTTGGTTGAATGACATTTTTAAGGTCTTCCACCGCTGCAGAAACTTCCATGGCTAAGATCTTCGAACTGAGGAGACGGGCCTGAATTTTTGCAGCAGGAGTTCCTGCTGGGGCGGGCGCAACGTCTTCAGTGAGCTCTTGGGACATGGCAACTTGAACCTGCTCGTTTTCGTATAATATTCGGAATTTGTTTAGCTTAGTTTTCAATGCAGTCATCGCGATCTTCTCATAGTCAAGTCCCTAGAAAATGACGGTGTAAGATGAGATGAAACGTTAGGACATGCGAGTCATGCCTTGAGAGCCTCCAATTGTCCTTCTGCCTCTAAAGCTTCACTTTTCTTCTCATCGCTCTTCCTGACTTCAAGTTAGTGCATCCAGACAAAGGGAATGACGGAAAGGCCAACCGAAGATCTTTCAACTTCTTAATCAATTTCTGCGTCTCAAAAAGCTTTGCTTTTTTTGCTGCTTTCTTCACTTCCTTCAAGTCATGGTGCTATCGATCGTGGTAAGGCTTTGACATGCACCAGGAGAGGTAGAGATACGTACCAACTTTCCTTTGATTTTTACTCCAAGATCCTAATACTCACCATGAGGATTCCGAACAACACAGTTCGTAACAAAAATCACCTGTGGAGGTGGTTCATAGCGTTTCCTTTTAGTTCCATGTTGTAGAGTGTCATCCATGCGCTTCGAATTGGCCGCTGTCTGGTACGTTTAGTGGCTGGCTTGTGGTCCGTCTTCGTCTCCAGAACGTGAAGTGCGATGGCTGACGTAATGTCATTTCAAGACTCGATCACAGATCGACGACGAATTTCCTTTTGTTGCATTTCAATTCCAAACCATCGATGGACGACGAAGTCTTCGAGCGTAAGCTCTTTGCTACGTTTGAAAGACATGGGGAGTTCACCGATATCCAACAATCGTGTCTGGAATTGGACCTCTTCGAGAACCCTTCTGAAGATGAGGACTTGAGAGAGCATCAAACCTTCAACAAACTCTCGAATATTGTGCGGTTCTCCTGATTCAATAGGAATGCTAGTACTCAAGGATCAAAGTAGCTTGATGAATACCAAGAACAGTCTTACCTGTTGGACCCCTTCCTCGAGAACCTAGTGGCTCCAGTGGTGGATTGCCTAAGGTCGCACGCAAATGCCTCTATCGCTGACCACAGACTACGAGGCTCTCCCCTAAGGGTAGAACGATTGGCTACTCTTTTATACAGCTATGTGAAGTGCCGCGGATATAAAACAATCAGTCAGTGCAACACAATAGTTCCCCATCGAGCCCCTGTGACCAGAAAATAGTCAGGTTCTTTCCGCATGAGATTGCAGATTTGTCAATTGCTTTGGAGTTTCTGCTTATACCAGATGGCTTGATTCAAGACGCGACACAGTGGGCCCTTCGTTATGTGGTTCTCATCTGGCTTTCCCTTATCTGCATGATTCCCTTCGACCTGGCACAGTTTGACGAGGCGGAGCGAATCGGACACACTGCAAATGCCATTGAATCGTCAGCGAAAACTTTTCTAAGCAAAGCGGGTTTAGAAAGGGAAGGCGCTGCCCTGCTACTGTCGCGTCTCTACGTGAGGTATGATAACAAGTTTCTATGAAGTATGATACAGTCTAATTCGCGCAGACAGGACACAGGCACGCGTTTTTATCCCTTCTTACTGTGGACCAAGGAAAGACTTGAAGCAAAGGCCGACGTCATTACGGTCAGTTCTTATATTGTACTTTCGCATTTGCAACTCATTCTTTATTGCAGACGATTGGGCTCCTTCAAGTCGTATGCGAGGTAGTCAAGTCGGGTCCAGCTGATCAGATTCGCCTGAGGGTTTCTGAACTTTCTGCAATTGCACATGTAATTGAGGAGACTAAGACTCTCTTGAGCAATACCGCCGTCCGCAAATATAAGACAAAGCTTGTCTCACGGATTGCGTTGCGGCTACTCCCAGCCGTGCCGAATACTGGCCGTCGGAAAGGCTCGTTTTCTTTAAGCCTCTCCTAAATTCACATTTGACCTTTCCATTAGGTCGCACACTCACAGGTGATGAAATCTATTTGGACAACCCTGCTTCAGAAGCCGACACCGAGGTTCCGGAGCAGGTGGAACATGCCCTCGAACAACTCTTCAGTGCTCTGCAGGATAAGGTCTGTTACTCCATTTGTAATAGCAATCGTGAACTCTGCTGATTGACTTCCTTGGCCGTTATAGGACACTATCGTGCGATGGTCAGCAGCAAAAGGCGTGGCACGCGTATCTGAGCGTCTTCCTGTTGACTTCGCCGATCAGGTCTTGGAAACTGTCATGGGTTTATTTGCCATCCATTCAATCGCTGCCGCGAGTCTTTACGATCTTCCTGCCATCGCTGAGAGCACGTGGCATGGCGCATGTTTGGCATGCGCAGAAATTGCTCGTAGAGGCCTCATTGCTTCTGAAAGGCTTTCCGAATTGATCGAGTGGTTGTCAAAGGTACGGTAGCCGGCGATCTATATGTGCGGATCCTGAACGCGCACTTTTCGTTATACAAGGCATTGTATTTTGATCTGCGCAAAGGCGCCCACTCGATCGGATCGAATGTTCGCGATGCCGCGGCATATGTGCTTTGGGCCCTTGCCAGAACACAGGTTACCTCCAGCTTGAAGCCACATGCCGAAAACCTCGCACAGCGTCTTACGGCAGTTGCGCTCTATGATAGGGAAATTCACATTCGCCGGGCAGCCAGTGCAGCGTTCCAAGAACACGTTGGACGAAACGTAAGTGTCACCTTTATTTAAGGGGACCCAACTATTGATAGTGTATTTCGGAACACACAGGGTCTATTCCCTCATGGGATAGATGTCCTCGGGAAGACGGACTTCTATGCAGTGAGCATCCGGCGGAATGCATTCCTGACAGCTGCACCCCAAGTTGCCGTGTATGTTCATTTATTGTGAACCTTGCCCGACGTTTTGCCGACTTCTGACGTAGACATCTGGAATACCGTTCGTTTTTACTGAACCACGTTTTGGATGTGGTCCTAAGGCATTGGGATCCGACAATGCGGGAACTTGGATCCCAGTCTTTACGTTTAATATGTTTAACAGATCTTGCCATCCTAGGACCTCAAGCCTCTGCCAAATCAGTATGCACTTCACCAGGTGTTTGTTCACAGTCGTTCAACCCGTGACAGGTTCATTTGCTCGACTCGATAGACCTTGCGGACTTACATGGCGGACTGCTCGCACTGTCTGAAATTGCCATTGCTTATCGTGAATTCGGGGCGGATGGGACAACGGAGTTTCGTATGCGTGAGGTAAATAGATTCTACCACCCATGGGTTTGCAATCTGGCCAACGCAGACCTCGCAGACATTTGAGGCCCTTTCCAGGATTCCTCTCGAGGTTGTCATTGGACCACGCAATGCGATCATCACAGCTGCGGCATGTCGTCTGATATCCATAGCTCTCACTTTCCCGGAGATGCAGCCAGACACGACTTCTGTCCCGCACTGGAGAAAGATCGTCGATCATGGATTGAAGCACCGGGTGCCGTTCGTACAGGAGGCAGCAGCAGAAGCTATGGCATCCATGAGCAAACTTGTCGATTGTTCTTCCACTGTAAAAAGATACGTTATTTCACAACTTGTAAATCATCCTAGATTTGAGTGTGCTTATTGACGCTTTTGAGAACACGCTGATCCGGGAGCTCAAAGCAAGCTCATTGGCAACACAGCAGAGTTTGGGAACCGTCCTCCGTGTTATTGACTACTCGGCATATCCCAATGCGCTCCCTGAAGCCCTCGATTGTCTTTCAAGTTTTGTCAAGCCAACGGTAAGGAACCATGTTCGAAGGTAGACAAATTACCTGCTGAATCAGATATCACCAGACTCCACCGAGGTCAACTGTAGAAGCTCGTCGGAACTGCTATTCCGCGATTCCAAAGATACTACTGACAACTGTGAAGGATCTTCCTCGTTGTATGTCTCTTCGATCATTTTTTGGTGACTTTGCTCACGGTCTGCCTAATAGACATGTCAGTCGAAGTCGTGAATTCACTCTGTGACACATTGCTTGCCGGTTTGGACGACTACTCAACAGACGAACGCGGTGATGTTGGATCGTGGATTCGAGCCGCCTGCGTTCAGGGCTTGACTTCGTTTACTGAAACCTTGATTCACAACTCTGGCAGCATCGCCGACTTTGCAGGATATTTCCCCCCTGCAAAATTCCGCCGCATCCTCGCTGGGATTCTTAAACAGGGTGTGGAGAGGCTGGATAACGTCCGCCAAGAAGCTGGTGTCGGCTTTATGCGACTTCTCGCCCTTCCACCACCTGCAGTGGCAGATCCGTCTTTGTGGCAAATATCCGGACTGCCGCTGCTGGAAGAGTTATTCCAAAAGTACGTCCTGTTTCTTTGTTTAGGCGATGTTGCACTAAATCAAGTTTAGTGACACAGAACACGTTGGGTGGAACGATGGCCACTGGTTATTCCCAAGAGCCGTTCGTTTACTGGACATCGTAGAATACCGGAAGCCGGTTTTGACGGGGTTGGTACTCAGCCTCGGTAGCAAGACGGATAGCACAGTATGCGGACACGCTCCGAGTTTTAACTTTTTTGAACTGATGTGAATAATCCCACAGCACCGCCCATTGTCTACGAGCCTCATTTCATACGTCAAATCATTACCACTGACTAGCGAGGGTGTCGAATACGATGTCGCCACGCTCGTAGAAGATCTGATCGCCCATGCGAAATCACAGATAACATCTAATTCAGTTGTGGTCCCCGTGCTGCAAACTTTTAATGTTCTTTTGGAAGGAGATGCACTTACACGATTAGCAGCCAATACTCGTGGAATTGCAAGGTCAGTCGTTATAATATTTAATCATTACCTTCTCCTCAAGATCATTTTTATCGATAGCTTGGAGCAACTGCTCACCTTAGTTACGAGGAATGTCACCCGCCTCAAAAGCATACCTAGGATACAGGAATCCATGAAGATGTATGAAACCATCTTCATTTTCGTTCTAACAAGCTCATCGCTCGCATTCTCTAGCGTTGTAAACCTTCTCCCCTTTGGTCCACTCTTCGAGAAATGTGTCCCCTGTTTACCTGACTTCCTTGGACATCAATTCCCGAGTGTAATTACCAGCACCATCTTCTTCCTATCATACGCTTACGAGGATATTTAACACAGATTCGGAGAGAAACAGCAGAGCACATATACCTTGTGTTACAAGGCGCAGATATGGGGCGAGATACTGACGACGTTGAGGAGGTGCTCCTTGAAACTGAGTGGTAAGTTGCCAATCAGACTTCCGTGCTCTTTCTTCGTCGGGTTCACACTCTTCATCATTTCAGGTCATCTTCTGATAAAGAGGTCACGAAGGCAGCAGTAGAACGAGTCGTAGCACTATTTTCTGTACATTAAAATGTTTTTCGTGCGGGGGTAACCATTAACTCCAGAAGCACCAGAACCGGGCCGACTAAATTTGGGCGAACTGACCGTGGGAATTGTGCAATTGCCTCCTCATCCCTCCTCGAGTTAGAGAACCTGCTGGATTGAAGGGAGTGCTCGAACGATACCATCCTCGGCGGCAGATCTTCGTCGAACTTACACGACATACGTCTCCTGACTGTAAAGACTCGACATCGTGATGACTGACGCTCGTTTGAGTGACAAAGAGTTGGCGAATATCAATGCTGCTGCTGTAACGAAAGAGTATACAGTCAAGCCACATCTAGGTCTGTACTTTCTCTCTTTTCTGTTGAATGCAGTTTTTGAATGCTTTGCAGATTATCGAACTGTTTCTGCCATCAATGGGTAATTACTGCGATGTACTGTGTTGAAACCCGACCTGACACCCTAACTTCCCAAGGCCCCTCGTTATCCTCGACAATGTTAAAGTACGTCCACTTAGCACTTGCAGAAGCTAATACTTCCATTTACCAGCCTTGCATAAATCCAGTTTCCCTCCTATAATGAGATCGTACAATTGACACTGCCTGATGGAACGAAACGCGGTGGCCAGGTCCTAGAAGTCCAGGGCAAGAAGGCGATTGTGCAAGTCTTCGAAGGGACGTCCGGCGTTGATGTCAAGTCCACACATGTCGAGTTCACTGGAAGCAGCATGAAGCTCCCTGTCGCGGAGGATATGTTGGGGCGGATATTCAATGGTTCAGGTAACCCAATCGACAATGGCCCCAAGGTTTTCGCAGAGGATTATCTGGATATTAACGGTCAGATCAGTTCATCTTTCTCTTGAAAAACGAGCGACTTACTTGAACAAACGAACTCGACATGTAGGTTCGCCGATCAACCCTTACTCTCGCATCTACCCCGAGGAGATGATCCAGACCGGTATCTCAACGATTGACACAATGAACTCTATTGCCCGTGGCCAGAAGATCCCCATTTTCTCGGCCGCCGGTCTGCCACACAACGAGGTGAGCTTTGGCGCGTCCCTTTGTGCAAGCCACCCCAAAAGCTGACGATTGGCTAGATTGCGGCACAAATCGTCCGTCAATCCGGTCTGGTCAAGCGGCCGACGAAGGACGTACATGACGGACACGAGGATAACTTCTCCGTGGTCTTCGCCGCCATGGGTGTGAACATGGAGACTGCACGCTTCTTCAAGGAAGATTTCGAGTCGAATGGCAGTCTTGACCGGGTAACACTGTTCTTGAACTTGGCCAATGATCCTACCATCGAGCGAATTATCACCCCCCGCTTGGCACTAACAACTGCTGAGTACTATGCTTACCAGCTAGAAAAGCACGTCCTGGTTATTTTGACCGACATGTCTTCCTACGCCGATGCACTGCGTGAGGTGACCACCTCTCTTTCCATACCGAATGTCCTCGACGGTTCTCATTTCATTTACTTCCGCTAGGTTTCCGCTGCCCGCGAGGAGGTGCCGGGACGACGTGGATATCCCGGTTACATGTACACCGATCTGTCCACCATCTATGAACGTGCCGGACGAGTCCAGGGAAGAAACGGGTCAATCACTCAGATCCCAATCTTGACTATGCCAAATGATGGTGAACTTCTTTTCTTCCCCTCCTTTTTTTGTCTTGCTCGCGCGCTGCCATTTCGTTTCTGACGAGAAATCCTTTTCCGTTCTATAAGACATCACCCACCCCATTCCCGATCTCACCGGATACATTACCGAAGGCCAGATCTTTGTCGACCGTCAGCTGCACAACAGACAGATATACCCACCTATCAACGTGCTACCCTCGTTGTCTCGTCTCATGAAGAGCGCGATTGGGGAGAAGCTTACGAGAAAGGATCATGGAGATGTGTCGAACCAACTGGTATGGGATAGTCTGGATGCCGTTATCTTGAGTCTGCGAGCTCATATATGTGTTTGATCTAGTATGCCAAGTATGCGATTGGGCGAGACGCTGCAGCGATGAAAGCTGTCGTCGGTGAGGAGGCCCTATCGTCCGAAGATAAGCTGGCGCTCGAGTTCCTCGACAAATTCGAGCATCAGTTCGTGGGACAAGGTAAGTTCTGCTTGGCTCTTGTTCTATTCCGATAACTGACAGGGTATTGACATGCTTAGGCGCGTACGAATCACGAACTATTTTCGAGTCGCTGGATCTGGCTTGGTCTCTGCTTCGCATTTTCCCTAAAGAACAGCTGAACCGGATCAATCCCAAGATCATTGCGGAGTTCTACGGGCGTAAACCAACCAAGAAATCTACAACCGGTGCCGACGCTGAGGACACCAAAACTGACGAGAAATTAATTGATGCATAGATATGAAACGTCGACGACGAAAGAGGTTTATGAAGACAGGACTCTATTCTGTGTTTGGTAACCGTTCTCCGAGATATCCTACATACAGCATGATGGTGGTGTCTTCTGTCCATTGTTTTTGCACGCAGCATTCATAATACGATTTCGAGTTGGAGCGCATTTCCCCGGCCGAGACGATAGGTCCCTCGGAGCAAAGATTCCGATTCATGTGAGCCAACGCCACGGGAGCGAGAGAATGCAGCTGAATGAAGTATCTGGCGCAAGCAGATGTAGGATGATAGACAGCGAAGGATGTTATGGCGGATTTAAGAACGGCACGTTTGACATGTAACTGAGAAGACACCTCACAAGGCATGATACATATGCCTATTGGGCGAATGGTTCATGTACACGGCTGTTGGGCGGGTACACCTGTGTTCATCAGAGAAAGAGATGTTTCAATGGGAACACAAAAAAGGTCTTTCTGGTGATGGTAGACTGATGGGCCACTGAAATAAAGGGGATTCAGGAGGTGTCAAATGCATGTTATTCTTTGAAAGACACAACTTAAGTCCGCGACGATGGCAAGATTGATCCGAGATGAGCACACGCAATGAGCACCCAGGGGAATATTTAGCCTGGGACCCGCGTACCTGTTCCAAGCAAAATCGCTGGATACCTGGACATTTTGACGATACGGCGAACGTCGAGCTGTTCACGGTTGTCCGCATGGTCACACGGGTTGGAGGCGAACTGCAGCGTGCGGAATGGATGGAGAAATGAAAGGACATCGTGGCACGTTGGCACCGGAAGAGCATGATACCGCACCTTCTGTGGTCGTCTGCACTCGTGAGTGGTGGATCCAGACCCAGTTGCTCGCGACCCTTAGGCGAAAAGTGCGGGCGATTGGGGCGTTGATTAAAAAGAGAAAATGAGACAAGATACGGCACGTTTTAGGCAACTAGTAGATCAAGTCCGAGGGAAGATCGCGCGAAGACTAGGACAGCAAAAGGGCATGGGCATGCAAGGGCGTTTGCCGGCGATTTTCAGATGTCGGAGCAAGCCTGCAAGTGGGGGTACAACTGCGGTTTAAGGTTAGAGACCGCCTGTCAGATTTCTCCGGGAGTGTCTGACCCAAGGGAAACGGTTCCTTTGGAGAAGGAAGCAGGTCTGAAGTAGCAGTTGTCTTGTGAAAAGGTCCGAGAAGCGAGAGGGGTGCCTATTGAGGGAGTAAATGGGCACTTGAGATGAAGAGGGTGTGCCACGATCATCTCCGTATACGTTGGAGGTCAGCTGTATGATAATTGAGACTGATCCTGTTGTGATTCTAAGTAAAATGGAGGATTAGATTGTGTTCGCATGTGCGGTGTGATATTGTGGATCAGGCATGTCACGGCATGAGAAGATCGCGTGGAAGAACTCATCCAAGAGAGTCAAAATGCAAAATGTGCGAGTGGCCACCATGTGTTCACCCACACCCCTGGCCCCCTTATATACCCCGTCCAAAACAATATCTCCTGCCTTCTCCCCTCCCCTATGGATGACTTGGCCCACCATTTTCCTCTCAACCACCGCAAGCGCAAAGCAGAATCCGACGATCCCCAGGACTCAAACACTCCGGATCCTGTAGTCGCCGCCGACCAGCCTGTCATCGCCCCAGGGTTTTCAACAGCCCCTCGCCAGCCATGGCTTGCATCTGGTTCAGAGTGGCCAACGCCATCCTCGCCCCAGGCGTCCAGCCCCCTCTCAGCCGAGGTTATGATGTTTAGTACATATCCAACAAAGCGGCCCCGTCTCGAGAAAATAGAAACAGCTCTGCGCGCCACAAAGCGCCCTCTCTCTCGGAAATCTGCAGTCAAACCGACCCCCTCTAGACCGCCTCCCACTGTACGGCATGGCAATGATATGGAGGACCTTGGCGTGGTGTCGACGGCTGATCCAGGTCCTTCCACTGGTTCTCTTCTGCACCTGCGACCGGGACCGAAGTCTCCTGATCCGTCGTCTCCGTCCGCTGCCTCCCTTCTCCCTATCGATACCAATTCAATTCACATACCCTCTCTTCAACCTCTCGTTAATCGCCAAACGCTGAAGGAGCTCGACCTAGATGTTATTTTACGCAACCCTCAACTCCGTGCGTCCATTCATTTCGCTTGCCGTACCTCGCAACTAACACGCCTCATCTCCGTATTCAGGTCATGACCTCCTCTTCGATCCTGGTCTCCAGTTCCGGCCCACCTGCAGCCGGAGGAAACGCGGCATATCTGAAAGGTATTGGGCCGCGATTGCTCAGGAAGTCGAAACAGGATGCACCTGCGTGTCTTTTGACCTGCAAGGAAAACCACATACGACTGTCTGCGCCTGTGCACAGGTTCCGAACCCACCCTCCCATCCCGTCGTCGCATACTCTTCTGCCATGAACGTTGTTACGTTACGCATGCCCTCCCGAATTCGTAACCTCCTGTCAGAGTTTCTAGAGGTCCTTCTTCTTGTCGTACAGCCCCTCTCCAGCGTATCTGGCATGTACGTGAATCCCAACACGTTTAAATCACAGATGCAGGAGCACTCTGCTCAGGCCGCCTACATTCGCTACATTTTCGATCCCGCTCTCATCGAGCAGGAGCTTAAGCATGAATTGTTTGATCCTTCTGGTCTCTTTTGTGCTATTGGTTCCATTCTAAAAGGACATTGTGCTCCGATGAGGGATCGTGCTGTAGAGATGATGGTGCAAGCGGCAAAAGCCTGCGCGCCTGGAGGTACCGGTAGTAAGCGCGATGCTGTATCAGCTGTAAGGATGTGTATGGAGATACTCGAGCTTATGAAATTGGTGCGTCAAGTGTGTATATACCTTGTCATGTCAAATGTAAATGGCTTCTCTTGCTTTTCATGTAGGACATCGCGAATCACCAGCTTCAAACTTTGATGCCTTTCCTGATGCGAACGTCTGCCCAATTCGAGCTGAAAGCGTTCAAGAACAGGAAAAACAATATAACTTCGCTTCGAATGACTCGAGAGTGGCTGCATCTGGCTCATACGGATATGCTCTCTCGGCCACCCATCCCACATCCACGGCATTCTTCTGGCTCTCTCAGTTATGGCGCCCTTCCCCGAAACTCGCAAACATATCTAGCTGTACTCAAAGGAATAATTGATTTGATCTTCGACCCGCCGCCATCGTCTTCCTCTCCATCTTCTTCGCCCACATCCTCCACCCCTCCGTCTCCCGTCTTTCAAACTACAACTCTAGCATCTCCGCGACTACCTGGCTACCCAGAGACGACATATCTTGACAGCGCTCGTCTAGCCCTTCTCAGCTCCGATGCAGCCGACACCACAGCGTTGTACATGTTTCTCCTCCTGTACCGGCAGCTCATTCATTCCGAGTCGAATGACCCTCCATCCTCGCTGCAGGATTCATGGAAAGTGGTTGACGCGGACCTGTTGAGGCTCAAGAAGGAGATCCGCGACATTGGCCCAACACGTCTCGGATCCTGCTTCTCATGTGGGAGTGCCCATGAACTAAACAATCCCAACGAGAAAAACGGCGAAGAGGGCCGCATCGCCAAGCGCGACATCGTGCTGCAAATTGCGAAACGCGCCAAGGACGCACAATGCAGCCGTGTCAATCCCTCACTATCGTCTTCGTCGCCACCCCCCTCGCCCATCGGCGAAATTCCGGGCGAGCAGATGGTGAACCTTGCGCAGCGGTGGGCAGACGCCAATATTCAGCCTGACTCGCCATTGTGCACGATGCTGCGTCGCCGCCTCCGTGACGCTGTTTTCAATGCCGTGGTGGTGTTAACGTACCCTGGGCGTGATTCGACGACGGGCGCGCTCTCTACCGTTGATTTTCTCTCGTTTGTCCACGCATCGGCGGACCCTCTTGCGATACCCCTCAGCTCGGCCACAGCGACTGGGATGGAGCCCCTCGTGGATGAAATACGCTCACTAGCTGAGAAGATTTCCCGCCTTGCCTTGATACATCTCAATGCCTTCCTCCCGCTTTACGAACAAGACGGGTTTCTGGAATGATAATTCAATCGAACACTGATAATTATTATACATGGGTAAAACAAACACTTCTCGCTCTGGGCTTGTTCTACATTACACGATTCGTTCCATCTTCGTTCAGCACGCACGGTCTATGCATAGTTTCGTACGCACACATCCACGGCTCTTATTATTATGCCATTGATACCCCCCTGCATTTTTCCTTGTCAGAGAATTATAATAACAGCACTTGAAGGACATATGCGCATAGACTTGAATACGTTCACACATTGTTGACCGTGTGATAAAACACGATAGTCTCGTGGTTGAATCGGAAAAAGATCAAGATGAAGTCCTCGCTGTGGCAAGGAGGCTCGCTACTCAACTGCCTCCGACGCGAGCAAGTGATCTTGTGGTCAGATAGGCTGTAGAGTGTGGGTCTCCACGATCGAGGTCATTTTTGGCAAGAGCGCTGACCCTGTGCACCTCGAGGCTGGGGACGAGCTTGGATAACTGAAGGTTACATTTTACTGCTCTCGCTGATCGATTGAGGTTTAGCTTTCTGCAGATCCATTGCGCTTTTGAAGGTTGACATGGATTTGGTGAGGCTCGAAGCACGAACTTTTTTTTACCGTTTCGTGCGTTCAAAGCATGTGAGTTCCTTTCTTCTTCCTTTCCGAACGGCTATGGAAGCGCTGATCGCCACCGTGGTCCTGATCTTCAAGAATCAGAATTCTACGAGTGCTCTGAGTAATTCATAAACGAGTCGCGTCTGCCTTCGTGTTTAGAATGGCCTAGAAACACCATGCGCGGTGGATAAGGTCCGTTAATATTGAGCCCTAGTCTTTTTGCAGCTCTCAGGGCTGGCTACCCCAGGCGCAAAACTTTCGAGAACACCCTTTGGGAAGTGAGCAAGAGCATCGCGTTCACCACGTGTTGTCGCGTCTTGGCCACGTTGGGCACACGCGACGCGTCCACGTGCAGACGCCCCCGGTTCTCGGTCCGGGACCAAACCCTATGTGGTCCTTCAGGTTTCTACTTTGGTTCTCTCTCTACTTTCAGTAATGACTTTCGTGTGCAGGCTGCTCATGGATTGAGCTTTTCTTCTCAAGATCAATACCTGGACTTCTGCTGACAGCGCTGTGCCTTCATTCCTTCTTCCTTCCTGTCTTATGAAGTCGCCCGATTTTGGGCTCGCTTTTTCTTTGAGTGATCATAATGTCGACAGTGCCGCCATCTGCGCCTGGAACGTCTGACGAGCTGTCTTCTGAAGAGAGGAACTCAACCTCCCTGGCTATCACGAATGTTCGGCTGCCACATGAAGACAGGGTCCTGGCATCCAGGCTTTGGAGGCTGAAATGTAAACTTGGCAAGGTCGAAGACATTTCCTTACTACAAGCCCGAGATGATGTGAAACCAGACGAGAGTAATATTGACGCACAAGGCAGCATCCTAATCCCTTCGTGAGTCTTCTCTCCTCGTGAGGTTCATATATGAGCTGATTTGTTAGGAAGGTTCTGCCATTCACACGTCCATCTGGACAAGTGCTTTATCCTCGACAGATGCACCATAGTCTCGGGGTAGGCAAACGCATCAGCGCTTTTCCGCCATACACTCTTATCTATGACGCATATCAGAGAATTCCACGAAGCCCTGGAAGTAACAGGCAGGGCGAAAGCAGCGTTCCCGCTCGATCTTAATGACCTCTATGACCGCGGCGCGAGGCTGATACGCGAGAGCGTCCAGTTCGGGGTGACTTCGATGCGCGCGCATGTTGAGGTTGACAGCATTGTAGGTTTTGCATGCCTCGACGTGGCGCAGGCATTGCAAAAGAAGTTTAAACTGATCTGCGACGTGCAGATTGCTGGTGAGCCTCCTTCGGTCCATGATCGTAAGAGTCTGGGAATAACCATGGATGAATTTTCCCAGTTTTTGCCCAGGAGCCTCTTTTCGGAGCGCCTGGTGACACGACCCCCGGCTTAAATTTCACTCTACTTCAACAAGCATTGCAGAGGGATGCTCTCATCGTGGTCGGTTCAGCGCCCTACGTAGAACCTACCATTGAGCAGGCGAAATGCAATATAGCCCTCGTTATGGATCTGGCCGTCCAATACGGAGCGCACCTCGATTTCCATCTCGATTATAATCTCGACGCCGATGCGGAACCTCTCATCTATGAAGTGATATCTCAGGCACGAAGGAACCATGAGTATTGGACGCAGACTCCCTTGCGCCCTCGTCCGCGCCGAATCACCGTCGGGCACGCGACGCGTCTTCAGCTATTTACCCCGGCGCAGTGGCATCATCTCGCGGATGCCATCAAGGACCTTCCAATCACTTTAGTCGGACTTCCACAGTCTGATATGTATATGCAGGGCAGACAGGACCAGGATCAGCCACTGGGTGCTCCCAGAGGTACTCTTCGCGTGCCTCACATCCTGAATGAATATGGGATCGAAATCGCTATGAGCGTGAATAATGTGGGAAACGCTTTCACACCACAAGGCTCATTGGATCCATTGTCGCTCTGTACTTTCGGTGTAGCTGTGTTCCAGTCTGCAACGCCTGCAGATATCCAGACACTCGTTGTATGTCCAAGCATTCGTAATGTTGACTAAGTCGATAATTTTGACCCGCTTTTTACTTCATTCAGCGCTCTGTGACTTTGACTTCGAAGATTGCCATCGGTCAGGATAGCGCGCATTTGGGTCTCTTCCCAACGAGAGGTGACCCCGCGGATTTCGTCATCCTCCACGGTGCCGAAACACTTCAGTCTGCAGTGCTACATCCTGCTCGGGATCGCACCACTATCCGTGCTGGTGTCATGGTCTCGCGCCGACAGACGCAAGTCTGGCTTTCTGACGTAGACGGAGGAAATTTTCCCGCATGCGCAACTCAGGCTTGATCATCAATTTGACGTTTCGCTTTTTTTTTTTGCAGCGGTGCTTCGCCCTTGATTTTCTATCAGTCCAGTCTTCCCGCATATCCAAGCATTCTTCAGACAGGGCTGTGGATATGTTTATAGAAAATGAACTGCCATGGCAGGCTTTATTCCCATGTAATGGAATACGCGTGTTGTCAATGGTATGAGTAGATTACAGATGGTACTCGAGGATGTTGAAAGAAACACAGAATATGCAAATGGCTCATTTAAAGTACAACCGACAGCAAACAGAGAGCGCTACAAAAATGATTGCAAGGGAATAAGTCAGAGCGAGTGATATAAGTACTGTGATGAGTATCGGCGGTTGATACAGAAGAGTACACGAATCCAGGGCAGTTCAGCGATTGGGAAGGATGTGTATCAGACCCTACAATATTGTTGGGTGTGACCTTCTCAGATCTCGAGGCTGATATCGTCATCGCAACATGGAGCAATGGTGTTTGCGGTCGACAAAAAAAAGGGACAGTGAAAGGAGGGACAATGTACATGTGACAAACGCATTTGTTGAACGAGAGGTAACTGGGCCAGGATGACGATAGCCGGCCACATCTGTATCTCGACAATCAACCAGCAGGAACCGCCAATAGGCTCCCCAATATTATCCATGTGATGAGAAATGCAATGAGGGCTGACCGCACAACAATCTCCCACTGCGCCCTCACAACGACAGGGCTAAGGATCCGGGTGAGCGACGCGAAAGCAGGCACGGCTTTCACCATCTTGAAGCGTTTCCGCACGACAGCTGTACCCTTCTCGCCACGCCGCCCTGAGGTGCCCTTTTCTTTCGGACGCCCAGTCGCAGGACCAAAGCTGCTTCTGGGTGAGGCTATGGCGCTGGACTCCGCGGCGACGTCGCGAGTGACGATGAGCCACTTCCTGATGTTGCATACCAGTTGGATGCGTTCGACGAGGGACGAGAAGGAAATGGTGAGTGGGGGAACGTTTGTCTTGATTTCAAGAATTTCGTGATGTTCGGGTAGGGAGGAGGCTCGAGATATGGAACGACAGTACCCCGGTGAACGAATGGGAAGCGCGTCAAAGTCGAAAGGAGAGATGGGCTGGCGTTCTTCGGGACGTAGTTTCGGTATATCGTAGTCGGAATCAGAATCAAGGGTGGGATCATATGGATGGATGAACCCAGCCGTCGAAGTGAACAAATTATCGTTGCTCTCAGTATTTTCCAGCTTTGCTGGAAAGGTAAAATTGGATTCTGGGACCACTGGGCTCGTCGCAGGGCCATCCACGGGGTCAGTGTCGTAATAAGCCGCAGAGATTTCAATCCTCGCCTCCGCGGCTGAATAGGAAGACCCTGAAGAGGAGGAACCAGAGCTGCATGAAGAAGTTTGAGAAGAGACAGTTGATGTCCGAGAAAGACGATGGTCGACGACATGTGCGCGCGGTGGTGGGACTATGGATAAACGAGGCGGTTGTGTGAGGGGAAGCACCATATGGGGTGGTGGAGGTGGCGCGGACAGCGGCAGGGATATTGATGGACGTTGTCGCTGGGTCCGCAAATGCCGCGGTTTCGAGATCGGAGGTCTGGCAAGCTCGAACTTGTGCAGCTGTCTTAGGTCTCCAAATACATATACCCCAAGGCATATGCCATTGAAAGCAGCAAGGAAGATCGCGAGTCCTATCCACATCCCAGGGAAAGCAGCGAGGCGAGTCCATCGCGAATTGCCTTGTGCGAAGTTGGCAACGAGCGGCGGAACGGTTCCCAGAAGGAAGAAAAACATGCCAGCTATCATTCCGCAGAGCACGCGATTGTTCCCCACATTGTTGAGCTGTGCCTGGACAAACCTATCGAGGGACTGTTCGAGCATTCCCTGTGTTGCTTGGGAAACTTCGTGAAACATGATAGGATCGGGATGTTGAGAGAGGTCGGACGCGTGGAAAGGGGCAAGCATATCGGAAGGGAGGTCGAGTTCGAAATCGGAGCTGGGCATGAAAAACGTCTGTTTCGCTCGGGCGTAGAACATCGCTAAGTGCGATGAGCTAGGAATTGGCCATTGTATACGGTATTCGCCAGCCACGTCTCGCTGGGCTTTAGAATCGGCGGCCCACTTTTGATATTTCGCGGTGTATTCCTTCAACCAAAGGGTGAAATAGCTGGACGTAGGTTGGTCAGATGGTCAAAATTGCACGTTGATGTACTCACAGATTTTCTGGGCACATCTCCACATACAACAACCATTCCTATTCACAAATTTTAGAAATGACGATAAAAAAGACGCGTAGATCTACCTCAAAGTCCTTTAAACCTAGGGTGTGTGTGTTGGCATTCAATAAACTTATGGTATATGAAAAAGAAGCTCATACCGAGAGGGGGCAGGTGCTTTCTATCTAAAACGTCTTGCAAACGAATTTTGACAAGGGGTGTAACTTGAGAACATTTTATCATGAGCCAAAATCGTGACAGGAAACTCGAACAACGCTGACCACCGCAAGACCTAACCTTTCCAACAGCTGGAGGAGGATTACATATCCGAAACTAGGGGGGGTAAATCGAGACTCATATGCGTCTGGACAGTCAACTTACTGGGAGGGCCAGAAGCGCTTTCAATGATATTCTATATGTCCTTGGTTGGGTCTCCTGTCGCTGGGCAGACATTACAGTCGGAGCGATGGCGAGAATAGCAGATTTATAAGTTGAAAACTCGGGGCCAGACAGAAAGGAAGGTCATTGCAAAGACAGGCAAAAACGAGGCTTCGAGGGCGATCAACAAATAGCCTGTCAAGCGATAAGTCTGTAGGGGCGGGTTCTTTAGCTAAATTGGCGCCAGTCACGAGGGATCCGAATAACCAATTCACCTCGTCCAGGCCCACTCCTCCGCCAACGTACTTCAGAACAGTTTGAAGAGTATCTGCCCGAGACTGAGTGCATCGACCTCGCTGACCGCCAGTACAGACAATGTCCATTTCTGAGGATGAATGTCCAATTCGGCGTTTTGCCCAGATCGGGACATGTTCATTCAATTGCAACTCAGTGAACATTCACGTGGTCCAACCAGCGTTTTTGTTTCCCAGTTACGGCAACTTTGTCTCCCCACTCAGCACTGGCGCTTGACCTGCAAGGTGCATTCTGCTGTTTAGAGAGTTCCCCTTTTGCAGAATCTTCCTAACCTCTCTGGACCAAGTGTAACCCGAGGATGATAAGTTCGCGACTCCGAGCTCTGAAGAGGTATATTAGTGAGCACTGCAAACGGCGATGGATCCATTTCGGCCTCATTGATTTGTCCCCACTATCATTGATCAAATCTGTGCCATACATATAGTAATCCCAGCCACATGGCCCGCGAGGCCATACCAATCCACTCCCGAATGTCAATTAAATGCTAAGTAGTCGCGTTCTACGGAGGCTTTTCGACAGAATCGGAATCCCATCGACCTCATATCGCACTACATCCCTCTTTCCTGTCAATGAAAGTTCTTCCATATGTCTTCGTCGTTATCCTTCAGGCACAGGTAAAACAATTTTGACTGGGCTGATGACAGGACATCGCGAGGTTGGCCATGTACTGCAGATAAATCGGTGAATGGAAGCCATGTCCTGTCATGTCACTGTAATCACCGAGTCGATGTTGTTTATGATCTTGACGCTGACGAGAGAGCCCAACGCTTTGAATAGCAGATCCTTTCTCAGCGTTCAAAGATACCGAACGAGTTATTTACGAAACCGCCTCGTCTTGGTTGTTGTCTCGTCCTTGCCCCGCACATAACCGCTCAGTACATGTGTATGCATACGCCCAGGAATAGTCCTCTGTTACGGGACTTTGAGGATCCTTGTGACTATTCTATCGTGGAATATTTAGAGAACAGTGTTCACGAACCACATCAGACCTTCCGAAACAATGGCACCGGAGGCCTGTTGCTTTACCGTAACTGAAGGTGCTTCTCATGAATCAAAACTGACGCAAGGAGAAAACATAACACCTATTGGTACAGGCGACAGTCCATGACCGATGCTTCGTAAGAACGTGGACGTGTAGAATTAGGACAGCATCCAATCTAATGGATCGAATCCTGATAAAAATAGCGAATTCCACATCCCCTCTTTATTCCTCTTCGGAGGGCCCATCATGCAACGTGATATTCGCCGTAAATTTCAAGTTCTTCAATCCCAAGTCCTCGAGCGAGGCGGCAGGTGTAGGGTCAGTCGTTGCATCTTTCGGCACCCATATATTGGTGAAGGTGACGTTGGTGACATTGGCACCAGCCACGCCGCTGATTAATGGTTCACTTCCTCCACCGCCCATGACGAGAACGTTCTTGATGTGGACGCCGTTGATAGGTCCCACGCCAGCCTTTCCGTCTTCAACAAAGAGAGCTAGCCATGACCCAACCATACCACTGAGATGGCTGGTCGTGTATGAAGTGGACTTGATGATCATGTTCTCGAAAGTAACATTTGAGATGGTTCCGTTTCCCCACTAATAGAATGTGCTTTATCAGTTGTGTGCAAGCATATTTGCTAGACGCATCGTGCACCTTCTTGTGAATTCCCATTCCAACAGCAGCATCGTAAACAGTGCTTCCAATGAACTTGATGTTGCTTTGGTCCGTCACAGCACCTTGACCAACTTTAAATCCGTAATTGACAGTCCACGCAAGGCAATCCTTGAAAAGAATATCCGACCCATTCTGTGGAACGCCGGGCAACGTGGGCCGGTCGGGAGCGGCAGGTTTAGAGGCTTTTGTCGTGAATGAGTCGGCCTCAGATATGCCAATTGAGTCGCGGACAGTGACACTATGATAGACTAATAAGCGATCGAAAAGAGGAACATGAGAGACACTACGTTTACTTCTGTGACTCGAGAATATCGACAGAGCCGTTCTAGAGATGAAGACGCCGTCAGGTCAAGAGACGGTAAAGATTCGATCGAGGTACTAACGTCTGTCATATCTGTAATCCTGTTGAACACCTTCAAGTGCGCAATGTGGACGTCACTGGACCGAATTACATTGACAGCTGTACTCCCCGACTCGCGCAAGATAGGTCCATCGAAAATGAAATTCTTCGTCAAAGTCGGGACCAAGATGCTCGGTGCGAAGTTGGCGTCTTTATAAGCAAACGCATCTCCATCAATCGTACCCCGCCCAAATATCCGGATGTCAGTCGAGTTCTCGGCTGTGGTGATCCAGTTCGTGCCAGAGCGACCTTCTCCGTCCTTCGCCCAGTGTTCCGTATAGTCCTCCGGACGACCGGTGAAACGCAGGACGGCACCCGGTGCGAGATACAGTGATGTTTTAGAGGGAAGAATGAGATTTCCAACAAGGTACACGCCGCGAGGCACGTAGACAGTAGGCGAAGCTGCTTTCGAATCTGCAGCATCAGCCAAAGCGGCGACAAAGGAAGGAGTGGAAAGCTGTTTCGCATCTCGAGATGCTCTGTATTTTCCAGAGGCGACATTGTAGATGTCTGGCCCGAATGGGTCGGGTGCATTGGTGTCAATCGGATCGACCGCAATGACGAGCTCCTTGGCCCCCTCGACTTTCAGGATAAAATACTTCTCCTCCTTCAGGCGCCAGACCACTGTGTTCTTCTTGAGTTTGAGCTGGTTGTGCCGATCGAAGCGCGAAGAAACAAGGGCAATCTTGGATAAAGGGACCTTCCCCTTGACCTCCACTTCGAGTTCAATCTCTCCGTCGGAAGAGAAGTGTGCATAGTCGTATTTGTCGTATGCTGCGTAACTCATGAAACCAGAGGAAATGTATACCGTACCTGAAGAAACTCACAAAGGACGGGAACTTCGCTCTTTCCTGCTCTAAGGCCAAAGTCGGTCGATCGCTTGTATATTTTGTCAGGTTGATAGACCTGCACCTCGGCAAGAACGAAGGTGGCGAAAGCAAGAAGTAACAATGCTAAACGACATCGAGTCATCAACAACGAGAAGCTGTAATCGTTTAGAAAAATACAATACATACCTGCACTGCGGCACTGGTAAACCATCTTAAGGAGAGTTTATGCAAGGGGATATTCAAGACCAGCTTGAATGGCGTTCGATGTTCCACAAGCCATCCCTTTATATGTTTCTGGCCAGGGTCCGGACGGAAGCGCTTGGCTGGCTGATGGTGATGATCACCAGGAGCAGATATAAAACCGAAGGTATTAAGGCGAACGCTAAAGTCGCGTCTTATGACAGTCATCAACCGATATTTGGTCTGCGCGAGGGATACGAACGTAGGCGCATTTGTAGGTGGTCTGGATTATGAAAACTCGTTCGCCGTCAAGGTAGTTTTCTTCAAAGATCGAGGTTCAATCCATCGGATTCGTAGTGTGTCAGTGGGAAAAACCGAGCGGATACACTGGCCGACAAGAGATCATTTTGATCGAGTGATTCGCGTTTCCGTTTCGCGCACATCTTTCTGGTCTCGGAGGATCGTCTTCAAAAACTAGAGGCTAGTAGTAGAGGAAGCAACGAAGCATAGTGTTCGCTAGCCAACCGCATAACTTGAAAGAGATGGTAAATATTTACTCGTGTTGGACATTGCCCTCTAAGGTTGTTGCTAAACAAACACCTAGAGGACATTGAAGCGTTCAAACTGCAATCAAGCTGCGCTAAGAGCCTGAAGCTTGAAGGATCATAAGTACGCGTAGTCCTCGGCCATCCTTGTGTTGACCTGCAACGTCTCAAAAGGAAGAGTTTTACAATATACTTACACGGATTATTTGCAATGCATTCTCCACTTCTATGAATTACCAAAGACTCCCTTGCTTGAGCTTAATTCGGCTCCCAGCTTGTATCCGAGGACCTTCACGGTATGTGAGCACAGGGAACGTCCATCGATCACGAAAGAAACAACTCACCTTATCCCAATCTATTTTCTGTCGCGTCATGGGAAGGGCGCGTCTGAGGCCTTTGAAGGTTTTCTCGCCCATCTCCTGGTAGGTATCATTCAAGGAAATCTGGTATTTGCCTTCTTCGTCACCAATCAGAGCAATTATCTTGGAGGCGGATGAGCTTGGTGAGGACGTCACGACTGCTGGGGGTAGTGCCAGTGAGATCTCATGTGTCGTCGCCAGTTGCACCTGTACCATACTGTCAATTCGACGATCTGCCTGCGTGTGTAGAACCGACTCACGTTCCCCTGCTCGTAGTAGTGGATATTCACAAGGATCTTCCCGGAAACCTTGTTTTCATTCAAATCAACGAAGTATTCGGACCGCCATCGTCCTGCCCTACCGCGCATCGGCCATGAGAAACAAGACGCTCGTTTGTTCAAAGGACTTACCAGTAGTTTGTGGGATTGTACTTGTTCGCGACAACCTGTATCACGAATCGATTGGGCGTTTCCTGTGTCGAAAACACGGAAGCAACGCCATCGTGGAAGTGTGCAGAAAGATATGTTAACGTCGATGTCTCCAACGCCAGGCTGATTCCATAGAGGTTGGACTCGGAACGTGACTGTGAAGGCTGCATAACGTACCGAAAGGGCTCAGACTCAGAACTAGGCTCGACCGTCTGAGGATCAGATGCTTCCTGTCTCCTCTCAATGAAATCGATACGAGCAACGAAATAGAAACCAGGACGCACAAGGCTGAGGTGATCAAACACGAAACTAGTCTTCGACCGGGGATCCAAAAACCTCTCCTCACTCCCCGATTCCGAGCTTGAGATCCTCGCCGCCTCGCTGACGATTGACTGGAATTTAGAGGGTCACATTTGACCGTACAGAGAACATATCGCGTGTATTCACCTGATGTTCGGTCCCAGGAACGTCCACAGTCATGAATTGTGCGAGGTTGTATTCCCTGAGTGCAGGAAGGACGCCTTCCTGTAGCAGATCGTCGTCCGAGATGATGTTGCGGACATCTGATCATATCCGCAAGTTAGCGCGTGTAAGAACCTAGAGAATGAAGGGTATAGACCATTGAGAACGTCGTTGATCTCTCCTGGAGGTGATTGAAGAAGAAAATTTGAAGCCGCTTGAATCCGTTCAGTAGCGTCCATGATGGATATGAGGCTCAAGAGACGTCAAGCCAAGTGTAGATGGAGGTTCGGAGATTACCGAACTCTTTACGTCTTCCTCACCATTGTCACTGCCAGTGACGAGCAGACATTATGAAACGTTCTTTCCAACCATCGTCTTAAATACCAATCGCTCTGGTGAATCGTCAAAGAATGCTTTAAATTATGATGCATATGGGTACGGTGTGCTTTTACTAGATACAAAAGACTTCATCAATCATGCCAAATACTCTTACAGCTTCGCGCCGAACTGGGACTCGGTGACACCAGCACCCATCGCGGCTGTTGAGGAAACTCCTCCAGTCACAGTCTTGATGAGGTTGTCTGCGTAGTCGGCACCACTCCACTATTGAAGCGCTGTCAGTACAACCGCACGACTGAATGGACAACATGACGAACCTTTTGATGCGTGAGAACGTCAGTTCCAAGCTCACGCTCTTTCCGTTGAATGAGTTCGACGTAGGCCTTCATGCCGGTCTTTGCGAAGTTCTTCGCAAAGAGGTCGGAGATATAGGCATTGGAGTGTAGGCCTGCGAGCTGATTATCGGGTTTACGGTTAATTTTTATCCTCATCTTCTCTCCAGAAGGTGACTCACAGTGATGAATTGCCAGACAAATCCGAGTTTGCCGAGCTCCCAAACGTAACCTTGCATCTCCCTCTCACCGAGACCAGCAGCATCCCAGTTGAACGAAGGGCTGAGGTTGTACGCCAACCAATGGCCAGGGTGTGCAGCGTGGACACCAGCCGCGAACTCCTTGGCCTGAGACAAAATCGGGGACTTCGTCTCCATCCATAACAGATCGGCGTAGGGTGCGAAGGCAGCAGCGCGGTTGACGGCGCACTGGGTACCACCCTGGTAGCGGAAATAACCCTCACGTGTTCGGGGGCTGTCCCAGTTCCAGTAGGGCACGGTCTTCAAGCCGAATTCCTTCTGAGCGATGGCAACAGCCTGGGGGTACGAAACATGAGCGACGCGAGCAATGAATTTACCGACAATCGAGGCGTTCGCGCCCTGTTTTGTCAAAGCATCGGCGAGTGCCGTCGAGAACAATTGGAGGTTGGCGGCTTTGATCCATGCATCCTCGATCGCTTGAAGCTGATTGCCGTTCTTTCCAGCGCGCTCGGCCTCAACCATGACGGTGTTGAGGGGCTCGAGCGAAGCGTTAGTAGAACCGAGGATGAAGGGGTGGTCGCGGTCATCAATGTTCGAGGTGATGAGAGTGGCAGCCTCTGAATCCGTTCGGGCGATAGCCAAGTTATCAACGCCCATGATATCGTACTGGAGTCGGATAGCAACGAGACGGTTGATGTGTTCTTGAATGGGAACCAACACCTTGCCTGCCATATGTCCGCACTTTTTCGTTCCGGGAGCCTGATCTTCGACGTGGATTCCGGCGGCACCCTTCTCAACGAACATTTTCGTGAGCTTCATGATGGCGGTCAGACCACCGTGACCAGTATCAGCGTCGGCAACGATGGGACGAAGGTAGTCAATGTAGGGTGTCTTGGCCAACTCTGCCTCGGACAAGGATGACCGTGCTTCCCTTTGTTTCCGGTCGTGGAAAAGCTGAGCCATGAAGAGATGCTCGACCTTGTTGGGGACGGTGTTGGAGGGGTAGTCTTTAAATTGTTTTTGTGAGTTCTGAGTGTATCCAACTAGAGCAGAGACTGCTTACCTGCGAGATCCGGTCCGGGCTCGTTTGTAGAAGACGCAGTGCTTGACGATTGCCAACCCGAGACGTAGACAGTCTCGAGGTACTTGGCCATCTGCGTCACCTGGACCGGGTCAAGACTAGAAAACGGATAATCCATTTCAGTGACGAGTCCCAGATGTGCGAAAATGAAGAGACTCACGCTCCATAGGTGTGCGATGGAGTTCCACGCTTATGGTGCTGCTCAAGGAGCGACCAAAGCTTCTTCGCCTGGACGTTGGAAGGGTACTGGATGGGGAGGGTGCCACGCTTGGCGACAACCTCAGCGGCAGTGTAAGGGCGTTTTACTCGTGCAAAACGCGGGCTCTGAGGGAAGATTAGTCGTGAACAAGACCTGAGACATCGTCATATGGAAAACCGTACCTTCCACCACTGCTCAACCTGGGCAACTTCCTGGGCGAAGATTTTGCGTTCGTTCGACATGATAGTGGGGTCGTTGGGAGAAGGTGGAGATACTGACGGGTTATATTATAAAACGGACTGACTCGCATTCCAAGCCTGAGTTTTGTGCCCCTTTCTCCTGTCGGGACGCAAAAGCGGAACATGTGATTCCGCGTCTAGACCACGGCACAGCCGCATCATCTTTAAACCCGTGCGGCGTTCCTCCGCCTTCGCCTCAACCCCGCGCTCCCCACTCCCCCAGATTGTCTCAACGCGATACAACACAGTGAAGACGCGCTTTAACACCTCTTCTCAGCTTCCTTTTGTGCTTAATGGGAATCTTCAACGTTTTGTGCGGCTTTTCAGCGGAGAGCGACACGTTTTATTTCCACGTCTTGCTCCAATTACTTCTTAACTCCCCGTCTAAAGTACAAGTCACCGACGTGCTCCGAATATACCCGATTTTTGTATGATGTTGTGACTCGTGAGGCCATGTCAACGATGTCATTGCATCATCTTCTATCGCCATCATATACTAAACCCGCAAGTCCATATCTCACAACGAACGCGAAGATGCTTCCGGCAACCTGAACAGTTGGGCATCAGCTGCACAATTTAACATGATAACTGGGGAAGAGTAGCATGCCTGCGAGCACATGAGGACCTGAACAAGACGTTTCTCATTCATGGGTCCGAGTCTGATCAGGAAGAAGTTCAGGATCGTCAGATTGGTGCATTCCAGAATGGAGCCTGTGGTCTGGTGCAATGTCAATTCTGTTAGGCCAAATGCAGCCAGGGCATGAAGAACTATTGACGTCAGTCGAGATGGTGGTTTCACAAGCACAGCCTTTGATGGATGGAGCAAGTTGGTCTCGGGGTCAAATCTACCACGGTGTGAACTACAACCTTTGAATTCAATGATACTCCACTCACCTGGGTACCCTATGTCGGGGACAAGGAACGAGTCCAAATAGTTGTGGACATGAGAGGATAAAATTGAAGATTTGGGGGATGAAGAATAGCAACAGAGTCTTGGAGAAATGTGCTTGGATGCCCACGACCGCGAATGCCATACCTGATACGTAGCATAGTGTGTCGCCTGGGAATACTCTTGCTGGATACCTACATGAAGCATATAGACGCCACAATCAAAGAGGAGGACCGGAACCCACCAGTTATGATATAGAAATCCAAGACAAACGGCTACTAAAGGCATCATGAAATACAAACTGAATAGATGCCGTTCAACCAGCTCTCTGCTGCCATGCGCCATTCCGGCACTCCAGACACCCCCAAACTCCACCTCCGCCTTGTTTCCTAAGAGATGGAGCGGTATCCGGAAGTCCATTGGCCAAGGGAGGTATAAAAGGTCGTTTAGGATTACAGAGAGCGCGATTATGAGTGCCTGGCTGACTTCTGAGCCATTTATGCCTGCAAGGATGTTAATGCTATTTGTAGCAAATGTGGAAAGCAATGACATGTAGACATAGTAGAGGGGGCCTGTTGCATTTTACCGACTGTTAATATCAATGCGTATAAGGAGTTGAATCTTAACTTACCAAGGTTCACCAAGGTCCCAAATATCGAGCGAAGGGGTAGCGGAACGACAACATGCGTGTTGCCGCGTTCAGCGTAATATACCATTAGAACGGGAATAGATGCGATGATGGGTATCGGGAGTTTATGTCGCCAGCGAATGTCAAATACATCGTCCAGAAAGCCCAGAAGAGTTGCAATCAAGAGTGATAATAAAGACGACAGATAAACGGAGAGCTAGCTCGACGCATGCGGTTTAGTTAACATAACTTGCATTATGATTTATAGGACTGACCTGATAATGAGGAAATTGGGCGACAGATATCCCTTCTTGGGGCTTGCTTTCGTTCTTATGGTCCAAGATGAAACTCGAGAATGCGAATGGAATGAAAAGCATCAACAGTAGTATGTATACTGAAGCACAGACAAGCCCTAGACTCTCAGGTCTGGTTCCAAATCAGTATTTGGTACGACAGGTCGAGGTGACAGCGTACGGACATCGGAGTCGAGTATGTTTTCAGCAAGTCGCGGCCTTGGAGACCAGCCTTAACGAAAGCTGGCCCTAGTGCAGGAACTAGATGGATGGTGGTGATGAAAGCAAATATTGAGAACCCCACAGAAGTGTACAGGGCTGGCAATGGTGGGACTGGATCGAACAGCGGTCTCACCACGAACCACGTTGCAATGGGCACCAGGCCAAATAGCAGAACTGGTGAGAGGGGTCGCGGTCCCAAAGCCATTGGATGAGGTTTTCAGCGAGGAACCACCTCCCACGGACCGCCTTTTGTGTAGTGTAGCTAGTGATGTCGTGGCTGAATCTCGAGGCGCGAATTCCGATCGGTGAATTTTGTGGCGTGGCGACGTGTTTAGCTCACGTGCTCGATAATTGAGTCGGCGTTCGGAACAGAAAGTTATGTCTTCTGCTCTGAATCCAACCGTCTCCAATCAGCCTCAGCTTCTACATAGTCCGTGGTGTGTGATCAAGCATACAGAAGAAAAGGGTCGAGGCGTGTATGGTTTGTCCGTTTCTGCATTCATTTGTGATCGAAAAGCTGAACAGTGTGGCGTACTTTTAGCATCGAAGCCGATACCTCGCCAGACTGTCATCGACATTAGCCCAGTCCTTCTCTTTACGAAAGACGAGTATCATGAACATGGTCAGATTTGATCAATATCTCCTGGTATCCCTCTCTTACGCGATCTCTTGATTTCAGGCAGATTTACAACGCTTGACCACTATACTTTCAAATGGTCAGACGGGCGCATGGCTCTAGCTCTAGGTCTTGGTATTGTATTTCTTTTCTACCTGTATCGAGACATCAACTGACCCTGTTACCTGCTTAAACAGGTTCTCTATTTAACCACTCCGAACGACCGAACCTTTCCTACCTACTCGATGCGTCCACCTACGCAATACAATATGTAACCACACGCGACATCGAAGTCGACGAGGAGCTTAGCATATTCTATGGGCACAAGCTTTGGTTCAAAGATGCAGACGACTATGCCAATCCAGCTGTCGCAGATCCAGAAGAGGCTGAAGACGGGTGGGGCGGCCTGTCAGCTGTTGTAGAGGACATCGATTCAACTAAACCAGATGGTCCATTCTTAGATGGTGATCCTGGTGAAATTATAGCGGATGAGGATCTTCCATTCACAAGATTTAAGCTCCCCCCTGACGAGGAAGAAATTGATACAATTCGAACGAGTATGTCGTCCAACACTATCGTAGTCGTATTTGCTGCTGACAATGCTCTTCATAGCCCAGGCTTGGGTAGTAGACATTCCTGATCCACGGCTCATTACAGAGATGCTAAAGTAAGCTTTCTCTTTCTCATTTCAAGTTCACGGTTAAATGGATGAATAACAGGTGGCTAAAGCAAGCAGGACTGGACACACCTGATCTAGGGCATCTCAAACGGATCAGGAAACAAAACGACATGACTACGCTCCTCCTCACCACTTCTCCCATTCCACCCATTCTCCCTGGCGATCTCGATCTACCCAGTCCATATACCCTCCTCGTACCGACATCTTCGGCACTTACGCCAATATCTTTGAAGCTAAAGTCTTCCTTTTGGCCAACAATATTTACACCATCGAGGAAAGGTGAAGTGGAGGCTTGGTCACGAGGCAAAGCTCGTTGGGCTTGGGACGCCATGGTGAACGTGGTGGAGGCTGCCAACGAAGCTCGAAATCGAGGAGAGGTCAGCAAAGTTTTATAATACACACTTTTTTTGTTTCCTCATTTCCCTCCGTAGTTGCCCATCGCTGCACATATCGCCGCGCCGTACATCGAGGAGTCTGAATCCGATTCGGCACCCACAGCATTCATAGCGTGCGACTCGAGAAACTCCAATTCACATCCACTGCGGCACGCCGTTATCAATGTTATCCGTCAGATGGCAGACCACCGCACCACAGCTGACCCATCCACACCAGAAGAATCGACTTCTTTGACGCCCTCAGAAGCCGGAGAGTCGCGAAACGGCACCAATTATCTTCTGACTTCTCGCACCGTATTCACCACTCACGAGCCTTGCATTATGTGCAGCATGGCGTTGATCCATTCACGTGTTAAGGAGGTGTTCTATTTATATCCCATGCCCAGGACTGGTGGGTGTGGTGGCGTCGCGTGCCTTCCGACGTTAAAGGGCATAAATCATCGTTTTGGGATTTGTCAGTGGACGACTCAGGATGCCATTATGGATAGATGTAATCTCCAAATTGACGCTGCAATAGATGCATGATGTGAATTCTATAAATTCTGACGATATACATTTTATCCTCCAAGAAAGAAAAGTCATACGTAGTGTACAAGGTTCAGAAGTGGCAAAAAGAAATCGAAGAAAAAAAGGGTATGTAACATGTGTCGTCGCGTTCACAGGCGAGACCCATTCGCACTTCCGTTGGCGTGATGGGTGCTACATGGCTGCCATTGTTTTGCTTTGATATAGTCCAGGAGCGCCAAGTCAGAGAGATTCCGGAGCAGCGAGTTCTCGTCGACGTTCTAATAAAAAGACAACACATTCAGCCATAGATAACGCCGATCCAACAATAGTGGGCACGTACGTCTGCTTGTGCCGCTCGGATGACCGCCAAGGCAATCCGAGCACTAAGATCGCGAATTCGAGCCAGCCTAGGATACACCAGATCGGAGGTTTCTTCCTCTTCAGTCAGCGACGAAGACAGCGCAATTGACGCCTGCTCGACCATAGCGTCGGTTATATGCCGCGCTCTCGAGAGGATGGCGCCCATTCCAATACCAGGGAAGATATACATGTTGTTTCCTTGGCCGGGTTCGTATACTTTGCCTTCAAATTCCACAGCAGGGTAAGGGCTTCCAGACGCAAAGATTACGGAACCGTTCGTCCTGGACGCGTATATTTAGCCAATGTGCGGTGTGTGAGGAAACGAACCTACCAGTTGATGGCATCGTGGTAATCAACCTCGCAAAGGGACACTGGGTTTGATAGAGGGAAGATGATTGGTCGAGCGTTGATCGAGGCCATGAGTTTCACAACTTCTTCCGTGAACGCGTTCTACCGGGGTATCGCCTCATGAGCATCCGATTTTTGATTAAAAAGCGACATGAAGACATACCCGCATCGTGCTGAGACCCAGGAGGGCAGTTGGCTTGACATAGTCAATAATATCAGTCAGCTTGGTCAAAGGAGGGCCGTCATAATCCGTGCGAGCAAAGACTAGGTCTCCAATGAGGTGGAAGGACACTGACAAATGTAAGGTTGACGTACACTTCTTGTGCTCCTGCAAGCCCTTCCTATCAGATGTGATAAGACCCTTAGAGTCCACCGTCTAAGAAATCCGAAACGGAGTGAGCTTCCCGAGGATCAGGAATCCATAAATAGAGGTCATACATATATTCTGCTCTTCGCTTCCTCTACGCTCATTCCTTGGAGCGTGAAGAACGAAAGCAGTTGCTTTGCAACACCAACACCCGCAGATCCTGCGCCAAAAAATAGAATTTTGTGTTCTGAGAGCGGCTTGCCCGACGCCGCGGAGGAAAGGCGTGCGGCATTAAGGACACCTGAGAGAACAACGGCACCTGTAAGTGAACAACGGTTAGAATAGGACCTCGACTACAATGGTCAAGCGCGTTCGAACCGGTTCCTTGGATCTGCGTGAAACATGTTTAATTTATGAGATGCACGATCGACAATTTGAACTCACATCATCGTTGAAGCAGCGATACTGATACCGGAACATTTCCAGATAACGGAAGGCATTGTCGGTCGAAAAATCTTCGAACTGGACAAGCAAGGAAGGGAAGACTTCTTTCATAGCCTCCATGAACTCTTTCATGAATGCGTCCATCTGAAATAGGAGATAAGACGATTGCTGAAGGTCAGAATGACTAAATAAACTGACCTCTTCGACACCTGGACGTTTTCGACGCACGCCGATGTATAGAGGGTCATCGAGGAACTTCTCGGTATTCGTGCCTAGGTCGAGGCAAATGGGCAAAGTCGACGAGGGTTTGATTCCGGCACCGGCAATGTAGAGGTCCCTAATATTAGGAAGAAGAAATTTAGGCCGGACAAGAAAAAATAATGGAAAGGAGGCAACGCACAGCTTTCCAATGCTAATTGGTAGGCCGTTGGCTCCAAGGTCCCCGAGACCAAGGATGCGAGAACCTGAGGAACGAATGAGGAGGATTTCAAATGAAATTCGAAATATGAGTCATACCGTCGGTTACAACAGCGATCCTAGATGCCGGGCCTGCAGGCCAAGTGCGCAGGAGTTGTCGAATGGCTCCTTTGTTCTCGATGGAGACGTATAAACCCTCAGGTCGCCGCCAGATATGCGAATAGCGGGAACAGGCATCGCCCACCTAAAAGAGATGTAAGACGAATGAAATTATTGAAGCAAGACCAGATCAACCGTTGGGGTATAGAGGATGGGGATTATCTCGAGCATGTTTCCCAACAAAACCTCGTAGAATAAATTGGGGTCGCGTTCTTTGAGGCCGTTCAAGTAGATATATTTCTCCAGACCATCGTGCTTGCTACGGAGCTGCGCGAGACATCGTTGGCGATGATCAGTATTCAAAAAATAAGGAGGGATTCGAGCGGACGAGGGCGCAAGACCAGTAGCCAGTGGATTCTGAGGTGGATACGTGGAAGAGGGCATTTTGTAGTTGTAGAAATTAGTGCTCAGAACAGCATTATATATATAACAAAAATAGAGTGTTGTATTGGCTCATAGTTCAACACATGTGAATGTCCGGTCTGAGACCCTTGAAACCGACACAACTTGATTGAGGACTTGAGTCAATGAACGGCAAGGGGTCGCGGAAGGCGGTGATCACATGAAATTTCCATTTCCAGTTACGGGCTTCCGGTGACCGATGCGGAAGGACGGGGGTCTAGTAGGCGTGTATATAAATCTCTGGATATCTCACGAAGCCAGATGAATACGAGTAAACGAATGGTGTCTGAAAATACCGTGAGTCAACGGGTGGTGCAGCGGAGTCACATAGAACGTACACGAACAAAAACCTTTCTGGCCTTCCTGTGATCACCAAAACTCGCGCCGCTTTGCACGGATAGCCCTAACTGTGGCCTTCTTTTCACTCCACTTTTCTCTCGCAATTTCATGCTCCGCATTCCTCGTCCGTATGAGGGCCATTCGTGCTGGTGACTTGAGAGCTGCTATGGTCCCCACAAAGTTCTGGGTGACCCCAAACATTTTGGCAAGCTTCCCTCGACTATATTTCGTAGGATTGGAGCGTCTGAGTCCACGAATCTGTGCGACTACAGTATCGGAAGCGCGCGGTAGTGGCACCTTGTCGGCAGATGGCCGAACGAAAGGAGGTAGAGGGTCGTTGGTTATTGGGGTAGCGGGTCGAAGTAGAGGCGAAGTGGGTGCAGTGCTGAGGGAGAACGGCGACGGCGCTGAGGGTGGAGGCCGGTGGATGAATGTCAAGTTTTCATCCTGCAATGAAGTGACGACAGCATGCGGGTTGTTCACGAGTGGGTCGGGCGCATGGTATGCTGGCTTCTCCGACGTTCCTGGCTTTGGTCGTTTGCCACGGGTTGCGTATGAACGGGTGAGAGATAGCGAGAGTGCCAACCTTCGACTGAGATTCATGACGCGAACTGAAGCTAACCAGCAAACCTGTCCAACAAAAAATATCACATAATTTCTTCTTCCCACGACAGTTGGACAAGTTTGGCATCCCGACAACCCGACGCACATCCATTTTTGGTATACCGACGAAAGTACATGCTACTGAACACGATTTCCCTCACGCAGGCACAGCGAACCCCGCTTTCACCCCAGGCCTCTCAGATACCTCATCGAACCATCGCTAGAGAGTATTGTCGTCAACATTACTTGGAAAAGACCTCAACACACAAACCTTTAGATTTGGCCATTTGTCAAGGCTCTCGATGCCAATGTATCGATGCCCAGCCACCCTGAAAGTACACTGATATAACACTTGCAGGTCAACTTATCATTGGGAGACCCACCATGGCTGGGCATTCATATCTGCGATCGTATAAACCCCCTTCCCCGGTCCCGCGAGGTAGTCACGATCCGCCAGACGGATTTCCAGGACGCCATACAGTCGTTCAGTTTCATCCGTGTACCCTAGAGGGAAATTAAACGAAGTTAACTATTCTCTGTATGAAACTTACGTTGTTGAGCATATGGAATCTCTACAGGTGCCGCGTTTCGGAAGTGGCTGGCTGTGCAAGAGGAATGTTACCCGAGGAGTCGAATTCAATAACACAGTCAGAAATACCTTGTCCTGACATAGGTCCAAGTCCTCCGTGCTTTGTTACATCGTTTAGTGAGCAGGTTGTATGACAGTCAAAGAACAAACGAGTAACATACCGCCCAAAATATCCATTGCAACATCTCACTGTAGTCATTTGGCTGGTCTATAGGATGAAATGAAAACCGCAAGTCCTTGTCATAATGTTGTTCCAGGTACAGGAGGATCGCAGCAGATTCAAAGACCGTAAAACCATCGCGCGCGCGGTCAACCAAGACAGGTATCCTTCCGTTCGGATTCATCTTGAGATACCATGGTTCCTTCTGCGTATTCTTTGAAATATCGATTTTATGAACACTGTAAGTACCAGCAATCGGTCAGTCGTTCGAACCAACACTCGTATATAGGATGTGCGCCATCGCAAGAACCCACTCATAGCCCAGACCGTATGCTGCTTTCAGTTCTTCCAACAGCACCGACACTTTCCGTCCATTCGGGGTGCCGGCGGTAAATAGAAGAAGAGGGTTCTCGGACTTCGGGGCGGAATAGCGCCTCTTGCCCGAGGATGATCGCGCAATTGGTGAGAGGCGACGGAACGCGGACATCCTTCACGGTGTAAGTCTGTATCGAGCGCGTAGGAAGTTGGAACTGGTGAACCTATCAATAGCGCGTTGAGTTTTTTTTTGTCCCTGGCCTGGACATGAGATGCATGACGCATTGCTCACTCAGCAAGTCGCAACCCATCTTGGAACAAATAAATCCGTAACCAGTCGACTCCGGGTCAGATTAGCCGGTGAAAGGAAGCGACAGAGCAGAACGCGACTGGTCATTTGTCCATAAAGTACATATAAATGAGAGAGCATTTGCGAATGATTGCTCTACATACTTTGTGGTGAGGTGAGAGAAAAGACTGAGCGTACTCCACATAAACCCGTATACAAGCGAAAAAGGAAATCAGAGGGGAAAAAATATCAGAATGAGGATATGCATAGGGAAAAAGGACGAAAGCGATGTAGAACGACAAAGGAAGAGAGGGAACAAAAAATAATAGTACAGTGTCCAAGAGTTCATGAATGTCATTAGCAAGAAATGAGAGAAGATGCATCATCGAAAGCAGTTGGGGGGGTTGAGGCGGGGCGGCGTAATAATACACCGCCAGTTTTAACTTTCTTCTCCAGGGCCATCCGGAGGGGACATGATGATTGAGTTCCTGCGGCTACCGCTCCGTCTCAGAGGAGGGCTGGAGGTTGCCTGCCGAACAGCAGGCGCTGCGCTGTGGGCAGAATGCTGCCGACTAAGACTCGGCCGCTCACGGTCCGAATGGCTGGGGCCCTGCAGCTGCTTGCCCTGCGTAGGATGATTCGGTGAATCACGGAATGCTTGCGGTGGCGACTGGATTCCAAAGGGTCGGGATTGCGACGATGAAGCACGAGGTTGTGGCGGTTCTAAATGTTGGCTGCGAGGAGGGTCAAGGCGTGAAGAAGATACTGATATACGCATGGAATCTGGAGCAGGAGAGTCATTCTCCGATTCCAGCATATGTTGGCTATCACGATGCTCTCTATCCGGTCCCCATCCTGGAGAGGATAAGCGGTCAAGCTCAGGCCTGCGACGTGAAGATTCCCCAGCTGAAGAAACAGGCGGGAAGGTGTAAGTATCTGGGGCCGCGGGTACGGCAGCCACCCCATTACGCATTGGGGGTTTACCCTTATGCCTCGCCCCACCCACAATGTCTGTGCTATGACGACGTCCAGAAGTAGCAGAGCGAAGAGCATCCTCCAGCTCTTCAACACGTCGGTGGAGACCAGCCATCTCAGACCGCATCCCAGCAACCTTTTGTTCAACCAGAGTCTCCACAACTTCATTAAGCTTCTCCTGCTGCTGTGTCAATGTCTGCATCATCGCATTTGACCGTTGAAGTTGCTCCCCAAGCCAACTTTTCAGTTGCTTCGAGTCATTGAGAGCATCGTAAAAGACTTCGAATGGTGCGAGGAATGCAGCCTTGTCCCCAGAATATCCAGGATGGTTAAATAAACCAGGTGTCGGTGGTATCAATGTCGACGCAATGGGAACCGACGCAGCAGGAGGGGATCGCCCTGCAATACCAGATATTGGTGGAGCAGCTGCAGAGTTCGAACCTGTACGTTGCATCATGGAAAGTCTGGTTGGCGTAGGGGGGACATTACTGGCTGTTCGCCGGACGTTATCTCCTCCCCCCATTACCGCAGGCAGACGAGGTAGTGCCATGGGATATCTTCCTGAGAAGAAAGAGCTCTGGCCAGCATGAGGCACGGGCGGAGCGCTCTGAATCGCAGGCTGGAACTGTTCCTGAGTCTGCGTTTCCCTGGGGCTGATCACAATATCAGCTGGTTTTTTCTTGCCTGATCCCAGCTGACTAGCACGGCGTTTAGCGAAGCTGATTGGCGGGGGCGGCAGCGAATGTGTGCTTGTGGACTGGCTGGGAATTGGCGGCGGCTGCTGGCTAGGAACAATGATAGGACTCGGGCTCGGGGGCCGAGGGTTCCCCCCACCGTGGCTCGAGGTGTTCGTAAGTCGACGTGCACTGGTCCCTGTGTTTGGGCTGCGGCGTAAAGGACGCGTGGAAGCTGGGGGCTTCGATGATGTCAGATTACGCTCGTCCGTAGGCGTGGGGGGTATGGGATTTGAAGTGACCGTGCTTGGGGACATTACGCCTGCCACGCTCCCTCTGCGTTGCTCAATGAGAGCCTTTTGCTTCTGCTTGACCGTGATCATAGATCGAACCTGTTCAATGGCGTTGGGGTTATCTCGCTTGATCGTGAATCCCATAACGACAGGAGAAATTGGGGTGGAGTTTGTCTGATCAAGCGGAACGCGAACATTCGTGTTCAGAGGATGGGGCCCGCCACTGATGGTAACACGACGTTTTTTGGAGGGGGAGGGACGAAGACTGGAGGGAGGAGGTGCGCCCTCAGGTTCCACTAAACCTCTGTGGTCATTCGGCCTCGTCTGAGGAGGTGGGGTTGGTTCCAACATATCTTGATCCTGCTCCTCCTTAATATGGACTAGTCGCGGGGAACCACTGAATTCGAAAGAAGAGTAAGTTTATTTCAAACACCACTGTCACTAAACCAAACTCACTCTGAGTTGGAGTGCTCTTCATCGCGTGTATTTGACGTGATATCGTTGCGAGTGCGTTTTCTGGACGTAGTTTTGGCGCCATTGCTATCTTCGCTGCCAGGACGAGTTGATGGACTGTTCACACGGCGATGTTCCATAGGCGGAAAGCGTGTCTGTATGGGGGGAAGAGAATTGTTACCTGAGGAAATACTGCCCAAGGACTGCGTGCTGAAGGCCTGGGCAAAGGAAGGAAGGGACTGTGGGACATGTGTCGCTATGCTGCCGTGGTTGACAGACATGAGAGAGAAACAGTGATGGGAGCGCGAGGGGAATGGCAGTGACGGCGGAGAGGAGTAGGCGCGGACCAGCAGGGTCTACGTTGGGGATGGGGGAGACGACGAGGAAGGATGGGAGCGGGTCGTGAAGGGCGTGGAGCAGAGACCGTGGAATGTTGGTTGCAGCTCGCGGGTTCGAGCCGGAGATGGATAATTAAAAGGAATTCCGAATCGAATCTCCCTCGCGTAATCGCTACTCGATCATCAAACCTTCAAAAGGTCCCTTATATGCTCTTTCTAAGGGCACTGCGCTTGTGTGGTCGACGATGAGCAAGTGCACTGCTGCCTGATGCATGGTCTGTGTTTTGGACCAACCAAACCTGTCATTCTGAAACAAGAGCCCATCGGTCTCCTGGCGAAACACGACAACACCTGCACTCCAAACTTGGAATTCAATCATTGATGTTCATTGATGTTTGACCAGTTGCCCAGCCCAGTACTTTTGATCCCGAGCATATGAGTATGACCTAGAGAAACGGACTATATGCTCCGCCGATTGGTGTACAGCCGTGGATTGTCTGGATCGTCCAGTTTCCTACACAGGCTCCACGATTATTGGGTGTTATCATGTTTACCATTAGATATGCTATCATTTGCTATGCCATCTCCTGACGATCATGAAGCACTTCACCCTTAGAACATTCAGGGTGATGAATCGATGACCAGCAAGGTTAGTTATTTTCCTCGTCATACATCTCTGGACGAAGACCGTTTGTTTAAACAATTACAGGGGGTTACCTCCATGGGATCCATCACCTGTAGCCGAGAAAGTCATGCTCTGGTGTCAAAAGACATTGTATTGCAGAACCACTCAAGCGACGAACAAGGACCTAGCAGCATGGACGTGCCCTGTCACCAGTCACTAGCCACTCAACTGCAGGGCACCCGAGTCAGGTTATCTCCTGATATCGATGTAACCCTCAGCATCCGATTTTAGTGGCGCGATAAGAATCCAATCTTGAAGGAAGCAGCCCACCATCATGTGCCAAGATCCTCGGTATGTGGTACATACGGTACACAACCACAACTTCATACATGATGCTTAGCAATGTTCAACAGCGATGGGTAAGTCAAACCATATCAAAACGGCACCACACTTGAACACTGCCCATCATTCTGTTTGCTTCTTTCTCTTTCGCGCCGTAAGTACCGTCACTCCTGCCTGCCCGGCGCCCTCTGTCCTGGTGACTGTACTTTGAGCGTCCTTTTTCACTAACGCAGGGTTGCTGACATGTACGGACCCATATATATGGGAGAGGTAGGTTTCGAGCGAGGCTACAGGTTCAGGGAAAGGATTTGGTGAGGCATCTGGGATGACGCGTTTTCCGTGGACGAGACGCGGTGGAGGGGTGGAGGGCGGTGCGAGAAGTGAGTGTGAAGATGTTTCACGCTCGGGGGTACGTCGGTCGAATTCCCGATGTTCTCGTGAAGGATGTGTAAGCACTGTGGGAACGGACGCGATGCCTTCACACAGGCCTTTTATTGCGCTCTCAACAATCTCCGTCCCTCGTATTGAGCGTTCAACGGTGGAAAATTCGACACTAGTCGTAAGTGATGTCATGATACGCTTGTTGATCTGTGAAGAAACCTGGCCAGGCTGTGGGGCAAGCGGTGACGCTGCTACTGCCGATGAAGGGCAGGATATCCCCAGTGTGAAGAATCCAGTGACAGCCCCTGCAATACATTCTTGCCGGAAAGACATGCGTTCCCAGAACTCGTCTGGAGAGACCTTGCTTAATTCTCCTAACGGACGTTCGTCCTTCCCATTCTGTCCATCCTTGTTTTCGGGCTTCTCCTTTTCTCTGGAGTGTGAGCTTTCCCCGCGAGACAACGTGCGAGTGCGTTTCCGAGAGGGGGACTTGATCTCGCCATCAGTGGTATATGCGATCTCGTCCATAAAGCGGGATTTAGGGTCGTCATCAAAAGAGGGGATGAAGTGCCCTAAGTTTTTCATGCCTTCGGAACCATCTGGTGGGCAAGGGAGTGTTATCTCAGATTGGGAGTACGGATGTCCGTAGGTCCAAGATGGCGAGACAGGCAGGGCTGAAGACGAGGCATTCTTGAGGGCGTGTGCAGCCTCGAACTCGCTATACCCGGGTAGAATATAGTAGAGTTTGATTTTTGGCTTGGATTGCACGCGTGCTTCCAATTCCCCCGCGACATCTGTAAAGACACGTCGCCACCACGCGCAAAGCTGGATGTCGCTCAACGGGCGCTTCCCCGCAAACTCAGCTGAGTTAGGGAAAAGATACTGCGGTTGTGCTCTCGCGAACAGGTATATCCAAAGATTTTCGGCAGCAATTGGACGCGACGCGGGGTCTGCATAAAAAGTGAACAAGGTTCGAACCACAGTGTAAGTGGGAGAAGGCGACGTCGCCTGGCCAGTGGAGTCGACCTTAGACACGTAAAGGATAGCGCCTGAGGTGGATGGGATATTGTATACGCATGCCTCGATGGCTGTGACAAAGATGCGGGGTGAATCTGGGGTTGCTTGCTCCGAGAGCAGGATTAGGATGTCCTGGAGATAAACTCGAGGTCGGGGCGTGGCGAAAGGGAAGAGAGAGCTGTTTTTCCTTGGAGATGAAACGAGAACGTGGAGATGGAATTCTCGAGTTCCAGGTAGACGGGCGAGGGCTTCCAACAGCGTATCCCGGAGGTTCAAGTTGATCGACATTATCGGTGGAGAGTTTGCACGTGGATTCGATTGTAGTCGTCCCAAAATGGAAGGTTGAAATGGGCCTCACTCACCTCCGGACCTGATCGGTCCTTTCGCTCGAGATGCGTTGAAAGTGTACATAAAAAAATCGCCCAGGAGCAATGCAAACTACCATTCAATCACTAGTGCTCGCCTCTGCGGTACGTTTCGAATATGAAATTTGAAACATTCATCGCGACTCAGGCCCTGTTTTCAACTTCGCGCGATACTCGGACGAAGGGTATATGAATAGCTCTGCTCAACGGCGGAAATAGACGAAGGCACGCTCAGCACTGAGTTGACAAGGGATCGGCCAGAGAGGATGAAGAATAAAGCTTATGCCCGGCCCCTTGTATAGTATTTGGATGTTCCCGACATTCCATCATCAGTATCTGTCGGTTTCCACTCGAACACCCAGCGCACATTGTACCTTTCATACTTCCCCTTGAAAGGGTGTATATTTGGACAAGCGCCACTAAATTTCTCAAGGTCATGACATTCCCTGGAAAATAGCAGTCTTTTCGAAGCATCGGTAGGATACAAGGCGGGGAGAAGGAAATCTATCGCACTGAACATGTGAACGTACTGCTCTCAAACCCACGACTAGGGGCGAAAGGCGGAGGACAGAGGGGGTGGAAGGGTCCATTGATTGTGACAGCCCAGTGAGAACGCACCCAAAGGCAGGGGCGAAAAAGAGGGGGTATATAAATAAGAATTTTAATGAGCAACTTGAAACGGTGTACTTGTCGCAGGGCTCATGGGTGGCTTGGTGTCCGAATCACTCAGCAAACAAGTTGGGGTGGAGACGGAATGAAAACCCACTGTGTAATCGTAATCGGTTTTTGAAACCGTCTCAACATGAATATTGAGCGAGGTGGGTTGTTTTGGTCGGAAGTTAATTTCGGTCGTAGTAGGATTGTCGATGTTCGACGTGATCGCGCGGAAGGGCGATAGTTGGAGGAAGGTACCATCACCGTGTGGGTTGACCTTTTCCCGCAGAGACTCACGACTATTGAGGCTGTAGTGAAGGGTTAATGAAGGTAGTAATAAAATGAAACTTAGGAGTCCACTCAACGCAGCCAAAAAGGAGTTCACATAACCTGTCTCTTCCGGTATAAGTATGCTCGAGGTAAAGCCAGCAGCTGATCACGCACATTTTCCAAGGACCCAGAAGAACGCCAGCCACACATAGTTCTTCGGCATTATCGCAAACTACGACAGGTCATCAAACGCCTTCATCTGACTCGTTGTCCATACTCACTGTGACGACTGCAACGAAAGCAATGACGCTGTAGCAAAAAATCAACGATGCAGCTTTCACACTGCCAATATTAGGACAGACCTGGTGATTAAGCCGGTTGTGAGACTGTAGGCGATCAGCGTAGTTATCAGAGAATCAGTCCTGCATTGTATTGGTTCAGCTTTCTTCCTGGAGTAAAGCGGTCGTAAAATGCATACCTAGAAAATCCGGTCTTGTTCTTCGTAAGATAGTAGCAAAGAGCACACGCGATGATGATATCTGCTGCAGCTGCGCTCCCCAATCCAGCGCTCGTAACCCACTGGGAATACTTATCAGATGAGAGCTCAGGAAGCATCGTAAGAGCTCACTATCAGCTGCGGGAATTTGTCCAGGTCGATCAGAATAAAGCTTGGGAGATGTATCTCTCAGTCATGAAGTGACCAGGGAAATTTTGATGCCTCACCTTTTGATTGTGAAGACTTTATAAGAAAGTGAGTGTCGACGAGACGGTGCAAAGCCGAGAGAAAAAATCTACCTATGCCCAAGCCTATAATTTCAACGGTCAGTACTCGAATGGGCTTAGGAGAAAGCAGAAAAGCTACCAAAGTGTATACATGCTAGAATTACCTACACGTCGTTAGTTAGAATAGTAGCAAAGGTAGTTTTACCTACTATGAGACCGGTCAGCAAGATGTTGCCTGACACTGAGATGAAGTTCAGCAGAAGAAGAACGAGAACCGACAAGGCGACATACTCATCCAGACACGACGAGCGAAGAAGCTTTGGAAGGGATGACGAGCGATCAATGAAATACCCAAAGATGACAGGCCTCCAGACATACCATTCCACGATGAGACCGATTAGACCCTGGAAAAGAGCTTGAATAACTCGTACTCGTAAGTTGAAAAGGAGCCCCACATTGCAGTCTGTCTGTAACTATAACGCAAGTTCGCATTGGCGGTATTTTCGCATCAGAAAGTGCCTCGACTCACGTCCATACTCCTAGCAGATGCGGACGGGTGAGCGGAGAAAACTCTGATACTGCAATGGTGATCTTACCACGTCGTCTTGTTCAAGGCCAGTGGGTTTGCAAAGTTTGTTACGAGGTACCTTGAGGAGCATGAGAAGAAAGCGGAGCCGCGAAATTCCCCTTTCCGTACCAATACATTGACATGGTGCAAAGCACCAGATGCGCCGTGTCCAGGATCCTTAGTTGATTGATAGTTGGGCATACAAGCATGGAATGAAATAAACCGGCACAGACCATAAGAGAAAAACCTACGGAAGAGTGGTTAGAAGAGCGCAGAACAAGTAAATGAAAACACGCACAAGAAATTTGGTAAGTCGAGAATCTTGAGGGTATTGTCTGCGCCACTCGCGTCATTTCTCTTCATTTCTCTCGTGATTTTTTTTGCGTACCTGTAGTACAGGAATCTGCGAGGACATCAATGTACACCAACAGTCACGGAAGACCACTGAAGCACTAACGTTTGAAGTAGCGTGACGCCATATAATCTGTAGCATCAGTGTGAGAAAGAACCATGAAATCTCTCAGGGGGCAAAACGAACACCGCTCCAACAATCAGTCCGATGAAGGCACTCCCATAGGTCGCGTTCAAGTCAGCCATGATGGGTTAGAGCAAGAAGTGCAGGACGTCCACAGACGTGCAGAAAACACGTTCAGTCCAGGCCTCTCATGATATTTTATAAGTCGCCGGGACAACCTCTCCACATGTTTAAGCATGGGTGCGCTGGGAAACGAATACCCAAAAAACGACATCGGAAGTCAATTGTCAACACGGCCACAGAAAGCGTTCTCTCGGAGCCATTAAGGTGATTACTCAATTCTGAACCGATGTCCGTTTTGGGCCACGGTGGAGGAGTGGCCGGGAGTTTGCGCCCCAGACATGCGAGAAGAAGCGGCGTCAACGACGCGCGGCACCTTGCGAAGTAACCGTAAGGTGGAAGGAGGAGAGGTTTTGTCCGTGTCACGGAACTCTCAGACGATGCCGTTGCCGGAGTCGCAGCAGAAAACCTACGAAAACGGACTCGTGAGTAGAGCATACATAGAAGCTGTTACAACTTACAGGACGATTTCCGCATGTCATCCAGAACGACAGCGGAGGAATTACATGGAGAAAGCGTGGATGGATTATGAAGATCAGAACAGATATGCTACATGTGCAGACAGTACAACAACAACAGAGTGGCGAAAACAAAACGAGAGATTCACGCAACGTAAGCAAAGGTGTCCTTCGTACCCTCTACCCGCTCGATATAGTCCTTTTCCAGGAGCGTGTCGATCGCCTAGAAACATCATGTGTTCGTTTGTCAATAAGAAAGATGGAATGTGGGTGCAATTCGAACCTTCTTGATGTCCGGGATCTTGGGTGCAAATCGCTGAGAGATCTGAGAGATGACTTCCTGGATCAGCGGCTGGTGCTTCATCGTCTTACGTGCTTTCATGATGCTGCAAATGACAATATAAGTAGAAATCCTCATGAATCCTCAATTGTACTCACCGAACAATGGTAGCTTGGATGACGTATTTCCTGTCCTCATCGACAGTTTTCAGGACGTCAGTGGATTCGGCCTTCGTTTCTGCTTTGATCGGCTGATTTAGATTAACACGGATTTTCTTGGACTTGAAGTCTAAGCAATAGTCATCAGGAATGCGCCCCATATCCGTATCCTGGTTCAAAGCACGTACTGGGGTTGAGATCATACTGATCGGTTTCCTCATTGATGAGTATTTTTGCCTTGACAAGGAGAGCGAGGACTTGTGTCAAAAGTTCCTTAGGTATGGACGTCGCCGCAACTAGTTCATCAAGAGACAGCGTGTCGTTGTTGTTGTATTGTAGTAGAACGGCCATTTGGAAGGAACTGGTCATCAGAATGTACTTCTGGTTCAGGTAATTTGTTCTGAGCTCGTTCTTGGAATAATTCCATAGCCATGTGAGTTTTCGACCAGAGTGTTTGATCTGATAGTATTTCTGGAAGCGGTCATATGTGGGCAGGATTTCTGCTGGAATTACGAACTCGTGAGGCGGGGGATTCAGTGGCCAGAAGTTGGTACCGAGAACCATGATGCTGAAGCTGATGTCCATATCGTCGTGATTCTGCTGCATTCGTTCTTTAAACTGATCGGTGAGATCCTTGCTCAGACTCATGTCTAACGGGGCCGGGGTTAGAGCGGGGTGAAAATGTTAGAGACCAAGACAAACCTGTGAACATTCGCTGAAGTTTGTTCGTGTATTCAAAGCCACAGGCCTCCTTCAGTTTGGAGATCATGCTTGCTTCGCTCTCATCCGAAGCGGATACACCATGAATCAACCGCTTAGACAGTTTTGTGGTGTAGAAGGTCTGGAAAACGTCCTTGTCTTCAATGTACTTGAAAAGTATCATCTAAGAATTGCGGGGTGAATGAAAAGACCATGACGGAGTATGAATGGAACAGACCACACGATTCAACGCGCCCTCGAGATCACCCTCCTCCGCCATCTTGTTGTTCTTCCGTAGCAGAAGATCTGCGTGCTTCGCCAGGAGCTCTGGTGACTTGGAATTGGACGTTCCGGTGGCAGCATTGCGGTTGACGAATTCCCTACAGGCTTTGTCTAAACTTGCAACAAATCCGGCCTCTCCTCTGAAGCTCCTAGTCACTGTTTCCGAGTTCTTCCTATGGACCTCCAGTAAAGCATCAACGTAGGCTTTAGGATCCAACGAATCGACGTTTGCTCCTGCCTCGCCAACGAGTTTCGAGACCGCGGCCTGACCAGCTTTCTTGACATGTTCCTCGAACTTTTTGCGCAGAGGTTCCAACCCTTCAGGTATCCGTGAAAGCAAAGCATACATCCGCTGCAGATCTTCGTCCTTATCGAAGTCAAGCAGGGATTGGAAGCTCTCCCACATCAGCTGTGAGTGCTCACGGATAAGTACGTGCTCGCACTTGCTAATGAGGGCTTTGCGAGTCTGAGTGTTTAGATAACGCTCCACTCGGTCTTCTTCTTCCTTCAGCCGCTCCTCAGCCTTTCGGAGGTAATCCGAGACGCTGCTCTCAGCAAGGAATGCCTCCGACTCCTGTTTGTAATATTTCTCCGTGGCATCGATGAATGGCGTTTCGAAATGCTCCTTGTAAATATCGAGACACGCCTTGTTGGGATCAGAGTCATCTAGCCCGAGAGACACGAAAGAGTCCACGACCTTCTTGACGAGGCCCTGATCGATGGTGTCACCGTTTCGTTGAGCTTCGATGAGGCGTAGTATGGCGTTCGCAAGTTTCATTTGTTTCTGTTGTACAGGAATAAATAGATTGTTTTTCCATTGCACAAGAGCCAGCTGGTGGGGGGATTAACTCAGCTGTGCTCATATCCGATGAAGGTCCAAGGATCACTCACCGTATACACGGGATAAACGCCCTTCCGCCCTTCGTCCCTCTCTCGCTTCACCCAATGTCGATTGAGATAAGTGAACAAGCGGTTGATGTAATTTGCACCGGTTGTATATCGATCCCATTCAGCGGCGTAGTACCGTAAGAGATCTTCGTCTTGGAGAGAATCACTTCTCTGATCATCGTAGTGGTCAGTGATAATGTACAAAGGCCACCAAGAGCACTGACCTCCCGAAGAGACTTCAAATGGGTAACAAAGTATCGGATGAGGTTGTTGTAAAGATCAGACCCCATCAGATTAGCCCCAGCTATCGATGCTACGGTTAGAACTCGTAGATCGAAAGAGAATGCGGCGAGACATACTTCGGTTGCCGATTCCTAGGGAGTCTGTGTTCCCATGCATCTTCGATGACGTGCAATAGTTATACGCCACAGTGTATAACGACATATACTATAGGACACAAGATATAAGCAACATTCGAGGAAGGACTTCGAGGACATGATAAGATTGAGGACCTTGGAGTATGAGACGCCAGTCTGCAGTTTGGTCATGATATGATCGACGCCCTCCTCCAGGAAGGACCATGTCGTGGCGAGATCCGCCGTAGCTGGAGGCATCGGGTATGCAGTGTTAAGGGCGGCCATGATAGTAGTGATAGAGCAAGGAGGGTCCCTCGCGGCTGTCGTGTTGTAATCGAGAGCCTGCACTTGCCACAAAGAGGATCACGGTGTCGGTGATCGGCTTTCGGGGATTACGGTTATTCAGAGAACAATGTTGCCTTCTATTAGATTCCTATTGCCTTGAATGCAGACAGACTTGTAATTATCATTCCAAGGCAGCGCCCTGTTGTAACAATGACCATGTTTAGCGCCTATAATTTAACGCCTTTGTGTATACAAGCAATTCCTCCCCACAAGTCAGTCCACGCTCCACCGTCAACATCTGCTCCAGTTGCAAACCCTGCCTCGCGAATCATCTTTGCAAACTCGGGCTGTGGAGGGAATTTACGGATAGATTCAACAAGGTACTGGTAAGACTCTCTATCTCCCGCGAGGATCGTTCCGAGGAGAGGTATGATCGAAAAGGAATATTGATCGTACATCCTATTTCACTATAAGTTACGGCTCGGTCAAGGGTGCAACTGTGCTCACAAGTTTAGGATGGGATTGTTGACGCGACTAAATTCGAGACAGGCGAACGTTCCTCCAGGTTTCAGCACACGATGAGCTTCTTTCAGTACTGCGGGAATCGAAGTGCAATTTCGTATTCCGAAGGCAATGGTGTAGAGGTCGTATGAGTTATCAGGGAACTGCTCTGATGGCATATCCTGAGCATTGGCCTCGTGGAAAAAGACTTGGGGTGCTGATAAACCGTGAAAGTGTGCACGACAGATTTCTCAAATTGAGCTCACTGTTATGATACATGGTTTTCTTGAAACGACGGAAGCCCGCTTTGAGCATTTGTCCATTGATGTCCACCACTTCTACACTTGTCTCCCTGTCAGCGTAGTTCTCTCGTGCATAGTCCAGAATTCGGAGTGCGATATCTCCGGTACCACCAGCAACATCCACACATCGCATCGGTCCTTTTCTGCCTGGCCGTAGACCCGAAACGAACGCGTCCTTCCACAGCCTGTGTATTCCAAAGGAGGTGGCGTCATTCATGAGGTCGTATTTAGATGCAACCGAGTCGAAAACATCTTTGACGAGAGATTCCTTCGCCTCCTCCGGAACGGTTTTGAATCCGAAAGAGGTGGTTCGATGGCTTGTGTCAGAGGAGGAGGGAGGTAAAGATCCTTGGGTAGATATTAATCGCGTTCCGTTAATGGGTGCAGCCCTCTGCAAAGAAAAACGCAGACTACGCGAGAGACAAAGCATTTTCGTGACAGTGAACTTGCAGCAACAGTCTCGCGATTCGCTCAAGAGAAATTAGGTCACGTGATCCGATCGCCAAAATTTCCAATTTCGCGACGAAGTTCTCCAGAGTCCATACGTTCTTGCAATCGTTGACAATGCTTTCATCAATTACATCAAAGGAGAAAGGCAAGGGAAAGCTCATCGGTATGCTCTGTACCGACTCTACTATCATCCTCTATTAATTGGCATTTCAGACTTGACAACGTCGCCTCTGGAATCCAACTCTGATTCAGAGTCGTCGGACTCAGGCTCAAGCTCAGAGAGTGATTCGGATTCATCGATATCAGACGAGGAAGATTTCATCACGCCTGAATATCTGCAGTCCCTACTTGACAAAGCGCGCAAGAATGCAGCTGCAGCTGCTATGAACGAAACCGAAACGCCCAAGAATGCCGAGAACCCAGAGGAACAGGTCATTGCTCTAGGAGGAGAAAGCGGTCAACAGTATGTAGACGGGCCGTCATCGTCTGTCGTCTAGTTCACTGATTGTTTCACAGACCTTTGCCACCATTAGACCCTGGAATTTTGCCGCCTGCGTACTTCCAACTGGGCGAGTCACGGTTCGATGGACCATCGTCCATACGAGACCCGGATGTGGAATTGGCCGAAAAGACATCATCGTCCCGCACAGTGCCAGCTCCCCCTTTGCCCCCACCGGAACTTACAAAGTCCGGGAAACCATTGACACACAAGGAAAAGAAAGAAGTGATGTGTTTCTATTCTCTGTGTCGACATGGTATTAATGGTTCAATCTTAGCTCAAAAATAAAACCGCTGGCCCCGATTGGTTTGATCTACCCGCCCCTTCGGAGGCCGACCTACCTCGGTTACATAGAGAAGTCGAAGCACTACGTCTTCGGAACCAACTCGACCCCAAACGTTTTTACCGGAAGGATGAGGGGGAAGGGAAGGGAATTAAAGGACTGCCCAAATACTTCGCAGTAAGTTCTACTCACATATCCTTGGATTTTTACTGAGGTGTATGTCACCACCCAAGATTGGCACAATACTTCCCTCGACTACACCGTTCGGTACAGCCAGTGGGGATAACTTGACCCGTGCACATCGCAAACGAACACTAGTGGACGAGCTTGTGGACGACGCCGAGGCAAAGAGGTATGCCAAGAAGAAATTCGACGAGCTTCAAGGCGTCCGAGGTGCAAGAGGGAAAAACACACTAGCGGCAAAGAAGGCCATGCGGCGGGGAAAGTGGTGACACTACAGTATGCCGGTTGCTCTGTGTTGTTCTGTACCATGTTTACCTCGACAGTTTGCGATACCTCGTCCATGTACGGCCCTTTTCCCAGGTTACATTGCGACTTTCATATGATGAACCTAGACTGTGGTCACCTTCTCGGGTCAAGGGAAATGAAAAGGGCGTGCCTCCAAGTAAGTTTCCGCGCCCGGACGTTGAATTGTCGCCATTTGGTCACCCTTCCAACGTTGCCTCCACCCAACCTCCACCAGTAACGGACGTCGATGATCTTCGCCGGCTGATTTTCTCTGCTCTATTCTTGTCATGTCAACTATTCGGGGAAAGCCCCCGTGTTCCCTCATCGACCGTTGAAATACCTTCATTTGCCGGTTATCACGCACTTCATTTATTGAATTTCAGTGAACGTGCTTCACGGTTTCAATAACGATATATCTGGAGATGTTGATCTCTTGGAAGGAACTTCGGGATTGAATAGTCACCATCATCGAGACCGATGAATAATCTTCCAAGGTATGAAATGGCATAGCGCATCCCAATGTAATAACAGAGGTAACAAACAGCACGCCGTCGATGGTTCCCATCATCCAAGGCGAACACTCTTGACAACCTTGGAGATACCGGATTTCTCTCCGTCGTACCTCCCGCTGTCCGCGATGCCACCCTTGTACACCGCCTTCTGAGAAGACAGCTTTTTCTTCGCCTTTTCGAACTTGAGGCGTTTCTTGACTCTGGGATTGCGGACGCTCTTTGGACGATGTGGAGTGAGACCCTTGTTGGCCAGAATTGCGCGCGTGAGTGAACGAGGTCCGGTGGCATCGCCCTCGTCGAAGTCGGGTCTGTTCATAAAATGTAAGAAGAAGGAAAGACCTGAAGAAATGCGACAACATACTTTGCAGCTGCCTGTGCCGCTTCGTACTCTGCCTTTTTCTGTTCTTTCTTTTGCTTGGTCGTTTTCTTGATGAGCTCGTAGTATCCATCTGGACCTTCCGTCTCCTCCTGGTCTTCATCATCATCTCGCGTCCGTTTTCCTGCTTTCTGTTCTGGCTCTGTATCATCCAGATCAGCACCCCCTTGGCCCCTAACCTTAGCAACGTCCTCTTTGGCAAGGCGTGCCTCCTTATCCTTCCTCCTCTCACGATATGGGATATCGTCGTCACCACCAGCAGCCTGGGTTCGGGCTCCTTGACGCCTCGCGCTCGCGCTCTCGATTTTATGTGTGTGGAAACGAAGGGATTTTCTGCGTGCAGTCTTGTCAGCTGCATCGGCATGCTGAAGAGATGTAGCTTCGCCGTAAGCATCCGCAATTTCAACGTCCAGCTGAGCTCGAGACGAGGATGATTTAGAAGACGAGAACTCTGGTTCGACGAGGTCAAAGATATGAGCGGCTGGTTTGGCCTCTGCGGATGTCTTCCGCTTTTTCTTCGGTGGTTCTTTAGATTTGGGCGGGGGAGGCTCAGAGGCTGCATCCTCGAGAAGATCCCTGAGCTCATCCTCATCCAGACCTTCACCAGCATTCCAGAGGTTCTTTGCATCCATCATGAAGTCGTTCCAAGTCATGCTCTCGTCAGATTCGCCCTCAGAATCATCATCGTCATCATCAGAAACAGCGAAATCCAGGTCTTCGAGTGTGGAGAGTGACCGTTTCAGGGTGAGAAGGCGCCCAAGGATAGGGTGAGACTTTAAAGAATCAGGCTTCCGAGCATACTTCTCAGAACTGCGGAGATGAAGGTAAAACGCGAGAGTGGTGGCGTAGGTCAAAAGAGTCTCTGCATGGCTTGTCAGTGAATTCTCCGGTGACAGAAAAAATCTTACGGTAGTAGATATGAATCATTCCGAGGCTAACAGCATCCGGATTTTCTGATTCCAACCTATTAGAAAGTTATTGAGGGCTCAGCTCTAGGTACAAGACAAATGACTTACTGGGCCAATTTTGCGCGCGTTTTCGTGATGTTTTCAGCCGTGTCTTCCCAATCTCGTGCTAATGCCAAGGTCTCGGGACTAGTCTTCTCTAAATGGCGAAGAAGGAGCTTTTTGTCTTGAGGAAGCCTTTCAGCGACATGTGTCGGTTCTGAAAGCTCGCTGAAAAACAGTGGAGTACATAAACTATTAGTGCAAACGATTCAAGATACTGAAAGGGATACATACTCTCGATCCTCCATGTTTTCAATGTCGAGCGCGTCTTCAAGTCCGAAGTCATCATCTCCCATCTCTTCCCGCATTTTACTTTGCAACCGTTTCGCCTCTTGCTCCTCGAGTTCATTGCCTTCCTCGTCATCGGATTCGAGTTGGGCCGCGTTTGATGAGTAGTACGCAGATTTGCCTCGTCCCCAAGTTTCTTCCTCAGATTCCGACTCCTCTTCCTCTGACGATTCGGCCGCCTTTTTCTTCTTTTTGGACTTTGAAGACTTCACCTTAGAGGTTGACACTTTCTTCTCTTCTATTTCCTCAACTCCGTCCTCGTCCCCCATGTCCTCATCTTCGTCCTCAAGATCCTCGTCCTCTTCCAAGCCCTTTAATGCAAAGACTTCATCATCGTCGCCCTCTTCATCCTGGTAGACATCACCCTCTAGAAGAACTTTATCTCTTGAAGCATGAACTGAACGAATGTTAGTTAACCGATTGCACTTGAACTTGGAGGGCACACACATAAATCCTCTTCGTCCATTGGAATGTCGGAGGCCTTGTTCCATTTCTGAAGTTTCCCTTCTGCCCGGTTGACAGGCCGCGGCTTTCCATGATTACTCTGCGCTTGTGTTGAGCGTCGGCGAGGCATTATCCAGGCTGGTCGTAATAGTTTTTGACAAAAATGTTCTTTCTCCCGTAGCATTAGAAAATAACACTCGTAAACTACGCTGTTCAAACTACGATCAAGATTGAGCGGGGGAATTTTTTGGTATGGCCGCCTGGCGAAATGGCATCGCGTCTGACTACGATTCAGTGTTCATCAGGAGATTGCAGGTTCGACCCCTGCGGTGGTCATTTTGCGCATATCCTTAATTTTTTCGTGCGCGAACCCAAAGTCTAGCTCGAGACTCGAGAGTCTAGCTATGTACACGCGCATTTTTCATCCACATGTCGGACATGGAATTTATTGGATGTTGGGACACATGATTGACACACTAGAATCATGTAGAATCAACCTGGGTACCAGCATTGAATCTGTCTAATAGCACGATAGCCCCAGGTGCCAGCTGGACACCAGCTGCGATGGCGCAGGGCGGCCAAGGTTCAAATCTTTGAAATATTGCTTGAAAATGTGCAACAAAATGGACTTGAACCAACGATCTCTAGAGCAACGTTCACGTGCTATATATGCACACAACCACTGCACCATCAGGGCAATATATGTGAATGAGAATAGAATAATATATCACTGATCTCCCATCACGGGCATTGTTTTGGGCAAAGTGGACTTCGAAAAAAATTTGACAAGTCCGGAATCGGTCTAGTCACACACTGTCATTAGACGGATTTGGATCTGATGGTCTGGTAATTTCTACCCTGAGCTCAGCAAACTCGAACCTGGTTGCCAGCTGGAAATCACAGCTGGGAAATCGCAGCTGGTGGTAACGTGCTAAATTTCATGGCTATTAGTCAGAACCGGGGTCTGAAAATCACCTATCGTACGAATAGCGGTGTACGTCGGATAGATATGGACGCCGGAGCATGTCCTAGTCAGGAGTCGGCACCAGCATGCAAATTTCAACAGCCAATGCATGTGGGACGTTCCAATCTCGGTATGAACTTTGACGATGTCGACAGTGTCGATACTCTGGCTTGGCTGTAGATCGAGGGACATCGTTGACTTGATTTGTACGAGTTCATCCATGACCAGACATGATCCAACTACCTGAAAGGTACATAAATGACCCTGTCCAGAATCAAGGCTCAAGAGTGCACTGCCATGCAGGACATTGCAAAAAGTGCACAATGCACACCATGAGAATTGCAGTGTGCCGGAAAAGTTGATATTCACGACCAAAATGACCACCGCAGGGGTCGAACCTGCAATCTCCTGATGAACGCTGAATCGTAGTCAGACGCGATGCCATTTCGCCAGGCGGCCATGTCAATGTTACACTTCACGAGTCACTTGATTCAGCAACACTACTTTCAGATTCTTTAAACTTTTTCAGACCCCAGCCAAACCCCAGCGGCAGCACCTCAGGATCGATATCTGCTCAGGTCCCTGAGGTCAAGACTCAAAAGGTCTGTAGAGATTTTATGATACCTCAATGTGCTGTCCACAACGGGACAGGGTCAGCAACCTCAGCTATCATATATGTCATTCAAAAAATGAAAGGGGCAAGGCCATGCCACGGGTTGACAATAATATTGCCAAGGTACTGAATAACTTCAAACAACGCGTGCTGAGAATGACACGAGCTGAGAATGACACGAACACCGAGTGTGCCGGACATGCATCGACGCCGCTGGGCACAGGCATCAGATTATGGGCAGCCTATCTTGTCGGAATGGACAAGGCCCTGCGCGCGCCCATGATCGCTGATATGACTAGTGTGAAAGCATCAGCTCCATATATTTTAAGGAAGGATTGGACTCGTGTTGAACGCACCACGGAGACCCATTGGGAAGGTCAAACATAAGGGTTACCCTAAGGTTTAGGTTTTTTAGAAGTGGAACTGTTTTATTGGAAATCTTGTTTCAGCGATTGTTTTTGAATGAACTTGATAACACTGAACGCACGCTTCGGGGGCTGCGTGCTTCATGATCGTCAGTTTGCCAGACGATGCGGCATTGACCATCTGGTTCTCGATTGACTTGTTGATCTTAGCAGTAAGATCCTGTGAGGAGCACGATGAGGACTAAGGTGTTCAGTGGTCAAGGAAAGAGATGCAGTACCCTTTTCATCATGGCTTGCTTCACAAGGATGGGCTTCTTGGGAGCGATGTGCCGTTGTCCCTTCTTCGGGTTGGCGGCTGCTTTCGCTGCATGGCGTGAAGACGAAGCCTTTTGTGTTAATCCCTTTGTCTTTCCTTGAACCATAATTGCAGGATGGAAGTAATGAAAGATTCGAGCGTGCGGTTGTTCTGGTCAAGTTCAAGTTATAGCGTTTGGGCCGTTTGCCAAAATTTCCACGTGCGCCAAAACCACTCGGAGCCGTTCCCGCCATCCACCGAACCATCAACACCCCGTTGGGCAAGCTTGTAAGGGCATGATTGCCTCTTCACCCAACTTCCTGCTCGTTCAGCGTGCAATTAAAATCTCTGGAAAGGTGCTCTAAATTCTATGCAACGTCCTGAATTCTTCCCAACATTTATCGGTATTTCTAGCGGGCCTACCATGACCTCGTCACACTCCCTGGGCAGAAGCCCATAGTCTCTCAAGGTGTTCCGGGATACAGCGCGGTCAGTGGCCACGTCGTTACGGTTTTCGGATGCACGGGATTCCTAGGAAGGTACCTTGTGTCGAAACTCGGTGAGTGGACCAGTTCTTGTGTATTGTACCTCAAACCCTCAACGAGCTTTATTCCGTTGACAGCGAAGATGGGGACGCAGGTCATCATTCCTTACCGTGATGAGGATGAAGCGAGAATCTTCAAGCCCATGGGTGATTTGGGTCAGATCGTACGAATGGTGAGGATCTGTGCTCGTCTTCAAATGAACAAATGCCTGATGCTCTTTGACCTCCCAGGAATGGGATATCCGGAATAAGAACCAGATTGCCGAGTGCCTCAGGCATTCGGACATCGTTTACAATCTCGTAGGACGAGATTTCGAAACCAAGTGCGTGCAGCCCGTTCGAAAATCATGCATTGTAGACTAAAGTTCATTCTACCCACTAATAGGAATTTCACTTTTTCCGACGTTCACGTAGCTGGCGCGGAGAGAATAGCAAAGATTGCCGCGGAGTCCGGCGTCTCTCGTCTTGTCCACGTCTCACATCTCAACGCGTCGGCTACGTCCAAGTCTAAGTACTATCAAACCAAGGCCGAGGGTGAAGAGCGCGTGAAAGCCGCGTTCCCAACGGCTACAATTGTCAGGCCTGGCACCCTCTATGGCAACGAGGATAAGCTCCTGACCAACATGGCAGGCAAGTAGCAATGCCCGTATCCAACTGTCACCATTGGCTGATGTTGGTTTCCGCAGTCTGGCCTATCTGGTGGAAGCTGAACCAAGGACAGACAAAAATACGTCCTGTGCATGTGAGTTTCCCACCTAAACCTTCTTCAATGCCGTAACGGGAATTAAATGTCGTTCAGGTGATGGACGTCGCGCAAGCCTTGTCAAACCTCATGTCTATTCCTCAACTTCCCGGCACATTCTCACTCCCGGGTCCGTCGACCTTGACCTACGAGTATCTACTGGACCTGGTGTCGTCTATCACCCTCCGCGAACCTTCGCGTGCACCTGTTCTTCCTAAACGAGTTGCACTCGCGCTTGCCAAGGCTGCTCAGTCCGTTTGGTGGCCAGCACTCAGCCCAGATGATGTCATCCGACGGTACATCGATGATGTTGAGGTGCCAGGGGACTGGGAAGCATTTGGAGTGGGCGAGCCGTCAGAAATCGAGAACCACGCTATTACCTACCTCCGCCGTTACCGATCTGCGTAAGTGACATCTTCTAAGTCGCCCCCTTTCTGTTCGCTGAACCTGAACCTGACAACACAGGGAGAACTTCGTGCAGCCAACTGTCTTCCCACCCCGACCGACTTTTGCTGTGCGTGCCTTTTCCTGATGATTCCTATGATTTCTTAATGGCTTGGTTGAGCAGGTGCCATCGGAGTAGACTGTCTTTGTCGTGTAAACCTGAATAATTCAATGTCGTTGTTGGCTCGATAAGATATATTGTTGTGGAAAGGAACCAGAAGCATAGCTCGGTGAACACAGCCAATAAAATTAAGGAGTTGGGGTCCATATCGTGAACGAGACTGTAATTACACATGTCCGCGATGCGTGAAATAAGGTGGAGTGATGGACTCCCGAATGTGCTCATAGGTGTGATGGAAATAGCAGCCTGTCGTGGGTGTGGGTAGGGAAGAGCACTGCGCTGGGTAAAGTAATACGCCCATATCCCTCGAGTGAGATTACTCCGTGACTTAAAAGCCAGGAGGGACGAGGCCTTTTTGTTGTTGGCTCGGGTTTGAGCCTGGTTGCGGTGGGTACATCGAAGGTGCCAGCATCTGTGAGGGGAGTGTCAGACCGAGAATGGATGAGATGTCAGCTGACACCGACCTGCTGGGCACCCTGCTGCTGTTCAAGCATCTCCTTCTCTTGTGCCACAATTTTGGCTTCGTCTTCCAGGCTCAACGCCAAGGGAAGTGCCACGAGCAGCGCGGAAGTTGTGATGACCCATACGAAGTTCCCGGCGACCTTTCCGGTGCGCTTGATGAGGGAAGCAGCTCTGGAGACGCGGGAGGAGATGGTGTGACGTGTAGTGGGTGGCACGATATCGACGAGGGCGGCTATGCGGTCGAAGAAGGACTCATTGACAGAGACCTCTGAAGAGACGGAGGAGAGCGATGCAGACGACGATGTGCGAGATTCGTCGGACGAGGCATAGGGGGACGAGCCAACGTCCTTTTCCTCAACAATTTCGACCTTGACCATGGTGGGACCTGATGAGAGAAAATTTCGGTTCCGAAACGAGGACGGGATGTCTTGCCTTTTGCGTCCTTTTGCTTGGCTCTATTAGTCTTCATCTACTGCCGCATGTATAAGTATCCTAGTGAGATAATATATGTCTCTTACTCTATCCCCCGCTGTCTGTCTCCCTGTTCCATAGTACACCAATGCAGCAAGACTCCTCCCAGCCCACCGACGCCGCCTCGTCCCCCGCCCAGCCAGGTCTTGTTCTCTTCTCTCGCTACCCCGCGCGAGCTCACATCGTCGCGATCCAGCCTTCGCACAGCCGCCGACTCAATCAACACAGGATCAGAACCTTGACTTTTCCAAAAACCTTCCTCCTCCAAGGAAGCAGAACACCGCCTGCGATGCCTGCAGGTGTGCATCTATGGTTTCTCGTTCACTCTTGTCTCACCCAGTCGAACTAGGGCCCGGAAAGTAAAGTGCAATCGGCTCCCTGGACAGGACAAGGTGCGCTTCTGCGCTATTCCATGCTAATATTTATTCCTGAACTCCTTGTTTGCGCTGTTCAGTGTCAGGTGGGACGACTTCTGTGGCACTCCGCGCTATGTTCTCATTCTCTGTCACCAGCATTGCATGTCTAAAAATTACCCATGCACGTCAGTGTTGAACTATATTCACCACCTGATCGCCGCTGACAGAATTTACGTTCCAGACATTATGTCCAGCAAGCCACTACTGAAAAGAAACGCAATGCGTCTATCAGTCGACGCCCCAGGAATCTCAGTTCAGCAGGCGCAAAATACGCTGCAACGGTCCTAGACCCCTCTGGACAGCCCGGTGCGGTCCTCGGACGATTTGCATCACCACCATCACCCAGGTACCGCTGAGCTTTTTTTCGTGTGCCCTGTTCTGATTGTCATTGATTATGAATCATTTCTCAGTGGTTCATCTCCGATGACCCCAATGCAAGGACTTCTCGTTATTTGTGCGAAATGGGCGTCTATTAACTTTAATGCCATCTTAGCTCCTCCGCCTTTTTGGATAATGGTGCCCTTCCACCTTCAATTGTGTCTGTGCAGCAGAACGTGCCACTAAGCGTCAGATATGGCTTTCGTCCAAATATCACTCTCACCACTTCGACGAGGGAGTTACTGTCTTATATTTTTGCGCCCCCAGATACTGTCGAGTAAGCTGAACGTTCTACATCCTCTTCATGGGGCGATATGCTTATAGATATGGATCAGTGATCAGATAGCTTTTCCGGGTCCACACGGTCGGCCAAGGTCACCATACGACTACTGGGGTGATCAAGCGTCCAGACTAGAAAGCGATACTTTCAAGGCAGAGTATGTACTCATGAAATTCATTTCGCGCCCAATCACCCTGTGAACGTCTAAGCTAGATTCGGTCAGTAGCGTTTTCCCCTTTCTATTTTTTTGTATTGGCTGACGGCAATTTTAGTTTCGCTCTCACCACTTTCTCATTGTCGAACATGCTACTTTAGCTGACTACGTCCGTCATTGACAGATTCACCCTAGACCTCGTGGAAGTATTCTTCCAAATCGTCCATACTCGGATCCCCCTCCTTAATCCCGCCCAGTTCCGTCAACGCCTTCATCTTAGCCCGTCAACCTCATCAAGCAATAAGGAGCCTCTACATCCAGCCCTCGTAGCGACAGTCCTTGCATGGGGAACGAAGTTTTCCGAACACCCACTACTTGTTGCAGACCGGAGGCGTCCAGGTGGTCAAAGTCTTCTCGCAAAGACTCTCATCGATCGCGCACGAGACCTCGCGGAAGCCTTGAAAGTACACCGGATACCTAAGTCGGATCACATCATTATCGGATTGCTTATCGAGCCGCTTCAAAGCCGTCAGTAAACTCTGGTTGTTCTTTGAGTTTTACCAGACTTAGTTCATCGACATCTTTATAGAAATTGCTGATGATCCCACCGGTAAGAATCCAGGAATGAGCTCTTGGCGATTTGGCGCTCTAAGTTATCTGTTCGCGACCCAGGATTCCGCGGCTTTTGGTTAACGGCAGCTACGCGTCACTTGCTTGACCTTCAGGTGTGTAACTGTACTCATCAGAACCACAGGGCGATCTTATGTCGCGATCCAGATCAATCACAAGTCCACTCTCGCGACAATCCAGGATGCGGAAAGTCGCAGCACAATGATTTTTGCTTGGTGGATGGCGTGCATATGCGATGCATACGCGTCTGCCTATTATCGCCGGAAGCCTGTCCTGGACGACGAAGACTACGACATCGACTTTTACACAGCTGATCCGGTAAGTAGCGACATGATGGAGTCTCATGGTGGCCCTATGTCGTCACCGAGAGAGCAATTGGAGGTGGGTCATCGAACCATCCTATCATGTCGGCATCTTACCATACCTGAATATTTCGAAAGGCCTTGGTAAGAATCTTTCGTTACAACTTGATGGCAGTTTGCACCTGACGCGACTCGCAGGGCTACTACCGAGCAGCACATTCATTGGCGCGAACGGCGCGGAGTATGTCACGACAACTATGGAAGCCAGTTACGGATGCCGAAGGCATCCCCTTTGACATCCTCTGTTCATTTACCGTTGCCCTAACCGAATGGCGAGAGAAGTTTTTGAGCCTTGTTGGCGTCCCCAGCAATTTCAAGGGGGACTGGGATTTCGTATCCGTTAGTATAGCATTTTGCAAGCCAGCGAATCCAGATCTTATGTTCAACCATGTAGGCCGTGTCGTCATGCGCGAGCGACGCCACATATCACGTTATGTGGATCATATTGTTCAATGCGCTGGACGATTTCGGTGTCAAAGAGATCAACAACCGCTCTGTCGAGCCCAACAATGCACGCATCGAAGAGGTAAAGCGGAAGGTTTTAGAGGAGGCGTTGCATGGTGCCCTTCGCATCGCGGGTTTGGTACATCAATTTTTTTCGAGCCGTGGTGTCGCGTTTCAGATACTAACTTTGGATGCTGATTCCAGGCCGCCGTATTGACATCAAATGGGTATCTGGTTAGGCTCTTCCCTTCATTCACCCTTTCTTTTCTGATGAGGTGTTCGTTCGCGTCCTCAACAGAGACTCGATCCCGCAGTGATGCACGTCAGCTGCATCCAGGCCGGCACCCTATTGGCACGCCTCGGACGCCCAGAAGTCAAAAGCTGCATCGACGGGCTCGAGCAATACAGTTGCTCGTACGAAGAAGCCGGCGAGCAGGCCATGGAGATGGGGCGTGTTTATAACCAGGCATTGGCGGGTGAACCTCAGTTCACCCACATGGGAATGTCTGTTCCCCGCGCGAGCCCCGATGCATCTATGGGTGGAGACGATCAGGATATGGACATGCAGGAGAATCATGCTCAGTCACATGTGCGTCCAGCGTTTCGATTCTATCTCTCCCCTCATCCGCGATATCGATGATGCTCAACATGTGTTTCTTTGTTCCGCAGAGTTATGCCGATCCCAGTTCATACACAAATTACGCGTGATACAGCTCACCCTCGTTCCCCGAACATGCCATGCATGTTGTATATCGTGTTATAATCGCCTTTTCATTGGTATCAAATGGACGAGTCTGTACTTTGTTTGTGTACTCAAATAGAAATCACGAAGATCGGAGTCGATAGGTGACGCCTTTCCTTGCCTTGAGGCAATAGACAAAAACACATGTTGGCCGCTGCAACGTGGAGGGAAGGCATAGAAAGACTGCAGATTCGTGTCCTACACGTGCAAAGTACTACTGACAGCCTGCGAAAAGCGTACTGGCAAAAAAAAGTGTGTTTAAACAGTAAACCTAAGCCAAATGCGTTGCTGGAGATTACAGTCGAAATGGGGGATGGACGGAGATGGAGACATGATGGAGGCGCTAAATGTCAGATGCTAAACTAATGCGAGAATATGTGTATGAATCGACGAGAGGGCGGGGTATGTGGGATTGCAAATGTGAAGCGAGAGAAGAATACCAAATGTGGTTGTGGCCACCTGCGAATGTGAGGGAAGATTGAAAAAATGCATGCATGGTGAGACAGATGTAGATGAGATATCTTGAATGTTCGGTTTCAAGATCGTATGCCATGAAAAGTGAATGGACCAATAGCGGGCAGATCAAAGGGGCAGAAAAGGTACTCGAGAAGGTACCAACGGAAAATATGTGAAAGTCTGACGGTGCAAAAAAATCACTGGCGGCTGCGGTCGAAGGGGACGCCGCTCGCCGCCTGGAAGAGAGCACATTTGACAGTGGTCAACATTTGCCGTTCGCTATCTTCGAGGATGCCCTGGCCGGAAGAATCGAGGAAGGTGATCAACGTGTTCATTGCGTCCTCAGCCTCTGCCAAGGTCGGCAGCCTGGGTTCGGGAATAGGCGGTTCTGGATAGTAGGCGGAAGAATTATCAATGTACTGCGGTAGATGATGATCAGGCTCAGGAGCATGCTGGTGCGAGGAAGAGGTAAGAGGGGCCAGACGACGACCACTATGGTGTTCGAGATGGGGTTCGATAGGCGTTTGCGGCAGAGCAAGCTGCGAAGAAGCTGAGTGATTCACGTGCTGGCTGGACGACGCGGTGTTGGTAGGTGCGGTCCAAGGGGACTGAAGGGTCATGGCAGAGGGTTCCGCCATTTGCTCATCAGCGCCATGGTGGCGCGAGTCGTCTGGTTCCGGAGAGCCCTCCGACTCCAGATCTCCATCGTCGTGAGGAGACGAGGCATTCATCTCGCCGCCTTCAGACCGCCCACCGAAGGCCGGATTCAAAGGAGAGAGAATCGAGTCGCCGGTGCTATCGATAAGGACGCGAGCAGAGCTGGAGGCCTTCGATGCGCCTGCCCAAATGCCAGCACGGATACCATGCCTCGATTTGAAGTTCTCTACCCAGCCAGAACTCGCCTTGAATTTTTCTTCAGAGATGTGAAGCATTCGGGCGGTCTCCTTCGCTTTGGTCCTAATAGAATTATCACTGATGGTAATCTTTTTCCTGCTGCATTCTTCAAGCCATTGGATTAGTTCCTCCTCGATTTCAGGGAATTTTGATGGTCTGAAATTGAAGCGTTAGCATCGTCGCTCAGGTCCCGAAAGGTGCAGACCATACCTGTGTTTTGCTATGCGTGCTCCGAGATTATCAGGCATATTCAACCATTTATTTTTGTGCTTCAGAATTTTGCTGATCGTGCTTCGTTCGACCTTGAACACGGAAGCGATATCTTCCTGCCGGGCGGACGGGTTCTGACTCTGATAGAGGCAGATATTTTTTCGGGCTGTGTTATCGAGGCGCTGTTTCTTCTGCTTAGGCTTGGCACCATCGATGGTTGGCAGGACATGACTTGTCGGACGCGGATAGGGCGAGAAGGCATGTGTGCCGGGTCCCGAGGCAGATGAAGATACGGAGGTCAAGGCAGAGACTGTGCTAAGCGCCGGCGAAGGCACACGCTGATGGTTCGATGTCGAACCTGAAGTGGACCTAGAATGGCCATACATATGGTAGGAATAGGATGGTGAAGTCATGGATGTTGGAGTCATGGGATGATAGCTTGGCGACTGTAGCTGTAGGGGTACAGCACTTGCAATGTTTAACGACAAGCGGTCGCGCTGAAATGGGCTTGATTCCTCGTTATTCGGGGTCTGTAAGCGTGATGTAGCAATCGGCGGAGTCGGATAGAGGCCGGAGGAGAGTCGCTGAAGTTTGCAAATTTAATGAACTTTCATATATATAGACAGCAGAACGTACTGGAGAAGGAGCCGGCTGTGGCCTCTGAAAGTTTGATGGCATAGATGCTCGCCGCCCAAGCCCACCCTGTTCAAGTGCAGCACGTTGCCGTCGTGTCAGAACACGACTCGGACCGATCCTCGACTCGACCTGGTTGAACTGCGAGAACATGGCGTCATTCGATGAATTGAGATGGAGAGCGGGTGAGTTGTGATTTACGACGTATTGGTCTGTCTGTGTGTATGGTGGCGAAGCGCTAGATGGTGCGGGCGACGGATAACCTAAATCCGACGGACGTTCTGCGACAGAAAACATGGAAGGCGACTGTGCGGGAGTAAGGGAAGCAGATTGTGCAGAGATATGGGTATGATGCCACGAAGCTTCGTGCATGGACGCGTGGATATGATTTGCTGTTGAAGTCGACTGGCTGAGGTGGGATAATGGTGCGTAGCCTGCGTAGCTCGGGCCTGTCACAGCCTCCATTCGACGACAGAATGAAGAGGACAGGGTGAATTCGAGGAGCTGTGGCCAAGGAAGAGAGAGAAAAAGTGAGGAAGGACGAGAGCCAGCTGGCTTATAAGTAAGGACGATGCCCTGGATTTCCGAGTCTCCGTCCTTCGACGCGATTTGCCTTTTCGGTCACGTTCTTCTCCTAACCTCTTGTCCCTTATTCAGCTTTTATCCTCTTTTCGCCATTTCTGCTCTTGTATTCTCCGCCGTTCCTCTCTTAAATGCGACTAACGAGTTGTACCTGCGTCGCTCGTCCCTGTTGCGTATTTGTCTCATTTTTTTCTGTGCTCCAGATCTTGTAATCTCGTCACTCTGGTGACCTGAAATTCCAACAAATGTGGTAGATACGGTAACACCTCCCCGTATCAATACCCATGAGGCTTCGATCTAGCTGTCGACTTCTCTATTGGCCTTCTGCCACAAGGTTCGTATCCTGTCGAACTATTTGAAATAACATCTCTACGGGGAACGGTTCCGGTGGCACTTTTGGAACAGGTTGAGCCGCTGGACAAGGTTGGTCTGCTGACTTGAGCTCATTTTTACAGTGGTACGCGTCTCTAATGCGGATTTCTGTGTTTAACCAGCCTGCATAGTTCATTTACTCGTTCGAACAAACTGTTGCGGTTCAACCTTGTACCCGGCCTCGGAAATTAATTGCTCGTGTTGCAGACCTGCCATGATCGCATCCACCGGAATAATTCCAATATCCTATCGATGGACAATCCTTTAACGACTCGAATGCTGTCTCCTCTTTGCCTACCGCTGCAGATGTATCGCATCTACGGTCAAATCAGCTGAAACGAAGGGCCATTACTCGATCGTTGGCAATCATCCATAAGTTAGTTTCATTTTCACCATCCGGAGATCCGCCTCGTTGTCTTCGACAGAACGTTAAGATTCAGCTCCTACTTCTCCATACTTCTAGAAGACTGATGATCTATTGCATTTGCATCGATAGGTGCATCTACTTCAAGTATGACTCAACATTTCTTCTGTTGTTGGTGGGTCCCGGACAGGACTGCACGAAGCTCCATTAGCCGACACATTTGAACAGCTTTGCAGAGCTCGGAATTGCTCCTTGGCGTCTTCATTTTCCGACTTCCAACTCCATAACAAATACCCCATCCGAGCCCACCACCATCACAACGAGGCTGCCCGGCTGATGACTATGTATCGCCTTCCATGGGCGGCTCAATTGAAACTTCTGCCCCGGTCCTGGCCAGATCTCGCGCAGTTTCGCTGGAACCCGGTATGAAGTTAGGCTCAAGGTAATAACTTCAGTCTTCTCCAAGAAGATTTCATCCTCGTTCCCTCCACCGCAGCTCCAAACCTCCGGCCTTGGGAGTTTCCTAACCTTTGAATAGAATGATAGGACACCCTGTGAATTCGAAAACACTGCGAGTCCCTTAACTTTTGATAATCTTATCAGACAGAACTTTCTGTGTCTGCGTGCTGTTGACCAATATCAGACCCCTCATGACGTTGTAGAACCACAGGGATGGAGAAGGCACGGCCCCGCAAAAGCTTCCGCTGTCTGAAGTCGGAGAGAAAGTCCCCACCATGTGGACCTTTCTCAGGTGAACCTAGTATTCTCGTCTAATCGGCCAGCCGCTAATTAAATTCTTATCCTAGATCAACAGATATACAGATCGTTGGGAGTCCTGACGCAGGTCCAGTTGGGGCCCATCCACCATCCATTATCGTTTCGGTAGCTGTTTTACACTACACTACCAAGCACGAGCTCATGTATCAGAACACTCTCAACTCGATGCTGATGAACACTTGATATTGCCCCGAGATAGGCTCGACGAGCGTTAGATCGTACTGTGCCGTCCTACCACAGCACCCCGGAAGACCAGCCAGCCATGGCGCGTGGAAGATTAGATATGGAGATGGCTGGTCCACTTGATTGGTCAAGATCTCATAGCATAATCGTGTTGGCTTTTTGTGCCAGGGGCAACATCCTACGACAAACTTCGGACCCTTGTATGTGCACACCAAAGTCCTGTCTCCCTGGATCTTCGCCTCAAGGCAAGGGAGAAGTCGTCGGTTTTGGCGAATGGCAGACCTGTGACCTGGTTTCTGGATCCATCAAAGGGACCATATGCCTAGACTCCTGAGCGTCAATGTACCAGGAGGTTTTGAGGGTAAGTACAGTCAGTACTTTGATTATCGATCGATCAGCCATCCATCGCTTGCCTTTCGCTCCCTCGTTTCGCGTAAAAGACGATCTAACGCTGGCGCTGCGTCCTAGCCACTGGACAAACACATGCGCCTACATTTCATTTCGTGTGGCAGAAGAACCTTGGCGGTCGTTTCGCAATGTATATTAGGAACGTAACTGATCTTTCCAATCGGGGGCCCGAGATATTTGTACCCCAGAATTCTCGCAATCCAGTCGTAGAAAAAAAGCGACGGTCATGATGTCGGGCTTAGCTTCCGACATTGACGACTCATACTAGCAGCATTTATGGAGACGCCCTGCGTAGCATCCGATACATTTGGGGACAGTGCGCACTGCGTACCAAAGATCGAAGTTGATGTAATGATTGCTCTCTTTCGATTGGCCAAAGAGTAGCGCCTCGACTCCTCGTTGACCTTTGGAGATATCCGCATTGGCTAGAGCAGCCGCACAGAATAGCCTTGAAGTTGTCGTATTTGTATTTCTGCACGAAAGTTTGCTGGACTTCTTCATCGAGAGGCTTGAAATGACGTAATTGATTCCTAAAAGAGCTTAGAGCCCAAATGGGAAGCTCAGGCACGTTACCAGGCTTGACGTCACGGGGTCAATGTGTCGCGGAGCTTGAATCCCTCGGAGGATATTTCAAACTTGCCGGCTAATTTGTCGAAGGAAGGCTCGTCTCGATATCACGCAGAACGCTTTGGAGGAAAGGCTATGGAGGACTGCCGCAACAATCATCTCAAACTCCACTTCTCGGCGTGAAATTTCCACGGCTTATGGAGCTCCGGTAGATCCCGGAAGGTCTACTACGAATAGTCGGAAACACACGGAAGTAAACAAGGTATAAAGTGAGTCAACCTCACGCACAGCCTACTCAGACATTGATTCATGTTCAAGACTGCAATCACTACCGCTACGCCTTTGAGGCATCATGCCCTACTTTGCTCAAGGGCTATTGTCCTTGCCTCACCCTTATGCCGCCGATCTTTCATGTCCAGTGGCATCCACCGTGATGCTTTGACGGACAAGTCTGCCCATGCACGCACCGTTCCACCCCACAAGCGTAATTGCTCTTCTTCATGAAGTTACAATAGTTTGACATGGCGTTGTCGTTCAGAGGATCTGCCGGGCTCGTCATCGCAACTTACACAGCCCGACGCTGTGAGCACTGTACCTACCATGGTTCGTGGTGACTGGGTGTTGTTTCACCCAGTCTACACTCAAGACGAGCTGAAAGCCGTTCAGGTCTGCTCCTTTGTATATGAGCTTTCTCTCTTGCACTTTTGACATGCTGCATCAGGTATTGCATCATGAAGCGAAGACCGTATCTGATAAGATGGCGGCCGGCTTGGTCAAACTTGCTCGTGCCATGTTTGATTTTGTATCTGGGTACAAGCACAAGACAATACCTCCCGATGAAAAAATGACTCTGCAGGAACTTCGAAATGCTGGCTATCTATTAGATGATCGCGCGTGGCTTAATGTGTGTCGTGCTCATGGAACTCCTTGCTACAAGGAATCTGATGGCCCCTAGCGTATTCTCTTCCTGGAAAGTATTGCTGGTGTTCCAGGAATGGTGGCGGCCACTTTGCGCCATCTTACAAGTCTTCGCTTGATGGTGAGTCTGAGTTTGAGTTGCATGTGATACTCTTCTAATAAAAGGAGATAGCGCCGAGACAGTGGATGGTTAGTCGAAGTCTCTTCTCCCAGTTTAAGCGTTATTCAACATGTCACACAGGATTCATACATGCCTAGAAGAAGCGGAGAACGAGCGGATGCATCTCATGTATGTTATCTTTACCTTCGATCAAGGAGATAGAATTCATCTCGGCCTTTGTACAGGACGTTCATGACGCTTAGGAAACCTTCTCTTCTCTTCCGCGCGATGGTGCTCGGCGCACAAGGTGTCTTTTATAATCTCTTCTGTAAGATTGCTTTTCTTTTCTCGAGTCGATTTTTTCGCCTGACGCTTTGCTAGTCCTTTCATACCTCGTCTCCCCGAAAACATGTCATCGCTTCGTGGGTCACCTAGAAGAGGAGGCCGTGTTGACTTAGTGAGCATAGCGGAATATGCCGTTCATGTTATTTATCGTTTGTTAGCACTCGATGCATCGCGGACTTAGAAGCAGGGCGTATCCCCGAGTGGTAAGTTATTCTCGAATCCCCTATCATACACTGTGACTTCACGGTCTGTTCCAGGACAAATGAACCTGCTCCTGAAATTGCCATCGATTATTGGCGCCTTCCATCCAACGCGACTTTACTCGACGTCATGTATGCAGTGCGGTCGGATGAATCCACGCACAGATTCGTCAATCATAGTCTTGCGAATCTGAATCCCTCGACCGATGTTAATCCTTTTGCTCTACGTGAACCTGATATGCATGTCAAAGGCGGCAAGATTGCGTGAGTATTGCTCCCTGGTTTCGGTATCATCGACGCTAATTCCTTCTTCAGCTTTGATAGGTCTGAAGCTGAGCAATATGTCAACGAGTCTCATACGATCATGCAGCAGCAGACAGCCAAAGTGGATGCGCAGAAACATTAATCAAAAATTAACTGCATCCATCGTTTCCTCAGCACAAGGACTCTTATCATCATACATACAGTAGTAATACCTTAGAACCCCTACTCTGGTTACCCCGCACATGTATCTAATTGTACATTACCCGCACACAAGGAAACCCTCTCTTATGGTTAGGGGTACACTCATCAGCCGAGAACTCCGACCTTGACCACTGTGACAGCGTCATTGGGGCGGCCTTTCGACTTGAAGCCACTGCTCTCGCCTCTTCTTTTTCCCTTATCATGACACTTTTATAGACCCATGGCACCGAACACACTTCCCTCGATTTTGGTGACGCCAGCGGATAGTTCTCCCGACCCAGAACACGCGTACGCACACCGGCGAATGTTCGTTGGGCCAGTGCCAGAAAAGGTCATCTCTCAAACTGAGGCCCAGCGCCAGAAGCAGCAGAAATTCTTCCGAGCTATTGCTGAGGATGAACGCGATAACATACCACAGATATTCAAGCAGAGCGCATTCAGCTTTTTCATCCGCGAAGGCGGAAAGCCAGAAGACTGGGGGGAGACAGAGGAGCAAAACGTCGTTGAGGAAATGTATCGGCGCTGGAAACATAACGAATGGGCTCACATCTGGACGCGTAGGAAGGAAGAAAAGGCCCCCGTCAATCGTCAGACAAGTCGCTGGGTTGGAGGAAGCTTTGAAATAGGCCAGTTTCTAGGAGTGAACATCCTTGTACCTGAAAGGGAGAGCATCAGACGGGGACCTTCTACTATTTCGGCGCCAAAGTTGTCGCCTTCTGGATCGCAGGCCGCAGGCCAGCCTTTCTCGATGGGTCACGAAACATTCGTTACAGCTCCTCCCCAACCTGAACCCCCTGTCCCTTCGACGTCTCAGTCTAAAGCTGATCTTGATGCACACGAGAATGGTGGCTCGGACTCGGTCGGACGCTCCCTGCACACCTCGTCAAGTACGTCGCTGTTGCGGCCTATCGTCGATCGTGTTCGCATTGGTGCGAGAGCCCGTACGGTGTCGGTGTCGCGTCCCGAGATGAAAGTACCTTCCATGTCCGCACTTAGTAATGGAAGAATCCCAGCTAGTCAGAAGGGCAAGGGGAAACAAGTACGTTATGCCGACTCTGCCCCGCAAGAGCCTGTTCCTGCACCACCCTCAGAAATTCTCGAGAGAACAGGTGTTGCCATGGACGACACCAGTGCAGGAGCGTCAGAAGCATTGGTGGAATCGACTTCTGCTGGACCTGCTATTGATTGGGGTGACGTCGTGTTGAGAGGTAGTCGCCACTTTTTATCACGCCATAAAGGCATGTTATTGACTTGTGAGCAGACAGGATGCTTGTACGGTCTTACCACTGCAAGTCTGACAACATCAGTCCCCAGTTTGATGAGGTGCACAACCGGACCACGCGTCATCTCGAAGATGCGAATTGGGCTGAATATATGGTGGCATGGCGGAGAGATAGGATTGAACTCTACAAAGACTATGTGCGATTGTTGCTTCATCTGTTCTTCTTTCATTCATGATTTTCACTCAGAGGATACCGGGGAAAGAGTGGGTCTTCGGCCATAAAGACCTTGCATTTGTGATACCTCTCAAGTCGGCGAGAACGCAGCTGTCACTATACTCCTTCGTGGACATGACTTTCTGCATCACTTGTCCACCAACCACTGCTCAACGTGATTCTTCTACGTCGCGTCGGTTCTTCCGTTGGGCCAAAGAGGGGACCAATATCTTCATTTTTAATCTCAAGAGCCGTTCTCGGGCTTATGACTGGATTTGGCAGTTGTGGTCAGTTCATACGGCCTGATGCACGTTTCTTTTTTTAATTATAATCGAATAGGCGCCAGCTTGGTGGGGAACTGCCTACCGCTGTCGAAGTGCGGAACCCTCGATTAAACACTAGAGTCAGGATTGACATCCCAACAACGGACGATCAGGGGATATACGAAGTCTGTAGTCGCGAAAACATCATCGCGCTTTGCAAGAAGTCGTTGCGTTCCGTCGGTGATTGGAATAATCTCATTGAACGGGAGGTAATGAAAGGGAAGGTCCTAGAGCTTGCTTGGCGGGTCGACACTAATCTGGATTGGATATGGCGTGAGGACGACGTTGATGGAGAATCACGGCCATGGGCAGTCCTTTGTGGGCTCGCGTTGAAACAGGTGAGCTGAGCGAGTGTCGTCGAGGATTCCACTCAGAAGTCCACTTCCTAGGCCTCGCAACCTGCTGTCCTCGAAATACATCTCGCGGAACATTATCCGACCCATATTCATCTCAGGAATGGAAGCCGCCTTCACGCACCCCCAGCCGTTGAGGGCTATCTTGAACGCATCCGACCCAATACTCAAGCAAAACAAGGTGTCTACCTAACTACACACGACGGCAACTTGTTTCTTCTGGCCCCTGGCCGTGCACATCCCCCCTCCCCCCCAGGACTGGCACCGGATTCACCGGATATCGAGAGTTTTGCACAAGCTCTGCGAAAGTCGGAGGCACAAAGAGGAGCTCTGCAGATTATGGATGCAGTCGGGGTCGGCGACCTCCGGAGCGTCCTATTGATTCGCCGGGCCTTCCATGTAGCGGCCCAACCGGTGCATAATGAGCGGAAGAGTGATGATGATGATATCTTCTTTAGTATTTGGTCGCAGCCGGAACAAAGGACCCAAAGCGATGAGGAGGATGAAGGTGGGCAGGAAGCGTTGACTAAGAGTGAGGATAAACCTCTCCTGAGGATGCGCCGTTCGTTCGAGCTCCTGCTCACAACAGGACATGTGATACGTTTTGAGGTATGTGTCTTGCCTTCATAACAGCACCCCGAGGCTAATGTCATCCCTTGAGGCTCACTCATGTAAAGTGGCTATCGAATGGATCGAGCGGCTTCGCGCCTTGGTTCTCTATTGGAAACAAAGACATCGTAACGACGCGAAAGAAGAAATGGACCTAGCTCAAGCACATCGACAGCGTTTAACACCGCTGACACGCGCTTTCCGAGATGGCCATGAACATCCCCCAGAAGCGCCGCCCGACGTGACAGCCGCGTTACCTGCTCTGGGATATCTGTACAATTGGTGCATATTGGATGGGTGTAAGCCGATCACCAAAGGAGGAAAGATTTTTGTCAGACGAGGTCTCCGAGGTCAATATAAGTGAGTCTGATAGTTTGATGATCCAGAGTCCAAAAGTTATTGACAGCTGCGAATTTATAGGCTCGTACAAATGTTTCTTCTTGCTGGCCATTTGGCTCTGTTCCACATAACTCCGGGCTCTTCATTGCACGCTTCGATGCACAAGAAAACAAGCTTGATTGATGCCTATGTCTGCTCTGGATATTTGGCAGCCTCTGCTCTTCCAAGGGGGCAGTACAGTCCCAATAGCCGTGCTGCACCTCGACGATACCGGGATGGGTTGGAGGCCGATGATCCAGAGGAAGACATGATATTCATGCTGTGGTATCATCCGCAGCCTCTCAAGATACAAATGGATGACGTGGATGGATTATCTGCGGCACCAAAGAACATCCCAGCACTTTCTGCCAAAAGGAAGATGCTGGTTTTTCGGACAAGAAGTAAATTGGAACGCGATGCGTGGTGTTGGGCGTTGAACTGCGAGATAGAGAGATTGGTGAGACAGCAGAAAGAGCGCGAGAACAAGCTAAGGGAGACTGGAAGCTTGATGTCATTATGATCTGCCGCATTCCATACTTGCATTGGACCACTTAAAAATTAGTACCGACATAATAATATATCCACGGTATTGGACGTTCATTGTAAAACAGGGTCTCTATTCCGTTACTTCTTAGGCTTCTTCGCCCTGCAAAGACAATCAGCGCAAGGCCTCCAAAATACTCGAATGTGGCTCACCCGTATTTACTTCGCGCTGTCGCTCGGTTGACAACACCACCAAAGTCCATTGCTCCTCGAACAACCTTGTAACTAGAATGAATGGTAGGTTAGACCGAACTAATGCACTTGGTGACATGTACACACCCAACACCAGGCAAGTCCTGCGCACGACCACCTCTAATCAGGACAACACTGTGTTCCTGCAGGTTGTGTCCCTCTCCCTGGATATAGGCCATGAGGGTCTTGCCGGTCGACAGTTTTACACGGGCGACTTTGCGCTTTGCGGAATTGGGTTTCTTTGGTTTGGCGATGAAGATTTGAGCGCAGACACCCTTCTTCTGAGGCGACATGCCAAGGAGCGGTGATTTAGACTTCTCAATCTTCTGAGGTTTTTTCCGACGCATGGCTTGGTTCAAAGTAGCCAATGATGATGGCGTGGGGTGAAATGAGCGAAACTGGAGGAGTGGGCTGGCATACGGAGATAGACCGTTACGAGAAAATGCTGGTGCCCATAGCGATGTCTTCGCGCAGGCTCTAAGTCCGGAGAGCATTGCGCCGGGAATGAGCTTGCCAGTTCTGAGCTGAGAGAAACTTGAGAGGTTATTATGTAACCACGTCGCAGACAAACAAAGAACGCGCTAGTGGCGCGTGCCTTATTTTCAGACCACATACCTTCACCCTTACTTTCGCGTCTGAACATGCCAGTTTCAACTTTCTCGCGACGCAAGTCCTCTAGACGTCAGATATCATCCGACATCGAGGAAGATAGACCATCTCAGTCGAGAGCCGATGAGCAAGTCGAAGAAGCTGACGAGGGACCTTCGCGTCGGCGTACAAATGGGGTGAAGAAAGAAAAGAAGCCAAATATCTCAAGGAGACAAGAGAGGGCACCTGAAGTCAACGGTATCAGGGATGAAGATGATGAAGATGACGATGACGACGACGAAGATGGAAGGATTGACATCGCAAACTTCCGTGACCAGCCTCTTGCCAAGACAGACGTAGCGAAGCTCCAAGGCATCGCACGGGATTGGAATCAAATGGAAATAACAACCCGACAGAATTGGAGGGTTGTTGGAGATGTCGCAGTCGCAATTGCTGACGCAGCTGAAGGGGAGGACGCAGAGCAGGTATGATCAATGACTCTCGCATTAACTTGCTTTTCACGCGTTGTTCAAGGGGTTGGCTGAACTAGATATCATAATGAAAGATCTCATTGATATTGGTGTCGAGATGCAAGCACATGAAAAGGCGCTCGATGACATTGCGCAGAAGGTTGGGCAAGGAGAGGATGTGGTATGTGCCGGTTTGTGCCAATAATTTTTCAGTAACACCTCATTGGTTGCTCTAGGATGATGCTATTGAAAGATATGGAGACGGGGTGCAAACTCGTATGGAAGAGTATACGAAGAAGACTACGCGTCAAAAGTACGCGAAAAGCGAGGAATATACCTCCTTCAAACATAACATCTACGTAAGGATGCTGCTCCAGATTTCTCACAATTTCTCATGTACTCTCTAGGAGATCCAACATCCCGACAAAGCTTTGCCACCTATCACCGATTTCATTCCGAAAGGTACACTTCAAACTTTTCCTTTTCTGGCAAGTACTAATGCGCGTCCCTACTAGAGGACGGAGACGCTAGTGACGACGAGGATGACCTCGAGATGGGTGGTGTCAGTCAAGTCTATACATGCCCTATTACACTGGTTGCCCTTGAGAAACCTGTGACTTCGTGAGTTTCGCTTTTTTCTTTGTGGATGATCTTGCTCATTATCGTTTGTTATTTTTGTTTCTTAGGTCCGTCTGTGGTCATTCCTTTTCTTCGAATGCCATATTGCAGAGCTTCCAGGGCTCACCCACTGTCAAATGCCCAACGTCCGGGTGCACGAAGAGGTTCAGCAGATCAGATCTCAAACCAAACAAGGAGTTGGAGAAGAAAGTCAAGGCTTGGCAACGTCGTGCACAACGAGCAGCCGAGAACAGTGATGCCGAAGAAATCATCGACTGAGACTGTTTTTGCGGTCCTGGGCTGGTATGATAACATCTTTCTATAATGATGTGTATAGGAATCTCCATAATTGCATTGATATATATTTTGGAAACTCGTAGATTCGTCCTTCAGCGACCTCAGTGTTCGTACTTCTCTAATCTATAACAGGCTTACTTCCGATGCAATGGTCTGGCAGCCTCGTGCCAAGATGTTCAAACACGCCTCGGACGTTGAAAGAATCGAAGTATCATATGACCACCGGCGGAATTCTCAATTGAACCCGAATATCATCCTGCCATCTGCCCTCTTGGCTCCCCATCTAATACCAGACGTCAGGTCGATGAATTCCAGGTCCCGGTCCTTGGGCAACCTTCTCCTGAGATATCCCTCGATGCCTCACCACAGCATGTTCTGCTTTAGTCCACACGTTGCTTTGACAAAATGCGATGGAAGGATAAATCGATAGACCACAAAATACGAGTGCGGTTACCTCCTATGGTCGATCGCCTCATGTATCAGATGAAGCTTGACATTGAGGGGGTGGTCAGGCGTTTTGTGGCGTTCATGACTCAAGAGAAGGAGTTCTGAAGGATGTCGACGGATGTATTTTTGCGATTGGGGTTATGGGGATGGTGGGTGCCTGTTCATAGCCGCTGTGGTTGGCGGTTGGCGTCATGGAGCTCGCAGGTTGTGTCTCCATTGGATCCGGTGACGCTTTACGTTCAACGCCTGCTCAAGATCGACTGAAATTAAAGATACACAAGTTGGGACGTCAACGGACTCAGAGACATTGGGAATAATAATCTGCATAAGGATTCATTAGTACGATCAGGAGGACGACGTGGTGAAGCGACAGTACCATTGGAAGCCTTGCATGTGCCTTGAGCACATTCCGTCGGACCGCTGGTAGATACGATCCCTGAGTTTTGAACGGACGACAGAATAAAAACATGAAAATACGAACGTGTAGCCAATCTGCGAGAATATATTTTAGTTATGTAAAAGCCCCGATGGGTATTTTTACTCACCCCTCCGCATTGACCGTACAAAGGCACCGACCCACCTGGGCTGCTCGTCGGAGCGCTTGTAGGTGTTGAACCCCCGCCTGGGGTCGTCGGAGTAGTTGGCGGGCCTGCTGGGCCAATAGACCCGCCCGCAGAGCCTGACCAGACTGCGGCACCGGGAGCCTGATATGCAGATGGATTGGTACCGATTGCATAGAGGTTCCAGATTATTCCCGGAGTGGAGTCAGTATATGCGCCTGGATAAAACATCAAGACGATCAGCTTGCAGGTCTGCGATGGCCGCCGAAAGACGAGGCGATACGAACCTGGGAACGTGGAGCCACCAGGAAGTGTCTGCGTGCCAGACGACGTGACTTTAATCTGGACACAGCTCATGTAGAGCTGGGCACCTCTGGCGGAGTTTGCACTGTAGGCCACATTCGCCTCGTGTAGAGCGACTATTTCGGCTGTAAGTCAGGTTGGTGAGATGGAGCACGCTGTGATTCATATATTGGGTGTCTTACCACGCAGGAGATAATCTCCGGCAGAAACGTTGGGAATGTTGACGCTATGCTGGCCATGAGACTGGATAAGGCGGTCAACCGCCCAGCTGCCGCCGCTGTAACTCTCTGAGAATAGTTTCGTCCACGAAGTACCAGATGCAGGAGCCATCCACACTTGGACTAGGTGTAGATTTACAATAATAGGTGAGTTAATCAACCGAACATAATGGAAGATATGTACTTGGTCCACTGTGGGATGCAGCAATTATCTCGTCATTACGGCTACAGAGTGGTGAACCGAGTGAAAAAGATTTCTCGACGAAATTGACATACAAGTCATGGTACCATTCGAAGGTCAGCTTGTCGCCGGCTTTGACAGACACAGACTTCGGGACAACTTTTGCAAATGCGTAGGAAATTACTCCTGAAAGAATTATACGATAACATACCACGGTTATTGACATTGCAAGCCATAGCGCTTGACTTGAGGTCCTTAACAGGGTTATTGTTGGGAGGTGAACGAATCTTGGTAGTTTAAATTTCAGCCCTCCGTCGCTAGGGGAAATATAAGACACTGAATTCACATAGCTGTTTCTACCATCTCCTTGGTCTATGCCGTTCACCCAGACGCTCCACACTGTGGTGTGTGCAACGGCAGTAACGACACACGCTGCCAAAGTTACCAGAATAGTAAGCTGCATGATCGAAGGCAAGGGAGGGGGCAGGATCTGTGCCCCACTGGACGCCCTATCATATATACACAAGCTTTGTATATCCAGGAAGATTTCTCGCATAATAGTCGCATCGCTGAGTTACCAGTGGTGTGCTTGGCATAACCAGAAAGGCCAGAAACTATTGGAAACCGGAGAATTTATATTCCTTGGCATTCGGGGGCGTAGGAAAACTAACGAGCAAAAGAGACGTTACAGGTAGAGTGACGTCGGCGCCGACATGAGACCCCCTCGACCTAGAAGGAATAGACGAAAAATATCCGGTGACGCATCTGTCTCGATGATATCACGAGGCCTCGAGGAACAAGAGAACTGGCCGATAAAGGGCCAAGATAGCGATAATTGACCAGCAGGTGGGGCTTCGAGGGTCACTCTGTCTTGTGTGCTGGCGAGGAATCACCGGATTTCTGATTTGGCGTAAAAAGCCTAAGCAGAATGTTTGTCAGTTTCGGTGAACAGTTGAACATAAATAGTGACTTCACTGGTGGATCACTGAAGAAATCGGCGTTTAGGATGAATAATAAGCGTCAAGTACTTTCGACAGAGGGACGGAGCACAAAGGCAGGGTGTAATCAATACTCCAAGATATCGATACATTGATTATGTGTAATTCATGTTCGGATGCTTCAGTGGTACAAAGATACTCTTGGCCGGTGGGTTCAGCATAAGGTCATTTGAGCAGGCGTAACGCAAGGACTGCATTACATATGCATGCATTTCTTATGCACTGATGATGAATACGCAGTAAGATACTCCATTGATAAAAGGGGCCGCAAAGAACTGACCTGGACTGGTATAACAGGATCGACTTGCTAAGTTCTTGAAGAGGGCTCCGTTCACAGCCTGTGAGAGAGAGTGTGTGTTAATAGAATGATTTAATCCGGAATAGCAGCACAGACACAAACCGTAGCCTGAACTCTTTCAAAATCACTTCTCCTCAGTCTGCAAACAAAGCTATCCGTTCATCTTTCCTGGCAGGAAGGGAATCAACCTCCAAAGACGATACACCACGCAGCCTAACTTCGAGTTCCTTGAGCTGAACCAAGAAGCCGGAATTGGGGCAGACAGCCGGCCTGGCTCGTATTATTACCCCCAAGGCTTCCCTGAGAGACATGTCGCATTTCTTCATCAAGTAAGCAGCGACAATGGTGGGTGAACGCGAAATGGCGGCAGAGCAATGAACCAGGATTTTGCCGTTCTTTGGAAGGGCCGTGATAATTTCATTCGCTGCGTCGCTGACATCGTCAATGGACGATGCAGTATCGTCTAACAGTGAGAGACGATGATATATGACTCCAGCCAAGTCCTTCGAAGCTGGTGTGGCGCCGATACTCAGAACATGGGTAATACCGTGGGCTCTGATGAATCGTGGAGAGACAGACGTTCTTGGGCCAAGGTAGAGATACGGGCTGAATACAAGACTAGCTGCGTCCTTTGCCTGCCCCTTGGTTCGTGGTGCCATTGCAAAAGCGATTTCGGAGCTCGGCCCGATGCTGGTGTCTATTCGGCAGCGCGATCACATGATCGGGAGGACTCGAATGTGGGCCAACGCGTTCTTTCACTCCTTTCCTTCGAAAAGCCCTTCTCACTTGGATCAACAACCCAAAAAACGCTCTTTCCTTGTTGACCTCTAAAACTGATAATTTGGAATTTTTTTCGCAGTGTCGCAAGCGCAAAAATATGTGTCGACACAACTGCGCTTTCCAATTGGCTGTCTGATCTTGCACCTCCCCTCTCCGTTGCTCGTCTCGCTGTGTAAGCCACTGAACATGCTTACCGCCATTTTTTGCTTCTGGGGGCATACCTCGTGGGTGACTTTTCACACCATATCCATAATCTCAACACATCCTCACCGTCATCGCCGATCCTGTATCAAGAATACTATCAACGTCGGCGCGTACGGAGGATGCCATCTTCTGAATCTAATCCCGGTGCTCCCACAAGTCTCACTCTGGCGTATTGCGTTCGCGAACAAATATCGTTGTTGATCCCAGAACTCAAAAAATCACGCCTTCGCAACCACACACCTACTTGTTCCGTCCTTCAATGTCGCTCAGCTCAGACTGTCTTCTACCGGGTTTCAAAGATCTTAGGGTTAATGCATTTTGCTACTCTGCCTGCTGACGTCGTGCCTCAAGCGTGGATGCCATGAAATATTTACTGTTCTGTGAGTGAGCACTCACGCGACACTAATCCCTGATGTTGCCCTGAATAACGCGCCCTTCGTATCTAATGCTCTCGCCGCCATGCCGGTTTTTAGCCTTGACGATTAGAGCCTGGTTTAATAAACACAAGGGGTTAAAGGGAACATGTCTCCAAGAAAAGGTATACCCGTGAAGACACCGGTGCGGTTGAAAGAAAGCTAACAAATATGTTACAGTAATACCCTTATCAGCATCAACTTTGGACAAGGTCTGAGCCGAAATATCATCCACTCATTATCTGCCACCACGTTGGTGAGGTGAAATCCAGAAATAAAACCTAAACATTCGTTCTCAAGTAGTGAGAATATTCTTCGGATCACACATTTCTGGGTGGAGTCGACGTTATTGCGCGGACGACCTGCCTTCCAGAAGGTCATGATTGAAACAAATTCTGGACACCCTTGCGTTGGCTGCCCGTACGAGGAAATGCTGCACAAGCCTGCCCTTACAGTTCCCTTTGTGGCGCAAAAGTGGGTAAAGGTATACACTGAAGTGCACACAAGAAAAAAAATTTCCACTGTCAGTGCTACAAAAAGTTGGAAGAACAACAGATCCTGAAAACTCAATCCGTCTCCATCCTCTCATCTCCCCCTCCCTCCCTATCTGCCTGTTCTTGGATAGCTCTCAAGAATGGCACAATCCCCGTACCCGCCTCGTCCGGAAGCCCAAGTCCTCTAACCAACCCACCAAGCAGACCCGTCCTCAATGCCTGATCAAAGCTCGCCACCGCCGACCGGAATTGCGGGGAACTGAAGAAAAGAAAGAAAAATTTGACAGTAAGTAAAGGAACCCACGTGAGGGAAGATCAACTCACTTGATGAGGCGCAGAAGGACTTCGGCTGAAGGTGGCATTGGGAGATCTGGAGGGAGGTACGGGAACAGTGACGGGATTAGCTCGGGGTGGTTTTGGAACAGCGGTGTGAGGTTCGCGGGGGTGAGGATGTCGGTCAATGACATTTCTATGCAGAGGCAGGTTCGTCAGTATGTGCGTTGAGGGGGTTATTTTGAAGCGCTCTACCTGCAGCGGAACCTGCTTGGGCAGCTTCGCTGGACGCAGTGAGCAGTGCTGAGAGTTGAGCAAGTTGCTCGGGCGTGGCTTGGAAGTTCGAGGTGCCACTTTCCGAAGATCTTTGTATGATTTTCGTCATGGATGGTCAGGATCAGGGAGAGAAAATAAGGAGCGTCGACTTACGGAGCGGGCGCGGTGGATGTCGACGCCTCGGGTTGAGTTGTTCCACTTGGGGGGTTCCATGTCAACGTATACTCTGGGTCCTCTAGAAGGCCGTTTAGGTTGTTGACGAATTCATCATCTCGTGCGGAGGATGCATCCTGTGGTGTGGCGAAAGGAGGGTTAATATGATGATTGAGTTAATTGATAGGACCGATAGCACCTGCAACCAGAACTGGCACCTCGCAAGTCAGTTTCGACATGATTAGTAAAGTAGGGTCAGACTGACAAAATGCCTCTGATTGGATGAGGAGAACTTGAGCACATAGACTCTGCTCGATGGCGCTTGAGAGACTTTGACGAAGCTCGCATCGGAAGGGAACAGGATTAGATCCTACATAGAATTTTATAGATGCTCAGAATCACAAGACAATACCTCCTTTGAAACAACATATCACGAACCTCCTCGACCTCGCCCGTCGTCCTATTCTTCCAAGCAAAATGCAGCAGGCCATCGTCGCCATTGGACACGACGATAGCGCCCTTGTCCGGGCTCGGGTCAACAAAGTTGGTGCCTTCGCGGCGGAAAGCCCGACCGGCTTTGAATGCGAGGAGGGTTTCTGCCATGGGAAGTCGTTGAAAGGGAGATCAGATTCAGTGGATGCAGCAAACGCGACGCGTCAGTGGGTTGCCCTTTTTGGAAGTCCGCATTCGGACATCGCCTGATCACTGCCTTCGAGTTTCCTCACACCTTTCCTTCACCTTATTGCTCTTGTTGTTTCTATACCGCATGTCCTTCTCAGGATACGCTGTCGACGAGCCTTCAGCATGGGGCGTGGTCTCTCCGCCGGCGGGTGACCTTGTCCGAGATGCGTTGAGAAAGGAACAGATCCTCAAGTGCGTCCTTGCAACCGTCTGCAGTTGCTTGCTTATTCAACTCATTGCATCTTAGAGATATTGCAGCCTCTCAAGATGATCTTCGCAGTCCGTGAAAAGGCTTTTCTTGTTGTGCTGCCGCTAATTGCATATCGAAACAGCCCTTTTGGCGAAGATTCAGACGGTGCAGAAGGAGGTTGATAAGCTCTCGTCGGGGAACGAAACGTTGCAGATGTATATCGATAATTTGACCGTGCAGATGGCGAAACGGCGATGATTTTGCATGTCAGATACGCAGGGGAATCACCAGCTAAGGAAGCCAGCCTGGAGCCACTCGTCCGATGTTCAAACATTCACGAAATGCCACTCAACATTCAGAGTAAGTCAGAGGCCCGATAGACTGTTCTATGCTCTGCATGCCTTTCCGGACTGTACTGTTCACAGTGGTGACAGATATTGTCTTTGGATAGGATGTATGTCTCCATGAGGTATAGTCTGAGGATATTGGTACAATCGACTAAAACGCGGGGTAGATGGGGTGAGAATATGAGGTACGGGTTCGGTGGACCAGCAATCAATGACCACGGCCTGTCAGCCACTGCATAACGATGTCTCTGGAAAGATGTTAAATGTGGGACGGGGGAGTGAAGCAGATGACCTACAGGTTGTGTTGACTTTTCATTGAACACTGTGAGATGGTCGTAAGTTACGGAATGGAAAACTTCACTGGAAAACGCTCACTGAATAGCACTAATTGACGAAGGAAGCGTGAGGACGATCCATGAAAGGTTGGGCGAACACTTACTGATACGGGTCTGTCTCTTATCTTTTCGAGTTGCCTTCGCAGAACATCAGCAAACAGGAATGCAGACGATGGAAAATCATACATACAACGCTGAAATGAGCTCTTTCACTGTAGCGTGGCCTTCGATGTCGTTTTTATTGCCCAGCTACCATCGTCACGGATTAAGAATGCTACAAAGCAGGGAAATTTACGGATCATACCACTAGCAAAGGGACACCAACTAAGCTTGGTTGTGCGAGGAGCTGATGTAGTTCGAAGCGGGCGGTATTGAGTTTCTCAGTCTAAAGGAACGTCAGGGCGGGATATCCACTTCAGAGCAGCCGAAACTAACGTCGGCCGAGTCTACAACAAACCTGCGACATCATCAGCAATAAAAAAATAGATGCAGCATGTCAACACGCACGCAATCGCGTCGACGCCATTACAATAGCGCTCCCACATTGAACGGAATTTGGGTTGGCCTGCGGACGAGGCTGTGACGTCACCGTAGTGGTTCGTGCAAGGCGAGAGACGTACCAGCAACGTCCCATACTCTGAGCGTAACGTTTCCCTTTCGAATCTTGCGGAAGTTGAATGCGACGGTGGGTACTACGTCTTCGCTCCACTGGGACAGGTGGGTCAAATATTAGGGAGATGATGGGAGGAGGACAAAGAGCATACTTGGCCGGAGGTTATCACATTGACGAAAGAGGTCTTCCCCGAAGCCTGGTGCAGATTTAGGTGAGCGAGAGTAATGTGGAAAGGGAATCCATCCTACCTGGAGACCGACGACGGCGATCTCGGCAGTCTTTGAGAAGAAAAGTCTGGCAAGGTATGAGATTCGAAAAGGGGAATGAGGGTAGAAGATAGATACGCGCCCACTGAACCACGAGAAGAAAGAAGAGAAGAAACCCGGCATGGAGATAAGGCTGTAGAGAAAGCTGTATCAGACACCGAACGCGACGTCCCCCGGAGCAACGTGACCGGCAATGATCACGATTCACGTCGATCGAGCGTGACACCATAAACATTTTTGCTTCCCCTTTGCACAACTTGCATGATCGTCTGGAAACAGGCAAGCCACAGGCTCCAGTCTCCAGCGCGATGTCTAGCAACCGCTCGCCACTACGCAGAGTCCAAGGCGCCGGAGCCTCATCCACCCTTTGACCTCTCCGTATTTTCCACCCACAGCAGCACGAAGAAACCGAAGCCGAAGAAACCCATCGTGCATAAGAAACCTAGCGTCCCACTGCCCAAGGAGACTCTTGCCACTCTCCCCCCTCCAGGTCCCAACGGGGAAATTTTCTTCAAGGAGCTCAGAAATGTCATGTCGACTTCGAGTAAAGCAAAGGCGCCGGCGCTAGGCAGGAAACGAAAACCGAAACTGCGCCCTCCGCCTGCATCGTCACGCAAAGATTCTCTTACCCCTTCGTCCGATAATATATATCTCGGGCTGTCGGATTTAAAAAAATCTTCCACGAGCGAATGGAGTACCAGCTGGGGTGAAGACAGTGAGTCGAGCGACATTCTCTGCATGACCCAGTCACTTAAACCTTTTTTCTCCGTAGAGTTACGGCCGCCAGCAGAATCTTCAACCACTGAATTATATGTTCCTCGAGCAACGCCGCCACACATTCCCAGTCTTCTCATCTATTCGCGTCGAATAGAGGGTCTCCTCGAACCTGCAACACAAGTCGCACTCGAAGACTTGAAACCGACGAGTCCACACCGCCCCATTGCGAAGCTCGCACATGGGTTGGAGCGCGTCTTGTTCAAGTACGTTTCATTTCATTTCATTTCGCTTTTTGTTCCTTGAAAGTGCAACCCCATTCTGATGTTGCGTTGGCTTTCTTCAGTCCAGGCGTGCACTGGTTACAGGATCCACGGTCGCGTGTATACAACTTCCCGCCCTACCTAGAAAAGATACCGAAAGTCACCGACTTTGCTTTCGAGCGGCTGGCTGGGTTCATCAAGAGCTCTCGGGATGAGGTTGGCTTTAATTCCACATCTATGTCTAGTGTGAACCCAGACTAAACGAATGTCTAGGATCTATGGGACCTCGCGAAACGAGAAAAACGTACATTCGCGGGATCGACGTCGTCCCTCTCTGGCATGCTCAGCCAGATATACTTCTTGATATCTGGAGACAAGGACGTGAACACGTCGAATTTGAGCAGGCATTTCGCCAAGGAGGTTAGTTTTGTTGTATTTCCTCCACGAATCTTTGCTTACAATGCACGATGCATCTCGTAGCCAACATCGTTCACGCCTGGCCAGAGGATGCCCGCTTCGGTCGTGATGAATTATCATGAGGGTGTGTATGCGATTGATTCAGACTCGGACAAGCCGGGGGAATCGGATAAGAATATTTTAACCTGGATGGTGCGTTGTTTTTACAGTGTTCTAGCGATTGATTGTCCTTATGCATTGCGTTTATACAGGGAACACTTCTCGAGAAGTACTTGACCATGGACCCTGAAGAGTTCGCGTCGTACACGAGGTCTGAGCCTCCACCGCCTGAAGAAGAGGGCGATCCGATGAGGGAGGCGTATCGTTATGCCAAGGTAAGCATCGTACGCTCTATATATTGAACGTTGAGCTGACAGGAACATGGTAGTCTGCGCGCTTCGTCATGCGATCCCAACTTGACTGCTATGATAGTCGTCTTCCTGGGACGGGTGTGTTTGATATTAAAACACGCGCGTGCCTGCCTATCCGTCTGGATCTGCTAAACTTTGAGGTATGGGAACTCTCACTATTCAAAGCATATTTGTTTTGTCTGACTCTTTAATAGGAAAATTCGGGATACCTCATCCGCACGCAAAACGGCATCATCGAAAGCTTCGAGAAGGAGTACTACGACCTCATTCGTTCCGCGTTTCTCAAATACAGGTACGCCCTATTGCTCTTATATGTTTTGATTTAGACCACCTCCCTAATCATCTCTGCGATGCACATAGCTTCCAAGTACGCATCGGAAACATGGACGGCGTGATTGTCGCGTACCACAACACTGCGCGGATGTTTGGGTTCCAATATGTCCCTCTGCCGGAGATGGACGAGGCGCTGTTTGGTCCGGGAGCTGGCGTCGGAGACCGTGTATTCGAACGATGCATCAGCATTCTTGAACGCGTCGCGGATGAAATTATCCAGTGTTTCCCGAAACAGGTTTGACTCGTAATTTTCTTCCCGTCCTACTATTGACCTGACGTCTTCCTGGCTTGCAGTCTGTGAAATGCACGTTTGAGAAGGAGGAGCGAAAAGATGTCATGAATGTCTGGGTCGAGCCCGCCGTGTGGGAATCGACAGAGGAGGAAAGGCCGATTCGACAGTTGGAAGTCAAGGCGTCGAGTTATCTTGACCAGGACCCCGTCCGAGGCTCTACGGCCGTGTCTGCCGTGAACCTCCCTTGTCAGTCCTTTTGCCCCTCCCATATTCATTCTTCCACCCCCGATATTGATATTTCTTTGCATCAATCCAATCCAGGGACAATCCACTACTCCATCTCGCACCTCTCCGGTATGGACACCGACGCCCGAGCCAACCTCGCCGCCGCCAAAGCACGTCAATTCCGGGCATACAACATCCCCTCAGGCATCGACGACATCGAGCGGTTCTGGACTGGGCTCAACTTCAGCGGGCGGGTGCTCGAGGGCCCCGCCGTGGAGGGTAGCTTTAATATGGAGAGCTTCCGGGCGCCGAGTGGGAATATTGAGAGGTTGAGGGCTGTTGCGAGGAGTGGGGCGGAGGAGACGAGGAGGTTGGAGGTGGAGGAGAGGGGGAGGCCGAAGGTTGTGCTTGGGGAGGAGGAGCCGATTCCGCAGGAGGTTGTGATGGAGGCGGGGGGGACTGTTGTTGGGAGGGAGGGGGAGGATGGGGATGTGGGTGTGGATGTGGAGAAGGAGGCGGGCGTGGTGGATGAGGCGCTTGTGCCGATGGAGGAGGAAGAGGAAGAGGAGGTCGGGCACCACGAGCAAATAATGAATGCTCTGGACTCAGTCTTACGAGAGGAAAGCGATGGTGTAAAGGGGAGAGATGATGAACGAGAGTCTTAGAGCTCGAGGGGTGGGTGCACTTTGTAATATATTATTATAATGGTTAATGACAGAGCGAGTGGGATGCTCGTTCGTGCGGAGCACAACTCATGATGACTTGACCAAGTGTTGAGTTTTGGTTTCTGATGATTGTTTCCTGCGCCGAAGACAGACTACACTCGTCAATTTCAGACGACAGGTCAAGAAAAACATTCATTTGGCCAAATATCTGGGAGGGATACATGGCTATTAAGATAGACCGGAAGGATGCGATGCTATAATGTCGTGAGGTGATGAAACGACGGCACGTTAACCCATGAAACTATTCCCTTTCCAGGTACGGTGGTGGTACCATCGCATTGGATGGCTGGGTTTCTGCGGAGACAAGTTTATACTGCTCAAACTCTCAGTAGTAACGCTGACAGGGAACGAGGCAGTATGCGGTGATTCAAGGGCTCCATAAAACAGTATTCGAGCGCGAGTCTAGAGACATTTAGGTGGAACGATCGATGAACAAGTCAAGGCGATAAAGATCACCTTGAGAACAGAACTGCTTTTCGGTGAACGCGATGAGCACTGATGAACACCGTAGCATCATCATGTCAGATTACCAAATGGGCCAAGAACCCTGGAATGGCAAGTTCCGACCATCATCATGGCGCTGATAATCAGATGCAAACAACGCCTCAGCAACCGGAAACTGCGCGGTCCCGACGGCCGACGAGGCGCTTGACGTCTGTGGGAACGTGTCGATGGTGGTGATGAGCGAGAGTTCGTCGAGTGCGCCAAATTTGCTCGACGGGGGCGGTCGCTGCAGCGGTCGAGGGGTATCGATGAACCGAGATGATTAGGGATAAAGAAAAGCCTTGGCACGGATGAAAACCCAGGTCGCTGAGACTTAAAAGCTTGGAACAGCGGCGACGACCGTCATCGCCCGCTTGACGATCTCCTCCACCATCGTCGTACATAGAAAACAGCAAGAAACAACGAGAAAGAGTGAAGCAGGGTCAATGAGTAATGTACGTACACAATGGAAATGCCAAGCCTGGGTTTGACTGATTATGGGCCCAACAACAGATCCAAAAACCAGCCGGCGAGGTAAGCGTTTCTAGTCATTCTTCTCCCACCATCTTTCACTTTTCTCCGCTGCCATGAGTGTCTCCGACAAAAAGCGCAGTTGGACTGCGTACATCCCTAGACCGGGCAGCAGCGGTGGCAGATCCAGCACGAGCAGCAGCCACAGCCGCCCAGTTGCCCCGCTCGCGACTCCAGAAGAGGGCAAAGAGCTGGCGGCACCGACGACCCCGTCGACCAGCTCGCCGTCTTCGCCGATTGCTAGCTATATCTCGCTGCCGCCCAGTGGGGCGACCACGCCGGTGTCTAGAACGTCGACCTTTGACTTGACTTCGTTCCCGGGAACATCCACACCCCGCCGCCGCTCGTCGATACTGACTCAACCTTTGCAGGCACTCGACCAGGAGGCATCGCAGCTCATCCTCAATGCCCTCGAACGAACGGCCTCGGCCCAACAGCAGCAGCAGCAGCAGCAGCAGCAGGGCACTCCGCCTGTGCCCTCAACCCTCAAGCCCCCCGAAATGACCACCACACGAGGCTCGTCCGGGTCATTCAGCAAATCATTCAGCTCCATGATCGGTGGCCTTTCCTCGCTGTCCCTTACCCGCACCAGCACCAGGGACAGCACGCCGCCGCCTCCCGCAGCAGACGACAGGGACGCACGCGGACGCTCCATGATCAAAGCGAGGCGGGAGCGCATCAAATCCGCATCCCAGGCCCCGCCAGAAGCCGAGTCCACGTCCCGCAGCAGGTCGCGTGCCCACTCATCGTCCCCCTTCTCGTTCCGTCGTCCCCGCCAGCGCGAACCGTCGCCACCAACTCAGGCCATTCCCCTCGCCGGCTCCGACGTCGACCTCTCAGAACCCGCTGCGTCCATCCGTCCCCGCTCCACCGCGTTCACGGACTACCACGACTCGGGCGACGAGACTGTCGGCGATGAGACGGAGGAAGAGGAGTGGAGCGACGAAGACTTTCTTGATCCCATTACCGAGCGCAACACCGAGCGCAACGCGATCATTGCGCCTGTTCCTGGGGAAGGAGGGCTTACGGGTGCAGATGCCGAGGTCGACGTTGATCCCGATCCATTGGGCGAGGGCGTAAACGTCGTCGTGCCACCCGAACCCTATTTCCCGTCGACTCTTATGCCCGCGACGACGGCTCGTGGGAAGAGGGGCGCGCGCCGTCGCAAGTCGGTGAAGCACCACGAGCCGCTTGTGCACATTACTTCGCGTCCTGTGTTCCAGCGCGACAGGTGCACCATCACGATCACGCAGGGCGAGCCAAGGGCAATGTTGGGCGAGAGGAGAAAGAGGAGGTATGTCGTTGCGAGCGATTTGAGTCAGGAGAGTCGGTATGCGGTGGAGTGGGCGATTGGGACTGTATTGCGAGATGGCGATGATCTGCTGATTGTGACTGTCATCGAGAACGAGAGCAAGGGTGCGTACCATCTCGTCATGCTCACCAGTTATCTTGGACTCATTTATCTCTGCAGTCGACCCGCCTATTCCGAATGCAGCGGACCGGGCAACGAAGCTAAGAAGCCAACAAGAAGTAAGTGGGCCGAGCGTGTATCAGTTTTCGCCTACTCACCATCCTCACAGCGTCAAGGAATGGCATATATCCTGGTCCGACAAGCGACGAGTCTCCTCCAACGCACAAAGCTCAATGTCACGGTCGCGTGCCAGGCCTGGCATGCTAAAAACGCAAGACATATGCTCCTCGGTGTGTACACGACTTTCCATGCCCCTTTCCCAGGTCTGACCTTACCCTTTTCCAGATATCGTGGACTACAACGAACCGACGATGCTTATCGTAGGGTCGCGTGGTATGAGTCAATTGAAAGGGTACGTCGTGCTGCTTTTTATCCTCGTGCTCTCAGCATTAATCGTCTCGTAACGAATAGCATTCTCCTCGGATCCACGTCCCATTATCTCATTCAGGTCTGTTATCGTACATCTTCCCTGCCATCGTCCACATGCTAACCACTCGATCCCACACACCAGAAATGCTCCGTCCCGGTCATGGTGCGTCTCTCCCCCTTCGCTTTCCCCACCGTACCCCATACACGAGTTCTCCTACTAATACATTATCTCTACCCCCAGGTCGCCCGCCGCAGACTCAAACGCCCCCCGCGCCGCTCCGCACATCTCTCCACGCACCGCACACACGTGTCCCTCGCCGAAGCCGGCATCGACAAAGTCGCGTCCAAGGTCGACGAGGACGTCAAGGTCATGCGCGATGAGATCAAGCGCGACGATGATCGTCGTGGTGGCGGACCCGGGAGCAGGAACCCGGGGTTTAATCCGGGCCCGGGCCCAAGTGACGGGATAGACGACGACCCGGACGATGATGGGGACGATGATGACGATGGCGAGGGCGAGGATAGGCTAGAGAATAATGCGTTGGGGATTAAGGTTGCCGGCGATAATTAGTGGGAGTGGGGTTTGTTAATCTCGCGTCTTCTGTTGCCCTGTCCCACTTTTGCCTGACATTTCCTTGCGAGTTTGTCTATTGTACTTTTTTTTCCGTTCTCCCTTCTCGTCTTCCATCCACTCCAAGATGCTACGGCAATGCCGTTAATTAATTACTAGTGTTGTTGTTACATACTCGAAGTCATTCGGTTCTTTACATCGTAGATATAACCATGCGGTAGATATCTGTTCTTTTTGCATTGCATTGCATGGTGTGTATGCAATCTTTGTAGCCGTAGAATTCACCTTGTTCGACTTTCGTCTGTAATGAGAGAGCAGGGATCCAATGCAAGATTTTATTTCGTGTGCTACTGCAGATGCTTGATAGAGTATGGTACAACTTGGGTATTCCTTCTTCCACACGAATCCGATCACAGATTAGATGACGGCAAAGTTCCAAACAGCTCTTTCAAGAAGGCATCGCTGTTCGGTGGTCGGCCAAGGAAGTCCTGCAGAAGCAAAGCATCAGTGAGTTTCATTTCATGCCATGCAGGAGTTGCAGAAAAAAGGGTTGACCTCAAGCGAGTCAGTTTCGTCGCGGCTGCTTCCAACGCGCAGGATCTTGTCGCGGTATCGTTGACCGCGCGCAGGGTCGAGTGGGTCGGCTTCGAAAATGGTGGCTGCACAAATCATCATAGGTGAGCGGCGATTGCTCGAAAAGACGGAATTGCAGCTGTACGTACCATACATATCCGCAGCGAAAACGAGGGAGTAGGTATATCTAGCTCATGTTCATCAGCCAAAGGTCGAACATCAAACGTCAATATTCTTACCCGTAGTATCCAGCATCATATCCCCCAGTGATATGGCCGAAGGAGCCTGTTACATACGATCAGTCTCGCTGGTTCGCAATGAGGACAGAAACGCGACGGCGAACCTTGGCCAGGGGTGTGCGTTAGTCCTTTGAGTAAAGAAACCTCTTCTCTCAGTGTATTCCACAAATCTGTGTAGTCTGCGCTCTCTGCGATGCAAGATGTTGATTACCAAAGACAAGCCCGCGAGAAGGAAGCGAAATTACAGACCTTTGTCAGTGTGCACCTTCAGATCAAACTTGGCGAAAAACAGCTGGCGGAGATAGAACAGGCCGACGTTCACGTAGCGGCTGTATAAGAAATAATGTGAGTTATTGCATGTAGGGCTTTGACGATACCACGGACCTTTTGACGATCTTCTCGATAAGCTCGGGAGAGAGGGGTTTCTGTGTCTCGTAATGGCTCGACATTTGCTCGAGGACCTTGGGTTCCCAACACCTAGAACATCCAACGACAGTGAGAAAGTGATCTCCCATCCGTGCACACCGAATAAAAACATTACATACCAGTTCTCCAGCATCTGTGAAGGAGCCTCACCAAAGTCCAGCGCAACGCTTGTCCCATGGAAGCGAGAAAACTTCGTACGGCTCAGCAACTCGTGGAAAATGTGGCCCATCTCGTGGAAGAAAGTGACTACGTCGTCGTGCCTCATCAGAGCGGGCTTGTCTGGAGTGGGCTTCGCGAGATTGGCGACCATGGCGGTGAGGGGGTAGTTGCGCTTGCCGTCGGGAAGCTCGTATCCGGGAACGAGTGGCCATACGGCTGCATGGGAGAATTTGGCCTCTGTTGATGTGAGTAAGAGGATGGGTTTCACGGTGTGTAGGACAGGCTTACCGCGAGGGAAGAGGTCGAGATAGCAGTAGCCTACGAAGCCCGATTCATCCTTTGCATCTTTCTCCCAAACAGCGAACTGCTGGACTTCTATATACACCAGTCAGAAAATGGGCCAAATGGGAAAAAGTAAGACGAACCGGGATGCCATGTCGTGCCTTGGATCTCCTCGAACTTTACGCCGAGAAGGTTCTGGTAGATGGACAGGATGGTAGGTACCACAACCGAGACCGGGAAATATTCTTTGACGAGGGAGTCGTCCAAGTCCAGAGATTCCTCGATGTACTGACGTTCGAAATAACGGTAGTCCCAAATGTAAAATTCGCCATCGAAAGGACGTCCTTTTGCCTCGTGCTCCTTCTTCTTCAGGGCAAGGAGGACCTCGCGGTTCTTGATTCCAATGGGCCGCAACTTCACTTCGAGATAGCTGAGGAACTGAAAACAAGCTGAGTTGTGATTATGTCTGGAATTGACCACAAAACTTACGTCGTCGACACCTTTTCCGCTCTTGACCATCTTTTCTTCAGTGATGTAATCCGCCCTGAAAGGATTTAGTGTGCAAAGCCATTGTTGCAGACGCGCTTGCGACATACCATGTCTCGTAACCCAGAATTTTGGCGATCTGGCGACGAAGATCAAGTGCCTTATGAAGAATAGGAACGTTGACTGCCAGACGGGAATCGTAGCCCTCCTGAGTTCTTCTCCGTGTTTCCGGATTTTCCGCGAATTTGAACTGGAGATTGAAGTGTTCAAATTGGAATAGTTGGATGGATGGATAGGACTGACAATGGGAATGAAGTCAGGGGTCTTGTATGTCACGTCGTATACTTCCTTGGAGCCCTCCACGCGCTTGGTGTACCCAGACAGGACATCTTTGGGCACACCTTTGAGTTCCTCTTCTGTGAACGTGATTACACCCTGAATTGACGCTGTGAGCCTGCGGCAGTATGATACATATCTGGAGAGCATTGTTTACGTTTTCCTCATTAAAGTTTTTCTAAGGAGACTCAGTTCAGCATCATGCCGATCATAATCGCTACATACCACTTACGTTAAAATCCAGGCAGACTTGGGATAGCTCCTTCTTCAAGGCAGTCAGCTGAGTCCTTTCCTCCTCTGGGAGAGCAAGACCAGCACGAGTTCCATCCAAGATCTATTTAACGCTTGTCATCGGTGATCAAATCAACGACTATGGGTAGCACTCACCATTTTATCCACCAGACGCTGCTCTTCGGGTAGGAGTTTATCCCAATCTCCCGATTCCTTGAGATTCTTCTGTGCAGCAACCTTTGCCTGATACACATCGAGACGCATCGACGACTCGACACCGAATTGACGAGCAAGCGCTTCGGCGGCATTCGAGGAGTCGCGGAGTTCCTTAGACGGAGAGACATTCTGGTAGAAGGCAAGTGGTTCCAAGCCCGCGTTGAAGCGTGCATCTGCGTTGGCAAGGGCAACCTATTAAATGGAGCTCGGTTCGCGAGTATCTCATAGTGTGGTATGAACAACTCACAAAAACCTGAAATAGCCCTCGTTAGCGCAGTGAAGAGTGGGACGTGCTGAATGACTCACGGAAGCAAAATCACAGTCCTTGGGGGCAAGGGCACCAACTTCATCCTGTTTGGCACGATTTTCGGCGATGAGCTCATTCGTTAAGTGAGTGATGTCTTCCGCAGTGTGGTTCCAAGCCAGCGGGGGTTTAGGAGGGTTCAGCGACATTGGTGAGCTCGTTGATAGACCAGGGAATGAGAACAAGGGAGAGTTAACATTAGCGAGCGCTTGCAAAGGTCCGAGTTCGACAGCAAGTTCGAAATGTGATCAGTTTGCCAGGCCCAGCTCGGATATCTCCACCATGACAGGCTGCTATTCTTCATCATAAATATAACCATGCGGTAGATATCTGCACTCGAACCAATCCCTAGTTCTGAAGTTGCGCAAGTTGATGTCAGTCGATCAACGTTACCACTAAATAGGGACTGTAGCATGATGTGTCTTTTTGGATAGTCGGATTTCAGCCACAGGTTTCGACTTGAATAGCACGTGGGGAATAATATTGAGGGATCACAAGGGGATGGAGAGCAAGGTAGTCCTGGTAAGAAGTGTGGCGAGTGAGAGCAACATTTTAGCTGCGCAACCTGCCACCATGTGGCTGAAATCCGAGTGCCCAAAAACAGCCAAAGACGCTCCAGTCCCAACGACGGTCTCTAGTAGACATCTCTTTTCGCATTACTTGGTGTGTGTAATTTGTAGCCGTAGACTAGAATGTTCAGTTCAGCACACGCACCACAGTTCGACTTTGTTTGTGCTGTACCTTTGGCTTGACTGAGAGAGCAGGGATCCAAATTTTATTTAGTGTGCTAGATGCTTGGTAAATGATATGGTACAAGCTGGGTATTCCTTCCTCAAACATGATCACAGGTTAGACGATGGCAAGGTTCCAAACAACTCTTTCAAGAAGGCATCACTGTTCGGTGGTCGGCCAAGGAAGTCCTGCAAAGGCAATGCATCAGTGACTTTTCATGTAATGCATGAGTTTCATAAAACACTGACCTCAAGCGAGTCAGTTTCCTCACGGCTGCCTCCAACGCGAAGGATCTTGTCGCGGTATCGTTGACCACGCGCAGGGTCGAGTGGGTCGGCTTTGAACACGGTGGCTGGACAAATTGTATATGAGCGGCTGTTGCTCGACGGGATTGGAGCTATACATACCATACATGTCGGCAGCGAAAACGAGGGAGTAGGTGTATCTAACTCGTACTCAACAGTCAGCGGTCAAAGCTTAAGGCTCAATGTTCTTACCCGTAGTATCCGGCATCGTATCCCCCAGTGATGTGGCCGAAGGTGCCTGTGCGGATGATCAGTCTCGCTGGTCTGCAATGAGGGAGGAAAGAAACGCGGAGACGCACCTTGGCCAGGGGTGGACGTTTTTCCTTTAACCAAAGAGACCTTTTCTCTCAGTGTGTTCCACAAATCCGTATAGTCAGCGCTCTCTACGATAATATGTTGATCATCAACGACTTTCTTCGACAAGGAAGCAAAATTTATCGACCTTTGTCAGTGTGCACCTTGAGATCGAACTTGGCGAAGAATAGCTGGCGAAGATAGAACAGGCCGACGTTCACGTAGCGGCTGTAGAAGAAATAACGTGAGTATTGGCATGCAGGCGTCCGACGACACCATCGACCTTTTGACGATCTTCTCGATAAGCTCAGGGGAGAGAGGTTTCTGAGTCTCGTAATGGCTCGACATCTGTTCAAGAACCTTGGGTTCCCAACACCTGAATTTACAAATTGACGGTGAGAAGTTGAACGTTAAGAGCGGCAGCAACACACACCAATTCTCCAGCATCTGCGAAGGAGCTTCCACAAAGTCCCGTGCAACGCTTGTCCCGTGGAAGCGAGAAAACTTGGTCCTGCTGAGCAAGCCGTGGAAGACGTGGCCCATTTCGTGGAAGAAAGTGACTACATCGTCGTGCCTCATCAGAGCGGGCTTGTCTGGCGTGGGCTTCGCGAGGTTGGCGACCATGGCGGCTAGAGGGTAGTTACGCTTGCCGTCGGGGAGCTCGTATCCAGGAAGGAGGGGCCATACGGCTGCATGTGAGTATTTGGCCTCTGTTGATGTGAGTAAGAGATGATATGTGCTTCACGAAGTGGACGACAGGCTAACCGCGAGGGAAGAGGTCAAGATAGCAGTAACCCACGAAGCCCGATTCATCCTTTGCATCTTTCTCCCATACAGCGAACTGTTGGACCTCTGGAAATATGAGTCAGAAAATGGGCCGAGTGGGAAAGAGTAAGATAAACCTGGATGCCATGTCGTGCCTTGGATCTCTTCAAATCGGACACTGAGAAGGTTCTGGTAGATGGACAGGATGGTAGGTACTACGACAGAAACCGGAAAATATTCTTTGACGAGGGAGTCGTCCAAATCGAGGGATTCCTCGATGTATTTACGGTCGTAATAACGATAGTCCCAGATGTAGAATTCGCCGTCAAAAGGAAGTCCTTTAGCCTCATGCTCCTTCTTCTTCAGGGCAAGGAGGATCTCGCGCTCCTTGACTCCAACGGGCCGCAGCTTCACTTCGAGGTCATTGAGGAACTGAAAACCAGCTATGATTATGTCACGTCTGGGAGTAACCGCAAAACTTACGTCGTCGACATTTTTTCCACTCTTGATCATCTTTTCCTCAGTGATGAAGTCCGCCCTGAGATGATGCAGTCAGTAGAATAAATGCCGGAGGCGCGCTAGTGACGTACCATGTCTCGTAACCCAAAATCTTGGCGATCTGGCGACGAAGATCAAGTGCCTTGTCGAGGATCGGGACATTAACTGCCAGACGGGATTCATGGCCTTCGTGAGCTCTTCTACGTGTTTCCGGGTTCTCCGCGAATTTGAACTGAAGAATGAAGTGTTTAATTTGAAATAATTGGAAGGATGGATAAGACTGACAACAGGGAAGATATCAGGGGTCTTGTATGTCACGTCGTACACTTCATTAGAGTCTTCCACGCGCTTGGTGTACCCTGATACAACGTCTTTGGGAACACCCTTCAGCTCCTCTTCCGTGAACGAGATTACACCCTGAATTGATGTCGTGAGCATGCATTCTTTGGGGTATGATACATATATCGAGAGACATGTTTACGTTTTCCTCGTTGAAGTTTTTCTGCGGGGACTCAGTTCAGCATCACACCGATCATCATCACAATATATAACTCACACTAAAGTCCAGGCACACTTGGGATAACTCCTTCTTCAGGACAGTCAACTCAGTCCTTTCCTTCTCTGGGAGGGCAAGACCAGCGCGGGTTCCATCCAAGATCTGATTAAGGCTTGTCATCGATCATCAAATCAACGACTGTATGCAGCGCTCACCATTTTATCGACCAGGCGCTGCTCTTCGGGTGACAATTTATCCCAATCTCCGGATTCCTTGAGATTCTTCTGTGCAGCAACCTTTGCCTGAAATACATCGAGACGCATGGATGATTCGACACCAAATTCGCGAGCAAGCGCCTCGGCCGCATTTGAGGAGTCGCGCAGTTCCTTGGACGGAGAGACATTCTGGTAGAAGGCAAGTGGTTCGAAACCAGCATCGAAGCGCGCATCAGCGTCAGCAAGGGCAACCTGTTAAAGGGAGCTCGGTTCGCGAATATCTCATAGGGTGGTATGAACAACTCACGAAAACCTAAAATAGCCCCTGTCAGCGTAGTGAAGAGTTGGGCATGCTGTATGAACTCACAGAGGCGAAATTACAGTCCTTGGGGGCAAGCGCACCAACTTCATCCTGCTTGGCGCGATTTTCGGCGATGAGCTCATTCGTTAAACGAGTGATGTCTTCCGCAGTATGGTTCCAAGCCGGTGGGGGTTGAGGCGGGGTCAGCGACATTTGTGAGCTTGATGATAGACCAGGGAATGAGAACAAGGGAGAGTTAATAGTAGCAAGCGCTCTTGTGAAGGTCCGCGTTCGAAAGCAAGTTCGAAATGTGGTTAACGTGCCAGGCCCAACTCGGATATCTCCACCGTGACCTGCTATCGATCTCCAATTACAGTTGACGGCTACAAGTCCGGCTGCGAGAGCACCTCCCCATCCCAGGACGGCTCTTGGTCTGAGAAGGGATGGCAGTCTTTGCGGCCCCGCGCGAAGAGCCATATTTGCAGTCGTGTTCGCTGTTGGCAAATTTTATTCAACCCTTGCTGGCCGATGTTGCTTGACGATCTAATCTTATCTTCCAGAGTTGGCAACGTCTTCCCCTTGCAGTGAATTTATCTTCTCGTAATGATCTTTCCTTCTGAAATTCTCGAAGCTTGCATGGTCGATATTCACCTGGTGCCAGGCATTCGCTTCAATCATATTTCACGCAACCTCAACTTGAAGGTTGCTGATACTGGCAAGTGGAGGAATGGGGGTTCCATGCTGTAGTGCTCTCGCTGGCTTGTTAATTCCCATGCGACTTCGAAGCTTGATGCGCATAGATTGTTTTACTGAATGCATCTGAAGCTTCAAATTCAAACATTCCATGTTCAACGAGCTTTTTCGACCAAGGTTTCGGTGAATAAAGTGTCTTTCCCTACAAGATGCCCCGTGGACACCTTTACGCTTATCGATGGCCATGGTCTGCCGAATAGCTGAAGCGCCGAAGGGTCCCCTCTCATCGTGGTTTATGTTTAGCCTCCATGATTTAATTCAACACAAGGGGATGGGAACATCACACCTGTCAATCCCATGGACATGGTGTCAACGAAGCGAAGCCAGAGGGCTTCTATCTTGCTGGCGCACTAGCTGATCTTCTCATCTGCGGACAACCATGTCGAAGGTCCAGGATGCCCCCCAGGCCAGCAGGCTGCAAGTTGCAGCAGTCATTTCCTTCTATATGGCTGCTGCTCTTGTGGCAAGTATTCCATATAACTTCAATTTGAGAGTCGATCCTGATACAAGCTCCAGATGGTGTTCGTGAACAAAGCTGTACTCAACAGCACACCTGACATTCCTATTTCATTCTTAGTCAGTGCGGTTCGTGTTAGTTTCCCTCCATTTCCTGACTGATACCTTAACTAGTTTATCCAACTTGCAATCGCTGTTGTCCTACTCCACATCGCGTCCTTCCTCTCCACCTGGATCATCCCCTTTGAGATCAGGGTGCCCACCCTCGAGCTGCAGACAGCGATCAAGCTCCTGCCCTACGTGACCGTCGGTGTCGCCGGACTCATTTTCAACACCTTATGTCTAGCCAATGTCGATGCGTCATTCTTCCAGGTATGGATTCACATCTCATCAAGCCTGCACCGATGAGTAAACGATTAATGCGCGTCCCAGGTTGCTCGAGGCCTGCTGCTCCCGTTCACCATCGCCATATCCGCGATCGCCACACGCACGCGCCCAACCAAAGGCGTCATCCTCGCCGCCTTCATCGTCACGGCAGGCTTCTTCTTCGGGGTCTCTCCAGCCTCCTACTTCTCCTCGGCTACGAGAGCCACTTCCCTTCTCCCCATCGCGTACGGAACCCTCTCCTCTCTGCTGCTCGCTCTGCATGCTGTCCTCATCAAATCCGCCCACGCCCACGTCGGGTCAGACAACTCCGTCGTCAAACTCATGTACTACGGTAATCTCATGTCCGCGGTGTTCCTCGTTCCGTTCATTGCACTGAATGGAGAGATGAGCCCTATGATGGCGCGGTGGGCGGCGGGGGGTGATCAGTGGAGGACGTTTGTCGTGGGCACCGCCATCACGGGCGTCTTTGGGTTCCTTATTGGTCTCGCGAGCTTGCTGTCCATCAAGGTGACCAGCCCTGTCACACATATGTTTTCTTCGGTGAGGTTTGCTTCTACGATTCGTGAATTGCCGTGAACCTTGGCTTTAGGCCGCCCGGAGTGTCCTTCAGACTATTCTTGGAGTTTACATCTTCGGTGACATTATCACAATGTGAGTTACTTCAATGTCATATCATGAATGCTTCCTTGAGCTAGTCCATTACAGGCATCGTGGCACCTCGATCCTGGTCATCACTCTTGGGGCATTGTTCTATACGTGGGTCCAGTCGAATCGCCGACCTTCGGATTCCAAGGAAAAGGCGATACAACTCCCCCCTACCCCAAATCCTGATCGTGATATGGAGAAGGGAGAAGTCGGATATGGCAAGGGCTAACCGCCGTTCCTTGCACTTGGATATCACACCATTGCTCCCGTCAATGGACAATTCGCTGTCAGGACGGACATCCACATCATGTATTGATGCACATTTTTGGATATTTGGGGATACTACGACTGGGCGTATTGTACGATGCACCTGTAAGTATGTAGTTGCGTATATATATTGGAAAATAGGATGCAGTTTTCGCAATTAAATTTGGGCAACACTCTCATGGCCCATGGGGTGGGGGTACTCTGTGAGTTTCCCAACCTCCCCGGATTGCGGCCACAGCTGAGATGAACGACAGCACGGTTGACCAATGCTAAAATAACAAATTAATTCGACGAGCGTTGAAGCAAAGTTGACCAACGTACCTCGTTCTTGTAAAGCCCACCAACCACGGACCTTTGGGTGGACGAAATTGTCAGCGTAAGCATCTCCATCAAAATGAATTTAAAACATACCAGTGCAGAATGACGGGCAAACGGGATATATTCGCCGCCAACTGGTAACAAACTGCCTGTTTGCGCTTTCCGGCAGCAGCAGCCTCAACATCCCAGTTCGCATCATGCTCAGGGGCCTTTTTCAGGGCAAGTTCCTTCTGGGCGACCTCCTTCCACTCGCCCAGCAGCTGCACCGTCTGCAGAAATACGTACACACCCCAGGACCGGATGCTCCAGAGCGTAGCCTTGGCAGAGGTCTGGGGCGATACACCCGGCAGAAGGGGGGCCAGAGGCGAGGAGAAGAACGCCAGATAGTCCAGCGGATAGTAGAAGAGCATGGATATGCCCTGCAGCCGCTGGAGGTTCAGCTGGAAGCGCGACTTGGGACGATGGCGCTCCAACGCGGAGAGACCCTTGAGTATTGCCAAAATACCTAGGCAACATGATGTGTCAGGGGCTAGCATTCGTTCGGGGGGAATTCGACATACCCCAGAAACCGGACACGCGCCGGGCGAGTCCAAGCTGGCCCGCAAACTTATTGAGGCCATCGGTTGTTGGGGAGAGTGGTTTTTCACGCTTCCCCGCACGAAATTGAACTTCGGCGCGGAGCTGCATGAGGGGTGCAAGCAGCTTCACTGCATACTGGACTAGCTGTGGAGATGATATGTAGTGTCAGTCGTGACCGTTTGCACAAACGAATGGGTCGGCTGGCACCATCATGAGCTTGCTAGAAGAAACGGGGGTTAAATATGCATGAACGACGAGCTAAGTGAGCAGAACACTGACTCGCTCCCTGACCAGGTTCCAAAGAACCTCACGGCATGGTCGAGGCGGTGGGAGTGAGGCACGACAGCCCCGAAGAGCCCAAGAAGAATGTCGTCAATGCCGTCTTGCGCAATATGTGATTTCACCATGGTCGGTGGTCTGTGGGGAAGCTGGGGTAAGGATTTAAAATAAGCCTTATGTTGTTCCTGGAATTTCAAACTCGACGGACGATCAAAACCCATTGATCGACGTGCGCAGCTGATGCCGCCACCATCGGTCGGATGCACTTTACGAGGCTTTACGAAGTGCCGGGACTTGCTTGGGAGGCGAGGCCTCCAATACCAAGCATATTTGGATGTTGAGACCCAACCACCAGCTCGTCACAGTCCGAGTCGACCATCTCGTCGTCGCGCCAAAGCGGGACCGTAGTAACGCGACGCGTAGCACGTGGGTTCATCTGACATCTTATCTGATGCAAGAATTTCGGTTAACAGTGGGCGCACCGTTCCCACTGTCTGTTCTTCTCGCAATCTTTGACAGGTCTATGTCTAGAAAAATGTGGTTCTTCAGCATCCTACATGTCGCAAGTCCCAGTCGCCCTGTCTGGCCACGCCCAGCACGAGGAAGGGGCATCTGTAGCTCATACACAAAAAATGCCGACGTACAGCCGTATTTTGAGCCATAATGAATTGTGAGTTGGCCTACGATCAATGATAACACACTGTGTTGACTTGTATCAGGTCATACTTTCTTCCTAGCAGGGCGTATGGCTTGAATGATCTCTTCAGTATGCCCTAGAGCTATCGGCGCCCCTTGGTAGGACTCACCCTGCTTCAGGCCAGTTCACGTTCCGTGCGCCATCTGCGCTTGTCACGTATCATCGAGTTTGCTTAGTGTGGGCTATTGTTCGCCTGAGGCATCCCTTGCTGGCATCGCGCATCGAGATGAGTCCAGGAGTATATGATGATGCCCAGTTCGCGTGCGTGGTATCCACCAGAACCTTCTGCCCTTGACGTTCACGCTATGTTACCGTCAGATATTGTCCTCCCTCGAGCCCCAGAGATGCATTACGGGTTGCTGAAAACAATTCATGTGTCTACAAGGACAGAACAGCGGGCGAAGTAATTGAGGATTTTCTGAACGGACCCCGCCTCCTGTCAGCGAAGCAGCTATCCTTCCTGCATCTTGTTGCGCGTGACAATGATGGGGCACCGACTCGGGAATACGACATCATCATCTATTATGTCCACTGCATATGTGACGGCCTGGCGGCACATCAACTGGGGCACGTCTTATTGAGCCTGCTAGGCGGCTCAGCAGGACCTGGTCAGCCGGTCAGGAGTGACCGTGAGTTGGAGGCACTCCTCAACAAGGAATGGACAAGCCAGTGGGGTAAGGCACAGGGAACCAGTGTTATCCCATCTCCTGCTGAGGCGAGAATACCCGCTGCTTTGAGTAAATTCCAAATGATTGCTTCAAAGGTTGAACATAAAGCCAAGCAGGATCGATATCTTGTAAGTCCGTACCTCACGTTCCTTGACCCCTCCAAATTTGAGTCCATGCTCTCTAGGGCGGGCATATATTTCCTCGGGCCAAGTCGTCGATCCGCAAAACACGTATCTCGAATATATCCTTTGACGAAGCACAAACATCGTCCATCCTCGCAAGGTGCAAGTCCGAAGGCGTCACAGTCTCCAACGCACTCTTCGTCATATGTAACTTTGCATGGATGCGCACTGTGCGCTCCTTGGACTCACTGCCCTCTTCAGAGACGCTCCCGATGATGATGTACACTGCCATCAGCCTCCGGCCCTTCTTCCAGACACGTTCTGCCGACGAGTCATTCTTCTTCCTAGCCGTATCATACTTAAACGTCGTCCTCCCGTCTTTCCTCCCCTCCACCGCTCCACAATCCGCAGTCTTCTGGAATCGCGCACGATGGGTCAGACAACAATGCGTACAATACATCCGGAGCCCCTTTTTGCCCATGCGCGTGCACAATATGAGCCAAGAACGCGCTGTCCGTGCGAAACGGTTTGCGAAAGAGGACGATGAGATGCTCCTTGCTACGGTCAACACGAACAAGCCCCCCACCCCTGCAAAGCCGTCTCCACCACCCAGTTCACCCTCACCCCCTGCCCGGGCGCCTCAGCAACGTCCTCCGTCGGTCGCCCTGCTTGGCCTCTCCCAGATGAACAACGTGGACGACATCTACATTGCCTCTGCTTACCCCGACATCCACTTGTCCTTCGTCGGGGGCCACACGCGAAAGGGACCGGGTGGGATGCTCCTATTCTCTCACACGTTCCGTGGGCGGCTGCATCTCATGTTTGGATGGGATGCGCCTGCATTCCAACCGGGCGTTGTGGAGAAATTTTGGGAAAACGTCCAGCATGGGGTGGAGAAGTTCATGGTAGGTGGGCAGCGGAATGGGTATAAGTTGTGAGGCGAAGCAGTTGAACTCTTGATTTCTTGGGCTTTTGGTAGATTTTTCCTCCTTAGCAACGCTGTACAATGTCTTGTCTGTTGTTTGGATTAAACTGGACTTTACATACTGATTTCTTGTACAACAAATTCACAATGAAAACTGGACTTAAGGAGAGGATCATTCGTACTATTCAAAACTCTATGCTACTATACATGGTCAATTCAATGCTTGTACTACGAAGTCCGTACATCTTCAATCCCTTTAGCCAGGGACCCCGGCGCACTAGACCGCCGCTGGCGCCTCATAAAAATTCGTCTTCCCACTAAGCTCCGCCTGTACTTGCAAAGCCCTCGGCGCATCGAGCTTGTCCATAATCACCTCCACAAGTTGGATCTTATCAGCCTGTGCAAATGTCGAGTCCTCAAGCAGCTGTGATAGCTCCTGCTTATTGTGGACGGTATACGTCTTCGAGAACTTCTCTTCGGGATCACCAAGGACCTTGAAGAGGCTGGGCCAGTCCCAGTTCGAGATGTCATTGTATTTGCTGCACATGACGAAAAGCTTAGTTAGATGCCAATGAAGAGAAGGAGAATGCGAGACTGACCGGTGCTTGCCATGAATATATCGCTCAATTGTGTAGCCACTGTTGTTGAGCACAAAGATGATAGGCTTGACGTTGAGCCGAATCATCACAGACAGTTCTTGAACAGTGAGCTGGCTACATAGGGTATGAGAACATGCTGGCTGAGATGGACATGAAAGCCTTACAGACTACCATCGCCAACAAACAAAATCGTCCTTCCAAGTCCAACTTCTTGGGCTGCTAAGGCTGCGCCAAGTGCGCTACCTGCAGGAAGGAACAGTATTAATAAGGGCATGTAGTGACTGACATACGACAATGACTTACCAACAGACCACCCTATGCTTCCCCACAGGACTTGACTGACCAGGACAGACTTCTCGGGTAACGGAACATCCAGAATTCCAAAGTTTGCGGTACCTGTGAAGGTCGCACATCAGCTTGTAACTCGCATGAAACCTGGAGTTGACAAACCAGTCTCTGTCACAATGACATCTTTCGGTTTGAAGAACTTTCCAACGCGAGGCCAGAACCACGTATGTGATATTATGTCATGAGCTTCCTCAGGAACCGTAGCGATAAACCTTGGAACCTCGATTTTGCTCGCAGTTTCCCGGTAAAAAAGGAGGCGCTCAGTGAGTTTTGGGATAAGTTGCTTCATGCCGATGGCAGGGAAGGTAGCAAATTGGACTTTGGTGTGGTCAGAATGAAGCTACACAGCATCAGATCAATACTATCGACGCGCAGTTGAATCCAGGAATATTCACCTCAATAGTCCGTCGGATGGGGATGTTATATGAGAAATTCCCCGTGTTGAAGTCGGATCTGAGGCATCCGACCGACAAAATGAGTTTGGCGGACTCGACCTTTTCCTTAATATCGGGTTGGGTGATGGTGCCCAGATATATCTACATAGCTGACATTCAGCCACACATCATACGTGCAAGGCAGGCATACGCACCCCACCATATCGTTCAAAGCTCTCGTCAACTGCAGTTTTCCCCATGGGTGCTGCATAAACTGGGAACCCTGTCTTCCTTAAGAAATCATTGATTTCTTGCCTAACGTCATGTCGGATGGCACAGGCATCGACAAGGACAATAGCGTCTCCCTCTGCCTCTGCAAATCGCTGGACAATAAGATCAATCACAAACGCCTCGACGCTCGGGTCGTTGCGAGGCGGTGTGCTTGAAAGCGGGATGTGCAGGCGGTCCGAGGAAATTTGTGTATGAACTAGGTCAGTAGGGAGGGATAGATACACAGGGCGTGCCTGTCAGTTGTGTTCAGTGTGCATTTCCGTGGAAGCGAAGGAACAATGGTACATACGAGAGTGATACTCTCAGTGAGGGCACGGTCAATTTGAGACGCTGCGTCGTTCTTGTTGCTCAAAAGGGACTGAAAAGCAGTGACCTGTTTCGCTGCCTTGATATACGCGTCATATCTACGAAATGGAATATCAGCAATTTCGCGAGAGCGAAGATGAAAGGCTCTCACCTTCCATCTCCAAGTGTATGATGGAGCATGGGTTTTTCTGCATGTTGCGAGGTGCTGGGAGCACCGACGAGGTGGAGGACTGGAACCATTTCCGAGAATGCTACACGCACACAAGGTTAGTGGAAGAATAACGTCGATAGTAAGCGGACGTACCCCCAGCAATACCATTGATAGCGGAGAGTTCACCAACGCCGAAACTAGACTCGAAGATAAGCTGACTTCCTCGCGTATGCAAGTAGGTAACACGGACGTGGTAACAACTACACCGATTGAATGTTCTTTGACTCTTGCATAACCATCAGCAGCATACGCTGCATTGAGTTCGTTGCTGCATAACAATCAGCTCCTCTGATGGTATTAGTGAAACAGACGGTTCCACGCACCAATTTCCGACCCAATTAAGAGTGGGATGGTCTTCGATGAGATCCTATACATACCGCGGCTGAATATATATACACAATGAGACAAGTATGAAACACCCTCCACCCACCAGAAAACCCAAGTTAAAGTCACCTGGGACGCCAAAGACGTTCTGCATGCAATCTGAGCACGACTATGGACATGTTTACAGCGACAGACTCACGGTAACACCAAGCTGGGCGAGGCGAGCCAGGATATAGTTCCCGATGCTGATATGCTCATTGCCCTGTTCGGCCTTGAGCGTGTCGACTTGGAGCTGGAGACGGTTAACCTCTGCCTGGAGGGCGGCGGTTGTCTGAGATGCCATTTGGATGGTAGTAGTCAAGATGGGTGGATGTTGGAGATGGAAAGAAGAGAGGTATGAGATTTAAGCATCCACGAACGCCGCTTTATGGACATCTATAGACCGGGCGAGATCTAATGACGTCGTTCGAGATAACAGAAGAGAACAGAATTCGTGATGAGTTATATAAGCGAGACGCGTAGGTCGCGCGTGGTCGGTGCGTGGTCACTGGTTGCTATTTTTTCCGTTGATTGACTGGCGTCTGGGACCTTCCAGTTGGGCGAAGATGGGCAACGTCCCTTAACTTCGAAGATAGAACTTAATTTGCAGGGGTCCATGCTGTACTCGCTCAGACTCGCTCTCGTGTGGACCTTTTGCGCAGTTCTATGTTGCCCCTATGGGAAGATTGTTTTACGAGGCCGTATGGAAATATCACCTCGTTGTGCAGTGTGAGACTTATCGATGAGGAAGGTCATGGTGGTGACGGCGGACATCATTGTACGGAGATAAGGCGCGATTTATCCGAAGTTTTGGGGTGAGCTGCCTTGAACAAGCCTTCGCACCCTCGTCGATACCGTCGACCTCAAAAACGTTTGCAAGAAAAGATCGTGGGTGGATGAAACGCCGGAGGAAAGGTCCGGTTAATTAATGCGGCACGTGGCAGTACTATCCCCACGTGATCGACGCGTTTTGAATAAACTTGAACTTCGACTTGACATTTTCAACACGCTTTTTGCAATAACGTCCTACCACCGTCACTCGCCATTATCGATACCGTGGTCCTCTAGCTGTTGTAGCACTTGAACTCGTAGGACCTACAAACTTTCCGCATAATCACCAAGATAATACTCGATTCCTTGTGTTGAGCCAACCACGGTCGCACAGACAATGTCGCTACCTGCAAGTACGCCAACGACAACAACAGATTCGGATTTTTCTTCGTCAACACTGGATTCAGAAACTACAACCAGTACAACTAATTCGGAAGACGATGACGAAGATGATGAAGAAGAGGAGGAAGAGGTACCCAAACCCCTTCCCCCCATTCCGCGCTACCTAGGAAATTGGTTCTTAAGCCACTGCCTAGGATCAGGCTACTCCGGTACGCGTCCTTCCTCCCATCTTCCCTCGCAGCCAACGCATACCACCCAACCCAATCAGGCTCGATATTCCAGGCTCAACACGTCCACACCGGGCAGATCGTCGCGCTCAAAGTGCAGTACAAGGACCACGAGTGCCCCACGAACAAGTACGAGCGCTACCTATACCCACTCCTCCGCGGTGGCAAGGGCATGCCGACGCTATGGGCAGAGGGCGTCCAGGACGTGTGGGACTACATGGCGATCGATCTCCTGGGCGCGAGTTTGGATAGCCTGTATAGGAAGTGGGGTGGGCCTTTGGTGCCGCTGGATGTAGGGAGTGTGTGCTGTATTGCCATGCAGGTGGTGAGTTTCTCGAGCGTTTTCACCCCACGTTTGGTTGGGATTTATGTGATGTGGCGCTCACAAACTACACGTGTACGCGTAGATATCGCGACTGGAGCTCATGCACGCTCGTGGAGTCTTGCATCGGGATATCCAACTCGGCAACGTCACGATCGGACGCGCGCCGCAGGAAACGTTGTTGTACATGATCGATTTTGGGTTCTCGAAACAATTCATTGACCCGAAGACGCGTCGACATATTCCGGACAGTAGAGAGAAGCGCGACTTTATTGGGAACTACTGGTTCAGGTCAGTCGTACACGTGGTGGAACACTGAAAAACACCGATGAATATTGGACACGTCTAGTTCAGTCAATGTTCACTGCCGTGGGAGAGGTGTGTGTGGTGTGTTAACTGTCTTTCATCAACTACTGACTCTAATAAAGTGCCCTCACGCCGAGACGATCTTGAGGCCGTTGCACTCATGCTCATCCATCTCCTTACACCGCGTGGTCTCTCCTGGACGCGTAATGGTATACCTAAGGATGATGAGGCACACGAGCAACTCAAGCAAGAAAAGCGGAATGCAAGGCCACAGGATCTATGTCGCGGCTTACCTGACGAGTTTGAGGAGTTCCTGCGATATTGCCGACGATTAAAGTTTCAGGATCAGCCCGATTATGGGATGTGGATTGAAGAGTTTAGGGCTTTGAAGGTAGATGAGGGATACGGCGCAAGCGACGCGTTCATTTGGCCGCCTCCGCCAAGACCACAGGTACGAGCGTTGTACGATAATAAACGAGTGGTCGCTAATGAGCTCGCACAAGCGGACGGGCGCAGTACGGCAAACACGAAAGCCAGTGGCCACTGGAGAAAATATGGAAGGTATCCTCAACGGGCTTGCGAATCTCAATCTCAACCACGTCGCGGCGCGGCCTGTCCTGGGAGATCTCAAGAATTTGGAGACCGGCCACAAGCTACTCGCCGGTAGCAAAGGCGATTCTGTAGGCAAAAAGGTCATCGATCTTACCGGCGACTCGGACTCGGGCAAAGCACCGATACAACAAGTGTTCTCTGTGCCGAAAGCACGAAGGTTGGTGCTGTTGACGGAACGGGCATCTAAAGCGACGAATAACGCTGCATTAAGTGGGCTTGTGCGGGAATTTATCGAGGTGATGCAGTGCAACAGCTCGCGGGCACTGACGAAGGATGGGTCTCGATTCTTGGACGTGCTCCACAAACAGCTCGCGGACCCGTCCGTATTCGTGACGCCAATGCGGTCCGTAACATTCTTTGCTTTCAGGTGCACTGGCTAAATGTATAGCTGCAGAATGTCGCGGCAAGCATCTGATATTCAAAACACCGAAGCCAAGGAACCTACGTGGATAAAACTGGGAGTGGTTGCACGGCTGAAGAATGAGGTGCTCAGCGCGAGAAGCAACCAGGCGATGGCGGCGATGGTGGCAGATTTCGGAAAGGTGACGAACAAGAGCACTGGGCGGACGATAACCAAGGTGAGCAGCGCGGGTTCGGATGTGCGGCGCGGAAGGATTAGGTATTGACATGATCTGATATGCAGGATGGGTTTGGGTTCTTGGAGGGGTTGGCAGCACGGTTGACGATACTGGAGTAGCACCACGGGATGCGTTCCCGAGTAAGATTGAGGTGTAGTGGTACGACCCCGAGTGTATGAAATATACTATTGCGGCGAGAAGGACCTGGGACCCGGGCTCGGACAACGAGATTGCTCCAGTCACGTCGCCCCCATTGAATAAAATTTAACGCCGGCAAACTCCGCGATCCCCCAAATTGTGATTAGAATTTCAGGTGTCAACGCCAACGCCCTTTTTATACCAGCCCTTGATACCTAGAATTGTTCTTTCAAGGCCACCATGTCGTCAAAGGATTTCACCGTCGTCGAGCAGGGCACATTTGTTGTCCCCGACATCACTATCAAGCAGTTGCTTGATGCAATTCCGTGAGCTCTCTCGACGCAACTCACTGTAACTAGCTAACCCAGGTATTAGTCCGCATTGCTTGAAACGCTCTGCCCTGCACTCCTCTCTTTATATGTACGTCCTCTTTCACGTCGTTTTCACATAACCTAATCGTTCTCCAGCGTGTGGGACCTCATTGTGATCTCTGCCGTCTACAAAACCGCCACCTTCCTCGACCCTCTCATCGACCCCGCCACGCTCGCTCTTCCCCATCCCGCGCTCTATCCTTTCGCGCGTCTCGCTCTGTGGTCGCTGTATGGCTTCTTCACGGGTCTCTTCGCCACCGGGCTGTGGGTTGTTGCGCACGAGTGCGGACACCAGGCATTCTCCGAGTCTAAAGCGATTAACAACGCCGTTGGATGGGTTCTTCACTCTGCGTAAGGTTATTTTTGGCTTCGAAGATTTTTGGGGAGCTGAACATGTGATTTCGCAGACTTGGCGTCCCTTATGACTCGTGGCGGATTACGCATGCCAAACACCATGCTTCGACTGGGCACATGACCGAGGACCAGGTTTTCGTTCCTGCGACGCGTTCAGAGCTTGGCCTGCCGCCATTTGATCCCAGCAGGGAGGACCTCATCGGTTCGCGTGTCTCGGCCGAAGTCAAGAAGGAGCTGTGGGATGCACTCGGTGATTCTCCCATTGGTGCCGCGCTCGGTTCGGCTTCCTACTTGGTGCGTGCCCTTGATTCATTCTGTTATGTCGAGACTGACCTTTGTCTGTTTAATAGTTGGGCGGATGGCACGCGTACATCCTCTTTAATGCTTCTGGTCAAAAGAGATATCCCAAGGGCACCAGCCGTATGTTGAACAGTTCCCAAAGTACCAACCGACCTCTAATTCCACATCAGATCTCACTCCCAGCTCCGTCATGTTCAAGCCCCGTCACTACAGCCAGATCATTATGTCCGACGTCGGTATCGTCATCTGGCTCGCAGCCGTCATCTACTCGATCTACACCTATGGATTCGCGACTGTCTTCCGTCTCTACCTCGTGCCTTATCTCTGGTAAGTCCACGACGCAACTGAATAGATTCCATTATTGACACCCATATTGTGCAGGGTCAACCACTGGCTGGTCCTCATCACATTCCTTCAACACACGGACCCCCTCCTCCCCCACTACCGTGCCCCCGAGTTCACCTTCCCCCGTGGGGCTCTCGCTACTCTTGATCGCAACCTCCTTGGTGACCTCGGTTCGATCATGGGCTGGCTCGGTGCCCATGCTACCCACGGCATTTCGGAAACCCACGTCCTTCATCACGTTTCCAGCAAGATTCCTCACTACCACGCGTGAGTTGCAATTTTGTGTTTCAAGCTGAGCGGACTCTTATAATTCTGGTTTAGATGGGAAGCTAGTGCTGCCCTGAAGAAGAGACTTGCTAAGAACGGCATTCATCTCAAGGGCAGAGCCAGTGGCTGGGGCGAGATGTACCGCGTCTTCAAAGAGTGCAAGGTATGCTGTCCTCCCTGTTCCTGTTTCCCCCCTCATTGCTAACATCATCAATCTCAGTTCGTTGAAGACGAGGGCGACGTCGTATTCTTCAAGAACGCAAACGGCCTCGCACAGATGAAGCCTGTCTTCCCTGAGACTGCGAGCGACTCTGGTATCGAGATCGTTGATAAAGAAACCTAGATGTGTTGATATGAGTAGACGATACCCGATGCCGTATACTGGCATGGCATGGCATTTGGATGGTCTTCCTTGATTAGAAAGAGGTTTAGACACGTTGAACGTCCTCACAGCAACTTGATGATAATGAAATTTTGATATCTCCCCTCGTGCATTTCAGTGACAGATCGTCCAAAATGCTGTACCCCTAGGAGAGGTGCTGCCATGCTTTTCATTTACTGCTAAATACTCTGCCGAATCTCCTCCTTCCACATTTCCGTGAACTCTTCAATATCTCTCCCGCTACTTATACTCAACGCCTCAAATGGGACCATATTATGTTGGTACGCCGGTGCATTGGACGTCGCTGCTGGATGGCTGCGCGAATCGATCACCCGGAATTCAGGGAGCCCATGGTCAGGTGTATCTGTACTACTCTCATCCTTTGGCACCAGCCGTGCATCGAGCAGCTCCGCAAGCTCTTCATACGTGAATAGCAGCGGATCCGTGCGCGGCGCGTAGGGGTTGAAGTCGAGGATGTGGCCCCGGGAGAGATCTCGTGTGAGGAGGAGGTCGAATGTGTCTGGAATGATGAATGATATATCAAGCTTTTGCTCAGTCGTGCATAATGACGGTGGAGACGTACAATCCTGTATCAACTCCCAATGTTTTGAGTTTTTGATGTGCGTTTCCCAGTATGTCTGCACGGCGGAGGTGATGGACGCGTGTGTCGTTGGGTCGTTCAGGAATTCGTAGTAGTTGGCGTCGCGCTGCGAGATGCCTGCATTTTCTCTCTCGTCAGTCGGACGTTCTCGCTGCATAAAGGGAAATACGCACCCAAGAGGATGTTCCGCCGCACGAAACAGCGGACCTCCCGACTTCGGTCGACGGGGTACCATTTCCGGAGAACGAGCTCGAGCTCAAGTTCGTGTGGTTCCTCGATATCGCATCCGGCAAAGACGCTATCCGGGTTCAGATCGTGCGTGATGAAGTCGGAGGATTTGAGTAGGAGGTACACGTCTGATGGGGAGGTGCATTTGAGTGGGGACGAGGCGGGGAGGATCCACGCTGCGTCCTATGAGATATTGATCTGTATTCGTCAACGGGACGGGAGGGGAGGGGACGCTGCGACTGACCTTGGGAGATGAGAAATTGAGTTTGGGGAAGACGGCGCCGTATTCCTGTATGCACGCTCTGATCTGAACGTCCAGGTCCGGGAACGCGAACGATGGTGGTGGGGAGTCTTCATCTTCATCACCATCCTCGTCGTCCTCGTCGGAATCAGAAAGTGTGCTCTCAGCGGGTCTGGTATATAGTCAAGATTGTAGCAACATCACGATAATGCAGATAAACGAACATGTCTTCAGAGCCCTCAGGCACGAACACCCCGTCGGAGTCGAGGTATGCGTGGAATTCACGCGACAGGGGCCGGATTATGGTGGATTTGATGCTACGGCTGGAGAAGTGCGGATACCATGAGGAGAATTGGAATGAGAGGATGTAGGAGGGACTTTGCGGTGGGAAAAGGGATGAAGGTTCTGAAGCCATGATGGGAGATCTAGAGACATTGTTACACTTTGTTTCTGGCGGGGAGGAGTCATGACTCCTAGTCTTTTTTTTTAGGTGGATAATTAGATGTCCAGAAACTAAATATTGGAGGTCCCTGGTCCATGGACGTATGTATGATACATGAAGTATGAAATAAAGCTAACGAGCCAGGTATATAAGGCATCCTAAGATCAATGCGCCACCTTGTGGTTTCCACGGGAGTACTCCTCGAACCACCACTGCATTTAAGAAATTGGTCAGACACTGTATACGTGATACTGAAACAAAAGCTCACCTCAACCATCCGCTTGACGCCCTCCTCAACTCCGACTAAAGGCTCATATCCCAGAACACGACGAGCCTTCTCGATGTTGTGCCACCTTGTCGCACAGCTGAAGGTTACCTTGAACCTCGTAAACGTGGGCTCCTTGCCCGTCAGCCAGCCAGCCCACTCCGATCCCGTAGCGGCAGCCATCCCGATAGCTTTGGGTAGTTTGATCAGTCCTCTGGGCTTCCTGTGGTCAGGGAAATGGGCATCAAGCTGGTGCCACACCGTCCGAGGGAAGTCCCAGAAATAGCATGGCTCGCCATTCGTGATGAAGAAAACTTGGCCTGCGACCTGCAAAGGGGAAATTTCGGGCTTTTGCAGTTTCAGGTAGGTGAGGGCGTGTTCGGAGAGAGGATCGAAGCGCGTGCGGGTGACGGGGCGGTTGGAGATGGGAGGGTTGGGATCGTTGAATGCCGCTTCGATCTTTTCTGCGTTGAACACGGGTGTGACGTATGGGCCAAGGGGACGTGCTTTGCAAGTCGGGACGCGGTACGTGCCAGTTGACACTGTGATGGTGGGGAGTGGGTAGTCGATCAGTCTCTCCTCAGCGTCTGTGAGCGGAGGAACGGCATCTACAGTTGCAGGGAGTTTCTCGAGCTCAGACAACGGAGGGGCAGGCGGAGGTGTGTCTAGCCTGTCGGCCGCAAGGAGGTGGGCACGCGCGACATTTCCAACGTAGGTCCAGTCGAAGAGGTTAGTGTTGTCGCCGATTTGGAAATGCGTCTGCCCGCGCTCATAGACCTGGTATAGGCCCGTCATTACTTGGCGGTCTCCAGGACTGAGCCAAGAGTCAGTAAACGGACGTAGGAGGGGAATTCGACCGTGCATACCCAAAAATGCCAGCAGGTCGGAGGGCGACCGTTAATAATCCGCCTTTGCCGTTGGCAGCCAAAACGGCAGCCTCAGCTTGTGCTTTTGATTCGTTGTAAGCATCCATGGGAACCTGAGGTGGAGGTAGCCGTTCATCGACATCGATGATGTCCCCTCCATTAAACACGACGCCGGCTGAACTGGTGAATACCAGTTTGCGAACACCAGTGGCAACTGCCGCCGCTATCACGGCTTTTGTTCCATCCACATTCACTTTGAAGTAGAGTGCAGCATTGTTTAGGCCTGCTGGCGGCGACGCTGTATGTATTATACAAGTGGTACCACTCTGGAATAACGTGAGGATTGAGATGACCCAGGAGAAGAGTGGCCACGAACCTTTCGGAGAGCGTCCGCGACTTGGGACTCGTCTGAGATATCGCCAGAGTAGAACGGAACGTCGTGATAGCGTTGCACAATGTCAAACACGGACACGGTGTCACCGCGGTCAAGCAGTTGCTGTACAATATGTCGGCCAACGAAACCACTCCCTCCAATTACGAGGTAGATATCCTTGCTCGGGGCCATGGTCACACAAGTTTATACTTTTAGGAGAGAGATATCCTGGGGTTAGTATACAGCCTGGAGGGGTTGGCAAGTTAACCAATTGTCATCGAACGACTTCATATTTTGCCAAAATCACATCAGGGCGACGCGTCGCACGTGACTTCCCTTTTCGGCGCGCGCCTGTTCCTCGAGAATTCAACAAACCTCTCTCCTTCGCCCTTGACGATTGTCCTCAGCTCCCATGGACTTTCCAAGCTCTAATAGGACATACACGCAGGAGGAAAAACAGCAACTGCTGGCTAACCTCGACATCGAAGGTCCGTCACAACGATGAACTTCGTAGCAATACACAAACAATCTAATTTTGAATTCAGTTGCACATCGCACCCGCCAGTTCGAGTCATGGCTTGCAGATCGACTGGAGAACTTCAACATGCATCAAGAGGGTCAGGTATCACGGATACCGAAGCAAGTCCGCAATATGACGATGCGTGAGTTTGGTGAAAAGTACAACGGCAACATACAGGCGGCACTGAGAGGATTCCAGAAGGAGAGGTTTGTGGCAGCTGGTGGTGAAGGATCGCTTGGGGAGCTCGATAAAGAAGCGAGGAAGAGGAAATGGGTTGCAAGTCATGATATTGGTGGCGAGGGCAGAGAGCTCGAAGCCAAGGCTCCTAAGACTGGTCAGGACATTTGTTCTATGCCTATTCTCTTCAATGCAAGCTCACATATTCTTAGCCCGTCTAATAAACGTAGCTTCACCGAAAAAGGTAGCTGGGTCATCGACCGGGCCTGGCACTGCGCAGCGTGCGCGTCTTCTGGCAAACAAAACTCCTGGCGGAGTATGTGTTGGCATTTCACTCAATACATTTATTTCACTGATCACACTGAGTAGTCGCGTATAATGGGACGTGTTCCGCCCTCTCCTAGTCCCCAAAAACCTCGACCCCCCTTTGGCAGCAATATTGGCTCGTCGACATATAATCCTCGGCGGCCAACGTCTCCAGCCAAACCGGCAGCCTCTCGACCAACTTTTGCTTCACGACAACGTGTACCATCGACCTCTACATTCAATCCAGAACTACCACCCAAAACACCTAGATATCCCAGCAGCCAAGGAGCGCCACCTACACTGCGGCTACCACGGAAAGACGAGAGCATGCTAAGTGTCAATGGATCACCTCTTGCAAATCCGTATGAGTTTGGCATGGGTTGGTTGAAGGGTATGGAGGTAGCCGGTGCAGACACCGATGAAGACTATCCTGACATGACGACTAACGAGCCCCGGACTCTCAAACGCGCCAAAAGCAGCATCATGATCCGGCGGGATCCATCTGTGGCATTCCCGCCACATCTGAATGGCGACGGAGGCTTGCATTCGCGGACAAACTCCCAGGCTAGTCTTTTCACCGCACCATCGCAACCCCCGTCATCTTCCCATTCCCCAGAGAATTCTCAATCATCTCTGCAGCCTTACTCACACTCACAGCCGTCTAAGCAGACGCAACCGATGTATCCCTCACTCTTCCCCTCATCACATTCCCAACCCACAAATAAGTCTACGACAACTCCGCGGGCTGTTCGGACCCACACCCGTTCATTCTCCGCCCTGGTAGCAATTCCTACCAAGGATGGCCATCTTCTCGAATTCGATCCTCTTCAGACATCACCTGGAACTCTAGACGCGCTAGAGGGCATCTCAGATAGTGCGAAGAAGCAGGCACGGGCTGAGATGGGGCGGTTGGTGCAAGCAACTATGGACAAGTGGAAGATTGGATGAATTGGCGTGCAGGCATTCATGATTCAGGACTTTCTCTTCTCTCTCATCATAAACACTGAATGTTTGCATTGCTGTGTATGATTTCAAGTCGCTTTGTAGCAATTCCATAAATTAAACGCATCGTGCAAGTCGTGTTAAATCCATGATGTCTCAGCCCTCCAACACTTCTATGTATGCCGCATGACATTGTTGGCCATTTCTATTTCGTACCTTCACCAACAGTGGCCGCTTCTTTGAAGTCGTGTTTAGGCAAAGTCTATCAATCTGTCGTGAGAGACGCATAATAGCACAACGTTGTGACACCAACCTCAGACTTTGTTCTTGCAAGGCTAACAGCTTCAGGACGGGGATCGCACCAATTCCAGAACCTTTCCCTTGCGACAAGGAAAAGTGACCAGTGGTTACATATCCAATGACCGAGGAAGCCTCTGGGACAAGCTCTGCCAACTATAACGGAGGGGTGTATGATCAGAACCCAACATAGAAGCGATGATGTTGTATGGCACTCACTTGAAGTTCCTCAGGGGATTCAGAATCAAGGTCAGCTTTTGACGCGCGGCTGTTGCGCATCGCCCGCTCCCATTTTTTTGCTTCTTCATCCTCGATAGAGTAAATTATCGCCAAGTCGTCTGGAGCGCCTCTTTTACACATCTTGACCCTTACCAATACGAGAGCAGCCTTTATTAAATCGTCAGATCTAAGGGAAGAATCCAAAGGCTCGAATCCGCGCTTGCTCCGGAGTTTATTGATCTCTTGAAGGAGACCCGCACCAGGGTTAAACAGTTTAGACATGTTTGCAAGGATATTGGGAACTTCGCTGCCACGCAATAACCAAGGCTCAATAAATTTCTTGCCAGAATCCTCCGCCACGATTGGCTGCTCCCTTTGAGTTGTGACGAGCCCGTCATCTCCTTCCTGGGCATCGTCGCCTGCCGGGGCTGGAGCTTGATGAGGGCGATTCGGAAGCCCAAGGATCACCTCCCAATCAGCCCGCCAAGGACTTCTCGTTCCCAATTTCTCAAAGTTCGGTCGTTTGGCGGGAGGCTTGCGATCCCACCTCGCCTTGTCTTCCAGCTCTCGTTCTGTTGCATAAGTTTCGTACCCAGCCGATGAAGGAAAGTCGCGGGGGAAGTAAGCTGTACCAGCTTCGAATGCCTGCGTTTGCCGTTCACGTTGGCCACCCACTCGTGTTCCCGTGAATGTAAGAGAGCTGAAAAACGCCATTGACCAGCCAGCCGGGACGATTAGAGTCCACCCGTGAAGCGCCTGGCCATCGGAGCCGATGTTCTCGACAGAACGTTGGATGAGAAGGACGGGAATACGGTCGTCTTGTCGAAGTGCGTTTAGAGGTGTTCCAGGGATTAAGAGCTGTGAAGGAGATAAAGAATGCAGATTTTCCAATCTTGTGCATGAGACAATACCTTTGATCTTCGCTCATCCAGATCTTTCTTCTTGTATCGGGGTTTCGCAAGCGCTCTTCTCGTGACCTCGTCCCATATTTCGCTCTGAGCCAACTGGGGCGAGGGCAGCGTTGTCGAGGCGGTGATATAATCTGAAGTTTGTGGTTTTGCCTTTGCATTGCTTGGAGGGAACCTGGAACATGGTAAATATAGTTGCCGCTGAAGACGTAAAGAGAAGAAGAAAAAAGAAATCACTTTAGGCGGGGGTCATTAACTTTGAAACCGACTATCATGCCACGACCTCGCTCTCCAGATGACTGCAGATTTGTCAACTCAGACCAGAACTAGGGTGGGAGGGTTGTCATAACGAGAGATTTGGAGGAAGGCGAAGAAAAAAATCGTACCTTCGTAAACTCCTTCCGTTGATCTTGCGGAACAGGACTCAGAGCACCCCTCAGCACTTGATTCGACTTTGGTCCCATGATCTCAAAAGCATTGACCTGTCTCCGTAGATCTGCGATCTCGATTTCATACTCTTTGTCATCTGCTGTTCCTGCCTTTCTTGCATCTGCCAAGGCTATAGAGGCAGCAGTTTGGAGTGAAGCAAAGACTTCATCAAAGGTAGCAGGGTGGGATCGTACCCAGACAACTCTGGGGGCTTCGGGATCTGTTCGAGCGGGAGTAGTTGTGCCAGCTTTGTCCTGTTCCTTCCCTTTTCCTTTTCGCTTTCGCTTTGGGGCATTCTGCTGGGTGGGAGGATCTGCAGTCTCTTGTTGTTCCTCCGCCGTTGAAGATTCGTTCGCGTCAGGTAACGGAGAGTCAACTGGTTTCCAAATGATGGTAGCAGGTGATATGAAGTCAAACGGGTACGATCCAGGCGTATAGACATGAGTTTCTAGAGATCGCGAACCAACAGTGGACCTGATGAATGAAAGTCAGCTTCAAACACAGGACTGGACTTTATGACCACCTTTTCGAACCAGGCCCCAGGCCTTGGGGGTCACAGCAGGATTCTAAAATCGTTTTAAGGATTTTCTCTGGGCCCTTTAACTCAATAAGTGAGAAATACGAGGCGTCGTGAATGATGGAGCCGTGCACTGAGGCGCGATGCGATGGTCTAAATGATTTCTCTGTTGGATGAACTGCCTGTCAAGCAGTTAATTGGGAGCAAATTGAATTGGGCATCGGCATACAAGTCTGTATCCCCACATGTTCTCCATTTTCATTCGTTTTGCATGCCAGATGTGTGTTTCAAGCCAAAGCTTGTCGCCTAGATTCTGATTCAGCATCATGTATCGTTTATATTACCGCGTAAATAACGAACGCTGCCGTTTGAGGAATATTTCTGTCCGCTTTAGACGTTTGGCTTTCCCAAGTTTCGGAACTGAACGGCCCAAGGCTTTCTTGCGTACAGGATCCATCTAGTCAGGATTTCAGATTTAGCAAATTTGTAAATCCATACGTGAAGATCTCGTGAATACCTCGGCCCTGGCTTTTTCGCGGAGTCGAAGAGGGACGCGCCGAACGTCATGACTTGCTGCTCGACGACGTAGATGACGAGGAAGTGCCTGCCAGGCCCTTGTAGTTGAACTTGCACTGCAAATCTCTTAGTGCTTTGCACAAGTTCCCGGGAGAGTTCCCGCTTGCCTCGCGTTTTTCATGGCGCTTTGCATTGCATCAATCTCAAATGCCCTAGCCTATCAGAGATGTTGAGAAACACTCGTGCGGCAGTGAAGAAGCAGGCTGATACTAAAACATACCTCTGCAAATCTCTCAACATCAATGGCACTTGGCAGTCGTCGAAGACCTTGATGAAGTCTCTGTGAACCTCGAGTCTTTGGATACATGTTGGAACTAGACTCACTGTCCACTCCCGATTTATTCGAGGGTCCAGCAACAGCATTCTCTGAAAATGACACGGCTTTTACTTGTTGCACTGCGATTGTTCGAGCGGTAGCCACCTTCTGCTTCTTCTTTTCACGCGATGTCGGCTCCCCGTCTGTTCCATTCTTGCGTTTGGGAGGCATGGTTTGAGTATATCCTGACTGCCAGTCAGCAGTGGACTATCTGGATGCTGGATGTTAGCTAGATTATGGGTGAACTGCAAGTGAACTGGATGGTCAAAATCGATGTTCAAATTTGGAACGCAAGTCGCGACATCACGTGCCTGAAGACGGAAGCAACCGTCCCGGTGATGCAGAAGTTCAAGTGCTCTCATTCCTCCATGGCCTCTATTCGCTGTCTGTCCACTGTCCGTACCCTTTCTCGGGCGTCGCAGACTCGCGCTCTCTCGACTAGCCGGGCTGTGAGGGAACAGGCCAATCTTGGGACAGTCCAAGTGCAAAAGAAGCCTGTTGGTGGTTTCCGCGGCGGGTATTTCGTTTCAAGGCGATTTTTGGGAGGCGTCGCTGAACATTGATGATAGAATTTTCGGTTTTCTCCTCGGATTCTCCATTGCATCTTCATTTGCCGCATACCACCTTTTGGAAGAGTATCAACGAGCATCGGCCGCATTACAAGCCAGTGTTGACACGCTTCAGATCAGTACCGAGAAGGTTACACGCTCCATCTTTCTTGCTCCACTCGGAATTTATACCATTGGGCCTCCAGATATCAGCACATGTCCGCAGGATAGAGGCCGTTGAGAAGGACCTCAAGGCATTGAGCCAAGCATCTGCTTCGAAGGAAGATATAACCAAAGTGCGAGCAGAAACGAAAAAGCTCCTTGATGGGTTACATGTTGGTGAGTAGAAGTATACCCTTCAGCCATGCTCGGGCTCTAACAAGTGTCTTCTCCCAGAATTCTTGGACCTGAGGTCACACGTCTGGGGTATCCGTAGGTTGAACGTGCCACTCGGGCAAGTGTGTTACTTATTCGCCACCTTTAGAACAAGACCTACAAGCGTTGTCTAAGAAAAACTCAACTACAGTCCGAATCTGATGTTTCTGCCGATATCCCCTCGACATCTTCGCTATCCTGTGGTCCAGAGCACAATCAACGACTAATCGCGTGGCCCACTTAACATGGTGGTCCATGAGGGACTTGACAACTTAGAACAATCGGCAGCATTCACCCAAGACACACCCTCTCCATCTTCCTGCCTTACGAAAATTGTACCACGTTGACTTCCACTAGACAGCCTTGCGAAATGGTCAATAATCTTGTCCACTTTATGTGCCATTACTTTAAATATTGGGTTCTACCACCGTAACGTGAGTGTGGACTATTTCTAAGAACGCACTGATGATGTCAAATTTCTGGTCTTTTGTGAGTCGGGTACCACCTGACCACCACGACAACCACTTAGCGCGGCTTGACGCGGTGTCTTTCTCGTCGTTTACCAGTTTCTTGGGACCTCGTGAGCAACTTCTGGTCCTTACGGCCTTATGTGAGGCAGCGCACCACGGGACTATCTTCACGGTGTTCATGAAGACGCATGATCCTCGGTAAAATTCGAACTGGAGCACGTCGTGAAGGTCTTGAGAAGAGCACCGAAATTGGACAAAACTATCATTGAATTGCGGTAAGTCGCTAGCGCGCAACACCAAGGCGACGTGGTAACCCTTGCGATCTTGTCCGTCCTCTTCTGACTGGGTCATCTCACGATGAACTTGCGGGACTATGCCACCACGCCTCTTCCACGCGCACTCCATAAGCAAGCAAATCTCTTTTGATGGGGTGTTTTGGAGCTAACTGACCTTTGAAAGCTTCGAACCAGCCACCGGCCATTATACATTTCCATGACCTTCCTCCGCATAATTCAGCGGACCTTAGCGGTAACCATAGAATTGGCATTTACTATCCATCGGAAGATGACTAAAATAGCAGTCAGTCTCCGGTCGGTAAGCTTGAAGGTCGTCGTTTGCCTGGCCCCTGCCCAGCCAGCGGTGTGCCTATAAAAGCACACTCCCTGTTAATGAAATCCTAGTTTCCACTCCCCTTCTATTTGCTCACTTCCCAAGACAGGTTCTTGTTTAGACTTTTTTTACAAGCTCACTGGTACGTTGTTCGTCATATTACCTGTTTCGAATTGCTGACTCGGGTGTCTCAAGGTCGCGGGCATTGTCTATTCATTGACATTCCACTTTCTTTTTCACTCGATACACCACCTTTGAACTATCCTTCTTTCGAAATTTCTGTCATGTCTTATAAGTCTGCTGTGCTGGCCATCCTTTACCTTTCATCCTCGGTGCTCGCTCTCCCTCTCCCAGTGAGACGTGAAGTTCCTCAAGGTTTGCCTTCCCCTTTCCGTGTATATATTGCCAGACACTGACCGGTACCATGATTAGAACACTCTCATGAGCCGTTCCTTACCTCCGTTAGCAAAAGTTTGGCACTGAACAACCCAGACGGCATTGTCGATCCAGTCTTTGGTCTCTTGGGTAACGCTGCTGCTGCTAATGGTCTTGGCAAGATTACTGTGAGCGTAAAGTATCCATCTAGTTGTGTTCAAGCTACTGATGTTTAATAACAGGATGCTACATGCCTCCAGCAGGCCACTGCCGACCAGGCATTCACGAACGCTAAAGCTGCTGGCGATGTTCAGGGTCAAGTCGACGCTTTGATATTTCGAGCGCTGGAACGGAATTCTGGAAAAATCGGACTCGCCACTGATGCGTGCACTAGCATCAAGGCTGTCAATCCTGAAATTGCAGCCATTCAGCAGCATCAGGTTCGAATTACAATGATTTTTATCCTTTAAACAACTTCCTTATGGACATGCCCAGGACCCTGCGTCTGCGAACGCTGCGTCCATAAATAAGGCGATAACGCTTGAACTTGCTCGCCAGATACATGCCGTCGGAGGTGACCCGCAAGATGCACTCAAGGCTGGGACGTTCGCGCCTGGAGACTTGAACGATGCAACAGCAAAGGGCAATACCTGCGACGATGCTAACGATGCTAACGGCTGCATCTTCACTCTTAACCTATTGGTGCCTGACGCGACTCCGGAAGAGATTGACGCCGCTGTGGCAGGTGCAGCTGGAGGTGATGCTGGTAGTGGAAATACCGCGATCGCGACCACGGTTGATACTGCCACTGCCTCGGCGACCGCCACTGCCACTGCCACTGACAGTGTTTGCCCAGCACGTATGTCTCGTTGTTTCAATTTTGATTGACGAATCGTGAGCCTAACGATATCTGGATAGCGATTACCGTGACCGTCACTGCTGGCGCAGCCGCAACGCAAGCCCCTACAGTAACATCCTCCTCGAGCGCAGCGTATGTTCTCTATGTTACTATTGTGAGTTTTATATTGATGATCATCATCAAGTGTTGGCGAAATCACGACTGCCCCAGCCGCCGGTAACCTTCAAAAGTTCACTGGCGCTCGTGAGTGTTGGTCCATACATTTTGCTTCCCATACTAACCCATCATCTATAGTTGGAGGCGCAGCGGCACCTGCTGTTACAGTTGGAGGCCGCGGCTTCCAGGTAGCAGGTTCCGATTCCTTCCTGAACCAGGCCGCGGCCATTGGACGCTCATGCGACATCCAGCACAATAAGTGTGCCAACATCGCGAACTCGGCCGCTGGCAGAGATGCAAACCTGACTGCTAGTCAATGTGACCAGCAGAATACGCAGTGCCGTGCGGCAGCTGCGGCTGCATAAAGCAGCTTATTCCGACTGCAGACTGTCTTCGACAATTTGGATAGACTTCGACGCACACCTCTTCGATTGCGGGACTGATCATTGGCTGTATCTTTACATTCATCTCAGATAGTTGTGGCAAATATACAAGAGTGGCAAGCTCACCTTCAAAACATATGATTCACACTCAGTAGCCTGTTATACTATTTTAACGTGACATTTTAACACTAACATCGGAATCGACATTGCTCAGACACCAAATCTCAAAATTCATGGTTCGAAATCATCGATCATCATCGAACGTTTATCAGGTACAACGCGCTGCTAAACACATCGTCCACAGTGCGGCGGAACGTGTCCACGATGATCGGTGCATTTACTTGAAATGGAGCGATATCGGCCCAATCTTGACCGTTGTAGTGACATGAGCCTGGTCTGTTCCTAGCTCGTGCGGTATCTCCACAGGCATTCACACATGCTTCCGCGTTGGCGGAACGTCCTCACACTTTCACGCGGTCGACATCAGCAATTTGACGATAACTAACCCGACCCGTCTCCCAGAATGGAAGCATGGGCGACAGTTGCATGTGGTCCCAATTTTCCCGTACGTATTGGTGCCTACCCACCCTCTCACTCTCAAATATAAGTTGTTGATCCCCTAGTGTCCGAATGGCATCCCCTTCCTTGCGGCCATCCAAAGCGCCTTCCAGTCCGCCATGAACTGGCTCTACACTGTAGTGTTCGTGTCTAGCTGCATCGCCGCAACATCATCAACCACGATCGCTGAAATCCAAGGCATTGCATTCCAAAGCCCTCTTCTTGGCCAGACTGTACACAATGTCACTGGACTGGTTACTGCGAAGGTAATGCTGATATTTGCTGTTAGACCCCGTCACACTGAGTACTGATGTTGCATTGCAAAGGCCTCCAACGGCTTCTACCTTGCTGGCGAACGCCTAAAGGACCTCCGTGTGTCGAGTGGTCTGAGTGTCTTCACAACGTCGGCAACTGTGCTGAACCAGATCATTGTCGGCGACATCATCTCCCTCAGCGGAAAAGTTGCCGAGTTCCGCTCTAGCACTGCGCCGAACGACCTCTTCCTCACCGAAATCACATCACCAGGCAATATAACCGTGCTCTCCTCCAACAACACCATCACCCCCGTAGTCCTCGGCAAAGACAGAAGACCGCCGACGCAGCATCTTACTCCTTTGGATGCTGGTTCGGATGGCTTCTTATCCGTGCCCAACAATGTCACTCGCATCGAGAGCCTCAACGCTACTTTACAACCCGATAAATATGGTTTGGACTTTTGGGAAAGTCTTGAGGGACAACTTGTCCTAGTCAGGAAGCCCGTTGCTTTGGGCTTCCCTAACAGATTCGGAGAGTTCTGGGCACACGGCGATTGGAAAGTAACAGGGAAGAATAGCCGTGGCGGATTGACTCTCACATTTGGTATGCTCGCTCCCCCGCATCTTCCCCGTAGTTCCAAGTGTAATTCAGTCGCCCAACAGGGCCTGGAGGAATTCCTGATTCCAATCCCGAAGCCATCTTCATTGGCGCCCCACTCGACAAAACGAAGAACCCGGCGACGGCTCTGGGCACTGGCCTTTCACATATCACTGGTGTTGTCACATTCCAGTACGTCGTGGATTTCGTCTTTGCAATGCTTTCTTAAGCATTTTTCATGTTATAGATTTGGCTTTTACTACATTCTTCCCCTCACAGCTCCCACTATCATTTCCACTCCCAAGGAGACTGTGCAGCCTACAAGATTGACTTCCAAGTCTAAAGACTCCTGCATCATTACTTTTGGTGATTACAATGTAAGTTTCCACGTGCTTTTTGAATGCTACAACTGCCTTGAGTCTGATCTTCCCGGGTCCCCTATAGGTTGAGAACATGGCTCCTGATTCCGCTCATCTACCCACCATCGCTGATCACATAACAACTTACCTGCGCACACCGGACATAATGTTTGTTCAAGAAATCCAGGACAACTCAGGTCCTACTAACGATGGTACCGTTGACGGGAACTTGACACTGACCAACCTCGTCAATTCAATTGCTCAGAAAAGCAACGTGACATACAGCTTCATTGAGATCGCTCCCGTGGACGGGCAAGATGGTGGTGTTCCTGGCGGCAACATCAGGCAGGCGTATCTGTAAGACAAATCTCTCTCTGTTTCTCTAGTTTTGGCTGACATATTCCAAAGTTATCGTCCCGAGAAGTTGAGTCTGGTCCCTGGTGCCCCTGCTGGTGGCTCTCTCGATAAGGTCCAGGTCGTTATCCCCCCGACCCGTCAGCCGATCCTCAAGTAGGTTGCAGCAATGGAGTCATTATGTTTTCATACCTGACATGATTTCAGCTTCAACCCCGGTCGCATTGATCCTACGAACGGAGCATGGAATGCTTCCCGTAAGCCGCTCGTTGCGAACTGGCAGACCGCCAAGGGCCACAAGCTCTTCACCATCAACGTGCATCTCGCTTCCAAGGGTGGTAGCAGCTCGACTCAGGGAGATGCACGCCCACCCGTCAACTCTCCTTTGGAAGCGCGTACGAACCAAATCGCTCTTGTTGCAGTAAGTTCCCCCTCAAATTCGACGAAGGGCGAGGTGTGACTGTGCAATCCAACAGTCGTTTGCACAATCAATATTGGCAGCCGACAAGAAGGCGAACATCCTTCTTGCTGGCGACTTTAACGAGTTCCTCCAGGCCCGCTCAATCTACAAGCCATTGACTGATGTTCTCACCGATATCGACGAAGCCGCTGGAATCCCTGATGTTGAAAGATACAGCTATGTCTTTGACCAGAACTCGGAGCAACTTGATCATGCATTCATCTCGAAAGCTATCAAGAAGCGGAAAGTCGAGTTCGAACACATCCATATCAACAACTGGGCCCCCACCCTCGCGGGAAGGATCAGTGACCACGATCCGTCTGTTGGTCAGATTCGCTTATGCTAGGCCAACCAGGTATATTTGCAGTGGATAATAAATAAAAAGCAAATAGGAATGGACCTTCCTTCATCGTTTAGGGAGACTTTCTGTGGTTATGAGAAATTCGCGAGTGAGGTCAGCGAAGAAAAAGACAGCTGATAAGACACACTAGCATCCGGGAAAAAGCCAGGCGTTTCATATGGTGAGCACCGTGACTTTCTCGTCCTTGATCATTGACTGTGGCCATTTGTCAATTGAGCTGAGCAGAATGGGGATCGAGATGAACATACCCCGTCATTGAGATTGGACCACTCCGTAGCATTTGCAAGTTTTCGCTGCTCAACATTACGAGTCCTTATGTTTACATAAGACTCGTTTTTACAATCTGGTTTCGCGGGGGATTTGAAATTCCAATCGTTACATGGCACGTGATTACCGCCTATGGGCCTCGCCCTCCCTGCCCATTCCAATCCTTACATGGCACGTGCTTAGAGCCTATGGGCCTCGCCCTCAACCTGCCCACCCCCCTTACGCCAGCGGCCCGGTTCCCTCCCCCCACGTGGTCAGCTTCTGTTTGTGTGCCCCGTGCAACTACGAAAGAAGAAGAATAGAAATCTCGTTCGTCGTTCGTTCCCTACGCATCTTTTCCGCCTCCCCATTTACATCGCCGATGTCACCGAAAGAACATCGTATGCAGAGGAGGTAAAAAGTCTATCATCCCTTCCCAATTTCGTCGCTCCCCCTTCCCCCCCCCCTCAGTTTCGAGTGCGTGCGCCAGGTCACGGATACTTCCATGGTTCTGTTCATTCGTAATGAATTCACAGTATTTAAGTTACGTGGCCACATTGGATAGGCATGTTATACCGGGGAAGCACCTTATAGCGACGACACTTGTTACAATTGTACGTGGAACGCCGGGCGGCTCATTTATGTCAACGCCGTTCATCGTTTTCGCTTACGTTGACCACCCTGTCGTTGTGCGGTAGTCGCGTCAACTTTATTTTCATCAGCGCCCTCATCTTGGAGGACTCTGCGCATCGCCCTTTGAAGCGCTATGAGGGCCTCCAGGCTTGGCGGAGGCCAGGGTACAATCATCGCAATGGACGCCTCGTTTCTGTGACGCTCTCAGCAACATGCAACGTTTTCAGACACCCTTCCGACCACTCACCCACTTGCGCCGGCTATGAAGAAATCTCTATCCTCCATTTCTTCCAGGACGGGCATGTCCGCATATTCATCGTCTTCCGCCGGGACGTTCGTGACGCGCGATGCGTTTAGCACGCTTGACAAGCTTGCTGTTAGATGGATGGCCGTCACGATCGCTGATGTTTACCTAGCTTCCACGGCTTCGACGCCGATGATCTGGGGCCTGCTGCTGCCACGGTTTTGCTCTTCCACAATCACATGTCCCAGTCCTTCAGGCGAAGGGCGTGGCCCACGACTTTCGGGAGCCCCTTTGGATTCGATGTCGTCCGTCATTAAATGGAATGAAGTTTGATAGATTGAGAGAGTATGTGGTTGTGAATTGTGAATTGACTACAGAGTATGCGTATGTTATCCCCTTCTTTTGTCTCTCCTTTGCTCCCCTCGATCGCGCCCGCCTCCACGGTTTCTTGGTCAGGTGCTGAGCCTTACTGCTCTCACTCTCGTTAGTCACGATCTGGAACATTACGCCTCATGAGTGGCGCTCGCGACTTCAGTGGATAGTCAAGACCTACTGCATTCCTTCGCGTTCCCGATTTTATCTTGAATAAATGTTGTGAGCTTTTGTCTTTTTGGTGTCCTCAATTTATGATGCTGAATTTCGTCCAGACCTGCAACAACAGATAACCTTGTGTTGTCTTGTTTGACTCCTCGCGATCTCATTCGATTCGGAAGGACCACCAACGGTAACAACGACGCGGTCCGTTCTTATATCCAAAGAGCTTTCAACATTGAAGACCTCCTCAGCAAGTACTTCGAGCCCCTCGAAATCGCTCAATTTCGCATCTTGCAGGGGGAGCTCGGCGCAATTATCTCTGGTTCAACAGTGGTCGAGTTTTTTGAACGCAGGCGTTTTCAAGATTCTGACCTCGACTTATACGTCGAGTATGATAACGCCCGTCGTTTATGCTCGTGGCTGTTGGAGCATGGTTATTCTTTCGTGGCTCAGCCGTTGCAGAACGGCGACGATGTTGATGTTTTGCGCGGTCTCTTCGATGACGTCGAACCTCACGACGCATCTGCCTATTATGGTTCTGCAGTTAAGGCAGTCTTTGACTTCGTAAAGCATTCTCCAACACGGAGGGTTCAGGTGATAGGCACGTCTGGTCCTGTCATGGACGCCGTATTGTCTTTCCATTCAAGTGAGTCGCTTTCTTGGAAACTTTACATTGTTCCTCTTAACAACCCATTGAAGCGTGCGTGATGAATGTCATTACTCATTTGACGGCGTTCAGTCTGTTTCCCTTTGCGACGTTTGTGGAGCGACGCTCCCTTCGCAAGCCCATCGAATCTTTGAAGGAGCTAGAAGGGGAGGAGAAATGGGCGGCCCGTGGTTGGAATTTCCCGCTTAGAATACACCCAAAGGAAGGTTCCGATCCCGCGTCTGATTTTTGTGAAGGCTTCAGACGTGTTGGAGATGCAAAATGCTGGACTATCCCTCTTATGACAACATCCCACGTTCTCCGAGACCCCTTTACTTTCAATTCTTGGAACCAGCGGGTTTCCAACGGTGGCTTATTTGCTGCTACTTATTGCCGAGCTAAAGACCTTGAAGGCATTCACCGACCTGTACTAGCAGTAGGCGCCGACATAGGATCCAGTTTGTCCCTGGTGTAATCATATTTATGACTCTTGACGATTTTGCTGTGACATAAACATAGGTGCCGCCGGCTTCATTTCATGGCTTTATAACAGTTCGCATCTACTACTGTTGAACGAGCTTCAGTCTGTGCGGGGGGGGAGGGGGGGCAAGTCAGTAGAAGCTGGTCCGCGATTCATAGAAGCCGGTCCGCGGTTCATAAACTGAGGATAACTTCAATGAAGATCGTTGAAAACGAGGGCCAATGATAGTGACGAACTCTGGACACATATGCACATTGCTGCCTGCCCCTATATTTCCAGTGTTGGCGTCTAATAAACGGTTTCCACCCTGTCGGTGTCTCCTTGATGGTGTTATGCCTTACATTCACGCATCCCGTACGTGTCTCATGATCTCTTCACCAGCCATCTGATTCCGTTATCCCTACCGTTTAGGGACCTTTCCCGATGTACTTAAGTGCCAACAGACTCAGATGTTATCGACCGACCAAAATCTGAATATCACCATGAGGTCATCCCGCGGTTCATCATCGTCGAATGTTTCTCAATGTCGCACCTTCGCTTTATATACTGGCATGGCAGCCGACTGCCTCCTTGCCTTTCTACGACTAATGACACGCCACATACGTTGCACTGTTTGTGCGGACCGTCTCAAAGACTACCATGTTTGCTCACAGTGTGAACTCCGGGTGTACTGCGTAACGTTTTTGCCAATTATGATATTATCTACCATTCGCTCATTCCCTTTACAAGTCAAACCGATGTCAACGCCTAAACTGGCAGGTTCATCGTCGTTTTTGTCACGTCGCCAGACAACATTTTGACTGGCCAGTCGAATACCGTATGATGTGGGCGGAAACCACCGAGTACATGCTAAACCACAACGAACATGTATGAATCACTATTTCCATCTATGACTGCGAGCTAACCTTCAACTAAGATGTCTACTATCGCTACATGGGCGCTGCGCCATTCTGCGCGAAACACCCAGCCGTACTCTGCTGTCCTGTTTACGTTTACCATGTCCCTTTCCTGCGACTTGGTTGGGCACCTCGCTTTGACAGGTGTTGGCGCCATCCTGTCCACGGAATTTCCCATGACAAGCCTCATGGCGTGTCCCCACGATCCCCATGTCGATGGACTCATAACACACGGCATTAACAGCAAAATATTCTCCTGCCTTCGCGAGTCTGACCATCAACTTGAAGGCGACCGGTCCCTTATTTGGGCTCACATCATGGTCATAGATGACGCCACTGGTCGCACGCTCTTCACTTTGCGACCCTTCCCTTCCCGCGAACTGGAAGAACAACAGCTCATCTCGAATGAACCTTCCACTCGCACACGAGCCGCGGAAATTGCGTCCACACTAGACTATATGATCGGTCACGCGGTAAACGCCGGCCCCGCGAAGAAGCCCCAATTTTGACTTACTGCTTCTCATTTCCTCCTTTTCAAAAACTTTATGCTACTCCTAGCCATTGCCTATGCTCTTCCCATACTTTTCTGATCTTTTTCCCCCTGGCATCATCACACTCGTAGTTATCACTTAAATGTCAAACGTTACCTACCCCCGCGACGTCCGTTCATGTCCTCGAACGAGCCACATATTCAAGCCTCATCACTCCATCCCTTCCCCCCCGAAAAAAAAAAAATATCCTTTCGTCTCGCCCTCCTATCCAGGTTCATAGCTCACAGCCACTTTTCCCGCCAAGAATGCTATTCTTGCCCCTCACCCCAGACTGTCTGACAAACTGCTCTCCGCCCTCTGCTGTCTCAGCAAGGAGCTTTATAGTCACAGATCCACATGCACCCTTCAGAAATTTCGTTCCCCCCACCCCAATATGATGCTCCCACTGCAACACCCCTGCTTCCTTGACCGTCATGGTCCCCTCACAACATTCTGCGAAAAGTGCTACCTGCGCACGTATTGTGTATGTCTTCCTGCTGCGTACTCCTATGCTCCATCATCCTATTAATGAACACAGAGCGTTCGTTGTCAGATTCGAGATGCCGCACGTCATAGGCCCGAATGCAGCCTCCATCTCCCCTTCTTGAACAGGATGCGATTTCAAGCTCCCGCCCTCTTTGAAGCCTGGAAAGATTTCCATATTCATTTGGAGGAAACTCATCGCAAAGTACGATTGTCACCCTAATATGATCGGCCTCTGCTTATTCTCCTTATTCTAGTATGAAGCTTTAATACCGTGGATTCTTGGCGCCTTCATGGTCAACCCCGCAACTGAAATCGGCCCCATGGCTGTCCACCGCTTTGGCGCCCTTGTCAAAGTTCATTACAACCCTACCGCTCTTTCCCAAACTTCCAAATTCGTCATCACCGACGTTGGGCATCAAGAGCGCACCGCCATTATGGCTCGCCATTTCCCTTTACCCGCCGAATGGACCACCGAGGACTGTGGCCTCATCAACTTTTCAATCAGGCAACCCCACGAGTAACGCTACATGGCCGTAACTTCATTTAATTACCCTGTCCTTACCACTTCACCACGTCCATCACTTGATATCTTTTCTTTCGCAACTCATCCATGCCACGCACCGGGCGCCGCATTGCATCGTGGAAGAACTTTTAGATGAAATGCATCACAATGGTCTCTGAGACCATATCAAATAACATTCACGGATTCACTTTCAACACAAAGTTCACCACGGGTTGCCACGCGCTCCGGCAGCCCTAAAGAGTCCTTTGATTCATATTGTTGTCTGCCCGCTCCATGACAACTTTTGTCAAAGTCGGCTTAAATGCGCTTCTTTCCAATTACGACACGTGATCATTCTTAATGGTAAAAGAGCGGAGCGAAGTTCTCGTCCCCTTCCTTTGTTGTCCCCGCACGTTTCATTGTTTGTTGTCCAAACTTCATAACTTTCGTCGATTGGTTAGTACATTGAGTTCATATGAGTGACACAATTCAAACACGTTCCCAGAAGAGCAGAAATCGATGCCTCCTAAACGCGAGACTTCGCTTGAAACGGTCATTCAGACCGCGGAACGGGCCCACCTCGCCAATCAACCTCTACAAGAAGAACAGCTGCGGCGTACTTTGCAGGAAGCTCAAGCACGAGTTGCACAGATAGAGAGACAGACGGCGCCCTTGGAAGCCCGTCGCGCAGAGCTAGCGTTGAAGATGGAACAGTTGCAAGCCCTGTTGAAGTAGCTGTGTGCGACCCCTTATTGAATCCTTGCGTACCTCGCTGAATTCTTATGCAGCTTGATAGCTTCTACCAACAACTCCGTCCTGCATCCACACCAGACCCGCCTTAACTAAATTGTTTTTCTTTTTTCTTTTTTTCAACGCATGGACTTTCTTCCAGTCCCATCCTTTTTTTTCTTTTTTTTTCAAGTCGTTTAGCGTAGACTTTTTCCAATTAACACTCGTTTTTTGTTCCTCGCCAATTTCTTTTTTTCCCCTTCCCCTCGGCGTACTTATCCTGGAATCTTTACGGTGACGGATCCACTTTCTACGTCATCGGCCGCCTCGTGACGTCACCTTGCGCCCCGTCCTCTTCAGTGCTTACCAGCGACGCCCACTTAATCACTTCAAATCTTTACTATGCAAGCCGCCACTTTGATGACGGTGAATCTCGAGCCCATGTTGCGGAAAGATCCATCGAGACGCAGCCTTTTCCCTCTGGAATATCCCAATGTCCGTCACCTCCGTTCTGTGGCCCTTCATTATCTTATTTTATACAGATTTGGAAGATGTACAAGAAAGCAGAGGCGTCATTCTGGACGGTGGATGAACTTGACCTCCATTCCGATCTCCCCCATTGGAACGACCGACTCTCCGCCGACGAACACCTTTTTGTGACCCACGTACTCGCCTTCTTTGCGGCGTCCGACAGTATCGTGAATGAAAATCTCGTGCAGAACTTTTCTTGCGAAATCGGACCTTTCGAAGCAAAGGCGTTCTATGGCTTTCAGATCATGATCAAGAATGTCCATTCAGAGACGTACTCTCTGCTTATCGACACATACGTTAAGGATGACTCTGAACGGGATCATCTGTTCAACGCCTTGGAGACGATCGACTGTGTTAAAAAGAAAGGCGAATGGGCCTTGAGGTGGATAGAAGATCCAGCTATATCTTTTGGCAATCGCCTTGTAGCTTTCGCTTGCGTCGAAGGCATATTTTTCTCTGGCTCTTTCGCGGCCATCTTTTGGTTGAAGAAACGTGGACTAATGCCTGGATTGACGTTCTCTAACGAACTCATCAGCAGAGATGAGGGTTTACATACCGACTTTGCCTGCCTCCTATTTTCACATATTGTAGACAAACCGACACACACTACCATTTTGCAAATTGTGCGGGAAGCCGTCCTTATAGAACAAGAGTTTTTGTCGGGTGAGCCTACTGCGTATCTTCCCTTCCTTATGCAAGACCTCATTCAGAAGCAGAAGCACTTCCCGTGGCTCTAATCGGCATGAACGGGGACTTGATGAACCAATACATTGAATTCGTCGCCGACAGACTATTGGTTGCGCTCGATGCCCCAAAGCATTTTTGCGTTCAAAACCCGTTCGATTTTATGGACATGATATCGCTCAAAGGGAAGACCAACTTCTTCGAAAAGAGAGTCAGTGAATATGCTCTGGCAAATATTGATTTGCTAGGCTCTTTGCCAAATTCACCCGTCGATTATCGTGACTTGTGAGTTTCCTCTCGCCTCTTGTCCGCATTACTTTTCACGAGGATTCATGCTTTTTTCTCTTAGTACAATGGACGTCGCTTTCTAGAGTGTTATATCCTTTACCTTCCAATTTTCATAGAACCAGTTGTCTTCCCATGCCTCGTTTGTCCATCAAATAAGCCTTTCTCAGTGTCTTCGGGCGCCGCTCGCCATGGCAAAATCTACTGTTTTCCACTAATATTGGGGCATGGCTGACCACCTTCCTCCCCTCTCCCCTTCCCCTCTTTTCCTTCACACAAACAAGAGCCTTGGCTCTCAACAATTCCTAACGAACAGTGTTTCCTGAAGAGCCCAAAATCGTTCACTGGAATGACTTCCTTCGCGGTCTACAAAGCGTCCTTCCTACTAATTCTGCAGCTTTTCTTCTAACTTGCACAGCTAAATCCTAAGTATCATTCTCTCACAACGCGTGACCATTTGTGTCTTCTGCTTTAGACTGTCATCATGACTGAAGGCCATACCGGTCCAACGGGCCTAGTAGCTCTCATCCAAGGCCATGTACGGGAACGCCGATGGGCAGTTTTGATGTACATTGATGCCGCTTCACCTTTGGAGCAACAACATCTTGATCAACAGTCCAGAAGAAGGTGAGAAGGCTTATCTTATCCCGCTGCCGAGCATTACCATCGTACTTTAGAGTACTAGAGTTTTCCAGTGTGCATAACTCAGGAAATTTCTTCAGTCGTGCTCCTTTGCTGGAGGACGTTAATGGCGCTGGGTTTGTTGCATTACAACCCGACGAATCCGGCGTATACCGTGGATGAGTGTGTTGAATCGTCATCAATCGCTTATTTTTGAACAAGCTTTAGGGAAAACGGTAATGTGGAGATGACATGGGTGCCCCGATTGAACAGATTGTCAGCTCGACTTCTTCGGCGACGCCATTGCGAGAGAGAAAATGAGCCTGACTAATTGGCCATGTTTAGGAAGGGGGAGGGGTAAGGGGTCGATATTCAAGGTTTACAACGCCATATAATATGCAGCATCGACACATATGACTTTAGTCCTTTCAACCAAGCAAGTTCAATTATGTTGCTTTTGTTTACACGTTTGCTATCGGCTGACACTCCAATTTTCTCTACATCTATTGCCACGAAGCCCTCGGTTGGGATCCATATCACGCTGTGCCGGAGATGGTAAAGAAAAAGATCAAGGGAGCTAACGACACTGATACCAGTTTCATTGATACGACCCTACTAATACAAAGTGTGTTCAAGGATAAAAAAACGTTAGTTTAAGTCACTCTTTTAAATGCGACGCCCTTTATACTTCAGTGGAAAAGCTGCCTCCGCCCCCGAGTGCCGCCGTGTAATTGTACCCATCCCTGTCATCTCGGATACGGCAAAAGAGTACTACGAGCTTGTTGGACCCACCGTGTCCACTGATCCAAGAATTGTAGTGCAGGGTGTCGCACGGTAAACCGATATTGGAAGGAAGCTTGATTATCCAGCATTTGGAGTCGCCAATACGTCGAATAGTCGTCCCGAAATCGGAACGTGAATCGGCGGCTTCTTGAGCCGTAACTGCATTGACAAAGTGCCATCCGCGAGCCTGGTATTTGTGTTCCGCATCTGCTTCTTGCGAACTACGCAAAAGGCGTGACAATGAGCGGGTTTGAACAAACGTCGCGTATGGATATAAACAGTACGCCGCGCTGTGGCTGATCACGTTCATTACACAGGCTGGAAATTTTGTCAACTGCCGGCGACACTCCTGAGAACATGTAGACACGTACTCGAGTGAAAATTGAGCACTAATTCGATGGCTGAATAATCAGAGGCGACTATCTCTATCTTTCGATAAGGGCAGTGTTTTGTGAAAGTGTATACACCAGCAACCCCATGTCCTGCGTAATCCATGTTTAGCGGATGTGCGCCATTGGCGAGAGGGTTGTGGATGACATGGGGGAAACGGGGGTTTTGCTGAGCCCTCGGCTCAAAGGCGTAATTGGCGTCCAGGAGCCAACCGCCCAATAACGCGGTGTGCCTATGTTCCACGTAGAGATCAAGGTCCGCTTCCGGATATCGAACCCGGCCAAAGAACTCCAAGGCGGCAGAACCGGATATCAGGGTTCCCGTCGTCGCCTGAAGTGTCCGAAATTGGATAATCTCTTCAGGACTGAAGTACCGGGAAAGTAGATCCTCGATGCTGAATGCCCTGCCAATGTAAGACAGTGCAGCGTCATACACGCCGCTGTCCGTCGTACTGAACCGCGCCAGCTCTTGCGGGGTCAAGCAGGAGAACAACATGTTGTCGGTAGTCGCTGGTCTGTAAATGGGTCGTTCCACTTGTGAGATACGGAGTGTGGTTTAGCGAGCGCTGTGACTTACAACATACTGTATTGCTGATTTCTCGGTTTTCGTCGGCGGCACCAGACAATTAATGAGGTCGGTACTGGGACAGAATGGGGACCAAGAACCCATCATGTAAATAAAGTTTTCAGACATCGGCTGGCAGGCTGACAAGTTCCAACGGCGCGGAATCGAAAAGTGCTGAACAATAACTGAGATGACTGATGAGGTGAGACGCAGAGTATTCAGCAATCGGTGACGAGACTTCGATGACGTCCTCATAACCTCAGCTCGCGAATGACGACCGCGTCACGTCCCTGAAGTGGCCCTATTGCACAAAAGCACGAGATCCTGGAGGTAGCTGGCAGCGTCAAAAGTTTGCATAAGCCTACCGCACTTGTATTTCATGTCCCAAACGCGTAAGACATCAATCGACGTGGCTAATGATCACACAATCCGTTTTATGCCTTGTCAGAAAATACTATGCCCTCTTTTTTAAGGTCTTCAGTGATCTGTTATACAATATGATACCGTCAAAAACCGAAGTTGCTGAACACAGTATTAAGCGCACCGCGTTGTATGATTCATTCTTGAGCTCAGCCCATGGAGGAAGGCCGAAGTACGAAGGCAAATCATTCCATACCGCCTGTCTTCCATGTTCGTGAACACATCTCGCCTCCACCTCACATACGCAGCACAGTTTATGGCTCCATCCCGGATCCCAATCATCCAACGCGAGCACTGACGGCATGCCACTGCCGAATATCACTCGCGACAACTTTTTTCGAGCACGGCAACACTGGATACGGCGACGGCAATGTCGGGCAGGAATCGTTTCTTTGTGAAGCCATGCAAAAGTCAACGAGGTTTGGCTGCGATACAGAGCCTCCTTTCCTCGCAAACATGCGAGCTGGGCGGACGCCGCCATGAAAGCAGTGGATGTCAGAGAACCAGGAATCCCTGAGGCCAGTGCGTCCTGATGAATGTGTCACTATATGTGGCATATGTCACTATGGTCACCACCAACGGATAACACACCGATGAACAGCAGCTGCTGATGGCGTACATCACTTGAGGCAGTACTCTCATGATGTCGTAGTCACGAGCACAATTGTAGTAGTCGATGAAAAAAGAGAGGTCCTCCTCCTTGGAAAAGGGCAGTTCTGTCCATTGTGTCACGGACGTAGGCGCGCAAGACGCCAGTTGAGTTGCCACCCGTTCGTATAATTGAAGATCGCCCAGTACACGGCTCATCTCTATCACCGGTATGACCGCAACCTTGTCCCATCTGTATGTGAACTTTTAATTGGCATTTATTGAGCTGCCCATGACACCCACGTATCATAAACAGCATGCAAATAATGAGCTACATCCTCTGCTTTCATTTCGATATGGATAACTTGATGAAATTGTCCGTTATGTTGGTCGATGAGGTCTCGAAGGACTGTTGAATGGCGGGATACTACGGCACGATGTACTCGAAAGGTTCCACCTTGCGCAATGATAGTGAGGTTTCCGTCTTCGTAAAATACAGGCTGTGGCACCGCGTCCTCGCCAGGAACCGGAGCGAGTGTTGCTATCAAAATTCAGGAGAAGGGCCACGCGATTGCAACATGTCATCACAGGTCATCACAGTGATCACACCTCGTCGCCACTCCAAATATAGTCGTAATCTATATTTAGAATCGGCTGCGATGACAATTGTAATGGTTGTGAAATCGTTTGGTAGCGATTCCTCAAAAAAAAAAAAAAAAAATTTTCAGTGAGTCACCCAATATTTTGCAGTATTGAACCATTCACATCGACGTAGAATCCAATATAATTTACAGGAATTCTAAGCTTCCCTCCAACGCCCCAATCACCTCGCTTACAAGTCACCACTATACCAAAATCCGTGGGACACAAAACCAAGGACGCAGACGAACGTGGCAACGAACGCTGAAAACGCCCCGAGTGGAGCAGGACTCAAAGTACAAGCAGTTTGTTCCACAGCATTTGAAGTCAACTGAGATCGAGAGGGCCGTCCTGGGATCCAGCGCGGGTGCACATTTAGACACCACAAGTCGCAGCGACCCATCTTTGACAGCAAGAAGCACATTTTGGGCTACGATCTGCGGCAAATAGTTGGATTTAGGCAGAGGACTTCAAAGCACTGAAGGGTATCCATTATGGTACAATATTAAACGGGAGCATTGGAATCACAGAAACCAGCATCCATTTTTATGTGCCACGGACAAAAGCTGAGAGATGCAAACGACGAAATGAGTTATGTTCTCTCAGAGCTCCAACGTACCGCGCTGCTTAAACTCCATTAAATTGAGCGTAAAGCACGTTAAGTGTCAACATAACTACGTACCATGCCGAAAACATGCAGGCTTCCACGAATCGAATGTGAAAGAAAGGCCTCCATGAACGCTATAAAGCTTTAAGTAGGTACATAGGTAAAATTACACGGCACACGTCCCACTTTCTCCCACTTTCCAACAGAGGGATACGGAGCGAGTCGGGAACCGGAAGCCTTGTTTGTCTCCATTTGTTGTACACCCAAATGCGCAATTCTCAGCGGTGGGATCTTGTGAAGCAAAGTGATGTCCGAAGATCTTACAGTTCTCCTTACCGCCCAACAACTTAACTCCCGTCATCCTCGCTACCCGTCAAATCCTTCCTCTTCCCCGATCTATCAACGCCCAAATGCGTTAAGCCATCGACGAGGCATCGTTATTGGGAAGCTATGCGAAGCCTCTCATGTCGTTCCCGTTTTGTTTTATGATCGCGGTGGGAGGGACCCCGAACCCGATGACTTGCACATCGACATTTGGATAGGAGGCCTTCGTATTCTCCCTCGTTGGTTGAGGCTCAATTCTCATCGAACCCTCCTTGTCTCCACAGAGGAGGGCGATCACCAGCCTCTAAGCGGGTCTTACCTCGTGCACTACTCCATCTCCACCGATGTTATCGTGGAACATAATCGCCGACTCTGCAAATTGATGAGAGGCAAGAGGCCTTTATGGATAGGAAGTTTATTGATTGTGAGATTGAACGACGGAGGAGGGGTCACCGATCTCAACTCGTCTGACATCCCCTTCGTAGAGACGCTTGTAGTCAAGTGAGTTCTTTTCTTAAAGCTTTCTATTTGTTTTTTTATTGATGAGATATGCAGCGCCATAAAAAATGGAACCCTTTCACAACCTTGAGTTCGATTCTTACATACCGTTCATCCCGTCCATATCATTCGTAGCCTCTTCATTTCTCAGTTTCGCTTGACTCTCTGTGGGCCGGACCGCCGTTCCTGTAATTTCCTGATGTTTCACGCGACCCCCTGCGCCAACCAACTTTAGGAAACCTTACGATCAGTATTCTCCCTTTCGCACCTTTCCCCTATCTCCCAGTTTCCCCTCTCCTGTGCAGATTTGAAGCAAAGGAAAGGAAGAGAACCAACAGACCGTCAACCACTTTCTTTCCCCACCACGGAGGTTCTGCCCGGAATGCTCGGAAGTCTCCACCACATTCGTGCTCAATACCATCCTGCCTACAGTATGCTTGCCAGCCCATGGATTTAAGCCTTCTGCTGTTTTTCCATCTTCGGACCACTAACAGAAGCTTCTGGCAACCCCGTAAACCAATTTGTGCCTGTGATGTCTTTCCGAACGGTTTGCCTCGTCCCAATCAGTAGTTTGCCGCTTTTACTGTCTTTATCTATGTCTGATCGTATCACTAAGGAAGTCTCAAGCGCTCTTTATTTTCGCCACAACACCACCCCACTTACTTCAACGCCCGACATTCCACCTCCTATCGCCTTTTCTCATTCATCACATAAACCGTCGACATGTCCTTTTCCACCTTCGCCGCTGAAGTCGCCAGCATCGACGACCTCGTCCTCGACATCATGGCGTTCTGCATCCCGTCCACGCTCATCCAATTATGCATTACAAACCAAGCGAACAATGAGCTCGCCTCGTCCATGCTGAACACTCGCATACTTGTACAATTGACCAAATATGTTCCCGACAACAAACTTTCTGCGTTTTGGGATATGCTGCAAAGCTCAAACAGCGTCATTGGAGGATCCGTCGCACTTCATGTGCTTACTCCTCTTGATATAGCACCCAAAAATTTCAACATATTCTGTCCATGTTCACAGCGGACCGCTTGGGCGTCGTACTTGACGGAGGCATCTTTCATATGCATCAAATCATATTCCATTCCGTCCGAATGCATAGGATCCGTGTTGTCGCATACCGAATGGTCGTGTCTCATGGTACGCTCCTTCTTTCTGTTCTGACAAAGTGTTCAACCATTGGCCAGGATGGAGTGTTGAGAACAGTGACAGTGACAGAGAGCGTCGACTCTTCCGTCTTGCCTATCCTTCTTTCATCCACCAGCACCGCTTCCATGGCCATGATCACTTCACGACACATTTACTCGCTTTATTCTCGCCTGACCACAATGCGGGCCGCCGTTGGAGGAACATGCCTTCCCAGTTCTGAAGTGACTAAGAAGCACCAGCAGTGGGGGATAAAGCTCCAAACCTGCAGTGGGGACTTGAGACACCCATGCGGCTTTGGTTGTCAAGCTTATCGAAGATTGTGGCCAACGGACAAAGGCGTTGGCAGACTGGAGTGGAAATCCTCGGGGACGGAGGACGAAAGATGGTTGAACGATCCTTATGCCTGGCAATTAGGTCCTTTTTGTAGAAACCCTTACTGTCGAATCATTTTACCATAGCTAACGCTCCAAAATCTGATTGTTAAATTTGAAACGGTGAATTTGAACCAACACATCCCCATTGAATATAAACGGACGCTAAATACCACAAATTCAATCAAACGCGCAGCGTCATCAATGCGATGTGTAAAAAAACACTTTTATTGTGGTCGAATACAAAGATCGCGATATAAGTACAGCATAAACATGCAGGTGCGAACCAAAAATGAAACGAACTATAAGTACATCATAAGCACTTCTTTATCTGCTGACGGTGATCGCGCCTCACGAAGGAGACCCGCACACGATCACCCATTGGATGGAGCACGAAAGGTTGGACGCCCCATCCCTAACGTACATTGAAACAGTGTATCCCACAATGACGAATGAGCCCTCCGGGATCTCCCCATCAAAGCGAGGAAGCTTGTCGTCTAAGCTTGAAAGGTCGGATTCAATATTGAAAGGGATTTGACGGGAATCATAAACTGGTACTAGATGCATTGTCGGTTATTCATCCCTTCCATGACAAGAGGCAAAAGCCAGTACAAACCCACCTTCGTCTTCAAAATCTAGAACTGCTTTGAACATCGTCGAAGGGCGGGGTTCAGGTTGATCAGAATTGCCCCCCCCTCCGAACATACCAGGAACGGCACGCGACGTCGACGCCTGAGAACCTGCATCTGAACAATGAAGTTAAATTAACGTCCTCCTAAGACCAGTGAATGTAACGCGGTACTCACTAGCAGGCCTGGCACGAGTAGCAAACTCCAGGGCATGTTCGTGATACTGAGCTTTAAGTCGAGGCCGGTCGAATGCCAAACACATCAAAGCCTCGAAACATTGCCATTCCTGATCGTGGAATATACCCGTCAAAGCCTTTTGAGGAAGCCCGGAGGGCTTACTGCTGAGCAGATAAGACTTGACGGAATAAATGCTCGAAACGCAGATGGCCACCCCTCCACCAACGTGAAGACGACGTGCGTCGGCCTTCGTATACACGGGCCGGGTGGAAAGATGGAAAGGAGCGATGCGAGAAGGATTGATGTAGCGACCAGACTGCACGAAGTTGACACTTTTTAGCGCGAGCCTAAGCAAATATCAGTAACAACCAAGTCTCGAAAACAGAACGACATACCGAATGTTCAGATCTGGACATTGTTGCCCCCACATAGAAAATTTGGTCCATTCCCGGATTGAGCTCGGCTTTTCGCTCCAACCGTAAATGATACAGTCATCCCTGTGAAGTTAATCAGATTTTGAGCGTTCTTTACGATGAATTACGAACGGAAGAAGGGGGAGGCCTTCGTACTGGTCCTTGAGGAGTGGATCTTGACGGGCCGGCTTGTTGACGTTACTATCCTTCGTAGGCACTCTACTCAGGAGAATCAGTACCAGAATTTTATGAACGGCAGACAACTGACGTTAGAGGCCGCCTATCGACGTCCTCCAGGTAAACGTCCTTCTTCTCACTTGCAGCTTTCGGGCACACGGCTCCATCCTGATGGGGAGACAGAGGCCCGTCCTTTCCCCCGCCCGGGTTCTTGTCTTGTACTTTGGTTTCTGCATCCATGTCATGTAACGTGGCGGCGACAGTGGCGGCAAAAGCGGCTCCTGCATCCGACGAGGCTGCGGCATTCTCCAAGCTCGCCTTGAACTCCCTGCGATTTGTGATTTGCATAAGATTCTTGGAATGAATACAACTGAAAGTAAACGTACAAGTATTCGGCTTTTTGCGTGGGCTCGTCTACCTTCGGAGGCACTGCAGCCTTCTTCTTGAACCTACAACGAGTTCAAACACAGAACAACTGGAGGACCAAATTCACTAACCCAGGAACAAATTCTGCTTCGGCAGTATCGGTCGACTTTACTGCAGCCTCATCAAGGCCATCAGCAGTGGCATCATTTTGCAGGTGAATTTTTTTCGTTGGCCTTTGTGACGGGAAGAATCAAACTGATATCAAGGGTGATAACAAAGACTTTTTAAAATGCACGGTTGTCCGATGCTCTCTTGGCCTTCTTCCGAGGACAGCCGCTTGTTGAGTTTGTCTACTTCGAGCTCGACGCTGTACTTCACAATTAGATCGATGAAGATTTAACGAACATCCGATGCGAACTCGGCCTCGTCAGGCGTCAATGTGCCTGCGGTTACATCATCTGCAATGCTACACTTCCTGATCAGTCTCCACATGGTCCCTTAACAAAACCAGAAGACTTGCCTTTCTGATTCTGAAGCCTCATCGCTGCGCCGCCTTACACTCGAGAATGGTCACCGCGAGTCACAGCACGTAACAAGTCCATGGCTTACTTGGGCTCTGCCACCTTGGGTTGTTTGCTGATATTTGGACATTAGCGGCGTCCGAAGACCTGGTAGCAGTTCCGCTCACCTTTTCTTTCCACGTTTGTTCGTTGAAGGCATAAGTGAACAAAGGACAGCTCCGTCCTCAACTTGCTTTAAATTGGACCATGACAGATCGAATCCCCCCTTTTCTAGACATTACAGAGAGGTATGTCTCATTTGTGGCATTCATTGGCTTTGTAACTCCTTTCCCGCAGACTTTCCATCCATTACAAGCCAGTTTTTTATGATATGGATCTCCGTCGTCACTATCAACAACTGCCTTCTTTCAGCCTCACCGCGGCCGTCGACTTGGCTTCCCTTCCCCTCCTTCTCCTTCATCACTCGAAAACCGAATCTGTTTTGGACCGTATCTAGCCAAATGACGCCGCTATGAATCATATCTGGTAGACAGTCTGAAAATCGAGCTTATGTCGTCTTATTCATCCGTATGTCTATCTATGACAATCATCTTGGCTGTTACAAAGAAGTCTTGTCCTTACAGATTTCCGTGAACCGTAAGACACAATAATCCATACGTCAGCAGATTTTTGTTACTTCCTTCGTCCGAATTCTCCCTCAGCCTTTCTCTTATACAGTCATTGTGGCGCCCGTCACTCAACCATCTTTCATTTCCCAGTAATGCCTTTTCATTCCGTGCCTCTTTCCGCATCATACGACGCCACCGCTGTTGGTAAGTATCTATAATTTGCTCGTAAACCTCCTTGTCCCCCTGAAAAAAAAAGTTACAGCTGACGAGCTCTGCACGTTCAGTCGCGAACGTGCGTTGGAAACCGCCCTGCGGCCCGTGAATGGCGTCGAACAACTGGCGACTCTTGAAGTTCGTCTTTTTTCCTCTCCCCTCAACCTTTGCTGACCGTTCTTAAGATGGATGCAGTAACCGTGCATGCCAACAGAGAGCCCACAAAATGGAACATGGTATGTTCAACGGCAAACGATGGCTATATGGAGGAGATGGTGATCCGCCTGCAAGGCGTGCTGCGATGGCGAGATCTTCCTCCCGTGTCCGGCACTAAGTACGTGTAAACTACAGCCGATTTTGGACCATATTGACCGCGACTATCACCTCTAACACAGGGATCGACTTCAATCACGCATAGCCACCCTTCGTCAACGCGTCGATCTTATCGGGTTCGACGACCCTTCTTTCGGCCATTGTTTAAATAAAGTGCAAGAAATACATGAATTGTTCTCGCGAACTCTGCCCAACAATCGCCTTGTCCAATGGGATCCCGAAACTTATCCCGAAGGTATATCGGTCTCTGCAAGCAACCGGTATTTCACCCCTCGCAAATACGCCGACTCAGAAATAGAAATCGAGCTCGACGACGCCATCGATCCTACTGGTATATTGCGGACTCTGCAGCCTGCCGGTATGGTTCACACCGAAGACAACGAAGTTAAATTCTTTGCTTGTTCCGCGACCGACGACGGTAACCGGTGTGTCTTTAACTATCCATTGCATGCTTTCGTCGTTAACAAGGCCCGAAATCAGCTACGTGCAATCCTCTCCATCTGCCTTCAAAGTCGGCGATGTCGTGGAGGCTCAAGTTAGCTTTCTCGCAGTCCCAATACGGGATGGCGCGGCCAAAATGATTATCAAGCTCAGGGCGCTCACCATGTTGTCTTCAACTCATACAAGAGTGCGTAACCATTCTCGTTCATCACCTCCCTCTCAGCCCTCTTGATCTTTCAGGCCGCCAATCTACGAGATCTCGCTGCGGCAGCAGAAATTAAACGTCCTGCGAAACGCATGATTCGCCGAACTGGATATGATGACGATGATGAAGATCTCCACAAATCCAAAATCGCTAAGACAAGCCTTGTTCAAACAGATGTTCATATGACAAGTTTCCCCGACGCCTACTCTACTTCGTAGCTTCACATAAGTTACTCTTACTTCAACAATACAACTCTGCCATCACTATTACTATCACTGCCATTCTTTCCTGTACATATCTCTGTCTTATTCAGCCTACTTCCCAACGTGACAAACCAGCCTCGATCTAAGACTTTCCACCACCATCCCATTCCCTCCCCTGTCCCTCCCACGTCATACATCATTGCGCCCCTCTGTTGCCTTTCTGAACATACAACTGTAACCTCCCATCAACATTTCCCTGTCGACCTTTTTCTCTCTCCAACTTCCTCTTTCTTCATCATCCTCCAACGCTCTCTCTGCTTGTCTACATCCCTTTCGTCATGTTGTGAGTAAAAATCTTTAAATATCATCGCAACGTTTATCTGGCCACCGCTTCTCTACCTTAAATGAATGCTTGGCTGATTTCGTCCACCGTAGACCCGCGACAACTGACGACGCTCTATTTTCCTGCCTTGGGCCCAGAGCTTTAATCCGTTATGGCCGTACTTGCGAGGAAGCCCATTCAGCAGTCTCCTCATACATGCGACGAGCTTTCAACGTCGAAAAGCTTCTCGCCCGGTATTTCAATCTCGCACAATGTACAGAATTTCGAACGTTGCAAGCTTCGACCGGTCTCTTGATCTCAGGATCAGCAGCCCTTGAGTTCTTTCTGCGTCACCGCTTTCGGGGATCGGACCTCGACCTCTTCGTCGAACACCGATATGCAGAACCCGTCGGTCATTGGCTGCTGCAAGTCGGATATGACTTTATTCCCCAGGAAAACCAAAATCCCCTATATCCCGAAGTCTTATCAAAAACCTCCTCCGATCATCATCTCCGCTACGACCACCCACAATATCTCGGCCATGGCATTGCGGACGTCCTCAATTTTCGCAAAACAAATCCCAATCGACATGTTCAACTAATAACATCCGTAAATTCTACTCTTGAGCTGATCTTGACTTTTCATTCCAGTGCGTCCCTTCCGCGTTACATGTCCGCCCGCATTCTTTGTTCACCCGTGTCCTTTTCTTTTCCTTCACCAGCTTGCGTGATGAACTTTATTATGCACTCGACCGCTTACAGCCTCTATCCTGTAGCTACATTTCTCCAGCGAAAATCCTTCGCGATGCCCATGACGACCAAGAAAGAATTGGCAGCCAAGAACAAATATCGACGACGAGGTTGGAAATTCCCCACCCGCTTGAAGACAAAATACATCACCGACCCCCGTTCCGAATTTTACGAAGGTCTGCGTAGAATCGGAGATGAAAAGTATTGGATGATTGCCCTTTCCCCCCAACTTGATATGCCAGTGGACAGTATCACCAGCAACTTTTGGGGAACAAGCCGTACCTACAGCGACACATTAGCGTTTACGTTCTCCAGAGTGGCCTCCGACAACCTTCGCTACAAATATATCACCGATGAAGGAGCGACTCCCGTTTACCTTCCTAACGACTTATTCTAAATTCCAAATATGACCCGTATCTACTGGCCTTGCGTGTACTTTGATAGTCAGTCGTACACTGCGAATCTCTCCGTTGCGTACTAGTGAATGTCTTGACAAGGAACGTCCGCTTCTCCCGTTCTATTCTTGTGATAGGCCTCTCACTGCATTCTTTTATCGACAATTGCTTGCCCCGGCCACCACGTTCGTCCGCCAATAACGCCGTTCATCACGGTTGGTCAAACGCTTACCATTCTATGAACAGGAACAGCACATACACCGACGATTTTAACGTCAAACTTTGCGCCACCTCTACATAAATCACTCTCATTTGTTTTGAAAGTACACCACACAATATTGAAACCGTCCTTCACATCATAGCAGGCGTTCGCATGCCAATGAATAACGTCCATATCATATCAATTGATAAAAGAAACCTAAGGCAACTGTAAAGACCGTCCCATTTGAGCTTCCAACAATGCCAGTCGCGCATCCCGACCCAGCACATCAACATACACCATCTCCTGATCCAAAACACCATGAAACGATTTCGTCATCTGTATATAGTCTGCGCAGTCATCGCGCTTGAGCATGAACTGAATTAAGCCACAGTCCGTGGTCGTCCATTCGCGTGGCAAAAAAGCCGCATCATGCAAAAGTACTTGACGACAAATGCGACCTATTGATCGCACAATGATGTTCGAACCCCGAAAGTCCAGTATGATGCGGACACCAAACCCTTCGATACTCTGTGGGCCTGTCTCTGTCGATCCATTTGCTTTGATGGCACCCGTTACCCAGGGAATAAGTGCTTCGTACTGATTACCTTGTCACACATATGCAATAAATTAACGACCCATACGCACCATCGGGTGAGCCTCGGCCAAATGTTCATGGAAGAGACGCCAAGTCGCAGGCCAATCGACCCCTCTCTCCCCAAGTTCTGCCAAATACGCTTCGATCTCTCTGCACTCCTCGCGATGCCATTCTCGGTCCTTTCGCGCGCAACGTCTGCTCTGAAGCAATCGGGCGCAGGATTAGTGTCCGATGAAGAGCAGATGACGACCACACGAGCGACGTACACAATATTGTCGTAAATAACATTTTTGGCAGAATTCGACGGTGTTCGGATGGGATTCCATAACACAGGGATGATCGAGACTTAACATCATTGTTAGAAGTCAAGTAGTGTACAGAGGAGTTCGTCGAGGCTTATTTTGAAAATGGCAATCGTTCACGACAAGGAGGTAGCCTAGGAGAATCATGGAAAGACAGGAACCCCTATTTTCACCTCTGTTCCAACCAGGCTTTGGATCGCCTCAGCTATTTCCGCTTCCCGAAACCGGCGAGCGTATGAAGACCGACGGGTTACGCACTCGTGGTCGCACATCGAGACCACTGGTGCCACAGTACGGACTGCCTGACGGCTGGACTCATCAATAACAATGATATTCAACCATAACACGCCTCGACCTTCGTGGACGGCTAAACATGCATCAAAACATGCCAAAGGATTCGGGAGCGACGAATTGTAGTACACTCCGTTGTTACTGGTGAATAGCGACCGCTCAATCTCACCGCTAATTGGGCAATCAAGGAGAGGCGTGGTGGAGACGCGGATTAACGACAAATGGCCGACGAAATCGCAAGAAACCGACATTTGGAAAGTTAGCTCTGGCGATACTGATGCCTCACTGTTTAGGACAATCCATGCCCCAATGACAGCTAACTGTACTCGGATATAAACATGCCACCAGTTTAAACTAAGCGAAAACAAAGACGTACTTCACGTTCATGCTCCAGTACAAGTCTCCGTATTTCTGCCCATGTCGTTCGGACTTCAAGCGGTAACACACTCATTCTGACCACTTCTTGACAAAACGGTTTATGAGTTTTCCACGCGGCTCGCTGACATTCTCGGCTCTGCACCACTCCTCATATAAGAGCTAATCTCTTATACTAATAACGCCACTCACGCAATATACACGTATCCTGCACGCGTCACAAACGCGATATCTATTCAAGTGAACGGCGCAAACAGAACAGGTGATGAAGTGATGCATGGAAGGCAAGAACAGAAGCGATAACCACAGCCCGACGACTGCTACCAAAATAAACAAACCTTACGGGCCGAATGCACCCGACATGACTCATCGCGCCCGCTTGTGACGTAACCACTCGTCTTCACAACGCTGAACTCGTCCTCCATATATCATCACCAAACCATTGAACCAAACCACCAAAATCAGAACTTCGAACAGTATGCAAATCCTTGAACTCCAAATCTTCGATGTTCTTGCGGCGATGGCCATCGCCGTGTTCTGGCTCTGCGTTCCAGAGTGTTACTTGAAAATTTCGTTTGCATATGCATTCCTTCGTTCGTGGCTTGCTTCCAGTAACCGAGTTCACCATGCTCCAACCCCTTTCGATTGCATAGGCGGCGGTTCTCGTCGACTAATATCTGGCATCTTGCTGAATCCTTACCGTATCGATCCCGATTGTGACGATGTGTCTGCCCGTTCTTTTCACTATGTCGGCTTCCACCCCGATGAAGTGTGCAGAGAATGCGTGGCACTTGATCCAGCTCGATACCTAGCATGCCGAGTCCCCTTGATGACGATCCTCCCTTATCTGACGAAAATACAGCTTAAAACGCTTAAGGCGTCTCATCACCTTTCTATCCCAAATCGGAAAAAAATGCAAGAACTCCGAGAAATAGTGGGACAACATGTATGTAATGCTTCCTGCGATGATTTTGTTTCTTTGTTCGAATGGGCCAGCTCACCAACTGTCAATCTGGAACCCAGCATACGCCGTGTTTCTGATTGGATTTCAGAAGAGCCCTTTCCACCACCACCCCTCTCTGAAGAGCATTCACATAAGATAATATCCAACTTCTGCGACGACTTTGATCCCTCTGCATTTTCAGAAAGTGGATGTGCCGTGTGCGGGCAACTCGCACCGATGAAGAACTTAAAATTGCTTTCTACGTCCCCTTGTGCTCAATCCCAGCTCTTGGTTGCCGCTGATGTGACCCGAAAGGAGCGTAGGGTTCATTCTGACCCAATAGAAAGCATTCCTGGGCCAGTACTCGCTGACGACTGCGATCATATTTGTTTCGAATGCGAAAACCAACTGCTCAAAAACAAGTTACCTACAAGAGCGCTCGCCAATCATTTATGGATAGGGCGCATTCCCGACGAACTTAAAGATCTAACTTACGGCGAACGTATGCTGATATCTCGCATTCGCCACAATCGCTGTGTCATGAGAGTGACTTCGGGAAGAGTCAAGATGACTGCCAACGCCATTATGTTTTCCAGTCCTATTATTAAAATCTATAAAAAGTTACCTCCACCTATGAGCGAAATGAACGAGGTTCTAGCATTCATCTTCAGTGGCCCTTGCGCTCCCACCCAGGAGGATTTTGAACATACTCCCATGTTAGTGCGGCGAAACAAAGTAAAACGTGCTCTGGAATGGCTGGTCCTCAATCACTCTGATTATGCAGATCTTGAAATTTCGGAAGAAAACCTCGCAGCGCTGCCTGAAGGTGGCATCGTTGTTGAAGTTGACTACAAGCATACCTCATCAGAGGAGACTACCACTACACTACCTTCCACTCAAAGCGTTCATGACGATGGAGAAGAACCGGGGACATCGAATGGCCCTTGTACTTTTGCCGTTCACGGGCTCACTGGTGAGGAATACGACAACATGAGCATTAATGCCATGAAAGCTCGTGCCCTCGAACACCTGGCTTCCGGAGGGCGGGTCTTAGGAATCGGTCACCAGGAAAAGCCGGAATCCATGTATGATAACTATCATGTGTATCCTCAAATGTTTCCTTGGTTATTCCCTTATGGCCTCGGGGGGCCTGGACGGCCCGAACACAAATTTGTTTTTGGAGATCTCTCCCACAAGAAATATTTGTTAATGTATCACGACAAGCGATTTCAAACCGATACCTACTTTCCCATGATCGCTTTTAATCACGATCAAATGAAGTGTGGTGTTACTGGAAGCTTCTTATTAACAAAACGAAAGAATTTTGAACAGTTCGCAGAAAAACTGGGCAACTTGAATATGGACGTACTCGCCGACGTCACTGATCGAATGATGGGCGGCGAACGAGTCATACCAGAAACCGACGATGAACAACTGTGTTTCAACATCCTCAATGAAATAGATCATGTAGGCGGCCATGTTAAAGGATCATTGACTTCCAAAAAGTACATGCGGAACGAGATATGGTCCTTGATTTGCTTCTTAGGTGCACCGAACTGGTTCATTACTTTATCACCAGCAGATAGCCATCACCCTCTGTGTCTTTACTATGCTGGCAACGGAACTGTTTACCGACCTCAGCTTCTCACCGATGACCAACGTACACTTCTTGTGTCTCGTAATCCAGTAGCTGCCGCGCAATTCTTCCACTATATGATCACTTCTTTCTTTAAGCATGTCATAGGCATTGATTGCCCTCAAGGCGGTATCTACGGTAAAACAGCTGGACATTATGGAACGGTCGAACAGCAAGGTCGCTTAACTCTTCATCTCCACCTGCTGTTGTGGATCACGAACTCGCTTTCTCCTTTGGAAATTCGAGAACGGATAATGGCAAACGATCGTGCATTCCAAACTTCTCTTGTTGCATATCTGGAAGCAGCTCATCAAGGAGGGTTTACTTCTGGCTCTCACGCCGATGTACAGACCGATGTGGCGCAAAGAATGGAAAGAATTGATTACAAACCTCCAAGTCAGACGTTCCCCACAAAGCCTCCTCCCTTATGTTCCTGTAATTGCCCTGATATCTGTAGTCACTGCTCTGCATACAAATCATGGAAGCTTAGCTATGTGGAAGAGGTTGACGATCTGCTCTTGCGATCAAACGTCCACAAATGTCGAAACATGTCTGCTCAGAAAAAGGGCGGCCCCTCTCACTCTTCGAACTATAAATCATCTGTAAAAGGCTGTTTGAATGATAAGGGAGTATGTTCTGCACGCTTTCCGAGAACCGTCGTGCCCGAAACCGTCGTAGATGACAACGATGGATATATCAAACTCAAAAAAACCGAGTCAATGATTAACACTATAACATCCGCCGTAACTTATTTCTTGAGATCAAATACTGACGTCACTAGCTTACTGTCAGGAACTGCAGTAAAAGCGACCGTGGTGTACATCTCAGATTACATTACGAAACAGACGGTGAAAACATACCAAATATTTGCTACGATTCGAGATGTCTTCCAGAAAGCCAAAGAAGACTGTCCTTTCGACAACGATGCTGCCCATGCAAGTAGGCGAGCAGTTTTGCAAATGGTGAATGCACTGTCGTCAAAATTGGAAATCGGAAGCCCCATGGCGTCAATGTTCCTCCTGGGAAATCCCGATCACTACACGAGCCACAGCTTCGTGCTGATTTGGTGGAGAAATTATGTGGCTCATGTCCAAGCAGAATTTGCTGCCCTCACAGATTCCTCCACCGTTGATGATACCAACATCCTGCTCAGCAAGTCCCACGACGACTATGTAGGGACATCTTCCGTGGACGATTATATATTCTGACCTATGGAATGCTCCAGTCTTAATCTGTTCGAATGGATTCAGTGTTCCGAAAAGAAAAAAAGAGGCGACACTGACAAAGCATGTTTCGAGCTCATGAGTTTGCTCCATGACACCTCAGTTTCGTTTGGTCCATCAGCCGCCTGTCATGATGTCCTACCTTTTTTGCCGAACCATCCTTTATATCACACCCATGGCGTTCGCTGCGATCCCGCGCGCGCCCGCTATATTGTTCCTAACTTCCTCGGCGGCGCATTGCCCCGCCGTGATTGCGGCGATCGAGAATATTATTGTTGTACGATGATGACATTGTTCGTACCTTGGAGAAAGGCCACTGACTTGAAGGCCGTCCAGGATTCATGGGACTCCGTCTTTACCGCCACCACCTTCACAAATCGCCAGGCTCAGATCATTCGAAACACCCATGTCAAATACGAATGTAATGATGCTCGAGACGATTTCAGAGCAGAACAAGCACGAAAAGGAAGGGACGACGACTTTTCCTCAGAAAGGGCCCCCATTGACGTTGATGATTGTTACGACGGTGATGGCGACATGGCTCTATATGGTTTCGAAGATGAACCACTAATGCAAGAAATGATGGAAATGGGCCCGAAACAATGTCGGACCCAGACCGCCATGAACGCCGCCGAATCCATGGTTCGAGCTGCAGGGTGGATGGCATCTTGCAGTTATACCGTACCTCCTACTACTCGCCAGATATACACACCCGACACCAGTATCCCTCATTCCCAATGGATACATATCATTAACGGGATGAAAGAGCAGGTGAGATCTGAAAAAAAGAAAAATCTACCTCGGAATCAGGCGTATTCAGTCGAACGGGAAGTAAACACGCACACCTTCAATGAAGTAAAGATAATCGAACCAAATTTCATACTGCCTGATTCGCCAGTCACTCTCAATAAACATGCCGAGGCCAACTTCATGGAAGACGTCGTGACAACTTTCACGTTGAATACTGAGCAAGAGCGAGCGTTCCGAATGGTAACCAACCATGCAATCAACCGCACCGAGCCACCTCTGTTTTTGTACATTGGCGGAACTGGCGGTACGGGCAAATCCCAAGTCATTCGTGCCATCGAACATTTCTTTGACATTCGCGGTGAACAATACCGATTCGCCGTGGTAGGTCCAACCGGGTCCTCGGCGGCATTGCTCCGCGGTTCGACCTATCATTATCTGTTAGGCATAAACAGTACTACCGAAGACCATGGCTTCATTCGAAATGAAGCTGCGAATATCGCTTCCGTTCGAGAAAAGATCGCCGGCGTGGATTACATATTCCTGGATGAAGTGTCCATGGTTCCCTGTAATGGGTTGCACGAGATCAGCAGCCAACTCGCCAAAGCTCGCAACCGACATACGGAACCTTTCGGAGGAATCAGCATCATCCTCGCTGGCGATTTCGCCCAACTCCCTCCAACCACGGGACCCTCCTTGTACAGTGAAAAAATCGGTTCAAATCTCACCGCGTCCATGTCGTATAATCAACAGATAAACATCCTTGGTAAAATCCTTTGGCACCAATTTGTAATCGTTGTCATTCTCTGCCAGAACATGCGACAAACCTCGCAGAGCCCAGCAGATGAGGCTTTCAGAACCGCTCTTGCTCATATGCGTTATGCCGCTTGTACTCAAGCCGACCTGGCTTTTTTGCAAAGCCGTAAAGCCGTTCTTAATGGCCCAGGCCCACGCTTCAACACACCTGAATTTCGAAATGTGTCCATAATAACGGCCTGGAACGCCCACAAGGATAGAATCAACAGCTTAGGGTGTGAACGTTTTGCGACTGACAACGGCGAAAAACTCACTTGTTTTTCTTCCCTGGACAAACTTCCCAATTCTTCGTCTAATAAGAAATCGTCCGGAAAAACAGCCCGTGTGCGATCCTTGTCACCTAAATTACAACAGATCTTGTGGAGCTCCCCACCAAATTCTAGTCAACATTTTCCAGGTGAATTATGGCTTTGCATTGGCATGCCCGTCATGATCCGTTTCAATTATGCAACTGAACTGTGCATGACGAAAGGGCAAGAGGCTGAGGTCGAAGGATGGCAAAGCAACACCGGCCCGGATCGTCGACGGATTTTAGATGTGCTTTATGTCAAACTCGTTAATCCGCCCAAGCCCGTCCAATTCAAAGGAATGCCAAGCAACGTCGTCCCTCTCATCCGTCAAACACGCGTCGTGCAGTGCGTCCTTCCCAACGGTGATAAGCTATCTGTTTCCCGTTCACAGGTTGACATCTTACCCAATTTCGCTATGACCGACTACGGCGCACAAGGGAAAAACCGCGCTTTTAACGCAATTGACCTGAATAACTGCAAAAACCATCAATCATATTACACCGCCTTGTCGCGAGGAACCTCCGCTGAGGGCACTATCATTCTTCAAGGCCTCGACACCTGGAAAATCACCTCAGGAATCTCGGGATATTTGCGGCAAGAATTCAGGGAGCTCGACGTCTTGGATGAAATCACCAAGCTACGCTTTGAAGGCGTTTTTCCGACCGCCTTCAACGACTTAACACGTAATGAGTTGCTACAATCATATCACTCCTGGAAACGGAACGTACCTCGAAATCCATCATCGAAAGTGACCAGCCCTGCAACTTGGCGACAGATTACCCGACCTCACAAAGTGGCACCGACGAAGGCTCCGCCCGCAACTCAAAGTTCGTACGTGGATGTCGCGTCGCAGGTCCTTTCATCCGAGCTCGAAAATGAATCACCAATGACGGCCATTGTTCCGGATCCCAGAGGCCTCAAATGGGATTCAACGAACTACAGCTGTGTGTACGATGCAGTCTTTACCGTCCTTTGGAACTTGTGGATCGAAAATCAGGAAAAATGGACATCCATATTAATGCAGAACGGCGCACCCATGTCACTTTTGGTTAGCCACTTTCTCAAGTTCCGAAAAGAACTGGAAACCTTTGAATGTGGCCGAGATGCAGTACGCTGCCTTCTCCATGAATTGCAACCAGACTATTTCCCTTATGGAAAAGAAGGCGCCGCGTTCAGCGACCTCGCGGACATCCTCTTGAGCGACAACAAAATTAGCTGCACTTCACGCAGATGCTTATCTTGTGGGGAAGAGACGGGTACTAATCATCACTCGTTACATCCTTGTCACACCGTACTTCCTAAAGACGACAATGTCCAAACAGACTACCTTCTCAGCGACTACATGAAAACTCTTTCATGTCATCAAACCACCGCACGGTGCCAACGATGTCACTCCAACTTCCCGCTCTGGGAGCTGACTTCTTTCAAGACCATTCCCTCTCTCTTTACGGTATGTAGCTATGACGACCATCTTCTCTTTGATCCACTGCTTTCTTTGTGGAAAGAAGGGGAAACGTTTCAACTGAGATTATGTGGAGTAATCTACCTCGCAGGCTTTCATTTTACCTCTCGCGTCATCCGTCAAGATGGACAAGTATGGTTTCATGATGGGATTGACACCGGGTCATGTCTTCAACAAGAAGACAACATCGACGTATCCCAACCAATCGATCGCTTTCGATCCGCTCATGGCAAACCCGCCGTCGGGGCTATTTACTGTTTAGTTCTCTGATCCATCCCATTCGCTCTTTAACAACTGTTGCCCAACAAACCCGAACGCCGCTTTCAACGTCATCACTGATGACTAACGTGTTCCCCACCCCAGCTCCCACAACACTCAAAAGCCTCCCATATTACAACCAACGTTCCAACGTCTTTTACACGCTTTGATGACTTGCTGTGTCTCCTGTCATCAAATCGAACAACTATTTGAAACTCAAGGCCGTGCCTGTGAAGTACTTGGAGATCTTAATATCAGCGCCTGTCTGCCCTCCACCCACGGTCACCAGATTTGGACCAATCATCAAGGCGTGGTCCAGATGGCACTCTGCCTTCAATGTTACAATATATGGCGTGTTGCAAACTCTGTCGCCCAGTGAGTTTCATTTCCTTTATCTTAACCATCCACCACTCACGCTCTCACGCGCACGTCTCCCTCTCTCCAAAGGACGCCGACCCACGTCTCTTCACAAACCAAAAACTGATATGACATCGACAGTTATGGTTCGTCTTTTTCTTTTCTTTGCATGCTAGTTACTCAACATCATCCTAGTACCTGACCCCCGAAACTAACGTACATGTTCCTTTATCGACAAAGTCTTGTAATTCCTGACAGAGGCTCTAATAATCAACTGTCCCTCGCTGTCTTTGTCAAACACTACCTGCCGACGATCTCGTCCCCTCGCCGAGAATTTGAATCTTAGACAGGTCTAAGATGTGCAATCATGAACTTGTCCGCCTTCTCTTGAACTACGCCACACCGTGTCCATCGCGAGCTCCAACGACGCCCACCACTCCACGCCAGATGCATGTATATCGTGTGAAGCCATCTGCATATATTTTCATACCTGTGGATATTTCAGTGAACTCTGGGGACCCTTAAGTCTCCCCTTTGATTGTATCGTACCCGTCGGATATTACCTGTGGTGCGCGGCGGGAGCGCGCCCATCATTTGTTATGTGTGGCTTGTGTAACAAATTCTGGGGATTGGAGCCTCATGTACCCAGGTGATGTCGTCTTATGAACCACCCGTTTCAAACACTCACGCATTTTGCAGCATGCCAACCTTGTCCTCGCCACAACGATGTCTTCAAACGGAAAACCAATGTCATTCGTGCGATATAATTCTATACATAATGAGAGAAGAAAAATACGAAGCAGAATCGTTGGGATATTTCCGACTGCCCATCGCATCAGCACCCACTTCCGGCCATCGGGTATGGACCGATTTCTTCAATCGTCCAAAAATATCCATGTGCGCTTTATGCTTTCAGATATGGGAACTCCATCCTGTTGATATGTAAGTTGTACGTCGCCTCCTTCACATCCTATACATCCTAACGTCAGCTGTCCAGCTCCTTAGACCGAGGAGTATTGGCAGAAGTTTTTGTCGCGTAACTCTCGTCGTTCTCTACACAACCTCATCACCGTTACTCCCTTCAAATATCCAACTACCACACTCAATAGGTTGCTCTCGCTCTCGCCCTCCTCTCTTACTTTCTATCGACCTCAACGGTTCCCCTCCCGTCCCAAATAGGCTTCCTTCCGAAGCCCTTCGTCTCCGTCTTGAACTCGGGATCAGCTACCCTTCGGCGCCGTCATATATATGTATTGCACTTTCCAACTCCGAATTCTTTTCCTCTGAACCATACGTCCCCGACAATGGTTGAACCTGCTCTTTCCCGCCGCTCCTGTGAGCTGATGTCTTGCATATTCGCCTCTGACAACTTCGCCACCATCTCCTTAGTGGCACTGAACATCCCCCCTTCCGCCGACTTCAGGCCATAACATCTGGCGTAAGCTCAATCGAACATCAAGGCTAACCATGCGTAGACTGTGCCACTACTTATGGAAAATGGTGCCCCGCGCCCCTTCCCCCCCTCGTCCGTACCGCCAACAGTTCTTCCACTTAAGGTCCACATGCTCATCGTATTACTGCTGTTCAGACCTCTTAAACACCACCTATGTACCAGTCCCTGATCGTCGGTTGATGATGTGGAATGAGGTGTCCCTCTGCCACTGACCCGCGACAACAGTTCCAACAAAACGCATCCTATTCAACACCGCTCTTTTTTTAGCATCCTTCTAATGACGTCGTTGCTGCCAAGCGCAATGACGTCTCGCTGACCGATTGAACCCTCTCTTCGTCTGCTACAATGACATACTGTTGTCCTCATGGATTCAACAACCACCTCCATATTGCGTTGCAATATGGACCTACATTCAGTGCCTGCTTGTCCCTCATGTGTGGCACTTATCATCTCCTTTCGGCTCCTAGGCCAAAGCGTCCTTCATTGGGGACCCCTGCATATGCCGACTACATTGATTCCCCATCATGGATTCTACGCTTGTACAGACATCAACGGAACACCCGTTCTCGCCATCTGCACATTGTGTTGCACACTGTGGGAATTGTACACGAGGATCGCAGTACCTTTCACAATGTACGTATTTTATGTACAATTCCACATCCTCCTCACCCTTCACAAAGCCCAAATACCATCATCCATCGGTAATCGCGTTCCTTCACAATCCGTCAGTATTAAACGCGTCATCTCCAACTCGCCAATGCTCCCCAATAAACTTTCGCTTCACCTCGCCCTCGATTGGTTATCTATTTCACATTTCATCTTCTTCTTTCTACCAAGTACCAATCATATCGTCCTTTCAACTTTAACCTTATCGAAGCCGTATCCGTTACCATTCACTTTTTACCTCTACAATGCTCGTCTACAATTTTGCCTCATGTTTCACCTTACCAAACATGTTTTCAAAGCCATGTGAAGCTCCCCTCTCCCAGACACCATGGCGTCCTCGCTCGCTCAGGACACCGTTTTTAACTTGGACGAATTGCTCTTTTCCGTGCTCACACTCTGCGACCCCGCCACATTAAAGCACTATGGCGCAAGCGGTTCCAAACAACACAACACCGTCCTTCGTTTCTTGAGTGCAAAACTTGCTACTTCGCTTGGAATTTTTTTCCAATCCATCGAACATGCATCTTTTTGGAACACCATGGAAACCAGTCAATCTGTCATCGGAGGCTCAGTCGCATTGATGACATTGACGCCAGCAATCCAACTTCAACCAAGAAATTTGAACATATACTGTCCCAAAAATGCCATTCCTGCTTGGGACGCATTCTTACGAACAAAAAAGTACAACAATCACCACCAAGTTGAAGAAGCCGATTGTTACTTAGGCTCTGTCCACTCCCACCATGTCTGGACCAAAATCGAAGTCGGTGATTGCGAATTCCTACGTTGTGACAAATCACCTACCTTTCTTCCTAGGGAAGCGCTTTACGGACAGTGATGGTGACAGAGAGCGTTTCATCATCGGTGATTCCTGTCGTCGTATCCGCAACTACCACGGCTCGCATGAACATGATTTCCCCCTACACACTCTATTCCCCCTACGCAAATCTCACTAGAACTTGCCGAGCCGTTTACGGGCCGTCCCCGCCCGACGCAGACACTCGTTCACAACACCAGAAATGGGGCATTAATCTCAAGCCCAGCACCAACGACTTTCGTGAGCCCTGCGGATTTGCGTGCCCAATCATTCGCCGCCGGTGGTGGAAGGACGCCGGCTTCGGATGGCTCCAATGGAAAACGCCCGCCAATCGCCAATCAGAAGAAAACCTTCGACAGCGAGATGACAAGTTCGTATGGCAAATTGGCAATGCCTGCCATAAACCGTTTTGTTCAACGAGCACGCGGGCGCGTCATCACCTCATCAAAAGATATTAGGTTACATACATATTACTACACAAAAGTTATTGGATACCGTTACGAATCTTCTGCTCCAATACACGCCGCCGCACCACGCCCACGCCCTGTGACGCTTGCGGGGAAGCACGCAGATATTTATAGTCGTGGGGTTCCGGTCGAAGCCTGACGAACAACTGTAAGCGTTACTTTGGTGTGTTCCGAGCTCGAGAACCAAGAGAGATCGACGCGCTCAGGACTGCCGTAAGCGCGATGCCGATCTCTCGCCTCCCAGGACTGCCGTAGGAGTGTTCCGAGAGGAGGAGAATCTGTAGAGCACGTTCAGTGACGTGTCGGATACAGACTACGTACCAGTAGTCGTCGTTAGTCGCCTCGTTGAGGTCTTAAGGAATTCAGATGTTTGAGTTGAGTGTAAAAGATGATAAGAGTGACTACGTGACAAGAAAATAATCTATGTGTAACGAGACGAAAGATATCCCGTGACCTCGGCCTCTCGGACAGACAGTGGAACCCCGAGTAGGCCGGAACGTACTAATGTGCGGTCGTCGTAGTAGAAAGGCAGTTCAAAATAAATAGCTAAAAGTCCGTCACAGAGCCCCCCTACGTTCTGCCTACTCTGGCATGAAATGTTCCTTGAAATCGATGGAGGAGATGTCGATGTCGTTCCAGACATCAGGGTATGCACGATGAATCTTCCACCATGCTTCATCCCATTCGAGATATGAAGCGGAAGCAGTCTTGGTGGTCAATCGATTGGGCCTCCTCATGTACTGAGACCACTGCGACCGAGTACGCAAGGTGCTTTTGCCCGCTCCGATCTTCGCCCAGATGGACCGAAACAGTCCTTCGCATTCCGCTGTCCACTGGCCGGAATAACTTCACAAGTGTTCCCGGAGAATGGAGTCCGTTGGCCAGAGTGTCTTGTCTGTATCTGGTTTCCCTTCAGCGAGTAAACCGTATAGTGCATTCTGCTCGGTCGTGGATAACTTGTCCGATCATAATATGCGACTGTCTCGGGTGTTCAGATAACCCATCCTGTGAATGGATACCTGTATCGACGGACCATCCATAAGGTCGGAGAGTAGTTCTTCGCCTCGATATCGTCGCGCTATCCAGTGTAAAGGGCCTCCTTCGAAGATTACGGATCGAGCATGTGGTCGCAAAAGGACATTAGCGACTCCACGAGCATAGTCTTCCATGAAGCCTTCCTCGCCCCGTTCTCCCCACTTGAGGATGAGATCTGTTTGAGGGCTGGCGTAGAACTTTCCAGCGGCTTGGTCGGCTTCCGTGATAGGGTTAGGAGTCCATCGTCGCAAGTCAGCTTCCGGGATAGTGATCCGGAATTCGAGTCCTTGCTCGACGATCCAGGTTAACAACTCCTCGGCATCGTTGAATGGTCCTTTCACGATATGCCAGAGCTTAGCTCGGACCGACGTTTCGCTGGAGGGGAAGTGTAATACACCAAGTCTGAGGAAATCTGCATCCCACGTAGCCGGTACCTGAAATCTATAACCACTGCTTTCGTTGAAGAAACGGTCGAAAGTCTTTTCTAAGTCACGACGGAATTCCTCAGCTTTCCGCGCAGCTCTGGCCTCATCTTCTCGGAAACCCGATCCGTCAGGATCCCAGTTCAAGCCCGAAATATTGATGTTAGGGTGGAGCCGTGACAAGGAAATTGCGCTGGAGCTACTCCCGGAAATAGATGGAGAACGCGGCGGTACGTGCGTAGATGAGCTAGGTTGATTGCGGAACTGCGGAATGTCGGATAGCCTGGCTGCGAGTGGAGGTGGACGCGAGGGAGCCTCCCGAGGACTTCAAGCACGACGGTCTTCACGACCTCTACGCCCTACGTCTGGTCCGCCTTCTGAGCGAGTAGATCTGTAGGAGCTCATTGACAGGCTTCTAGTCATGGACTGAGGGCGAGATCGGATGGGAATAGGTTTAACCACGGATCTATCGCCTTCGACTTTCCGTTCCCCCGTTTCCTTATCGTACACCATCCCTTTCAACGGACCATGTGAATGAAGGAAGTCGTGATGAATTTCGTGAATGTCCTCGAACTGCGGGTCCTCGATTATAGCATCCGGAAGATCGGTCTGTGAGAAAGGACGAAATCTCCAGTGGACACGACGGTGACGGCCGGAGGAGTGGAATACTTTAGAATGGTACATTCGTCGGTAGTAACCCTTTAAATTTTCATCCGTTACGAGTCGTCGACACCAACCTTCGAAGTCGCAAATATATACGTCGCATTCGTCCGATACGTCAGAATCCATGTTAGGATCGGCGTTATATCCTTCCCAGGCGTTTTGGAGGAAGTCATCATAGTGTGAGACGAATGGGAAGTCGGCTTCGAGGTTGGGGATGGAAGGGAGAATTGAGCCCTGAAGGATTTCTTGGTCTGCGAAGTTGTCCCACATCCCCCATATGGCGTCCAGGAAGCGTGGTGACAGGCGTTGGAAATGCGGGTTGGCTTCGACAGATGGAGTCCATGCGAATGTGACCGGGACGTCGTTGCGTATCCACAGCGCCAAATCAATCGAAGCCCAATCTCGTTCAAGGTCGACCAGGACTCCTCTCTTGTCCTGCAGGGAGTTCATTAGTCTGGCGATGGTTAAGATTATGCCCGGATCGAGGCCGATCTGCCATTTGGGGTGAGCACTGAGTGAGTACCACAGATAGGCGACTCCGTCGAGCATGAAGCGCTTGATTCTGGCGATGCTACGTTCAGCTGAGTGCAGGTGTGAATGGATTTTGTCGAACTCGGATCGAGGACAGATTGCGGGTATCGGGACCGTGTCTGGGTATGGCATTGTCTTGCGGAGAGCCTCACAACAACGGTCGACATCATCGAGGTCTTCATTCCAACGAGCTTTGCACTCTGGTGTGATCGAGAATCCAATAGCGTGCTCGAGTTCTCTGATGGCCCGAGATTCTTCGCTGCGACCGAAATCTGTGAACCAAGACGGCGCAGTTGAATCATAGTGAATTGGAGTGAATACTTCCCAAGGTTTGTCTTTGTCAAACCAATTAGGGTCAATGGCTTTATCGAGAGAAAGGTAAGTTCCTGTTGGCCCCGTTTCTGAAGGGTATTCGTGAGGGAGCTTGTTCTTGAGGTCCCACGCGTCCAATGGAACTACTACCTCTCGCTTGCTGATATGGTTCCAAGACAAGGAATCGTTGACTTTCTGTATTTGATGACGGACGGGGAGGCCCGTGCTATTATAGTACAGGTACTCCATCTTGAGTGCGATAACCTAGACGTTGAATTGAGCAGGTTCGCCGTACTCTTTTCGCAGTCACCAAATGGTTTAAGGCCGGACCGCCATGCCCTCCACCTTCTGGCTAGGATTCTCGCTGGGGGAGTAAGGAAACTGCGAAAACGGGGAATGATGGAAATATAGGAAAATTGGAACGGAGAGGGAAAAGTACGGGTCCAGCCGATTTCGGATACTGTACAGGCGCGTGATCCTGATCGACGCGATTAGAGTCTGGGCTGGTCTATCAGATGCCCACGCGTTTCTTGTATTCGCGTAGAACCATTGGCGCATTTTTCAAGTCGAGCACGGATCCCCATGTGTCGAACTGGGGTCCGTATCCAACCCATCTAATGAGGTACTGAATCTTCTTGGACCTCTTATCGAATTTGTGTCCGACGATTGACTCAACTTCGTATTCTTCGCGTCCTTGGGAATCATCTCGAGTTTCCTCCATTTTGGATCGAGGTCCATATTCATCCGGAGATTCGACATATCGTTTCAGATGTTGCACATTGAAGACCGGTGATCCAGGGTATCTGTCTGACATCCGTAGACAATAGACTTTAGGATTGACCTTTTCCATCACTTCGAAAGGGCCGATCCATCTTTGGACGAGTTTTGCTCCTTCGCCCTTGCTCTCCTTCCACTCTAAGGAATGAGGATTAACGAGGACGCGCTCACCTGGTTGGAAGTCAGGCACATTTCGTCGCCCTTGATTGTATGCCCGGACGTTTTTATCCTGGGCCCGTGCAATTGCATCCCTTGCGATTTTCCGGTGAGTATCGAGTTTCAAAAGATACTCTTTGGCCTCGGGATGTTCAGGGTCGGTCCCTATTCTAGCTTCGTCAGTCTTGCTGAGATAGTCCAGTGGAGAGCGTGGCTCGAATCCCAGGAGCAGGAAGAACGGGCTCGTGCCAGTGCTACTGTGAATGGTTGCATTGTACGCGTATTCCAAAAGATGAAGCCATTCCGCCCATGAATTCTTGTCCCCTGCTACGTACGCTCGAAGCATGGTTTCTAGCTGTTTGTTCACGATCTCGGTCTGGCCATCGTGCTGTGGATGGTGTGAGGACGAGAGGGACATGTGAGTTCGGATGGCTTTTGCAACCGCTTTCCAGAAGTCTGACGTCCACCTTGGATCTCGGTCGCAGATGATGCTAGTGGGTAGGCCGAATCGAGAAGCAACGTGTTTCGTGAATAGTTCTCCAAAGCCTTCCGCTGTCAGACCTGTAGTCGTCGGGATGAACTGGGCGTGTTTGGAGAGTCGGTCTACTACGACGTAGATTGCATTGAAGCCATCACTCCATGGAAGATTAACTATCATGTCCATTGAGATCGATTCGTAGGGCCGAGATGGAATCGGATTCGGGGACAATATTCCAAATCGATTGAAGTTCGATGGTTTGGTCTTCTGGCAGGTGTCGCATGATCGACAGTACGTGATAATATCCTTTTTCATTCTGTGCCAGTAGAATCTTGTGCTTAGCTTCTGCCACAGTTTTTCGGGTCCTGCGTGAGCTGTCTCGAACGCGCTTTCATGTGCTTCCTCCATGATATTTTTTCTGATGGAAGAGGGCACACACAATCGTGGTTGATAGTCCGCGTCGCGGAAATAGAGAAGGCCTCTGACATCTTTGAAGAATCGTCTTCCTGGTTTCCATTCTCCAGGGTCATTGCCGTGATCTTCCCATTTGGCTCTCAGGTAAGCATCCTCTTGATATCCTTGTATGAATTTCTTGATAGTCTCGTCGTCAATTGAGATCAGCAGATGCGATGGGATTTCGGGTTCTTCTGCAGCTCGTTCAAACGCTTTCTTCTCGTCGATCCTTCCTTCCGTTTTGGTGCTGCTTTCGTCGATAATGGAAGAGGTCGGCGGATTTGTTGGTTGTCCTGAGGTGTCAGATTGACTCGCTTCTCCCCCCCCAGCGTCCTGCTGATCACGTTGTGAACTTCGTGTCGTAGCACTGCGAGTTGTAGCCCAGGCCAAATGGTGATCCTCGACGCAGTCGAGAAAGTCCCATGCGACAAATGTTGCGAGCTTCGCCGGTTCTCTGTTCAGCATGGCTTCTTGAGCTTCAGCGAGTGAAGAATCGACTTTTATAGCCGGCTCGTTGTCCTCGTGAGGGGATTGGTGTTCCGGCGGCGCTCGTGGTAGTCGGGATAAGGGATCGACATTAGAGTGTTTCCACCCAGCCCGGTGTACGATGGCTAGTCCGGGGTATGCCGCGAAAACGACGCCCCAAGCTGCGAGTCGTCGATTCGCATTTTCGTACGTTCGAGCCCATTGGAGCGTGGAGTGATCTGTCACTAAGATAACTTTTGCTCCTTCGATAAACGGTTGGAATTTAACCAATCCCTCCTTCGCTGCGAGCGCCTCACGTTCTGTGGTTGCGTATCGTTGTTCGGCGCCTCGGAAAGTTCGGGACCAGTATCCAATGACCCGTTCGACGTGTACTATGGTGCTGTCGAAAGTTTCGCCCCACTTATCTTCATGGTCGTTGTCATGTATTTTGTCCGTCAGAGCGATGGTGAGCCGCGGTACTGGCTTTCCGGCGTCGAAGGCTTTGCGGAGCTTGGCATATGTCTTTGTTCCTTTGAGGTCTTTCACAGCTATGGGTTGAACTTGCTGTAATGCGCATCCAAGGGCGTCGTCCGATGCATCCGTGTATAGTCGGTATGGTCGATCCTCCATTGGGTGGCCTAATACGGGAGCTCCACGAAGGGCATCTTTCGCACTTTGGAACGCATGTTCCTGTGTCGCCCCCCATTCCCATTTCCTCCCTTTTTGTAGCAATTGGAAAAGTGGTGCGCATATGTCGGCATAGAAAGGAATGAAAGCAGAGAAATAGACGACCATGCCCAGGAAAGTTTGTAGTTGCGAAAGTTTTTGCGGCCGTTGGAGCTCTTGGATAGCTCGGACCTTCTCCTGGTGAGTAGACAATCCTAGCCGAGACACTTTGTGGCCTAATAGGAGAATAGAGGAGTAGAACAGATGACATTTCTTCGGTGATAGCGTTATCCCTGCGCGTTCTACAGCTGCGAGAACCTTATCAAGGTGCTCGATATGTTCCTCGTAAGTTTTGCTGTACACGACTATGTCGTCGATGTATACGAGGCAAAACAACCATAGGTACGGTGCCAAAACTGACTGCATGACCCTTTGGAATATTGATGGGCCGTTTCACAGACCGAATGGCATCCTGCGAAATTGGAAGAGTCCGCGATGCGTACGAAAAGCCGTTTTCTCGATATCCTCAGGGGCCATTTCCAGTTGCGTGAACCCGGCGAGTGCGTCCAAGGAGGACAGAACTTGAGCTCCCGCTAGAGACGATAAGATCTCTGACTGTCGAGGTATGGGGAACTCGTCGGGGATCGTCGCAGCATTGAGTTTCCTGTAGTCGATGCAGAATCGTGGTTTTCCGTTACGGTAAGCGATCACTACTGGTGCACTCCATGGACTAATGGATGGTTCTATAACATCTTGAGCGAACCATTGGTCCAGCTGTTGATCAATTATCAACCGCTTGGCTGGCGAGGCTCCATACATAGGCATGGCAATCGGATTCTGTCCATCCTTCGTGCGTATGTGTACGCGAGCGGGGTGTTGGCCTAACCGATTGTCGAATCCGAAGGCGTTCTGACGGTTTTTAAGCATTTGCCATGCTTTGTCCTTCAGATGATCAGGAAGTGATCCGACGTCGAGGAGTGTTTCCATGTCTGCCGAGGAATAGACATTGGGGTCGGGCATTGCAGCTGTTTTGGGACCGTAATCGTCTTGTTCTTTCTCAGTATGTTCGTCTTCGACAGGAGGAAAAGCTTGTTCCAGGTCTGATTCTTCTGTGTCAGCTCGCGTTTCTGTTGACATCGTTTCCTTAATGATTGATTCCAAGGCAGCAGTGACTTCGTGATAACGCTGTAGGGTCACTAAATTGGTCGGTTTGTCGAAGAATTTTTGCGGATCGTGTATGCTGCCTATGATTTCTCCTTTCCGTATGAATTTCGGATGACTGCTTGTGTTCGAAATTGGCACCCAGGGAGCATTTGACGAGATGAGAATGTTTGGGACGGCGAAAAAGGAGTTACCATCATTTGCGAGTAAGTTCTTTTCCACTAGCCATTCTTGATCTTTGCCTAACTCTCCCTCGACTTCGACGTTCAGACAGGACTGTGGCCGGATGAGGTAGTCCTTTGATGCACGGATGAGTTTCGCGCCTTCTCTTGTTAGACGTTTAAGTCGTTGACGCTTAGCTTGTCTCCTACGGTGTAACTTGGTACGGATGAAATGGGCCGTCATGAACGCACTGGAACGCATTCGATTGAAGTCTTTTGTGCGTTCCACTGGCATAGCGCGGACTTCATGCCCCGACAAACCAAATTCGATCGTGGTTCCTTCCGAAACACGTCTATGGACGGTGACGTCGAAGTTTACTTGATAATCCTCCCCGAATAGGATCGGAACCGACATGTTAGGGACAACATAAGCTTCCACTTCCGTTTCGAGGAGTTGACCGTTTCCATCTTGCACGAGAATAGGGAGGCGTACGAAACCCTGGATTTTGGCATCTTTATCTGTCAATTGCCATAGTTTCATGCGCAGTCCCTGTTGCTTTCGTGGCGGAGAAATTAAGGTGTTGTAAAATTCCTCCGATATCAGAGAAATGTCCACGCCTGAGTCGAGTCTTAGGTCGATTAAAGGATTTCTGGTACTGCCGACCCAACCTTTCATGGACAGTACCGATACCCCCACTGCGGACTGTCCCGCTTGAGTGATTCGGCGTCTTGGGAGCTTGATGACAGGCGAGTCTGGAGTTGGATGGGGCCATGTGGGCGCAGCTGACTGCGTCGATTCCTCGCTATCACGCTCGCCTCGAAAGACAAATCGTTTCTCCTCGTTGGAGAAGGGGGATGTGTGCGACTCTGTGAACGAATGCTCTTCGTTTGGAGGGAAGGTCTTGTCTTCTTCTTGCTGAGTCGTGAACGTTTCACCCGCTTTTCGTCTTTCGTTATTATGGTTTTCTATTATAGATTCGTTATCTTCGCCGTCAGCATTTTCCAGAAGATGCGTTTTGGCGGTTGGTCGAGCGCGAGCTTTGACAAATTCTTCGTCCTCTACGTCTTCTATCATGACTTTAGTGTTGAGCCTAGCTTCCTGAGCGATAGGCTCCTTCTTCACGTTGGATATCGCTTCCATTGCATCCGCGACGGTTAACGTGTTGTCCCCGGTCTTACGTTCCGACTCGCCTATACACGGCGTCACCGTTTGAGGCGTACTCGAAACTGCCAACTCAAAACCCGATTGGGAGTCCGAGGAAGGAGGCAAGTTCTGGTCATGGACGCGTAGCTCACGCAGGATTTGATAGGCTGAATTGTAAGTTTGGTCCAACTCTCCGTCGCCGTTACCAGCAGAAGCCCATTTAGCTGATCGTTTCTGCATTGACAGGTAAGTGTCCCAGTCGGCGCATTCCTTGTCCCAGTGGTTCTTGCTGCCACAGACTTTGCAAGGGGAAGGAGGTAACTTTCCCATCTTCGTTGTGATGTGGTCATTTTTCGAGAATGGGTATCCTCCTGGTGGAGGGTCGCGTTGTCGCTTCTTGAATACTTGGAAGGCTTGCCTGACGATTTCATCATCGTTCTTCGAGTCTTCTTGCTCGGGAGCTCCGGTTTCTTCATTTGGGACCGATTCTTCACCAGACAGTTCGACATTATTGACGGTTTTTCTAGTCATAGTTCGTGATCCTTCTGTCAGCACTCCCGCTTTACGCAGCATGGATACTAAATTGTCGGCTGTGACTACGTTTGGAAGCGCCGTTCTGCTTGAGTAAATTAAAGCTTTCTCGTTCTCCGTGACTGCTGAATATAGGTCGACCGTAGAATCAATGGACGACGCTTGAATGATAGTGTTCCATGATAAGGGAGCCCTCATCAGTACATTGCGGACTTCTCGTTCTCCTCCGTGCTCGATGCTGGATAACATTCTCGTGAACATTACGCGTCGGTAGATGAAGCCCTTCGGCGATTCGTGTTCGTAGCCGGTTTGCCTGAATGATTGGGCCGAGAATTGAGAGTGTATGTCGAGTAGCCAAGTTCGTCCCAAGTAATGTTCTCGAATTATGCTTAGATATTGAACGTAGTGAGACTTCGCTCGTGACTTTGTGTCTGCGTCCAACATACTAAACCATCGATGCACGTCGGATCCTTTTTTCAATCGGCTCCATAGCCAATATCCGAGAGCTTCCGGGAGGTAACCGCCTAGATCAGCGAGTTCTTCGATGTCCCAGAAGTACTGCACGGCCGTGTCATAGTTCCCATCCCAAGAGGGAAGTTCGTCGGCCTTTAGTTCTGTCTTGATCGTAGGTACTGAAATGCTGTACGGGGCTAGAGGCTTGTCTTCGTCTGCATTATGTCTTCCTTCAGGGACAGAGCGTTTCCTATCTCCTCGACCACCACCTCTGGGATCATCGTCTGGGTCATCTGGATCGTCATCCGGGGGACCGCCTCCCGAATAGCCTTTCTTATTCCCAGATTGACGACTAATCTCGCTCTCATCATCGTTAAGTTGTGAAGAGTTTGAAGTCAAATCTTTCGGTCGACGAATTGGAGGGCTGGGATCTTCCCTCTTGGTTCTCTCCGGGGGAAGGTCATCATCTTGCCGTCGCCAGGTGCCTTCGGGAATAGCAGGTCCTTGACGACTTTGGTTTTGATTCTTAGCCCCTTCTGTTCTTCTGGCTGTAGTCTTCGGAGGGATTGATTCGAAAAGTACGCTTCCCGCTCTGATATTAGAGGTATCTCTTCCTCTATCTCGCCGTCGCCAATCTTTCGACTCTTTCGCTGCTGAATGAGGAGGCTCGTCACGTAGTATCAAAAAAGCTGTTGGCTTCCAGGGCTGCGGTTCGGAAGGAGTTTTTCCTTTATTGAAAGGACCTTTTAAGGACGAGGGTTTCCCGTAAGGGTGTCCTTCTTCCGACGGGTGAAAAGGCGGAAGAGATTCTTCCTTCTGCTTGCCCTTGATTCCTGTTTCCTTGTGAACGTCGTCTTTGGGTAATTCGACTATTTTGGGAGGCTTGTCTTTCGCTGGGATAGTGGTTTTCGAGTTTCGCGATTCGTCGTCTTCTAGCTCTTGCAGATCGTAGTGAACGTTTCTGTATATAGCGCGTTCTCCGTTTGCGTTGTAATGAATTGTAGAAGGATATTCCTCCTTTTCCCATGGGGGAAATGATTCTAGGAGGTCTTTGGGAACGACGACATCCGCGAGACTTGAATGCTGTAAAGCTTTTGAGGATCCCGGTTTGATGGGGAAATCTTGCTGATGATGAGGTATTGAAGTCATCATATATTGAAGACTGTCTATCGGATTATCGAATTCCTCAAGAGTATTGTATAACTCCGGATTAGTGGATACTGGAGAGAGGAGGGTAATCATAGCGTCCTCGAATTCCGAATAGTATTTCTCGAAGTAGTCTTGTGAGAGCAATAGTCGTCTTCTTAGTATAACCCAAGAGGCATGAATTTCCGCTAAAGTATCCGCCCCTTCGAGGTGAGGAACGAGGATCTTGTGTGGGTCAATCTCGAAGACAGTATTGCGCTGGGCTATAGTCGCCGCTTGGTAGAGCGTAGTCTGCATCGCCGAGATTGTCCTAGTGACTTCGTTTCTCAAGGATGAGTCCATGGAAAAACGTTTGTGGGGTCCGCCTATGCCTGCATCCCAGATTTCGTGTCTTTCTAATCGTAATTTCAAACTTAGAGTTCCTACTCGTTGAGAAATTGAAGGAGCTTTCGTGATCGGGTTGGGGCTTTGGTAGGATAGCCTCAACATTGACATTTCTGACAGGATTTGCTGGGTTCGTTGGTGCTCGTTGTTCACTTGCGAACGAAAGGATTCCATCATTTCTTCTTTAGAGACTCTCTCCCCTTCGAAGGATGGCTGGTCTTGAGTGGAAGTAGTCTCCATGTTATTCTTATTAGCGGATTTGAATAAAGTCTCGACCGGGGATTTCCCGTCCTTGTTGAATATTCCGCCGGCTTGAAAGTTGCTAGTTGCAGTCCGATACTGGGACGGAGAATCCGTAACTGTAAATTTCGGCCTTCGTCGTCGAGGAGCAGGTGGTTCCGTCAGCCTCTTTTGAATCTGCCTTAACGAGGAATCTCTGTTCTTCGGGGCAGTCTTCTCAGAATCTAGTCTCGCGGTCGTCGAAGGTTTTTCCGGTGATTGCGAACGAGATCTGATGGGTAATCTGGAGTTTCTGGAAGGAACTATAGATTTAGGTATGTATGGGTTTGAGACCTCTCCCTCGGCGTCTGACTCTATAGTCGTTAACGGAGAGAGTTGTGAAAAGGTTTGAGATAACGTTTTGAAGTCGTCGGCCAGGGTGAGAAACGGTTTCCCACAGTGTCCACCTCTGTGACGCTTGCGGGGAAGCACGCAGATATTTATAGTCGTGGGGTTCCGGTCGAAGCCTGACGAACAACTGTAAGCGTTACTTTGGTGTGTTCCGAGCTCGAGAACCAAGAGAGATCGACGCGCTCAGGACTGCCGTAAGCGCGATGCTGATCTCTCGCCTCCCAGGACTGCCGTAGGAGTGTTCCGAGAGGAGGAGAATCTGTAGAGCACGTTCAGTGACGTGTCGGATACAGACTACGTACCAGTAGTCGTCGTTAGTCGCCTCGTTGAGGTCTTAAGGAATTCAGATGTTTGAGTTGAGTGTAAAAGATGATAAGAGTGACTACGTGACAAGAAAATAATCTATGTGTAACGAGACGAAAGATATCCCATGACCTCGGCCTCTCGGACAGACAGTGGAACCCCGAGTAGGCCGGAACGTACTAATGTGCGGTCGTCGTAGTAGAAAGGCAGTTCAAAATGAATAGCTAAAAGTCCGTCACACGCCCACATGCTTCTCAACTTTTAGGTCCCTCAAGCGCTATACCCTTTTTTTTCCATCAGGGCTCCTCTTCATCTATGCCCCACAATGAGTCACAAAACGAACACCTGGCAGCTGTCCTGTTTCCGTAGGGACTTGACCACCAGTAAAACGCATTCCAAGGCGTGCACTCCTCCAGCAACGGGCGACGGATCACGTATCCTTGCATTCTTCCAAAAAACTCCACTTCGTTTCCCTCCTCCACCATTTGATGCACAAACGCCTTACAAAACAAACAATTCTCCGAGTCCGGCTCACTTCTTTTCTTGCTCTCGTAACCCCGAAACTCCGTGAATGAATTCGAAAGCCCAAAGGCTCGCTTGCAAACGTGACACACCAAAAAACGCGGATTGTCTTCACAATCATTCCAGACAGAAAACGCGTAGGCGTGGTCGGTCTCCGTGAGCTCCAGATCATCTCCCTCCCATGGAGTCAAATTGTAACCTTGACGTTCGAAGTGCGTGTAGAGAAAATCGCACAAACAAAACCCGGGATGGTCATCCCGTTCCCAAATGGTGGTTGAAGGCATGTTGCAAAACGAGAGGATTGAGAGGGGAGTACCGTACGAAATCCGTTACTTTAGTAGTTGGTTTTGGGGATCCGGACACCAAAAAGCTCCACAGTTAGAAATACAAAAGTGTCACGAGAAAATGACGTATTGTTGTGCTCAGTTTGGTTCCCCTTCTCGTCTCGGGCCACTAAGTTTACATTCTAAGAAGCAATGATCTTGCTTCAAGTTCAATACAATTTATGCAACGCATGTACGTAGGAAAAAAATGGGGAAGTCTAGCAGGCACATCTTTTGAAAGTTGCGCGCTGTCCAAAAGCGTGTGGATTTGGTTTGAAGGAGAAGCGATCTGCTTCAAGTTCGATGCAACACATGTAGAGAAAAAAGAGGATGTCTATGACAACCACATACTTGAAGATTGGGTGCCGTAGCGGGCTCTGCGGCACCAGCGCGCTACCAGGATTATTGTATTTGGAGGTATTGAGGTACCTGCCTCTCACGTGGTAAATCCGAGCTCAGTTAATCATCTTCGTTCCTGGTCTAGACCCCTCGACTGTTTACCGTTGCTTATATCGGCCTTCACGGACTCGTACCTGCCACGCGCAGCGGTGGCCCACCCCAGTATATAAATAGACAGGTTGGAGAGAGATCACTGACCGATGAAACATCCTGAAAGTGGCTCTTATTGTTGATGATTTGAGTCGCCCCACCGATGGTTGTAGGAATGCTGCCGACGGTATCAAACCACAAAGAATGTGACGTTGTCAGGAGAGTATCGACGATTCTCGTGCGAGGAAGGTTCTTGGGGGCGTGCTACTGTTTAATAACATTCGCCTCCTCTATCCGCTATGATCCTCGTCTGTTGATCTTGTAGTAGGTTTCGTTATCAATGGGGTACTGCACAATGTATTCGGTACGCCGTCGATGAAGTACAATCAGGGAAAACAGACATCAGTCATGGACTACAGCTGAAGTCGCTGTAGCTAGAAAGATATCGTAGAACTGCTATGGATTGCCTCTATTCCTCCGTGGTAGTATGGTATTGTCCGTGGGTATCGCTATGTGGCAGGTATCGTCGTATGAAGAATGAACCGAACTGACTTACACGTCTTGACTATCGTCGAATAATGAGACAAACTCTTCGAACACTCTCATCCGTTCCCCAACCCTCTTATTTGAGCTACATTCCCTGATCTTGTACCTGAAAGACCTGTAGTCAATGCAAGCTGTCTGAAAGAAAGGGCTCGTGGCTTACGTCGTAGTTTCACCGGATAAGCCCATGAACTGGACCCAGTCCTCATCGACGTCGATGTCTAATGCTGCACCATCCAAAAACATAACCCTGTATCTTCCTCCTTGAGAAACTCGGGAGCCATATCTTATACACCAACCGATTGAAGGGATGAAGCGCGTCTGTATGTCGCGAGGTGCAGCGATCGTATATTCCAAACCGTCGTCTTCCCAGGCTGAGTTGATTTTAGAACAGAGGATTTTCCCGCTGTCTTCATTTTCCTCAGAAGGGAAGTCCTGTGAGATCAATTCGACGACGCCCGGATCATCCTCTTGTGACTGCGCAGTAGGCAGCTTTGGAGGTCGTTTTGCAAGACTAAAAGATGAAAGGCTGCGTGCAATGGTCGGAGGACAATAGCTAGCGGTCTGATGTTCAAATTGGTCGCCTGGCGTGTGGCGCATTGTCGTGGTCACGCCATCAGAATCGATACTCATCGTAGGGATATTGGCTGATGGCATGCTCGGCGCTGTCTTCATTGTCCGTTCAACCAGCTCGCAGGTTCGCATGAATTGTGTCAAGTGCTTGATCGCATCCTTCTCCATCCGTTCCAAGGATCTCCAGTCCTTCGTTGACACGTACGGTGTTTCTGTGGTTGGTGATATCACCTTCTTCCTCCATTCCTCCCCGCGGTTCCCTGACAAGTACTGGGCAAATTCGAGGAAACGGCTTTCACGCGAGAAACGAAGTCGCATCGAAGGATGGTTGTCACACAAGATGGATCCCCTGCTCAGGGAAGGTGCCGCATTGCTGAACAGTAGTTCTACGTCTCCCCGAGGAAAATTGGCCATTAGCGTGCACTTTACCAAACCAGAATATAAGATGAGCTGTGGAACTCGTTATTCACCAACCAGATACATGGGATAGATAACCTGTATTTCCATACCTTTGGTGTTCTTTGTTGTATCTGATCCACCAGACGTCCAGCATCATTGTACTGCTTCCAATAGACGGGCGGTAAACTGTCAACTGAAAATCGATGCGTGGGTTCAACAAGACAACAAGGCGAGCTCAGGTGCGGGGCGCTGTAGACAGATATCTATGCACGTCGCGTATGAGGTCAATGTGAAAGATATATGAAAGGATATTCTTGCCTTTGAACCATCTGCATCAACCACAAGAACTTGGTCACCTTTCAAGCCTTTTCTTCGCTGGCTTTCACGGAAATCCACAAGAAGAGCGCGGGAAGGCAAAACTGTGATTTGACCGTAAGTCGTTTTGTGGGTTTGGCAATTCATAGATGAGGTGCTGAATGGCGTTGGCCGGGCAGTCCCAATAGGTAGCCTGGGAGAGGCCGTTTCGGTTTCCTGCAGGCCGCAAATCGACGTCCATTAGCCTAATCAAGTGGGCTGACTTCACGAGTATTCACCGTCTCTGAATGATAGTGACGATTGTCGCACATGCCGTTGGATCTCTGCGGACGATGGTGCTTGTGATTTGGCCACATGTCTTCCCGCAGCACCCTCGTCACCTCCGATGATGCGGCATCCAGTTCCAGAGAAGGTGTGTGCAACAGCTCTGAGCAAGAGTCGGGGTGGCGTTCATCCGTAGTATCCTCGAGCGGGACTGAATGATTGCTTTTCGGCTGCGTATCAGGACACTTCTCCCTAATCCCTGAAGCGGTGGTTCTCCTGCGAGGAATAGGGTCGGAGACGATACGCCTCGTAGGCCCAGTAAAGAGGGGTCCAGTTCCAGAAGCAAGCTCATCACGTAGTATACTTCTCAGGTCGATGTTTGCGATATCGCCAAGCGCAGATCTTGCTCTGCTTTTGCGACCCGCCAAACCATGATCGGAGGAATGCCTTGACTTGCGGTCAAACGCCTGGTTAATTTGAAATGGTGGCCGCACAACCTGTGAGGCTTTCTTTGAAACTTCATTGCAGCTGCGATCCGGGGACACACTATGACTGGTTGGGTGAAGAGTTGCACTGGGTAACTGATTCGAAAGGAACGGGTGGGAGAGGATATTGGGTAAATATATTCGCTTCTCCGGATCCTGTAACAGAAGGGTGAATTGGCTGATAGCTAGATGGAAGGGATGAATGCTCACAACTTGAAAGATGTCCCTGATAAGCGCGCTCCCTTCCGTAGAAAGGTGCTCAGGGAGGATGTATGCGGCGCGTGAAACGTGTCGCCGTATATCAGGGATAGTTTTTGCCTGTCGAGAGAAAGTCAGCATGTTTCGTCATGTTTCAACAATGAGACTCGCGTCGAAGGGCTGTGATCCAGTCAGACAAGTCAAAATGACGCAGCCAAGAGACCAGATATCGACAGGGAAGCTATATGGAATGCCAGCTGACATCTCCCTTCGAGTGGCGAGTAAGTATGTAACACGGATATAGATATGCTTCCTCACGGTGCGGCATAGTTCGGCGAACCGCAGAAGGAAAAGACCGTAGAGTCCGTTGTTGGAAGGCGGATGGAGAGTTTGAAATCCGATAATTTCTGGCACGAACCTCAGTATGTACAGAATTCAAATGCTGAAGTGATACTCACCACTCCGTGATCATTTGTCAAGAGGATGTTGGATGGATTGATGTCGCGATGGATAATCAATTCTTTCCTCATATGTACGAGGGCATCAGTTAGGCTCTTTGTTACCCCTCGAACCTCCGACTCGAGAAGGGTATGCGAAGGACGTGAAGAAAGAAAATCCGCAAGGTTTCCGATAGAGCATAATTCCAATACATGGAAGGTTTCCTGGGGTGTTGCAAAAGCGGATAAAAGAGAGACAATGTTGGGATGATGAAGTGCTTGGTGAAGAGGAGGCGATATAAATTGAGGTTTCCCATTCGTTGAGGCGATTGCAGTCGAAGTCTAAAATGCATAATGCACAAAGGTCAAAGTGCGCAGAATTAAATTTCTGACCTTCTTCATCGCAAGTTGGCGACCTCGAAGGCGCCCAGTTTTGCATAAAACTCGGTAAACCGTAGAGGTTTTGCCATTTACAAGTTTTTCCAAAATTTCATACGCCTTTAAGATGCATGAAAGTAGCTCGCATAGTCAAACAAGGCCGTTTTCGGTGAAAAGGTACCTCGAGACCATTTGACACAACACCACCGATTTGGACTACTGAAGTTGACGGCGACATGCTGGACCCAGCGCTTAATGAAATAGACGGGTTTAAAGTGTATTGCAGCTTGTAAGACGAAATAAGTCACAATTCTCGCCTGGTAGGGAGGTTTCGCGTTCAAAGAAATCAGAGTTGGCGGAGGGAGGAGGGACGCGGCGCGAGAAATGCAGTGGCTGTGTCGCAAAGCAAGGCTAAATTTAAAAGGAAGACTGCTCTGAGGGAATATCTGGGAATATCAATCCACCAGGAGGGTTAAAAACATTGACATTCACTGAAAGTGCGTGATGCATGAAAATGAAAGAAGTGGAAAGGACAGCATATAACAAGCCATAGATATAATAAGCCCAGATGCAAAATGGTTCAATGCAAGATTCTAGTACAGGTCGAAGCCGACGACCACCATACACATACAATTTGATAACATGGACACCCAGTGATGCAGGTCCGAGAGAGAGCTCCAGATGCGACAGACAAGAAACGAAGGAATGGGGAGACGCGTGGGGCGTGCTCTTGGAGAAATGGAGGTGCACATGTGCGGATAAATCACAATGACTGGTAAATTCGTGGGTGTGAAGAGATGAGAACAAGTCCATGCAAGCGAGAAGAAAAAATGTCTTTGGGGTAACCACAAGCGAGCCAGCTTGAGGGATCAATCGATCAAGACTTCGCTATTGAATTGATTTGAGCTCGCCCACCAAACGCTGACGGCGATATTGAATAAGATACGTGGCACAAAAACGGCCCAAGAACTTGACACACCTCAGCTTCTCGCAATAACGCTTCCGGGCTCATGTCAGCGTTTTGAGCGCCTAGCTTGATTCCGTACTCTAAAAGCTGCCGCATATAATATGGATTGATCACGGTCTCATCAGGAGCCAGAAGCTCCTTTATCGTTGGCATGACTGGTGGTTCGGCTTGAAAAGTAAAGCATTATCAGTCAAAAAAGCAGATGAAAGAACAATACGTAAAAATGCTCACGTTCTTTCATGGCTAGCCAATCCTGATCTAATAATTCCGGGATGGTGGCTCTCTCTTTGGCGCTTCGACACAAGCAACTCTGCATGCTCTCAATCACGTCACTTCGCACTTTCCTCTTCAAATGTTCTAGCCTTCTAGATGGCATCGGTACTCCATTTCCACCAGTACTCGGCCTGGGTGCCGGCGCAAGAGGTATAGAGTACTCCGGAAAGTCGATGACATGCGCCAAATCTGGGATGGCCTTCATTTTTTGATACACCGAGAGATGTTGGAATGGAGGCTGTCCGTAGACCATCTGGTAGAGAATGCAGCCAAGTGACCACACGTCACTCGGGCGGCCGACCTTCAGGCGGCGCATGCCATCTGGCAGCTCGATAGCCTCAGGACTCATATAGTTCACAGTACCGATCTAAAACAACTGATAAGCCATGATCACGAGTGTGGGTAGATGGGTTCACACCTGATGGTCCCGCTGAATATTTGTCGTGTCATTTGCGATGGCATTTGCTATACCAAAATCAATTAACTTTAACTGCCCTCTCACTACCACGAAGTTGGCCGGTTTCAGATCTGAATGAACTATCTTCTCTTCGTGAATGACATGAACCGCCTGCATCATCTACAGAGATCCGTGCGTTCAGCCGCGCTTCAGAGGTCACGACAGATTGGTACGTACCTGCTGCCAATAATATGCCACCCAAACCATGTTAAGCGGCTCCCCTGCCCTCTCACTGATCAGTCTTGCAAGGTCCACCTCCCCACATTCCATGACCAACATCAGATATCCTCTACTTCCATCCGGCCCGGCCTTGACCTCACTATCAATCAAGCGGATAATGCGAGAATTACCCTCCAGGCGCTTGAGGAGGGCGATTTCATTCATGTAACCGCTCATGGTGTCTGGCTCACTTTTGTCGAGCGAGACACGCTTGATGGCGTAGATCTCGTTCGAGTGGCTAAGCACTCGGAAGACACGCGAAGAGCCACCTTTACCAATTACGTCGAGACGAGCATATGGTTTCTTGTTGACCTGGGAGTAACAAAAGTTATGAATCGATAAAAGGTATTAAAATCGATCCGTACCCAAAACTGTCGATTGAGTTGTTGTGCTGGTGTTGGGGCCAAAACCACATCTGTCGGCGGGGGTTGAGCAGGTCGATACTGTCTTGGCTGCTGCTGCTGAGGTTGCGGTGGTGGTGGCCTCCGTTCTCGTGCTCTTTCCTGTTCCCCTCCGTTATTATGATCATGGTCGTCATCCCGATCTCCTGCAGCAGCGCGAGTCTTTCCGACATTCGCTCTTTCTCCTGTCCCATTTTCCCTCAAAGGGATGGTTTCAGGCGCAGTTGGACTTCTTCGGTGATTCGCGAAGGCAGCCGCCGGCGCTGGCGATACTCTTCCGAGGCGTGCTGCAGGGGGGGACACCCGCCCCACCCTCGCACCAGGCGGAGATACGCGGCCTACCCGCGTGTTCGGCGGCGAGACCTTTACAGGGGGTGATACCCTTCCTACCCTAGCACCAGGGGGTGATGAACGACCGAGTCTCGAACCGGAGGGGGATATGCCACCTGCACGAGATGACGACCCAGCCTCCATGACCGTTGGTGAACCCAGTCCAGCTGACATAGGCATGGACCGGAGGGTGTCCGAATCTCTTCGCTTGTGGCCATAGGCAGAGCGTTGTATTGGAGCCGGAGCTGGAGCGTGCTGTGGTTGATTGTGGTACTTTGAATCGTAATAGCGATCCTGTTCCGCTTGATGGCCTGTACCTTGTGTCAGAAGGTTTATATTGCAGAGAATAGTGAAAACTGTCAATTTACCTTCTTCTTCCTCAGCATCTCGTCTATATTCTAGGATCGCAGAGTCAACAATAGCGGTGCAAATGAATCATAAAAACATACTCTTATTATACTCAGCTTTCTCTCTCTCCTTCTCTTCTAGCGTTATACGCCTTGCGCCACCGGTATTGTCACCCGTAGCAGTACCTGTTATAAAAATTCATGTCTTTATTTCACGAGATAACGCAAGCGTAACAAACCTTGTCTCATATTCTGATACTGCTCCCTCAACTGCTGTTGTTGCTGATGATATCCGTATCCTGCGTCATGCACTAGAACAGAAAGGGAACAATGTCAAAAACGAGAGAATACACGTAAAAAGAAGGCAACCCACAACTCAACGCGTCACTTAAACTCGCTGACCGCCGAGGCCTCGTCCCCGTGGAAAGCGTCAATGCGACTTCTTTTGGGAATGTTGTCTCGCGTGCACTGTTGCTACTGCTACTGCTGGGTAGACCAGCATAACTTCGTTGTCTGGCAGCCGAAACAGCCGAAGGAACAGAAGATGGCAGAGATTCAACTAATTCTGAACCGGCACCATCGTTAGGTTCAGGAATAGGGTCGATGCTAGGAAATGGGGTGGATGATGCGGGTGGGGGCTGCGGGGAATCCTCTTCTGTATACGTTTCAAGAAATCATTAATTGGGAAAATGAAAGAGTTCAAGGAAGGCAAACCAGGATCCGTTTCGACGTCATGGTGGTTATCGTCAACAGTCCCACCCCCAACATAATCAATGCCACTGGTGAATCTCACAGCGCCACCAGCCGTGACAGTGGGCTTCATGACTCGGCCTGCCCTATTAGGGCCAGGCAAAATCTGCCTCTGGTGAGGATCCAAATGGGTCCCTGACCGCACATACCCTGTGCGACTAGGCAAGATGCGTGCTGGATACGCCGGATCATGCTCGGACTCTTCAGTAAGGATGTTTTCCTTCTCGTGCTGAAGAACATCCGTGGCGCGTGTAGGACGAGATATTAGACGGTGCTTGTTGTTCTCTTCCAGTGTGACGCGTCGAGGAAATGGTCGTGCTTTGTTGCTGGACAGGGCGGGTCCGGATGCAACGCGTTGAAATGAACGCGGCGCTGGAGCATCGGACTGGGATGCTGAAGTAGACGTGAGGACTGGATATGCACTCTCTGACCTGGATAACGATGCTCGACGTGGTATGGGAGGTGTAGATGACTTTAGAAGAGGGTCCGGCTGAATAGGCAGGTTATCCTGCGGCGTTGGAGGCGACGAGTTATTGGACTTGGACGTGGAGCCTTTCGAGAGGCGAACGTATTCTCCATTGCTGTCAAAGACATAGTCGAAGGAAAGATCGTCTATGATGGACGAGTCGTCGGAAGTAGGCGTTGAAGACGATGGACGTTGCTTCAGGTCGACTGGGGTTCGGGGTGGAGACGTGGATGGTGGCGTTGAGGTAGTCTTGGGGGAAGTAGAGGGCGGCGTGGACGACATAGAAAACAGCGACGAGAGCAGAGAACACAGCGAACAGAGCAAAAACAGAAAACACAACCGCCAATTTCTCGAATCTGAGGAAATGAACACGATGCGCCGGGACCCCAGAACACCCAGGCGTTTTCTGCCATCCCATTGGCTATCGGAGTTACCCGGTTGGGGTCCTCGACACGATGCGCCAAACGCGGTCACGAGATATGGCCTTTTGATCAACACGGCCGTTCTCAATTCGCGATCCACACAGACCACGGCTAGGCTATCTTACAAGTCCATTCAGATTCTGAGGTTATAACATGCGGTATACATACACTAATTCTACAACTTGGTTTTGGTTTGAACGAGGCCGCTCAAATCTTGCACAATCTTCTCCACATCGCTCTCCAGTCTGGCGACCAGCTCTTTGCAAGTGGGTATATCATCAATCAATCCAATCGCAATGCCGGCGGACCAGATGCCATAGTCGGGATCACCAAGCTCGTAGACCTTGCGTCCCCTTGCGCCCGATACGAGTTCCCTTATGTCCTCGAACTTGGCACCGCCCCGACGTTCAATTGCGACGACCTCCAACGAAACTTTGTTCTTGAAGACGCGAGCGGTATTGTGGAGTGTACGGAAGATGTGGACCGTGTCTGCTTCTGTGGAGGCTACGATTTTGTCCTTGATGTTTTGATGGATCGGGCTGTATTGTGTTCCTTGTTCAGTTGTAAGAATATGGGCAAACACTGGGCTCCCACCTTTCAACGGTACACATGAATCGCGTGCCTTCAAACGCGTCGCCGTGAGTACATGCATCATTCTGTCAGGTTATTCTGCTACTCACCCATGTTGACTCCCTATGTCATGTATACAGCTTGTTAGATGAACTCGCTATCGATGGAAACGCACTCACGGAAGCACCTAACGCCAACGCAGCGGCGAATCCACGGCCGTCCGCAATGCCGCCCGACGCAATGAAAGGAATTTTCAATTCTTTCACCGCCCGTGCCAGCTGGGGTAATCAAGTCGTAATTAATCTTGATTATAAGGTCACGACTCGAAAACACTTGCCAAGACCAAGCCACCAATATCTTCCTCACCAGGGTGCCCAGCACCTTTTAGGAAATTGATTCGTCACCGAAGGAAACCGGATAGAAACAAGATCAACCTACATTCAAACCCGTCGATGCTCAGTACGTCGACCCCATGACGCTCAGCGCTCTGAATAACATTCCGATATTCAGTACAGTGGTCCCTTATATCTTATTCTCTCACTCGCCTTCGCATGACGGATGGTTGTGCACTTGTGCAACACTATACAACCTTGGCTCTTGAAGAATTTAATCAATGGACCGGCTGTAAAGTAATTCAATCAGACATCTCACGTAGTGGGCACCACAATGTACTGCAACACTCACGATTATTTCCAGCCGTCTCAAAGATCCTCACGCCCTCCTCCACCGCCGCTCTTGCGTACCCTTCGTAATCTGGCGGGTTAATGCTCGGCAGCAACGTAATATTCACGCCAAACGGCTTCGACGTTAGCTTGCGGGTTTCACGGATTGCAGTTCGCAGAGCCTCGGGTGAAGGTTGGGTCAAGGCGGTGAGAATTCCTACCAAGCGATGCCAATGGTTAGTTTGAGAAAGATATACGATCTAAGAAGACGTTAGACGAACCTAGGCCCCCAGCTTCGGAAACTGCAGCTGCAAGCTTGGGTACACCAACCCTGTAAAGTGCAGGTATCGTAAGACCGTGGTCATATGTATAGGGCGGGATTTGGCGCGTACCATTGCATACCACCTTGCACCACTGGCCTGAAATGCAACGGGACGGTAAACACTTGGAAATAGGATCTCTAGTGGACTTGCGTACACACGAATTCCGAGCAGCTTCGTTAATGGTGTCACGATCATCCTTGCTTGCGAAGAGGCAGAGAAATGTCTGGTATTCAAGGTGCTAGTTGTCCGGTTCTTCCAGGGAGAAAAGGTGACCGTCGATGACAGTAAGAGATGGCGAGAAAGATTCCGACTCTTGATGCGGCGAAGATTTGGTGCTAGTGGGAAAGACAGTGGGCTAGTAGAGGCTGCTCGAAGGATTGCTGGTGGGGTATTCACGTTCAAAAACATTCACGAACAATCTGCGGCGGGCCATTTGTCAAATGAGTTGCCGGAAGCGAGATCGGGCGGGACAAGTGCGATCAACCTGTGATTCTCGACGGTCGATCATGTGTGCGCTCTGCGAGGTTTGGCCGCGTCCGGACTCCGCGTTCAGCAACCTCCTCCAAAACTTCACATCGACAACATTTTGCTGTGCTGCATACCAGAAATAAGATCATTCGATTATTTCACTACAGTAATGGACAGACAAACAAATCACTAATGTACAAGTACAACAAATCATATGAAGCATCAAGGAAACAATTATAGGGTGTCGACGATCTCAACAACCAGCATTCTCGTTAAACTGCATTCTTTACCTACGCCGATGCAGGGGCCGGGGTGGCCTCCGGCTGAGGTTCTTCAGCGGTAGCCGCCGCAGTAGGAGCGGCAGCCTCCTCCGCTTCCAACTTATCCAGCAACTTCGTCACGAACTTCACGTGCGCAGCGTAGTTTACTGTGGCATCCAGGACATCTCTAGGTAAGAGCTGCAATCAGGAAAATATCAAACACACAAAGGCGTCGAGCACTTACCTCACAACACCTTTCTTGTCAATGACGAACGTCACCCGCGCATCCGATAGGCCGAGGAGGCCTTTGCCAACTTTATATTCGTCGTGCGCCTTCCCGTCAACGTCGCTCAGGACCGGATACTGAGAAACATTGTATCTGACGTCAGATGGGTTACTAATTCATATGGGATCTAGGGCTTACAGTCAACTTCTCCTTCTCAACGAACTGCTTCTGCTTTTCAACGGGATCGCGGCTGAGACCAACGATCTGGACTTTCCCGGGCTTGAACGTGTCCTTCTCTGTGGACAAGATTATTGATTTGCTGCCTCAAAGGATTACCGCAGGTAACTCACCAGCAATAGCATCTCGGAATTGACAGGCTTCCTTTGTACACCCAAAGGATCCTGTCTCACCAGTGTCAGCGTTGTCTTAAGACTGCAAGCAAGTATTGTGACGGATACGCACCTGATTTGGGGTAAAAGAATAGAACAACAGGTAACCCGCTTTCGCCAGGGTTCACAGTGAATATTCCTCCGTCGTAGTTGGGGAGGCTCAAACTTGGCGCCTGCTTGCCGATGAGAGTGTGAGGCATCTTAGAATCGGGAAAATGTTTGGTTGGGTACTCAGTTATGAGTCGAGTGCTGGTTTATGAACTGTATGGTGCTGGGAACCAAATGGTGATGTCATAGTCACAAGCACAAGGTGAGACTCTCCCATAAAGCGTAATCGCGGGCCTAGACGAAGCGCCCTTCAACCGCCCGCAGAGGTCTCGGGCGTACATTGCAATGACAACATGCAGAACTAGACAAGCCTATTCGCATAGGGTTGATAGGTTGATACTTCTGCAAGATCATCCGGAAACTGGAGACGCTGGGCGAGGTTCGACATTGGAATGAGAGTGAAACTAAGCTTCTTGTGCAATTGCCGCCAGAAACAAAGTTTTGAGGTGATCGAAATTATGATGAAGCGTTTCAGCGGAGCAAGTGCATCAGGGAGATGCTGAGAGCCTTGTCGCAGCTAGCAATAGCGTCAACTGATGGCATGTTGACACATTGAAAGTCGGCCTTGGAGTCTACTGTACTGCTCCAGCGGAGGCGTCACGAAAAGATGTCTCGAGCAGCATGATGCCTTTTGCATGATCGCTTGTCACTTATGAAGACAAACGGCAGACCTAACCATCGAAACGTCACTCCCTTAATTGCCAGGTAAAGTTGTAGGATTCGGACGAAAGAATCGAAGGTTGGATATTAGTATGGATTCTAGATGGGTGGAATAGCACAATGAACTCTGCATGTATGTGGGTTGCACTTTCGTCATGACTGCTGCTGCTGAGCCGCGGCCTGGATATCTAGAAGAGAAGTTAGAGGCCGAAACGAGCTCTCAGAGGAGAAGGGACGTACCAGCGTTTGCTTCGGCAAACCGCGCGCCCACCCGCTCTGAGTGTTTGATGAACTTCTCTGTGCAGTTCAGGATGCACTGGTCCTGCATTTAGTATGAAATAGTTAGACATAAGGCACGCTAGACGAAAGGATAGCTAGGACGAACCTCTTTCGATGACAGCGCTTTACTCGTGAAGTCGTTGCAGCATGCGTTGAAGCACTTTTCTGTGAGGTTGGCATACATTTTCAGGAAGTCCGTCATCTGGAAGGGAACGCGTTAGCTCCGCATGTAAACCTGACACTACTAAGTTATACCTGTCGCTTCTCGATGATTTTGGTCATATGGGCCTGCTCGGCCGAGGTGAAGCTGGAGAAGTCCATAGTAGTGAAGGTGGTGGGTGAATCACAGCTGCAAAGTGTTTGTTGGCGAATTGGGAAAGTGCAAAAATGGTTCCGATCGGGATCACGTGCATAAAATTTCGCGAAGTTTATGACGCGAAAGGGACCAGACCCTAGTAACTCGAGTCATCTTCCAACGAAAAGGTTTGCATTGTGTATTACCGAGGGCTCCTAATACTGCCGCTTGACTACTTGCTTGCACCCGTCCTCGTGTATCAGTCCGTCAGCGCTTCTTCGCCTCGCAAAAGCCTTACATCTTGACGGCACTTACTGCCACATCAAGTTCCATCAACACACAGTCAGTCCAGCCTTCGTATAAAATGTGGACCGATCCTTAAACGTTCACCCATCTCTCAGTGGTCGACCACCATCATAACCTAAACATGGCGATGCCCTTCAAGGATGCGCTTGCACGCCTGGAAAACAGTCGGGTCAAATCTACCCGGCCTCTCATCCCTCCACAGATCCTCCAGGAAGACCTACCTCTGTAGGTTCCATGATCTCCTGATGTATACTCGTCCTCATCTGTCCAAAGAACTTTGAGCGCTGCTCAGACTGTGCTCGAAGGACGTCTAGCGATAGAAAACATCCTAAAAGGCGACGATGATCGACTTGTGGTAGTCGTAGGGTGAGATCATCTAAATATCAATCGATCTCAAAACTAACACATATAATAGGCCCTGCTCAGTGCATAACGTCCCCGCTGCCTTGGAGTACGCCAAACTCCTCCGCGAATATGCCGAGACTGCAAAAGACGACCTCCTCATCGTCATGCGCGTCTACTTCGAAAAGCCCCGCACAACCGTCGGGTGGAAAGGGCTCATCAACGATCCAGACATGAACGGGAGCTTCCAGATTAATAAAGGTCTCCGCCTTGCACGCACACTTCTCCTCGACGTCGCGAAGATGGGTCTGCCAGCCGGGTGTGAATTCCTAGATACGATCACACCTCAGTACACCGCGGATCTAGTATCGTGGGGCGCAATCGGTGCACGCACGACAGAGTCCCAGGTGCACCGCGAGCTCACCTCTGCCCTGTCGATGCCCACGGGCTTCAAGAATTCCACGGATGGGAGTGTGGGGATCGCGATTGATGCGTGCCGCGCTGCCCGGAGTGGACATGTGTTCCTGAGTGTTGGGAAAGAAGGATTGAGTAGTATCGTGGAGACTGTGGTGGGTGCTAATCATTGTTTTGAATGATTGGAAAAAAGTATTGACGTTATGATTGTAGGGAAACCCTGATGTTCACATCATCTTACGCGGGGGGGCCCAGGGTCCTAATTACGCTGCTGAATTCGTCCGCGACGCAGGCGAGAAGCTAAGGAAACACGACCTAGCACAAAAAATCATGGTGAATGAACGTTTGTCTTTCATTTTCCGACATAGCCGCTGATATCACTGCGAACGTGCTAGATCGATTGCAGTCACGGAAATAGTTCCAAGCAGCATCAGAAGCAAGTGGAAGTAGCGGAAGACATTGTAAGTGGCTCCGAACTGATCGTCGCTGAGCACAGGATGATAATCTATCGTTTGCACTCGCTAGGCACGGCAGCTTGAATCTGAAGACACGGCATCAATGATCATGGGTGTTATGATGGAAAGTAATCTTATAGAAGGCCGACAAGACATTCCTGCTTCGGGTCCGAATGGACTGAAGTACGGTCAGTCGGTGACAGATGCGTGTCTGTCTTGGGAAAACACTGTCCCGGCGTTGAACCGCTTGCGAGAAGGTGTGCAAGCGCGCAGAGCACGCGTGAAAGCACATGCCAGTAGATGAAAAGGTCATAATGCTTTGGCCAACATTTAGTGTAGAGTACATTTTTTGGTTCATATAGATTGCCTTGCTTCCTGTGTGCTGTGTTTCCTGCTTTTCCATCGAGGCGTCGACGCATGTGAGTGGTCAGTCATAAACAAATTGTGGCCTGTTCTTTTAAAGAGAAGGTATCTTGCCGGGCCAAAAGGCCGGTCCTCCCTTGTTGGCTTCAAACCAAGGCTCGTCATGAGCCAAAAGAACTCTCACATGCGGAATCTCAAGCAACGCCCTAATTCGAGCAATGTGCTCCTCTGCAGCCTCTTTATTATGATGCGCGCAGGAATACGCATTGGCTGGGTTGAATGCGACGCCAGATTTTCCAGTGATCAAATCCCAGTGGTGGGCACTGTCCCCTGCAAGGTAAATCCAAGCGCCATCAGGCGAAGTGCGTGCCAGGACATTAACATGTCCCGGAAGATGCCCGGGGGCATCGACAATATACAAGCTGCCGTCTCCGTAGAAGTCAAGTGCGCGGGGGAAAGGTCCCAGAGGCTGCCAGTCCACCGGGGAGAGGTATTTCGTGCGGGCACTCGGAAGGAGGTCGGATGCGATCGTTGCGTCGGGGTTGCCTGGATAACCGTGGGCGATCAAAGCTTCCGCTGCACTGCCCACGACGAATGTGCTCTCCGTGAATGGCCTGGTGTCTCCGACGTGGTCGAAGTGGAGATGCGAAAGACATATAGTGGAGACGTCGGAGGGTGAGAGGCCGCCTTTAGCGAGGGACTCCACGACGTCTTGGGGAATGCGGAGAGGGAAATATTGCTTGATCCATTCGATGGTCTTGGGAGGGAAGTTTTCCCAATCCTTGCGGATCCCAAGGTCGAAGACGAAGTTACGCTGGTCTGTGGAATGGCGAAGAAGGAAGGAGAGAGATGGGGCGACGCTGACGGCATCTGGAGAACTTGGGTTCGTGAGCATTATTACGAGCGGTAACTCTATGATCCCCGCTTCAAGAGCAGATACATCGCAGTATGCCTGTGAAAGGCTAGGAGGAGGAAGTGCCATTCTGGAGCTTGTTGATTGCGCAGATTTCTATGTTTAGCTCGATGTGATTCCTTTCGAGATTGCGGGGCACCCCGCCACTCCCACTCACCTCTCGTTTGAACGTGAAGGAGCTCTCGTTGGTTTTAAAAGGAGAAGAGTCTGGGTTGAGTCTGGGGTACTGAGTGAGTGTAGACACTGAAGACAGTGGCGTCACTGGAGTGCCCACGATTCCAGATCCATTCTTGGTCACGAGCGCTCTAGGAACACTCACCGAAAAACGTTGGCCAATCATTACAGACGTATAACGTACATGGAAGTACATATACTTCAGTACGTTGCCAGCGACGAACCATTTTCACGACGGCAGGTCGTTCGACAACACATCTGACTACATATCTGCTTACGACGAAGCGCTGCACTTCGCCTCAAGCTCCCCGCTGAGTCAGTGAAAAGGCGTCAGCGAGATGTATTTGGAGATCGAAAACATGTGCCTCCCGTGGAGGGCGCGCCCGGGTTGCTTACTGAACTCGTACTAGCCTCGAAATAAATTTACACCGTGACCTGGGGTACGAGCATTCGCAAGGGCTCCCGGACTGCAGTGTATCTGAGAGAGATATTCATTTGGGGCTCTTCATGAACAGAACGTTCTACACTGACAGAGCCGATGTCTGGACTCTGGAGGGCGGGCGAAGTACTAGTCGGTAAGTAGTCGGTAGTAGTGCACGTGTATGTACGCGTGGCACGACGCCGGCCGCGAAGTAGTCGATCGTGACATCATGCTCGAAAAGTCATGTCCGGACTCCGGTTTGCAATCAGTTTCATGGATGTCTGACCTTGGTGAGGCAACCAAACTTGTCATGAATTCATATTCTTCAGCTTCCCCACATTCCTTCAAAAAACTCGGGTCCTTTCAGTCTGTAATATGGCCACAAGCCAACCCGCTGAGGCCCCAAACAACCGCCGACTCTCTCGTGCCAGCTCCCTCAGCGACGATGTAGAGAAACTCATCCATGATCCGGATCCTCCAACCATCTCCAGCCTCTACAGTGAGGCTGCAGAGTTCGAGAAGATGCTCGCTGTGTCAGGCTGCATCGATGAACGCTGTTCCGAGAAGAATGGAGCCAATGGCTTTGCGGACCTCATAGCTCATGATCTCAACTGCTCAGAACAGGCGCTTGCAGACAGCGTAGCGAGGCTCAGCGCTACCCAGGATTCGTGGTCTCGCATTAGCGATGAATCCGAAACTTCTGAGGAAGTTTCGGAAGAGGTATCTGAGGAACCGTACCCCCCTCTGGCCACTACGCCTATCATTCATCGCGTCGAGATAGAAGAGGATGACTCTTGGAAGTTGGAACCGGACGAGGTCATTGCTCTTCTCATAGAGGAGTTTGGTCCTTTGGCAGCAGAAGATGACGAAGAGAAATTGATACTCGAGGCGGACGGGTGCCTTATCCATGATGTCTTTATTGTGGTGGGTGTCATCGAATGCTGTCCGTTGGCCATGATCATCACACTCTCTGCAATAGGGAGTCATTCACGTCACCACCCATCGTTTAGCATTTCATGCATCCTTGTTGGCAAGCCAACCCGACCTTCCGCCCGCTAAACGCGTCATCAAATCGGGCCCAGCCACCCTTCATCGAGGAACATTTCTCACCAAGCGCCGTGTATGGATGGAACTCTCGCACGACATGGTCTGTGCCTACGCGTCTAGCAAGGACGAGGGAAGGATACGCCCGCTTTGTACAATCCTATGTGAATTCTTTCCATCAGCTCTCCTCCTTTTTTTCCCCTGACAACTTTTAGTGGCATTCGTCAACAAGGTTCTGCCATTCGACCCAAAGAAACCACGTCACATTCGAATACAGATCGGTCACAGTTCTGATCAAATCATCGACGCATGCGAGTTCGACACCGAGGAATCCGCACAAGATTGGAGGAGGGAGCTCACTGGTATACCCATTTGCATTTTGTTAACAAATATCTATAACACTTCTTTCCAGGTGCACTATTCTTATATCGACATCGTCGGCGGGAAGCCCTAGAAGCTTCCATACCCGACGACCAAGCTGGCGTGCGACTTAGTTGTCCCCTCAATAGAATATCATGCGTCCGCTTTCGTGCTTACGCTGACTTTCCGGACATCGCATCACTTCGCGTGCAGCCAGCAGTCTCCGATGACTCTTCCTTCGAAGAGGGTATAACGGAAGCACAAACAATTCATCTTGGAACCGTGAGGCCAACACGCATTTGGGCTCATCTGAATGAATACATAGCCGCCGCGACCCATCGACTGGAGAAGAGGCCCAAAGACCAATTTCCCATCTTTATTGATTTTGGGCCGCTGACTTTCCACGAAACACCTAATTCATTGGAGGGTGATATGTCGAGCTTAAAGGAGAAAACGATTCGGGGAGCTCTGTCTTTGGATGCCGGGGAGTCTGAATTATGGAGTGCGCCTCTCTTTCAGATTGTAAAAGTCTGCAACTAACATTAAACACTGCAGTCACCCGAGCTCGAATATACCACTCCATTTCATCATCTGGCTACCTAGTGGTTTCTCAACATTTTGTCTGTTTCTGGAGCAAGTCTTTCAGCCCCGGAGATGTCAAATACCGTATACCTGTTCTCAAGCTCCAATCCGTGAAGCCATTCCACCTCTCATTCTGCCGCTACCACGGCATAACGCTGGAAATCAAGGGAAAACCTGCGCTCAGGCTGATTTTTCAAGCCCTGAACATGCGCAACGAGGCCTTGGAACGAATATCTACCGTCTTGAAATCTTCCATCCTCAAGATCTCTGCTTCCGACTCATCCGATCTCTCTACAGCCTCCAACACATCCAGGTCGTCCACCCTAAGCTCCGCGAGTATCGGGTTGGTATCCCCCAAACGCAGCGCAACCGGAATATTTGCACCTCTTTCCCGTTCGCTCGCGGCAGCAATGTCCTTAGGCATTCCCCCCGAGCTACAACTCACGTTTCCCAAGGTGATCAATTTGCCACGGGAGGTCCTGGCGCGAATGGCGCCCCTGCATTTTGTGTGTTTGACGATCGGCTCGAGGGGAGATGTGCAGCCGTATATTGCGCTCGGGCTTGCTCTGAAGAAGGAGGGGCATAGTGTCACTATTGTTTCGCACGAGGAGTACAAGGACTGGATTGAAGGGTTTGATATTCGCCACCGGACGGCAGGGGGTGATCCTGGGGCGCTGATGAAGTTGAGTGTCGATAATAGGGTAGGGAATAATTTTATCATTAGTGCGGGTGTTCGAGTACTTACATGGTTTGGTTTTAGATGTTTTCAGCGGAGTTCTTCAGGAAAAGCCTTGGTTCTGTGAGTCCAGCTTGCTGACGCTAGGTTGATTGAAATCTAACTTTAGGCCAAGTTCCGGCCTTGGCTGGACCAGCGTGAGTGTGCCGTTCCTCTACTGCTACTCTTTTGTTGACATTTTACAGTTCTGCTGGATTCATGGGAAGCGTGCAAAGACGCGGATGTATTGTTGGAAAGCCCATCCGCGATGGCAGGTGTGCACATCGCGGAAGCTCTGAGTACGTCATCTAAGCTGTGTTTCCTTCGAATCAAACTGCTCATTTTGGTGTAGACATTCCATACTTCAGGACATTTACTATGCCATGGACCAAGTGCGTGGTTTTTTTGGGGGGAGTTGGCTTGGCAGCTAATTCATGATTAACTTCAGGACGGCAGATTTTCCCCATCCTTTCCTCAGTCCGCCTGTAGATTCTCCTACGTTCAACAGCGCTTCGTAAGCTACATTACATTCTCCTCTGTGCACTTTGCCTAACCTACGTCTAGCTACGTGTTATTCAAGTGCGTATTTACGCCATGCCCACGCGGTGACACTGAACAATTGCATTTTGCAGTAATGTAATATGGACTGCCACCTCGGGCCAGATCAATAAATGGCGACGACGCACTCTGAAGATCAACAACACGGATATGGGGCACCTCGCCCAATCGAAGATCATCACCATCTACAACTTCTCCCCGGTAACAATTTCGTTTAGGCTCCAATGTTTAGTGGATACAGTGACTAAATGTTGGATGTCATCATAGGCTGTCGTTCCGAAGCCTTTGGACTGGGGGGATACGACTATTATTTCCGGATAGTAAGCATAGCATACTCTGTTCATCCCTTCCTCTGCAAAAGAATTTACCTGCTGATTTCCTCCCTTCAGTTGGTTCTTGGATAATCCAGACCACAACTGGATCCCACCGCCAGATCTCCTCGAGTGGATGAAGAAAGCCAGAGATGACGGCAAACCTATCGTCTACATCGGTTTCGGCAGCATCACCGTCCCGCACCCCGATCGCGTCACCGCACGCATCATCAAAGCAGTCGTTCAAAGTGCGTACCCTATCTCTCCACCCACTACAAAGAAACAAAAAAATACTGACGACGACCTCAAACACACAGGCGACGTTCGTGCCATCATATCCAAAGGCTGGTCCTCGCGGATGCACAAGCCCGATCTGAGCGCCGAAGACGCGGAGGGGGGATATCCGCCGCAGTGTTACATGCTCGAGAAGATCCCCCATGACTGGCTGTTCCCGCGCATCGATGCGGCGCTACACCATGGCGGGGCGGGGACGACGGGCGCGAGTCTCCGTGCGGGGATTCCGACGCTGATCAAGCCGTGGTTTGGGGACCAGTTTTTCTGGGGGTGTAGGGTGCAGAAGCTTGGTGTGAGTTTTCTTATTCTATTGTTGTCGACGTATGGGATGGTTTTGGAGAGCAAGTGTTGATGTATGCCGTGCACACAGGCGGGATTGAGAGTCCCTAGTCTGCGCGTTTCGGATATCGCGGATGCCCTGACGAAGGCTACGACCAGCGTGTGAGTGCCTCTTCCCAGTCATAACTTATGGAACCTGGACTTACGTGTGTTTCGCGGTCAAGGGCAATGAGGGAGAAAGCCGCAGCCGTAGGTGCAGAGATACGCGGCGAGGACGGCGTGCACACCGCTATACACACGATATACACATACCTCCCTCGCGCATCGCGCGATCGAACTTCTTTGAGCAGGTGATACCTTTTTTCCTTTTGGGCATACTATAGTTTGGCATATACAGTATATACGTATAATAATATCATATGGTTCTGGCCATCGCTCACGATGAAAATAACCACCACCACCACTCACTCTCGTTCCTGTTCGATACTTAGTTGATAACCGCTGATTCCCCATCCAGGCTCTCGGCGTCGCAGACCGAGCTCATGCATTACAGGACCAGGAACAATATATCGATCCCCTGTCAGTGTGGAGTGCCGCATTCAATGAGACAAATACCGCAGATGCAGCCTGTTACAGTATAACAATTACGACGATATTCACCAAGATGCACCGGCGCCTCGTTTTTCCTGGTCTACACAACACTGATATTATAGGGTACTATCAGCTGAAAGCATGGCTTTGCTTTTTAAAGTCACAAGCTTATAATTACTGTACTATTACGATCGCCTTGTAATGTATGATGCAACGTAAAAGTGACTCGGAAAGGAAGCACAAACGGCTGTGCGATAAGTGGGACGTCGGGGAAATTGGCGGAAACTAACTGTCCGACGAGTCCCTTGGGTAAGAAAATGTGGATGGGAAATGACTGGTGCAGCGATGAAGCTCGTTATCTCGGGAGGGTCGCTGAGCAGGTAGTGAAGGCGCGTGATGCAGCGTCGGACGATCCGGGTGACGGTGATGCGCGTGGAGGCGGTACGTTAAGAGACAAAATACGGGGATGAGGCATCGATTCAATAATATTTGGTTTGAGGTGAAGTGCAGGAGGTAAGATGATCATGATCGACCGATGATCGATATCTGATCGACGATAATCTCTGAGATAAACCGAATTGAGAGACCGGAACGCCAAGAGCAACCCCCTGTTTTCCGCCGATGTCCCCGACGCGGGTGTTGGTGAGCGCTGATGCATTCCTCACAGAGAATCTACAGTAGATCAATCTTCAACCTCACTTCAGAATCGGTAATGTGATGCACCATTTATCATTCATATAAGTATATCGCAGTCCATGATCCCTGTGTAGTACCCACACACACAACTTCCAATCCATACCACCTCACCTATATCATGCTCAGCACGACCATGCTGCGCGCGATATCGCGTCGTAGCCCAGCTCTGCGTCCCGCATTGTTCGGCAAGGGCTTCTATTCATATGGTGTCCATTCTTGCTAACCTATTTTCATGCCTACAGCAACGCCGTACAGCACATCTTCAGGTTCCAACGTCAACGCACAAAACATCAATCAAAGCGCCGTCCAAGGGACCACCAATGACAACAAGGTACAGTACAGCCTTGCCGCCTTTACCCCAAGGGGCCAAAACCTAACTCGATCCGCTCACCGCCAGACTCCCGCCAAGGAGCCCTCGAAGCTCGAGCACTGGGAAGTCCTGCAGCTCGACCCCCGCGGGGGCACACCCTGCTTCGCGAACAGCCACCTCGTCCCCGAATACGCCAGCTACAATCCCCCACCCGGGTTCACGGCAGAGGAGATCATGCAGTTCCAGGGAGCGCAGGATGTGTTCGATTCGGTGGACGACGTGCGGAAGCTCCTTGCGTGGCAGAAGGAGCATGGCTCGTTGGAGAGGAAGGTGGACTAAGTAGCAGCTGGATTGATGAGGCTGAGTTGTCTTAACTTTTGCCTAGTGATATGTTCCTATGATGTATATCCATGCATATATATGCCTGCCTCTGCACGCCCCGGAGTTTATACTTTGCATACATTCTCTAGCACCACGAGACGACCGAAGGTCGGCAACTAGTGGCGCCTAGCTATATGTTGTTCCTGGTCCTGCAATGAATGAGCTCGGTCTGCGAGGCCGAGAGCCTGAACGGGGAACTGACTGCTAAGTCAACCATGAAATCCAGCTCCATTTTCGAGCTCCCGTCCATCAAAGACTTTCTAGTCCATTTCGCGCGGGTTTTCCCTTGCTTGCAAGGGTTCTTGCTACCCCCATAATTGAAGCCAGTTCCTGTTCAACCGGCGTTTGCCGTTGATGTGATCAAAGTCAGATAAGATGAGATTGTCATCCCATCCGTTTTGCCGTCGTCGAGCTTCGTCGAGAACTCTATCTAGACTCTCTCATTGTCAAGCTCAAGCTCTCAGCACACCGTCATGTAGATCAGCTACACCATGACAGTCCGCCTTAAATAAAATAATCTACTTAGCTCAGGCTTGCTCAGACTTTCGCTTCGCCATAAGCAGTCTCCGAACCATGTCGCACAAATGTCTTGCAGTGGTATCAAGGTGTGTTCAATCCAACATAGCATCCTGATAGTAAGATGACCGAGAACAATGTCCCAAGCTGCCTTATTCATCTGCAAGCTCCTGTAATGACAACTTGGAAATTCGAGGCATCAATTTTGCCCGCCAACCTCGAAGCAAGTAACATTCTTTAGTTCGAATTCTGTGTGACGTCTGCATGCCTGGGCCTGAGCATAAGGTACTTTCAATTATTCATAGTAGGTATGAAAGCGGCACTTCACTTCCTGAACCCAGCTTGCAATTCTATAACGAATACTGTAAGGAGAATATACAGCGAAGCTAAGCTTCGGGACTTGCAAAAAGCCTCATACCCAACGAAAATCATAATGATTGAACCACAGCTTGTCTGCAGCCCGGCCGACTTGGAGATTGAGGCAAGCTGACATTTTATCCAACCAGCAGTTAGCCATTTGCATGTCAAATAGCTTCTATCAGGCAAGGGTTCTCGGAGACGCGCAGCCGTCGACACTTCCCTCATCTTGACGTCCCATCCAGTATAAGCAGACCAAGACAATGTTTTGCGTTTTATATTTTTGCCGAGCAATCGGCCTGCTAAGAGTTACAATTTCAAAGATGTCGATGGTAGATAGGTATGCAAAGACGCGTGCAGGACGACGGAGAAGGATGGAGGGAGGGAAGGGGAGGGATACGCAAAACGCGAAATCAGATACTGTATACCGAATAAATAGGCCAAATCTTGATCTCCAGTGCAACATGTAAGTAGATTCCAGCAACAAACGCAGCAAGGAAAAAAAAACCATCTCAACCCTCCAACCCTCTACCCCAACCCAAAAACCCTACTTCGCCCTCCCATACATATTCTCATCATACCCAACCTCCCTATCAATCGTAATCTTCACACCCACCGTCCTCTCCGGCTGCACATCCAAAATCGGCGGTGCCTTCGCCTCATTGTTCATCATCGCATCGTTGTTCACGCTGGACTTATTATCCCCGGCCCAGTCCTTCGTGCGCATGTCGTCGAGGGTGTAGGTGTGCTGCTGCGCTGTGGCGGTGGCGGGGATGCCGCCGGTGCGGGTGGAGAGGACGTGGGTTGTGCGGGAGGAGCCGGACGCGTTGGAGTGGGAAGAGGCGGAGAGGGCGAAGGAGCCGCCGGAGACGAGGGAACCGCGCACGGAGAGGATGATGCGGAGGGTCATGGAGGTGGTGAGGACGGCGGCCATGCTGTTGGGTGGGTTGGGTTAGTGGGGTGGTGGGAGAGGAGAGGAGAGGGAGAGGAAAGACGGACCTGGTGACGATGGTCTTGACGGTGTCGGACGACCCGGTGGGGGTGATGACGAACCAGAAGATCATGTTGGTGAGGTTGACGAGGAAGATGGCCTGTCAAAATTGGTTTTCTTAATAAATTTCTTCATCCGAGAAGAAAAGGAAGAACGAACGCCATAGAGGTTAAGGCCGTCACGGAGCATGAGCTTCCACGGGGTGAGCGGTTTAGCTTGGAGCGAGCTGATAGAACGCATCAGCGCAAGACCGAACTGTGCGGAGGTGAGACGGGGATAAGCAGGTGAAGGCGTCTAAAATTGACAGGGCTTACGGAAACGGTATACAGCAATGTGGGCGCGACCCAGTATATGCCGACCCAGTTGTGCTTGGGGCCTGCGATGCAGCCTTGGCCTTCGAGGAGGGGGACGGCTGGAATGGAATGAGGCTGTTAGGAGGGATCGGGAGTGCAAGAGCGCCGGCAAGGCGACGTTTCACGTACATCTGTAGAAGCCGCATGCGATGGCGGTGACTACGATCTGGACGGCGAAAAGGGCGGTCATGCCGAAGAGAATGGCGCGGCTTTTGGCGTAGATGGCGTGGATTCGGATAACATGGACAGCTGAGGGATGAGAGTGGTTAGGACGGTAGGGGCAGTGGAAAGTGAGGGCGGTGAAATTACCGGAAGCGGCAGCAAGAAGTATGGCAGTGCAGATGGGTTCAAAAAGAAAGAACTTTTGGCAGGTCTGGGTGACGAAAGCATGAGACGCAGGGTGCATGGAATCAAGGCAATTGACAGACAGATTGTGACCATTTGGTGTCGAAAAATGCAACAGCTGGATATGGGATTAGTGAAGTAGCATGGGGTGAAGGACGTGACATACCAACGACAACGAACTCTAAAGGCATGAATATCCTGAGAAAGTGGAAAAGGATCTTAAGAGTGGGCCAGCCGGGGGACTTGAAGAGGCGGTATGTGCGGGGAGTAAGAACGAGGGTGTCCCATGCTGCGACGGTGAGGGTGCAGACAAGGAAATATTTGTGTGCGCTGAGGTGGGGGGGAAGGTTGAGGGACGGGGGGAGTTGGTCGACGATGGACATGGCAGGAGAAGATGGGAAAAGCCACGGATGGGTCGGGGTATATAAGGTACAGATGGAGACATGAACATTCGTATCACCGATTGATCAATACATCCCACGTGGCTCTACAGTACATATCATTTCAAATTCTGTGCATGATCGAGGGCCCTGTGTGCCATCCATGTCTGAACCCTCCTCCACCTCGGTCTCCAGCTCCTCTCCCTCACCCTCGCAGGAGCCAGTGCACAGGCCCCTCGGTCTCGCAAACTCGAGCAACCTCTATCTGTATGTTCCCCCCCTGACCCCAGTGCCCACTGCTGATATTCCATCAGCATCACATTCCTCGCAACGCTTTTCCTGCTCCTCATAATATCATGTTCCATCGTTCTGCGATCCTACGTCCTCCGTCGCCGCTTCCAGCGCCAGCTCGACGTTGCACTGGCCGCAGGCATCATCCTCGCTCCCCACACACAGGGCTCCCGCAAGCGACGCTTTGGAGCTAGGCCAAAATTCTTCACGTCATGGGTCGTTCAAGGCGGTGACAAATGGAACGAGATGATGGTAAGTAAGGGAGGGCATCATGATCAGCCAGCCCATCATCACCTCCTCAAATCTCACTATCATCCCTTGAACAGCCTGTGTCTGCGCTGCCTTTCCAAGTCAAACGCCGATGTAAAGGCGCTACTGCTTCGAGTCCATCAAAACACGACAAGGAGCCCCCATCATCCCCCACCATTTCACCAGAACCTTCTACCGTACGGGCGCGTCTTCTTCGTGTCATGCACTGGCGTGATGACATCAAAACTGAGCTTCCTGTGGTCACTCCTACGGACAAGCCGCCCAGAGTGCGAATGGACATGTTGCAGGTCTCTGTCCTCATCGCAATGCCTACACCTACCCGACCCACGACCCCTTCACTCTACAAATTGGACGACTACGACGACGACGATGAAGATGAGGAAATACCAGAGGTTGTATTTGGTATCACACGGCTGCCATACAAACCGAATTCCTTGACATAGAACCCATGGACGTGCTTCTGTACTACTGACGTATCTTGATCCAAGTGTCGCGCACACGTCGGATTGTTGTTATTCATAGAACCTATTATATCCTTTACTCACTGTACACCTCTAATACAATCGAGCTCTGCTGGTCGTTTCACATCAAATCTATCCATCAACTTCCATCTCATCCTCATCCTCATCCATCTCATCGTCTTCTCCCTCCAGATCAACAAACTCCTCTTCCGAATCAGATGGCTCAAAGAACTCGAACTCCTCCACATGCGCGCGCAGCCACTTCTCCTCCTTCTCATCAACATCGTCCTCCTCGCTCATCTGTACCCTCTTCACAGGCACACCCGCCGCCTTGCGCAGCTCCACAAACTTCTTCATCTTCGCGCCCTCGATCCCCGTCGTCGAGATCGTATGCAAGTTCGGGCAAAACACCTTCCCGCCGGTACCGGGTCCCGCCTCCATCAGCATATCAAAGAACATCTCCTCCGAACCCCCCGAGCAATTCAAGTTGAACGTCCGTAGTCCCACCAGCTGCCCAAGCACATCCTCCACCGTCTTTATGTTACACGGCAGCCCCGAGATCTTCAACCTTTCCAAGCCCGCCAACAACGACTTATTCCCGCCTCCAGGCGCCGGCCTTGTCAGCTCCTGCGCAAACTCGCTGTAATCCTCCGAATCAAAATCCAGCGTCAGCGCAGTCACATTCGGCACCGCCAGCTTCTTCAACAGCGCAATCGCATACCGCGGCTCGTGGTAGCACAGCACGAGCTCCCGCAGCGACGGGATCGCGAGCAACTCGTTGCCCCAGTCGTTCTCGGGCACGCTCTCATCGTGCTCCGCCGGCCCGGAGAGACTGAGCGTCAAAGTGCGCAGGTCCGGGGACCCCGCGATGATCTGCGCGAAAGTGGCGTAGGAGGGACGCACGTCTTTGGTGTGGTACGCGAGTTCCAGGTCGTGCACGCCGGAGAGGAGGGGGATGGCGCGGTCCCAGTCGAGGTGCACGCCCCAGAGCGCGGTGTGTGTGAGTTTGGGCGCGAGGCCGTTGAAGGGGAGGAATCGCGTGTTGAGCTCGGCGGGCTCGAACGTCGCGTCTTCCTCGGTGTCTTCGTCGCGGTGGTATAGCTCTAGCACTTCGAGGGTGGGTGCGGCGGGACATGATGCGAGCCGGGAGAGGAGGATGTGCATGTATTCGTAGTAGCTGACGGAGACTTCGAGAGTGCGCCAGTGCGCGACGTGTGGTGTGATGATGTCCAGGATGGTCGTGAGCTCGGGCATCGAGAAGTAGGGTGGGGGGTGGTCGCATTCCTTGTGTTCGTCGACGTAGCGCTGGCCGTAGAGGTCTGCTGTAGGCGGCGGGGGCCACATGTGCTCCGGGTTAACCGGGGAATCCTCGACGTCCACATCGCCGCCCTCGTCCTCTGCGATCACATACGGCGGGTGGTCGGCGGATTCGGGGGCAGTGCAGTCGATGTAGATATCTAGAGGTAGACCCTTTGATCGCTCGAGCCATGCTTTGGATTTTTCGAAAGGTTCGCCTTCGAGAAAGTCGAGCCTAGTCCAGAGTGCGGGCGATTGGAGCGCTATTTCGCGCCAGTGCCGGCAGACGTGAGAGACGAGGACTTGGAATGGGAGGACTCTGTCTTCGTCCACGTCGTATGAGAATTGGATTTTGTGTTTCTTGTTATCGTCGTCTACGTCTTCCCAGTCCATATCCCCATCATCCTTGGGCACGTCCTCCATCTTCTCTTTCTCTTTCTGTGTCTCTTTCACCTTCACCTCATCATCCTCGTCATCCTCATCCTCCTCTTCATCCTCCTCATCCCTCCCCTTCGCCGCCTTCCAATCACTAACACTCCTCAACCTAAACATCGAGTCCCCAGGCTTCTTCTCCTCCACCACTGACTCATCATCATCCGTATCCCACCCCTCCTTCAAATCAAACGCCTCCTCATCCATACCCTCATCCTCATCCTCATCCGCCGCCGCCCGCTCCACCTCCATCATCGTGCCCAAAACGAAGATGTGCGCCAGGAGCTCGGGCGGGAGGTCGTTGATGGGGCAGCATCCCTCCGTGGGCGGGACGAAGGGGTTGTTCGCGAGCATCTCTTTGGTCACTTTGAGCATGGCGGCGGTGGGCGTGAGCGTGGGGTCGGCACGGAGGGCGGAGGCGAGGTTTTGCGTGAGGTCGGAGGTGAGCTGTTGCGCGTGTGTGGGGGGTGGCGTGGCACTGGGCGCCATTTTTTGGTGGGGTTGGGTATGTATGGGGGAGGGAGGAGAGAAAAAATGAAGGGGGGTGGGTTGGTGATGGGATCTGATCAATCGGGCACGTGATTTGAATCTCTTTCGCGTCGAACTTCAGAGTGCAATAACTCCTTGCTGAACGGTCTCTCAGCTGGAGACAAGTTCAAGGCAGATTATTTGTGTTCATAGCTTGAGCAGTGTGTTTTTGGGCTTTACCGGAAAGTACATATATTTTCAAAAGCAAATATGGATTTCCAAAGCAACAGTCTCCTTGCTCTCAGTTGGATTTTTCCCTCACACTATCGTCTAGAATATTGACGGATATCACGGCTGTAACTGCATAGCTTCTGATTAGAGTGAATGAAGTGAATGCGTTGAAAGAATCCCAATAGTCTCAAAATCGTCTTTGGGCATAATTTATTCTTCACGGTGTGCAGGAGTACTCTCCACATCAAAATGACCAACGACAAAGGACGAATACTTGATCTTCATGCAAGGCATGGAGAAGTGGTGGTGAGCTTCAGGCCGAGACAGAGGCGTAAAGGCAATATTTTAGGTGAGCGCATGCTGCATACCAGATGAGATTAGGGAAACATGCAAGGTCATATGTCGCAGAGAGCATGCCAAAGGCAAAAGCATCTACTCATCATCTTCCTCCTCCTCCTCATCTTCCTCTTCCTCATCTTCCTCCTCCTTGGCAGCCTCAACCACAGCAGTCGCAATCCGGTCCAAATCCCGCTGACCATCCTGCGAGATCCTCCGTCCCCCGTTCTCATGCTGCTCCAGGACGCCGATCTTCTCGAGGGACTGGCAGATTTTCCGCTGCACCGATGCAGACGAGTCGGCGTGGTGCGACGGGCGGTTGCCGCGCCTGTTGCGTCCACCGTGCAGTTTTGTCAGCGCACCGATGCCGACGTCCTTGCGCAGGTATATGTGCCGTGCGACTGCGGCTGGATTTTTTAAAAGAGAGGGGTGGTGGTGTTAGATGCGGGGATTTTCATGATTAGCGGATAAACGCACCGGCGCGGACATAGTACCAATCGGGGTCGTAGGGTGCGAGCTCTTTGAACGAGCCTGTTTTCACGAGGTCAACCCATACGGGCACCTCGAGCTTTCCGGAGCGCTTCAGATGGGAAGCATAGGCGGTGATGAACGCCTCTGCGCTGCAGGGATTACATGCGGCGTCATTACTGGGGATCATTTCTTAGAGAAATCGGGGCATCGAACCTGATGTCTCGTACTCCCGGCATGATTGTGTTGTTTTCTTGAGGAAAGGGGCGCGAGGGACGGCGAGCACGACGTTGACGGCTTTGTGTGTATCAATTTTGGTCGTAGACACATGCGGTTCCCTGGCGGCTTCGGCATTGCCCGCTGAACTGTACAGTTGCTTCAAAAGGGTTCATGGATTAGTCAGCGCTTGTCCTTTTGGAACTTTTAGTGAGCTCGATGTTGGCTATCGACAAAGGTGGTCGCCGTGCGGGCTTGTTCGACTCGTTCAGCGACGTCCTAGCTACTCATTGGTGTTGTCACTGTCTTTCTTTCGCGTCTTGCATGCTTTAAATCTGCTTTGAATGCTATTTCTGCTATTCGCACAATATACCCTAATATTGGCCCGACTTTGGCTGTTTATTATCTGCTGAGAGGCGTATTACACCCATAATTGGTGGTTGGAACTTCCTTGGAAGGTCGTGGCGCAACGGTGGTGAGCAGAATCGTCATGACATTGACAAGGACCTTATTGTGGTGATTTCCCACGATCATGATCTAATCCGAGGACACCTTGACATGCTTCCGTGCTTACGCAGCTACTGTCAAAGACGACCTTCACTGTCCTTGACTCCTTGTGACCCATGGACGACGATACAGGCCATGCTCGACTACCAATGCCCATCGACACTATCCCACTCGAACTCCTCATTGAAATCTTTGCTTATTGCGCAGCTCAAGACCCGCTCGCACCTCTCGCCTTTCGGAGTGTTTCAAAATGGTGGCGAGAAGCTGGTGCCTCCCCTCGCATCTGGCAACACATCTTCCTCGATGACCAGGCGCATTCACCTGCGTTCCTCAGAACAAAGGCGGAGCTTTGGGCCATGCGATCCGTGCCCTTGCTCCTCGACATCGAGCTCAAGGTCGACGCGAACGATCTCATTCTCCCCATGCTTTCATACGTACTCCCGTATGTCGACCGCTGGCGCTCGCTCACTTTGACGGGGAAGAGGGAAGAAGTTATAAAGTTTCCGAGGTCGTTCCCTATGACGCGGGAGTCGTTGGACTTCCTTCATATCTTCATACAAGAGGATGACCAGCCTACCCCCGGGCATACAGTCGTAGCGGAGTTGCCGCATAACCACCACATGAATGTGTGGCTCCTCGAATTGCCCAGTTCATTGATACTCTCACCTTTGCGGTTCGTGAACATTACCATTGCGGAAGACGCACTTAGCGACATGCACACGACGCCTCGTGCGATCCTCGACTTCCTATCGGCATGCCCGGAATTAGAGACCTTCCACTTCTCGGGGTGGCATCACAACGATGAGCCGGACTCTGCGCCGCTTCCCATCGTCTCCCTCCCCAATTTGCACACGCTGCATTTAAAGAACACCTGTATGGCGCGAGCCATACTTTCATCCTTGTACACACCCGTGCTCGTCAATCTCTACCTCGCCCATCTGAACGTGGAGTTTGCGCTCCGCGGCGAGTATCACGAAGACGGTGATAGTGAGGATGACGCACACGACTTCTCGCAATCACCGTCTAGTGATCACGCCACAGGAATGGGACTTCGGAAACTTATAGCTCGTTCCAACCCGCCGATTATGGTCCTCGATATGGATTTCAGCGACATGCGGACGAAGGACTTCAGGTATATATTCGACAGGTTGCCTTACCTCCAAGATTTCCTCATAGTCGCGTCGGATATGTCGGACACGGTGATAAACCTCCTACGGCCGTACACGCTCCCCGGCGGCATCGTTCGTACCCGGTTGCCCAGGCTGAAGAGTCTAAATTTATACAATTGTCAACGGCTTTCGGGGGATGCGATCGTGGATATGCTGACTGCCCGCGTCAAGCACACTGATAAGGGACAGGATACGTTGCAAGAGGTGTCGATCGTTACCTGCGATGGGTTTACGCAAGACCACGCACAGTTGCTTGTGAAGCATCTGGGGCATAGGCTGCGTATGGTGTAGAAAAACGGTCTTGTCGGTCCATGCCTACCCCCATTTCCTTTGGTATGTTCCGTTATGACCGTTCATCCAGCAACTATCTGATTATGATGTGACTCCGAATTCGGTTCCGTTTCCAGATACCTCCTTGTGTGCTTAAATAGCCAAATCATTTATCATTGTGTTCTATCTCGACGTATCATCATCACCACCACCGATCCGCACGATATGTTCACAACAAAACGATTGCGTTTCCGGGCATACAACGGCACGTCCGATTTAGACAAATTGCTGGAGCTGTTCAACGACGTCCGCGTCGTGACATACATAACGGAGGGTTACGTCGTCCCGCGCAGTGTTAACAATTTCGACAAGGTGCAGACGCTGACCAAAGACTGCGTCATGTTCTGCATGGTTGAGGAGCTGGATGGGGGCTCATTTGTCGGGTTCACAGCCATCCTGCCGATGAGCGAGCCGAAGAACCGCAATGCGAGTTGGGGGGTTGCGCTCGCGCCGGAGCATTGGAGTAAGGGGTATGGGTGGGAGATTGGGAACTTTATGGTGGATTATGCGTTTCGGTGTTTGGCGAGCCATCGGGTTGGGCTTGTAGTGTTTGAGGGGAATGATAGGGCGGTTGAGCTGTATAAGAGAATGTGAGTATTTTTGTGTGCGATTTGGGTTGGGCGTTTGGATGTTGAGTTTCTTGATAGCGGGTTTATTGAGGAGGGGAGAATACGCAAGGCTGTGTGGATAGATGGGGGTTGGCGGGATACCATACATATGGGAATTTTGGATGATGAGTGGGCCGTGATTAAGCAGGAACGGGCACAAGAGAAGACTGTTTCATGAGACGCAGATGATTAGTCCAATTCTATGTTCTTGAGCTATTGGAAGTATTTTGAGCAGTTCGAAGCTACTCGAGGCTCCAACACAGTTATAAGTGATTCCAACCGCGGTTAAGGAATTCGCACAGCATGCATGAGCATAACATAAGATACGCAGCCCATATTAATTCTTGAAGAAGTAGTTATGTGCAGTGGTGGAACTGAGAAGAGAAAGTGAATTCCGGGCACAGGTCCGTGCACGGAATCTCAAGACGGATCCGAAGGTGCTTACCTCAGCCACCTCTCTTTCTCCAAGTTCCACCAACACCGCTAGGATGAGTTTTCCTCCTCCTCCCCCTGGCTTCATGCCGCCCCCACCTGGAATGCCTACTGCATCCAATGGAGCATCAAGCTCCCAAATGCCGCCCGAAAGTGAGCTGACTGAGACGAACTCGTTGGAATTATGTCTAACGAAACTTCCAACATAAATTTCAGTTCTCGCTCAGAAGTCCATGAAATGGATTCAGATACAGAAAAAACGATACGGCGAAAAAAGGAAAGGTGGATTCGTGGACATGGGGAAGCAGGTCGGTCTTTTTTCCTCGTTTCCAACGTGGACGTTGTGACGCGTTCAATTTTTGCTGACGATGGGGTATGCGTAGGATCTGCCCCCCGAACACGTCCGCAAAATCATCAAGGACCATGGTGACATGAGCAACAGGAAGTTCCGCAACGACAAGCGCGTCCACCTCGGTGCCCTCAAATACGTCCCGCATGCCGTGATGAAGCTGCTCGAAAACATACCCTATCCTTGGGAGCAGGTCCGCGAGGTTCCCGTGTTGTACCACATCACGGGTGCGATTACGTTTGTGAACGAGATCCCTCGAATTATTGAGCCCGTGTATCATGCACAATGGAGCACTATGTGGTTGGCGATGCGGAGGGAGAAGAGGGACCGGAGGCATTTCAAGCGGATGCGGTTCCCGCCTTTTGACGACGAGGAGCCTCCGTTAGACTACGGTGATAACGTCTTGGACGTCGACCCTCTTGAAGCTATACAGCTTGACTTGGATCCTGACGAAGACGCAGCCATTATCGACTGGTTCTACGACCCGAAGCCTCTTATTGACACGCCTGCTGTGAATGGCCCATCTTACAAGTTCTGGTCCTTGTCATTGCCTGTGATGGCCAACCTGTACCGTCTTGGAAGGAATCTCTTGTCCGACCAGCCAGACCTCAACGCCAGCTACCTTTTCGACAAGAAGGCCTTCTTTACGGCCAAGGCCTTGAACATGGCTATTCCTGGTGGCCCCAAATTTGAACCCTTGTACCGTGACATGGACACGTTCGACGAGGACTGGAATGAATTCAACGACATCAACAAGGTCATCATCCGGCAGCAGATTCGCACAGAGTACAAGGTCGCCTTCCCTCATCTGTACAACTCCCTACCACGCTCCGTCCAGATTTCACCGTACCACTACCCGAAAAACGTGTACATCCGAACTGACGATCCCGACCTACCTGCCTTCTACTTTGACCCTCTCATCAATCCTATTTCCTTGCGTGGTCATACACCAAAGAATGCGCCCCTGGTCTCCCACGAGGACAGCATATTTGGTCCGAACGGCGCTGACGATGACGAATTCGAGCTGTCCGGCACGGTCACTCCGTTCCTTGAAGACAAGGAGCTCGAGACTGACCTCACAGCGGACGGTATCGCACTTTGGTGGGCTCCCGAGCCTTATAACCGTCGTTCGGGGCGGATGAGGAGAGCCCAGGACATTCCGTTGGTGAAAAACTGGTATCTTGAGCACTGCCCGCCGAACCAGCCGGTGAAGGTTCGAGTTTCATATCAGAAGTTGCTCAAGTGCTTCGTTTTGAACGAGCTGAGGACAAGACCGGAGAAGGCGATGACAAAGAAGAACCTATTCCGCCAGCTCAAGGCAACCAAGTTCTTCCAGACTACGAAGTTGGACTGGGTGGAGGCAGGTTTGCAGGTTTGCAGGCAAGGCTACAATATGCTTAACCTCCTTATCCATCGCAAGGTGCGTTTAGAGCTAGCCTGACGGTGTGATTCCGTGGACTCAATCGCAATTTTTAGAACTTGAACTACCTTCATCTTGATTATAACATGAATTTGAAGCCCGTCAAGTAAGTGGTCTTCTTAACGGAGTATTCAATCTCGTTAATGGAGTTCTTCAGGACCTTGACTACGAAGGAGCGCAAGAAGTCACGTTTCGGAAATGCGTTCCATCTCTGCCGTGAGATCTTGCGCTTGACGAAGCTGGTTGTAGATGCACACGTCCAGTTCCGTCTTGGCAACGTCGACGCGTTCCAACTGGCCGATGCTCTGCAGTACATATTTGGCCATATCGGTGCCCTGACTGGAATGTACCGATACAAATACAAGGTGAGAGGTGACATACCAGCCGTCATGAATCCTAGCTGAACTGCTTTTACCAGCTCATGAGGCAAGTTCGCATGACCAAGGACTTGAAGCATCTGATCTACTACCGCTTCAACACAGGCCCTGTTGGTAAGGGTCCGGGATGTGGTTTCTGGGCTCCTGGCTGGCGGGTCTGGTTGTTCTTCATGCGTGGCATCGTGCCCCTTCTTGAACGATGGTTTGTTAACAAACTGAACCCTTACCGAATAATCTGAGCCAAATTTTTCTGCTTTATACAGGCTTGGTAACTTGCTTGCCCGTCAATTCGAAGGCAGAAACAGCAAAGGTATCGCAAAGACGGTGACGAAGCAAAGGGTGGAGTCGCATTATGATCTTGAGTTGAGGGCGGCTGTCATGCACGATATTCTGGACATGATGCCGGAGTCAATCAAGCAGAACAAGTCCAAGACGATCTTGCAACATCTGTCAGAAGCGTGGCGATGCTGGAAGGCAAACAGTGAGTTCAAATGTGCCTCTGTTCCGGCTTTTTACTGATATTGTGCTTCAAGTCCCCTGGAAGGTCCCTGGTATGCCGACGGCCATTGAGAACATCATCTTGCGGTACATCAAGAGCAAGGCTGATTGGTGGTGCTCGTACGTTACTGTCGTCCTTAAGAATGGTTCTGGTTTTGACGTTTCCCTTCAGGGTTGCCCATTACAATCGTGAACGTATCAGGCGCGGAGCGACTGTGGATAAGGCAGTCGTCAAGAAGAATTTGGGTCGCCTAACTCGTGAGTTTACCCAAATGACATGTTCAACTATCGCTGATCCAGTTCGTCGCAGGCCTGTATCTTAAGGCTGAGCAGGAGAGGCAGCATGGTTATCTCAAGGATGGTCCTTACATCAGTGCTGAGGAAGCTGTGGCAATCTACACGGCGACAGTGCACTGGCTTGAGAGCCGGAAATTCGCCCCCATTCCTTTCCCGTCAGTTTTATCCTCGTTTACTCATAATGACATTCCAGCTCATCTCTCTGCAGGCCTCTTTCATACAAACATGACACAAAGCTGCTGGTACTTGCTCTGGAGAAATTGAAAGAGGCATACTCCGTGAAGGGCCGCTTGAATCAATCTCAGCGAGAGGAGCTTGCTTTGATTGAGCAGGCTTATGACAACCCCCACGAATGTAAGGTTCTCCGTTTTCTTTGGCACCGCTCTAAACTAATGTGCGAGTTATAGGTCTCTCGCGTATCAAGCGTCTCCTTTTGACTCAGCGTGCTTTCAAGGAAACTGGCATTGAGTTCTTCGACACGTACGACAAGCTCATTCCGTGCTACGATATCGAGCCCGTCGAGAAGATCACAGATGCTGTGAGTATTTCTTATGCGTTGAGTTGAATGATTCGCTAATTGTATTTCCGTGTTGTTAGTATTTGGATCAGTTCCTCTTCTTCGAGTAAGTATACAGGTCTGACATGGTGGAGTTTGAATGTTGACTGTTTCGCAGGGCTGACAAACGTGGTCTTTTCCCGGCCTGGATCAAGCCTGCCGTATGCTCCACTTCTATGATATTAATATCCCATAACTAACATGAGTTTCAGGACACGGAACCTCCTCCGCTCCTGGTTTACAAAGTACGTCGCATTGATTCAATAATAACTCTCTTTTGCTCATTAGTGCGATTTCAGTGGTGCCAAGGCATCAACAATTTGACGGATATCTGGGAGACTAGTGAGGGTGAATGCAATGTCCTGATGGAAACTGTGTTCTCCAAGGTCTATGAAAAGATTGATTTGACTCTGCTCAATCGTCTTCTTCGTCTGATTTTGGATCACAATTTGGCGGATTATATTACCGCGAAGAACAATACAGGTGCGCCACTCATTCCATGACCCATTTTCATTGCTTGACCTTTGATTATTCCATAGTTTTGACATACAAAGGTGTGCACAATCTTCTCCACAGATTCTCCCGAATTCTGATCAGTTGCCTGTATAGACATGGCTCACACGAATGCGTTCGGTATGATTCGTGGCCTTCAGTTCTCAGCCTTCGTGTTCCAGTACTATGGCCTGGTTTTGGACTTGCTCATTCTCGGTCTTCAAAGAGCAAGCGAGATGGCTGGCCCTCCCCAAATGCCGAACAACTTCCTGCAGTACCGTGACTCTGCTACTGAGACGCGCCATCCTATTCGACTCTACTCGCGTTATGTTGACAGGCTTCACATCCTCTTCCGCTTCACCGCGGACGAATCTCGCGATCTTATCCAACGTTATCTGTCCGCCAATCCTGACCCGACGAACAACAACGTCATCGGATATAACAACAAGCGTTGTTGGCCTAGAGATTGTAGAATGCGGCTCATCAAACACGATGTCAATTTGGGTCGTGCGGTCTTCTGGAATGTCAAGCAGAGTCTACCTCGGTCACTCACCACCATCGAATGGGAAGATACATTCGTCAGCGTTTACTCTCAGAATAACCCCCAACTTCTGTTCTCTATGTGCGGCTTTGAAGTGCGAATCCTCCCAAAGATTCGCACCGTGAGTGGCGAACAGTTCTCGCTGAAGGACGCGGTTTGGAATCTGACAAACGAGCAGACCAAGGAGCGGACAGCGCAGGCTTTCCTTCGTGTGTCTGATGATGGTCAGTTCATGCACTGTATATTCATCGTGTTCAGACAGCTTACACCTTTCAAACAGGCGTACAACAGTTCAACAATCGTATCCGTCAAATCTTGATGAGTTCTGGTTCAACCACATTCTCAAAGATCGTCAACAAGTGGAACACGGCGCTCATAGGCTTGATGACATATTACCGAGAGGCTGTAATCCACACGAACGAACTCCTCGACTCCCTTGTGAAAGCAGAGAACAAGATCCAGACTCGTGTCAAGATTGGATTGAACAGTAAGATGCCGTCGCGTTTCCCGCCGGTTGTTTTCTACACTCCCAAGGTTTGCGAGAATTGGTATTTTCTCCATGCACCCCTCTTACTGTGGCATTCCTAGGAACTCGGTGGTCTTGGAATGTTGTCTATGGGACATGTCTTGATCCCTCAGAGTGACCTTCGGTGGTCGAAACAGACTGACGTTGCTGGTAAGTTACTGTTTTCTTCTGTCAGAAAGTGATTCTTACAAGGTGCCCATAGTCACTCATTTCCGCGCTGGTATGACCCATGAGGAGGATCAACTCATTCCCAATCTATATCGTTACCTGCAACCTTGGGAGGCAGAGTTCCTGGACTCGGCTCGAGTTTGGTCTGAATATTCTATGAAGAGAAAGGAGGCGAATGCACAGAATCGGCGTCTCACTCTTGAGGATCTGGAGGACAGTTGGGATCGTGGTATTCCTCGTATCAACACCCTATTCCAAAAGGATCGTCACACGTAAGCTGCACTTTGTTGGTTTATCTTGCCTCGTAACCCTCTCACCTTGATTTGATTGACAGATTGGCATACGACCGTGGTTGGCGTGTACGGACTGACTGGAAACAATACCAACTCCTCAAACAGTGAGTGTATTTCAAGCCATTATTCAACCTTGTGTTCTAATGAGGATCTTCAGCAACCCATTCTGGTGGACATCCCAACGTCATGACGGAAAGCTTTGGCAGCTCAACAACTACCGTGTCGATGTTATTGCTGCCCTTGGTGGTGTGGAGGGCATCCTCGAGCACACCTTGTTCAAAGGGACCTATTTCCCTACTTGGGAAGGTACGTAATATGGGTGTACTTCATTTGATCAGTCGTTCAACCTGTTTTCAGGTCTTTTCTGGGAGAAAGCATCTGGGTTCGAAGAGTCTATGAGATATAAAAAACTCACCAATGCTCAGCGATCCGGTCTGAACCAGATCCCTAACCGTCGTTTCACTCTCTGGTGGAGTCCTACTATAAATCGTGCAAACGTATATGTTGGTTTCCAAGTGCAGCTTGATCTTACTGGCATCTTCATGTACGTGATATTTGTTTGTCACCGATTGTCTCTTCAACTGAAGAGTTTTATAAGGCACGGTAAAATCCCGACGTTGAAGATTTCGCTGATCCAGATCTTCCGTGCCCATTTGTGGCAGAAGAGTACGTTTTGAGGTTCATTTTGTATGGAAAATATGCTAACCATTGAGAAACTGACAGTTCACGAAAGTGTTGTCATGGATTTGGTATGTCCTATTCCTTGCATTCGAAACATCGTCTAATAGGATTGTTTTTTAGTGTCAAGTTTTCGATCAGGAGCTTGAGCCACTTCAAATTGAAACCGTTCAAAAAGAGACCATCCATCCTCGTAAGAGTTACAAGATGAACTCCTCTTGTGCGGACATTCTACTCTTCTCCGCATACAAGGTCTGTTTCCCGTCTTTTTCGCTGTCAGACTGAGCGAAGCTCAACATCGTTCTGTAGTGGAATATTGCCCGGCCATCCCTTGTGACAGATGTAAGCCGTGTTCCGTCTTTCCTACACATCCGTTCTGACTCGATCACAGGTGAAAGATGTTCTCGATGGTACCACAAGCAATAAGTTCTGGATTGACGTCCAGCTTCGTTGGGGTGATTTCGATACGCACGACATTGAAAGATACACTCGCGCCAAGTTCCTTGATTATGTTGGTCGTGTTCCTCTCTTTCCGGCACTTATTTTAACATTCTTCCTATCCAGGTGTCCGATTCCATGAGTATTTATCCATCTCCAACTGGTGTTATGATCGGCATGGACTTGGCGTATAATTTGTGGTCGGCATATGGCAATTGGTTCCCCGGCATGAAGCCCCTGGTTCAGCAAGCCATGGCAAAGATCATGAAGGCCAACCCTGCTTGTCATGTTCTTCGTGAACGTATCCGCAAGGGTTTGCAACTCTACTCTTCGGAACCCACGGAGCCCTACCTTAACAGCCAGGTATGTTTATCGATTAATTCCGTAATCATCTCATGCTCACACTTTTCTTTAGAACTACTCCGAGCTATTCTCAAATCAGATTATCTGTTCGTGATATAATTTTCGATGTTCTATGTAACCTCTAATACTTGCTAACAGGGTTTGTCGATGACACCAACGTGTATCGTGTCACAATGTAAGTATTATTTCCTTTTGGCACACAAATCAACCATTCGTCTAATAACTGTCAAACAGCCACAAGACGTTCGAAGGAAACTTGACCACCAAGCCGATCAGTGAGTCCCACCAGTACCATTTGACTTGAGATGCTAATAGTTGTTGCAGACGGCGCCATCTTCATCTTCAACCCCCGTTCTGGGCAATTGTTTTTGAAAGTCATTCACACGAGTGTTTGGGCTGGTCAAAAGCGTCTTGGTCAATTGGCTAAATGGAAGACTGCCGAAGAAGTTGCAGCTTTGGTTCGATCGCTCCCTGTTGAAGAACAGCCGAAGCAAGTCATCGTGACACGGAAGGGCATGCTGGGTGAGTTCCAGAGGAATTGCCAAGGTTACACACCGAATTAACCTCTATTTAGATCCCTTGGAGGTCCACTTACTTGATTTCCCCAATATTGTCATCAAAGGGAGTGAACTGCAGTTGCCATTCCAGGCTTGCATGAAGATGGAGAAGTTCGGTGATTTGATCCTGGTATGATTATCATATTACTCCACCAAATCCCATGCTTAATTTCATTGGTTATTTTAGCGAGCTACGCAACCACAAATGGTTTTGTTCAGTCTTTACGGTAAATTTACACCTGTCGCTTGAAGAGCGCTGCTGATGTGGTCAAAATAGATGATTGGTTAAAGTCCATCTCTAGCTATACGGCCTTCTCGCGCCTTATCCTCCTTCTACGCGGTCTTCATGTCAACAATGAAAAGGCGAAGATCATCCTTCACCCAGACAAATCGACTATTACAGAGCCTCACTTCGTATGGCCAACCCTGAGTGATGAAGAGTGGATCAAAGTTGAGGTTGCAATGAAGGAGCTCATCCTTGCAGTACGAATTTATCTCCCCAAACCCGTCAGCCCAATATACTAACGTGCTCCATAGGACTTTGGCAAACGTAACAGTGTTAACATCGCTTCTTTGACCGTCAGCGAAGTTCGGGACATCATCCTTGGTCAAGAAATCGCAGCACCTTCGGTGCAACGGCAACAGATGGCGGAATTGGAAAAGAGCACGGAAGCCCAGAGCCAAATTACCGCCGTACAGACCCAAACAACCAACGTGCATGGTGACACCATCCAGACGGTAACCAGTGAGTAATCAGAGCTATATCGAAAACCTGTTTCTTAACGAGAAACTTCTTCAGCGACCAGTTATGAACAACAGGTGTTTAGCAGCAAATCCGATTGGCGTGTCCGGGCCATCTCTGCCACACATCTTCCCCTTCGACTTCAGCACATCTATGTCTCAAGTGACGATGTCAAGGATGATGCTTCTTCCTTCACTTATGTTCTGCCGAAGAACATCCTCCGTGCTTTCATCACTGCTGCCGACCTTCGTACTCAAGTGGCCGCCTTCCTCTATGGTGTCTCCCCCCCGGATAACAAGCAAGTTAAGGAGATCAAGGTGGGCCTAAGCAATCATGTTTCCTCTGCATTCTTACAAATCTCTATTCACTAGGCTGTCGCCTGGGTTCCCCAACGAGGCAGTAATAACAGTGTCGAGCTCCCCGCACAGCTCCCTAAGGATGATTTCCTGTTGAAAGACCTTGAACCTCTTGGTTGGATCAAAACACAAGCCTTGGAAATCAATCACCTTTCTCCGACTGACGTCACCACTCAGGCTAAATTGATGGCAGACCATCCAGAGTGGGGCTCCTCATCTATCTGCATGACAGCGTCGTTCACTCCCGGGTCCGTGTCGCTCTCGGCCCATTCTCTCACTGTTGCTGGATTTGAATGGGGCAGAAAGAATGTGGACAATTCGCAAAACCCTCCTGTTGGTACCCAAGTTGATCGCCAGTGAGACATGACTGACTTCTCTTCTTCGATAGGGCTTCAATCCCAATATGTCAGAAAAAGTGCAATTACTTTTGTCTGATCGTATCCTAGGAATGACCCTGGTCCCCGAGGGGCGTGTCTGGAACTACGGCATTGGTTTGACACAGTTGTGGTCACCGACCATGAGCTATTCTATGACTTTGGATACACCATTATTGTTCTGGGCTGAAGAGCACAGACCTGCTGCTTTCCTGACAGTAAGTTCGCCGCTCGCGTTATGCCACTAAATTTACTTACTCGTTCTGTTTCTAGTTTGCAAGCTTGGAGCAAGGCGAGGATAGCGCTGATGTCGAAAACAGTTTTGCATAGTCTTTCAAGTAGCATCCAGTTGTTTTTTATCTTGTCTTGCTGTTATGTATATATGTATACTGTAGAACACACTAAAATCTCATTGCGCATCAATTGTCGAACACGCCGAATGAACCATGGCATATGGAAGAACAACTAAGATTGATGCAGTGCATATGTACAACAACAGAAATGCGAATAATTAGGGGGGGATCTCCACAAATATAAAAAGTCTAAAATTACATGCTCACAATCCCAAGAGATATAACTGAACCTGGTCGCGATAGCGACATTAACCTATGTCCCCCCTCTACAGGAGGTTTCTCATCTTCGACCACTGGTTCCGACTCGATGACAGAAATCTGCTTGGAACCACGTCGCGGTGGCGGTGACAGCGACGTGACTTCCGGATATGGCTCTGGTGGGGTCGGGAGAGCGCGTGGTGGTGGCAGATAGGGGGTGACTGGTGTGTGGAGTTGCAGAAAGCTAAGGTCATTCTGATACAACGTGATTTTTTCAGCAATCGGTGTTTGAGGAGGGGACACTGGGACGGGTGCAACAATAGGCATTGGAGTCGTCGCTGTCAGTGGAGTGGATGGTCCACTTGCTGTAGGGTTTGTCGGTGGCGAGGAAGCGGATACAAAGGCCGGCGAAGGCGCACTCAGGATGCGCAGTCTCTGTTTGATGGAGAGATGGCGGGATGCTGGACGCGAAGGTGGGGCCGATGCGATTGGTGGTGGGGATGATGAGAGAGGCGTAGGGGGCAGGGGTCCAAGTGGGGGAGGGAACGGAGACACGGTTAGTGCTGGGGGTACTGGCGATGCGGGAATAGAGTCTAGAGAGGTTGGGTGGGAATAACTTCCTGCGGAAGAATTTCTGCGATGCGACCGTGAATCCAATTCATCTGGGCGAGGTGGGAGAACGGTGGACGGTGGTGGTTTCGGGGCAATCATGGAGAGTCTAAATGCACGATGAGCCACAGAGTCACGGAACGAAGGTTTGGATGACGGGAATGGGTCCGACTTAGGTCCCTCTTGATCAGGCGCAGGAGGAAGTGCAAAAGTAGGAGCTGGGCGCGGAGGGGGAGGAATTGACATTCTATGACTGTGAGTGGAGGTTGGACGAGATGCAGAGGGAGAAGGCGAGATGCTGGGAGGAGTTACACTGAGAACAGACGATCCTGAGGCACGTTTGGAGAAGGACGGCAGACTGGAAACTATACTTTTCTGACTTGCTGCAGAGTGGATGGACGAGGCTTGACTTGGAGGACGATCAGCGGAATATGGATGGGCGTTTGGTCGCAATCCGTTGGCACTAGTTTGACTGCTTGGAACCAATGGTGGAGGGCCACTCGGCGGTGTTAATCGACGAGGTAAGACCCCTTGCCGCGACCACCGCTTTACTGAACTACGCTTCGTACTGGAACTCGATCTTTCGACGCTCAGCGTATGGTCACCCGATGCCAGCGTCGACACCGACTGAATGGATGGAGCTCGAGGTCGTTGCTCTGGCGTACCAAAGCTAAAGCCTGCCAGATTTGGACTTGAGGGTGGCTCGGTCTCTGCCTTCTCCAAAACAACAGCACCGTTGGACGGGGATGCCTCATTATTGATTGTAGAGTCCGGGCTTCCAGGTCCTATTGATGTCCAACGCTTCCGTGGAGGAGGCTGCAGTGATAAAGCTCCCAAGGACAGAGCACGATTTGCCCTTTCCTTAGGGGCTACGGGAGCGGCGGTCTCAGTTGACGTCCAAATAGCAGGCCTGTCGGTGACTATCTTGCGCTCCAGGCGGTGCTCAAGGGATAAGATCGACCCAGCATACGGAAGACTTGTGTGTGTGGCCCCAGGCTGAAAGTTTGCTGTTGGATCAGCAGTGCTAGGACGAATGCTGCCAAGTAGATGGCTACCCATACTGCCAAAGGAGTCTTCATGTGGGTCTCGATCCTGTTGCGAATCAATTGATGTTGCGCGAGAGGCTGAACGTGGGCGGGTAGACCCGGTGAATAGGCCTTTGAGGGTGGAGACGGCGACCGAAGATGGAGACCTGGACAATGTCGCCTGTGAGCGGTGGGAGGAAATTGATGACGCGTAGTTGCGATCCGGTTGCGACGCCGTTTGTGGGGTATTTTGTCCCGACCGTTGGGCTACTGTGGGTGAAGTAATTATACCCTGGGCACGCATAGAAAGCATGACATCCATATCTCCCCGGGGCTCGACACCTCCAAGTGTACTGCTTGGCAGACCCAATCCCGCGCGCATAGTCCTGCATGGAAGAGATATTGATCAGACTCTCGCCCTCAAACACAAAAAATGATCATTACCTCTGTCCCAGGATTGCAGTCTTGATAATGGTAATCCACGTCTGGGCCTCTCCTGGATCCGTGATCTGCAGAAACCACATCGTCCTACCTCCCTCCTCCTGGTTAAGCTCTTTTTTTAAAGCACCCACATCCGCGCCTCCAACTTTGACGACATGCCCCCGACCTCCAACATCTCCCTCCGCCACAAAGACAACGCTGTCCTCGTTGATCTCCAGGCGCTCAATCTCCTTCTCGTCGCTGTTTGACGATTTGAAGAGATGCAAGTAGGACACAGGAGGACCCGAGGCTCGTGTGATCAAAGCGGTGGGAGAAGACATAACCATGAACCGACTTCTCCAATTCTTCGACAATGCAAAGATGCGAAGTGACGAAGGGGAATAGAACTTGAACAACATGGTCGCCGATTGCTGGAACTGGTTGAGAGCGTTGACGGTGGTTGGGAAAGGAGGGACAGGGGAGAGTGTAACTGAACTCGTCCTACTGTGCGCCAGTGAGTCCGAACGATAGCGGTTGCGGACTGCAGATGAAGACATGGGAATAGAGACACTAGAGCCTTGAGCAAACTTGCTCACAGAGCTGAATGCTGCTTCAGCCGGTCGTCCATCATGTAAGTCGCGACTCTCGGGGTCTGGGGGTCCAGAACTCGGGCCGTGCTCTTCTGACTCTTCGTCCGCTTCCTCTATGCTCTCATCCCGGGAACGTGTGTCGGGCTGCACCATGACGGGGAGACCAATGGACTGAGCAGCCATGTCCCTAAGTCTGTTTCGCTCCTCAACCTCCTCGTCCCGCCGAGGGGCGCTAATTTCAATTACATCTGGCAGGATAATTGGCATAGGGGGTTGTCGAATCGACTGCCTTCTCCGACCGAACTTGAAGCCAAGGGCATCAGAGGCAGCAATAAGGATACTGCCCCGTGATTTTCGCGTTGTCGTGGCGTCTGCCGTTGCTGGTCGAGAGGCTTCGTACGAAGTCAATGAGGAAGGTTTGTAGCGCGAAGAAGAGAACGTGTCGTTCATCCCTGTGATTAGAATACCATATGGTGTGTCAGTATATTACACGGTATAACAGCAGTAGCTATGGCATTAGAAGCCTGATCAAAGAATAAATTACTGACCGAAAGAAGTCGAGTTGGAGCCATTAGTGTAACCATTGGCAGTGCCATTGCCATTGGCTGGCTCCTTGCCCTTGTAATTCGTCCCAGACTGTGTAGACGACCTGCGAACCCTCCCTTCAGAGAATATGTCCGGGCTATGATCCCTGCCCTTCGCTGGCTGCAAGTTGTCTGAGCGTCCGAACCGAAAAGGCACTAAGGATGTCGGGGAAGTCGCTCGCGAAATAGGAAAGGACATTTGTGTCGGAGAAGTGCTCGAATATGGTACACGAATGAAGCCCTGAAAAAGAAAGAGAACACAGGAGAGTTAAAAATCAGGCAAAGTTCATCAGGGGGGCACGACCTGGCACGACGGAAGCAAGTGGGCAGCGCCGAGTGATTGAAGCCGCGCCGGTGATTGCAAAACTGACCTGGGTTTCCGTGGTCCACACTTGCTCCGACATCACTGCCTCCAACTCTTAGTGCTGGTCCTCGTTGAAGACGACAGCGGACAAGGGACAGAACAACCGCCTGGGGAATATTCAATTATGATATCTGTCGCGTATACTGCCCGTGCCTTTTTCGTTCCTGTACCGGACATCCCTTTCAGAGCCGATCATCTCAGCACGAAAAGCTATAAAATACGATAATCTCTAGGTTCAGGAGTGCTGGTCCTGCACTGCGGAGTACTGAAATACTGTACATCGTTGCCGCCTCTCCAGGTTTGTATTACCTTGACGGGGGTCAGCCCACTTGAATAATCCAAGCAGAATCTAGTCTCATCGTTCGTTAACGTTCACTCATCATCCCGTCGTTGTCAGCACAACCAATCATTACAGAACAGCGGCGAACGGCCAAATATCAGATGGTACTTTACACATGACTTGATCTGCAGTCCTGCATAGGAAATGTACATCATTCTCTGATCAGGTTACACCTGGACATTTCCACACAAAGCATAAGGCCGCGACCAAACGTCGAAATCCGCCAATGACCTATATCATCGCAAAAGGCCGTGTGCATTGATCATCATGTTTGCACGAACATAACTGAATGTGGCAGTCAGTTTGGATATCTGTAAATAGAAGACGGTATGTAAAGGAAAATCCTTACCTTCAAGCTCGGTGATCATGGTCAACCTGGGGATCGCATCCTCTTGTACGTGCCAAATGGCCCAACAGTCCCCGAAGCTCCACCCAACTTCGTCGCACTGGGTATTCGATGGTGCTCCGGCTTCGGAGGTTCAAAAGTAGGTCGGCTTTCCGAGATACTTCTCCTGGGTTGGACAGCAACAAGCCCCATCATCCGCCTCAGTTCCTCATTCTCCTTCTCCAATCGTGCCAGTTCAATCTCCCTTTCCAAAGCATGATCCGATGCGGCCGCCGATGTCCAAGGTTCACGGTTCTCTTCCTCGTCATCTGGCGTGATTGGCGGATCTGTATCTTCACCGCCGAGAGACCGGAGGAATTGGCGAAGCAAACGTGAGATTCGTCCGAGGGATTCAGATAATGCGGTGCTGCTTGACAAGTCCTGCGCCGCGTATTCTTCTTGCCGTGCAAGCAATTTCGTTTCGTATTCGCGAATCAGTGTCAATTCGCTTTCTTGAACGCTTTGCTGGTGATGACGGATGTCAAGATCAGAGGCCAGGCATCTTGTTGCACATGAAATGAGATGCAACATACAGCACGATTTCGGAAGTTGCCTGCGCAAGAACAGCCCACGTCAGATATCATCGAGATCACGAACGGACACAATGAGCTCAACTCATAAGAGTCTCCAAGGTCTGTTCATATTCTTTGATTAGGGTATTGAGCTGTTTGTTATCATGTTGAAGGCCTTGGTTCTCCGCGATCATCGACGCGTTCATCCGTTCCAATTCAGCATCATATTCCTCTGTCGGATAATGAGCCATGTTTAACGCGTTTGAGATACATTTCAGAGACCTTTAGTCTTGTCCAGGTTGAACCTAGAGTGATATCTGAGGGCTGTATATCTGTGAAGAAGATTACCCACACACCTACGAAGAACGAAACCTGTCTGAGAATGCACAGCCTGATTCTATGTCATCTTGAGATTAGAATAAAAAACCGACATTGAATAACTTCGAGCAGCACCTCACCTTAATGTTCCCTGCTTGAGTATACAAGGACACGGATAGGCTACGGTTTTGGTTCAGCTGTTCACTGAGTTCCTGGATGAGCGTCCATAGCTGTCCAAGCTGGTCATTATTTTCCAATACTGCCATAAAGAGCTGCAGAGTGAGAAGCCTAGTCTAAGCGGCGTGGACGGAAATGAAGCTGTAGAGTCCTCAGGCTGCTGGTCGCCGTTGGGCGGCAGCTGGGTGTTCTTGAAAGCGTTCCAGAATTTGGAGTTGAGGAGTCGAGCAGCACGTGACTGATGCGTAGCTAGGAAGAAAAATAATTCTCTTCGCCTGGGAGTCGAACCCAGCTTTCGCGCGCACCATGCTGTATGACAGGCGCGTGTACTAACCGATATACTAGCGAAGACCTTGTCTGGACTTTCGCTATCTAAATCATCTATCACAATTTGAGAAGCTGCAACGTTTCACAGTTTTTGATCATTGAATTTGAGACCTGCTCTCGCACCAACATGGAGGTCTGCTGTCTCCCGAGCCCATCGACGTTACACGTTTTTCTGACGAGTTAATTGGCACCTAAGGTCTTAAACTCCAGAGCCGCCCTTCTCTCCAACTATGAGGTATTCACCCTCCTTCGAGAACTCGAGAGCGACCATCTGGCTCGTGCAAAGACTGCAGTCCGCATAAAAAGAGAGGAAGAAGCCGCTGGACATCCCCCACGTCACCCAGGAAGTAACATTCTTTTTGGGGGACCAAGCGAGAATCTGAGGACCGTGGAAGTGGAGGTACTTGAGTAACTTTTTTCACTCTATCCCCGATTCAACTTCGGTTCCACAGGCCATACAGTACCTCTCCGCAGATTATCTTCCTACTCAAAGGCAAACGCCCGAAGGCATATCTCAACTCGTGCAGGACCTCGCCCCTTATGAGTTGACGAAGGCGGAAAAGCTCCAGGTCGTTAACCTTGCGCCTACGATGCCCGTCGAGCTTTACGTCGTACGCATTCACAACGAAAGTGAATGACAACTCACTAATGCCTTATGCCTTACGCAGATCGTTGAAGAATTAGAAGACAGGCTTGGTGATCGCATGGAAGAAATTCTCACACACGTACAGTCGGCACTAGCACTTTCGCCAGCAACGATAGGACCTACGCCCAGCAATGGCAATGAAAGACATCCTCCAGCAATCAATTCAGATAGCACAGTCTCCACGCTAGGAGGCGAGCTGGGGTATCCAGAGGATGACGCTTATCATGAGGAATTCGTGTTTGATGACGTTGGAGAAGGAGCAGGTGTGGAAGGCGATCTCGATATGGAGGACGACTGAGAAGATGTTCGCTGTAAGCTTGATCCTTTTTTCGACATCTGCATTCTAATTTGTACAGTATCATCGCACCCAATTCGGCGGAACTACCGACCGACATTCTGACGGATTTAAACGCTTCTATTTGAAGAGCCCATCGCAAAACGCCTCCATGGTAAATGTGGACTAACTGGCAGGTCCCATTTACAACCAAAGTAGCAACAAGCATAAGCAACTTAACCATGGGGTTCACTCAGGTTGTGCAATGTTAACGTCACGGAGGATCTTCCTATCCATACTGTAGTATCATTTGGACAGACTTTGGGGCAGACTGCATACCTTCAGCTGGAGACTCGTATAGATCCCGTCATGTGTTTTGAAAATGAAAAGCCACTTCAAGTTCTTTGCTAGTATATCGGTTAGTACACGCGCCTGTCATGACCTATGGTGCGCGCGAAAGCTGGGTTCGACTCCCAGGCGAAGAGTAATTTTCCCCTGGAAACCTTCATTTTGCCCGTGGATCGTCTATATTTTGGCGTCTGAACTGACCTAGCAGCCGGACGCCGCATGGTCCCAGGAAAAAAATGAAACATGAAGTGGCCATCCCAATAAATCATGATTGACTAGCTAAACAGGAAAGGCTAAAGTAGGCCTCCCAAGGAATTACACTTGAGCAACTCCATCCAGACCGCAGCAACCCCCTCCTCTTCGCAACCGACTTGCATTCCGTTGTCTTTGAAGATGTAATACTCTCTAGCAGGGGTCTGCACAACGGCAAGTGCTGGGTGTAGCGGCCTTCCGTTGGCCGACGTAAAATGCAAGCTCTCTACGTGGTGATGCCTATGCCTTACGACCGTCAGCGACCCGTCTTGCGATGGAAATGAGCAACGTAGAAGTACTGACGCTGGTAGAAACAAATGAACGTTGACTTTTGGCTTCGAATGGAGAGCTTGAGCGGGAAGGCCATTATACTCCTGAGCCATTTCGGTAGATGACATCCACCGACCACTGACACTATTGATTGGATATTGGAAACCCATGTCAAAGCGTATAGTTGAAATCATAAGCTGGGCGATTCGTACCTGTTCCCGACAACACATGCCAGAACATACCGTTCTGCGACGACTCGCTTCATCGCACCCATATCTCCCTCATTGTGGATCTTTGATAACCATATTTTGCTTATCCCTCGGTCATATTCTTCATGATTAGTCCACTGTAGATGTTTCATCAACGTAGGTGGTCGTGGACGTTGCGAAGGAAGGGATACGTGCTGGATGACATACGCCGACCAGTCCGCACGGAGTTGCGTGATACTTTGGTTTTCAGATCGCTTGCTTTCGAAGTCTGACAGAGGTGCTGGGTGACCAACAACTTCGCAGGTTGCTTCGAGGACGTAGAGGATCTCTGTACGGCCCGCAGAATAAAATTCGACAGTCCAGATCTCTCCTTCTACGACTTCTTCGGTGTTGGTGATTGTCATCTTTGCCTCGAAGTTTCCGTGTCCGGTCGACACCATGAAAAACAGCCGCGCAAGCAGAAATCTGTCGTGGATTATACGCTCATTTTAGCCGTGAGCACAATCCCACGTAAATATGCAAACCTGACTGCGATCGTGGCTTGCTTTGGATGGTCCGGGCTCGTCCACAAGCGGTCCGAGACGCAGGCTTTCGAATTCCCTTCGAGAGCTCTACCCAAGAAAGATTCTCGGTAGAGATTCTGCTGTGTGAGTCGTTCTTCCTCACGTTGCCGCAGATAAGGCCACAGATTCGTCATGCTCGGAGAATATTGCTGCATCAAACGGGTGAGTCGGTCACCTGGGAAGCTCCTTGACAAGCGATGGACTGCTGATATATAAGCTGGTATTGTATCAGTCAATGAGTTACCACGACACGATATTCCGGTATTTGATACTCACCTGCATATCGGAAAAGACGAGACGTTAGTGCGACATTAGGAAGATCTTGGGTCAGAACTGCAGAAAGGACAAGCGCGAGGCGGGCGACACTTTTCCGTTGAGACAAAGATGGAGGAAAAGATACAGGTCGAAGGCGGGGCACTTTGGTGTGCGTAGCAAAGTCCAAGTAATGCAAAGTTAGGAGGCCATTCTCTGACGAGTTCGTCGAGAATTCAGGAATGGCTCGGGGAGGAGCGCGATTGGGGGTAGCAACGGTGACTAGTTTTTTGATTGTAAGGGGTACGAAGCGTCTTGGAGCTGGGATAGGAACAGGATTAGAGGAGTCCACAACGACGGCACGTCCGGCAATTGTGTTGTGAGAGCTTGAGTTCGAGGCGACCTTGAGGGCTTCAGTTATTGGCAGTGAGGTGCTTGAATTAGAAAGAAAAACGGCCGGTTCGTCCGGGTTCCAAGTCGTTTCGCAATCATTTTGAACTGGAGGGGATACCGCTAGAGCCTGGGAAGAGGAGAAAGTAAACGTTGTTGGCCTGTTATGGACTTTTGAGGGCAATGGAGTTGTGGTCACAGACAGGGCGAGAACGGATCCACCGACAGCCGGGGATTTCTTCTTCTTCTTGGATAGCGTACTAGCGGATGCTGGTTGGTCGACTTTCCGTTTCCTTGGTTGGGAAGGCAATGGAGCATCCAGGGCGTTGGGTGCGAGCATAAAATGCGCATTCGGCATAACTGCCAGAGGCGCCGATGAAGCAGGGGCTTGTGAGTGATAAAGTGGAACCTCGGTGCACGACGCTATCGTGGAGGAAGCAGCAAGATGTGGCCCAGAGGTGGTCTGGTCAGAAGTCTGAGTAACTGTAAGCGGCGCCCCTGTTGTTTCTGTGAAATGCTGCGGAATGGGAGATGAAATGGCACTTGTTGCGGCATCTTTCAACGGGAGGAATCGGTCGTTGTAGTCAAGAATTTTCTGGATGATAGCATTCTTGCCAAGTTTAGAGTAGGCGGTTATCTTCTTTTCTTTGCAGAGTGCCTTGAGCTGCGGAACGGTAAGTCTCTTCAGATCTTCAGCAGATCCATTCGACACCGTCATATCTCGAATTAGTGAGGAGAGTTTCGGAGACGGGAAATAGATAGAAAGCGAAGAAATTGGCAAGTGAAGGGGTGTTGGCAAACGCAAGTATTTACTACGAAATATTTACGCTAAAGCAATTATTTGGCTATATCGTTGGTATCAAATACTACTTGTACTGGCGGGGCAATCGCACGAAACACCTTTGATTATGCATGGCGGGATCCGTAATGTAAAAGTTCAAGTATGCTGGATTACACACTGTTCAGAGGTATATGGGCAGAGGTAGGAGTCTGCACAAAGAGATGTCAGATAAATAAATCGCGGAGACTTTGGCAGAAGCTACCTGTCGGCATTGAAGACGAAGTTGTTGGCAATGTCTTCACCTTCTAAGAATCGATTAGGAAATACAACTAGTCACTCCTGTGAGAACTCCGATTTATCGCTGCATTTATGGGTACATACCTAGGTGGCCATTCGTCTGACCCAAGAGTTTCTCCATTTCGTCTCGCTCCCACTTCTCGAAGGGCTCTGTACCTTTTGCAGGCCGTTTAGGTCTCGGCTCCTTTTCTGGACCGCCTGGTGGAATGTTTGTACTGGAGGCTGTCGTGGCTTCGGGCCCGGCTTTAGTCGTTCGTGTGTCGTCATCTGACCCAACCTCTGTGTTCTCTTCCTGGGGGGCACCTTCATCACCTGCCTCAGATGGTACTCGAGCGACTGCTTCGGGCGTAGCACTATCCTGCGGCTAGTGTCGCTTCAGATCCCAATATTTCTGCAGCCATAAGAGAGGACTTACCCTTGCATTCATTCGCTCGTGGTGTAAGATGAACTCCTTATATTGTTTCCATGTTGTGACCAAATCATCAGGTATCGCATGGAATACTTTGCGATAAATTTCCGTCTAAAGCATGATGATGGAATTAGTATAAGTATAACCAGGATATTAAAAAATATGAACAGACGTTGTGAACTGCACTGGCAACCCAAACATTTTTCCAGAAGGCATCCGATATGGGATCTTCAAAGTCATCAGCATCAACTTGTGGCCGTGGAGTCAGAAGCTCCCAGGTCTTGCTGTTCATTTGTTTTCGAATCCTGCGGCGGGCTTCCGGAGCTGCTTTCTCCATCTCATCAGCGTCATCCACCACCGATGACACATGTGGAGGCTCGTCATCCGTCTGCGCGGACTTTGCAGCATTTGCAGGAGCGCCAAACAGGGTTTTGTCTTCTGCAAGGTCTTGCGGAGGCCCTCCATTCTCGGTCACGGGTCCTTCCTGCTCTACCCTTTTTTCCAAGTCGGGTTCCTCTTCGATCGTGTCGTCTTGCATAATGGGGTGATCACTACCGGTTTGCTGACGTTCGGCAACAACTTTCTCCTCAATGGTTGGTACGACTGAACTCGCAAAACCAGGAACCTCATCGCCCTCACGTGTAAAGGTCTTGCGCTCAGCATCCAAAGTGTCATCCCCCACATTCTGTGCAGAGGTATCATGAGAAAAACCCATCTTTCGTATGGTCTTCTTTGTCGCGTGAGAAGTTGCGTCTCCAGTCGCGCTCAGAGCTACTTCAATATCAGTACAAAGAACTTAAAATAGATAAATATGACACACCTTGACCAGCGCTGCCCAAAGCATCTTTTAAAAGAGCACCTGCAGGCGTATGCTGATGTGATTTTTTTATACGCGTGACTCCTTCTTCTTGTCCGTACACTTGCTCGGTGTCAGGATCCCAAGTACTCTCCGCGAATTCCGGCTGTACGGGGGCGTTAGCCATGAGGTCTTCTTCGCTCAAAGCATCGACGTCCACTCCGAGATGCTCTCTCATCAGACGAACACGAAGAGTGTGTGCAAACCTTCCCACTTTGAAAGGTTGGCCAGCCATAGTGCTGGAACACCATTATGAGCATATGGGAGCTGTTCCGCGGTTGGACACTTACCAATCAATCATATCTGTATCTCTTATTACGGCCGCCAGCTCTGAATCGCGATCCCCACGCTGAGAGCGTTCGTTGATGTTGGCACTGCCAATGATAGCCAGGCGATCGTCCACGATACAAACCTTGCCATGAATGTAGACCTGAAAGATCGATAAGGACTGACATTCATTATCGGAAGCAGTATATCAGTCATCATACCTGCTCCGTGGTCAGGACGTCTCCTCGCATCTTCGCCCAGTTACGTAGTGAAAAGACAGAGAAGTAGTCATCGGGCTGTTGTACGAGAGATCAGTACGTATGGTTCAAAAAGAGCCGGAGTACTCACATTGATCCCTTCTTTACGAAGCCGGGTAAAGATAGAGTTCGGACCGCGAGAAATAGTACGGTTTTGACATTCCAGTATTATACGTATCTGTGGCTTAGTTTGAGCTGACCTGATGACTACAAGCATATGTTGCCCCGAACGCACCGCACTAGCATCGCTGTGGTCAACTGGGAATGTGAACCCCGGAAGTAGAGGTATCACGATGCAACACTTCCACGGTGTGCCATCCCGGTGGGCCCGAATGATACGATGTAGGATTGCATCTCCAATTCTGTTCTCGATCTTGACATCGTTGACCGTGGTGCTGTTCCCAAAGATGTGAGGATTCGTCACGGCCCTTCACCACGCAAGAAATGCAATTCGGTACATACGATGTGATGAAAAACTGATTCTCGATGTAAACAAAGTGCTCCGACATCTGGATAGCTGGATCGGTGACACGTTTAAAGTGTGCCATTTCATGACGAGATAGGGCCACAAACCTTTCAGGTATGCATTCTGAATGGAGTGCTCGATCCTAGCAGGAGTACCCATCGACCACGGGCCGGCGGAGCGACATATCTGCATCTCACAGGTGCCAGTGAGACCCATCTGACTGAGCTGCCCAGGCCTGAACTCTGGCGGGGGCAATAGGAAAGGCATTATTCGAGAGTGGTTCTAAGTCCGTCGTTAACAATGCGAAGGCTGATCCGGAACCAAAACGGACCTTTATTCTCAGAAGATAGTTCCATCTCGGAACACATGCACTCAGCTCGAGCTGCGAAAAAGCTACCTGATTACTCACCTTTGGACGAAGTGACGAGCCAAATCCCGGGCTGGCTGCCCAACTACTTGCAAAGCTACGTCATGCCTGAGATAGCGATATGCGACTGAGATTCGATGAAGCTGAAGAAGATTGAGAGCAAACACTGACCACGGCATTCTAGGCACTTTCGACCGATCGTACATATCTTCTTCTGGCTTATTAAGATTGTAGAAGTCCGAAATACGAGGATTACTATAGTCCTTCCCTGTGGGCGTTGTGACGATGTCTTAGTTGAGAAAGGAAGGTTGTAAACTCCCTTACCTGGCCATATTTCTGATCTCTCCGTTCCTTCTGTGTCATCTGTAAGTACATGCTGCGGAGTGTCCCACCTGCAGACAGGCATTATTTTGAGTGACAGTGGGATAGAAACCTACAACAACTACCTTCCAAAGCAGAGATCGACGCCACCCATGAAGGCAATGACTTGATCGATGACACACATCTTCTCATGCTAGAATGACAAGGTGTTGGTAAGAATATTCGTCGCCGTGAAGCGAAAAGAAAGCACATGAGCCCAGTAGAAAGTCCCCGTTTGGAAATGCGAAGGCGACCGTTGAACCATGATATTGGGGTGCAACGAGAGTAAGCGCTGCTTTGCATAACTGCGATGTTTGTCGTAAGAAGGTTGTTACAGCAGCAAAATAGCGCGTCCATACGTGCTATCGATTGGGGTGGTCCGGTTGGAAACCTCCTGACTGCGTAGTCCATGAGTATTAATGATCTTTCCGGGTATAGCGGTCCTCACTAAAGAATGATATAAATTTTGACGCCCTCCTTGGCCTTCCTCTCCAAAAGCCGGTCCAGCCGATATCGGCCTTTGTTAGGTCGTCTTAGTTCGAGTTCTACCGACAGGTTGGTGAGAAATACAGAGCGCGGGATAAGAAGTGTTCGTAGGCTCTCACCGGGTGACAGCCACCAATCGTGAATATATATTGATTCTCGTGCCAGGAGAATTGCACGAGAGAAGTTCCAAAAGTAGTCGCGCTGCGCATACGTTAGATGGATACAAGTACCAAGTACTAAGTCCCAGGGGTTGAGGGAGTGGACTCACGCCATCAACTAGCCATTGCGCGGCCACATTCAACCGAATGGGAGCAAAACTATCAAAACGGTTACTGCCCGAGTAATGTGACGTTGCTGCGACTTTCTCGAGGGCAGTGATCCACTGCATCATTTGACGCTGTGGGTTCACAAAGAGATATCAAACACGGCCATCCACTGGTGAATGAACATTGTCTCACCTCGTTACGGGCGAAGAGTTTAAGTCGCATTTGGGAATTGACAATGTAAAATGTGTGCTTCGAGACGCTGCCCCCTCGCTTCTTGTCGTCGATGTCCTCTTGGTCATCCTGTTGGTCATGACCATGTTCCACAGAAAGAGGGTTTGCGTTCGTAGAAGGATCGAGCATAGGCGTTGGCGCGCGCGATGAGACCGAACTGGCAGAGGTCTCAGAGGAGTCGTCTCTAGATGCCACTGTACCATGGACAGTGGCAGGGCGGTTAGAGCCCTCGATGTGGAATATCTTCGAAACTCGACTCTTAATTGAACCAATCATAGATAGACGATCGGAGTTTGGGTGAGCCTGCGACTTTTCTTGAGCCTTCGTCGATGCATGGCTTCCTAGGGTCAAGTTTTCGCCATGTAGAAGATTAAGACCCTGACGATAGTATCGCTTTGGCCGCTCGATGCTGAAGTCCGAATCGAGGAGAAAGACATCCCAAACATCAAGCTGCGGTTGTGATCAAAAACAAAATGAATACTCTTTCCGGTTGCTACTTACCTCGCCTGGCTCCTCTAGCACCACGAGGTAGCTCTCTCGAATTGCGCACCATCTTTGATGCTTCTTTGCTCTCCAGCCGATAGACTTTCGACCAAACCCTCCTCCACCGTTAGTATTTGCTTCAATTTTTAAAAAGCCCGCTTTATATTGTGCACCGCCCGACTGCGCGAGAGCAATAGAAAGTGCACTGATTTCTAGAAAGCCAGCTAATCTGTTTGCGGAAGGGTGGAACATCTGATATATGTCAGTCTCTATAGTGTGTGCAATCAAGGGTTTAACATACAACTGCTCTTATTAACTCGATGAGGTAGTTCTCTAAGGATTCGCGTTGGAGACGCGCAAAGTCAGCCTGGCCGAGCTCGCGACCCTCCTTTTTCAGAAACTTGAAATAAGGATGACCTAGACCACAGATAAGCATATGAAATGAAATGGAAAGACTAGGAAATACTTGTTCGCGGGAATTCTGGCATCTTGTCAACATTGCGCTTGTAGACATTAGAGAGCGTATAGTGGGTATGCAGTGATATGAAGTCGCGCAGCTGGCGGTAAACAACCCAACGGGCAGCACCATTCGCGTATTCACATTCAATACGGAAAACTGATTTTTGCCCATGCATCGGATGCAAGCTGTCGCTGACTCGGATTCGGAGACGGTGAAAAAGGATAGGAATGCGGCGATGGCCCTTCTCGTCGCGTTCAAACCATAGTCGCAACATCAGGGTTGAAAGTCCACCAGTGATGAGCTCGTCAGTGATGTTGACCTGGTTAGAAGTAACGGCGGAAGGCCCAGGTGTAGCTGCATGTTCGCCCTGGTGAATAATATGAGGTACCAATGAGCGTAGACGACCCCATTTTGCACGTGCAGGTTTGAGGTCTTGGATTTGGTGGGGAACGGACGCGACACGTTGTAGGCCCGACCTTGGAGTCGTTGTGCCACCATCATCCGCGGACGTGCTCTTTGGAAGTTTTGCGCTCGCGGGACTCTTGTTTCCTCGTGGCGCCTCTCCATTGTGCTCACCCTGTACGTTGTCACCAAGGTCGAATCCAGACTTTTCTTCCTTCGGAGATTCCTGGAACCACCGCATTGGGTTCCAGCCTTCATCAACCAGACGACTCTCCCGTTTCTTTCCCTTTCTATCTGCATGTTCAGCAGTGGGGGTTCCGTATTCCAGAGCACCACGAAACTCTGAACCCGAGAGGTCATCGCCATTCTCGTGTTTACTATTCCCTCTGGATGTCGGTGGTGAGCCTGTGAGAGAATAGGCGAATGACAAAGAGCGCGGCGGTCCAGTTCGCGTCGACGGGGTGTTTTCGGGGCTCCTAAAGTGAGCTAATCGTTGGGGGGGCTGCTCCGCGTCTTCTTGAGTCGTGTCCTCTCCAACTTCCTTCTGTTCGCTGGCTTGTGCTGAACGAGGTGGCTTTTCCGGTGGCTTTTCCGGATGGCCATTCGCAATGACTTCGTGGGCGAGGGCTGTAAGAGACATATTGGTTAGAAAGAGATTAAGAGCTGATTAGGATACCAGGCAGAGTGTTATGTAGTTGTTGAACGTTCAACTTCGTCATGCATCAAGCCCCGCCGCCATGGCCGGCACCAGGCTCTCGGATATCTTGGCGCCGGATCCACTGGATGACATCACATTTTTTTTCTTACTTCAGGATGAATGATAGTCCATAATAATGTCACTATATTCATGCTCAGTCTCGACTACTAACTACTAAGTTATGTGATTTGTAGAGTCATCAAGCCAGCCGCACCACGACCAGCCTTGCGACCGAACACGGCGCCTGCAGTCAATCCACTCCCGCCAGGGTAATTGTTGTAAAAAAGCCCACCAACCATCTCCCCTACGCAGAATAGACCTTCAATCACACGACCGCTTTCCGATACAACTCCCGCTGAATTCGCATCTATCGCCAACCCACCGAACGTAAATGTGATTCCACAGGCCACTTTCACTGCAATGTAGGGAGGCTGGTCGAGTGGAAGGGCCCAGTTCGACTTGGGAAGTACCAATTGAGTACGACGAGACTGGGTAGAAAGACCATCCTTCACTGCTGGATCCCAGCGAAGGTCGGGAGATTCACACGCACATTGCTGAGCTGCATCATTGAACTCCATGATAGTTTTTATGAATGGTTCCTTTCCCCACAGTCCATTATCAGCGATCTTTTCCGCCAGCTCCTGCAAGTCAACTGCGAATATCTTCTCAACGACATCATCCCCATACTCCTCCTGTCGAAGTAATCCAGCCACTTGAGAATCCCAGATCTGAAAAGCGAAGCCCCCCGGTTGGTGAAGAATAGCACGTCCAAACTTGGCATACGTGTAATTTCGATAGTCCTCTCCTTCGTCTACAAACCTTTCTCCAATCGCGTTTACCATTATACCAAGGGGGTAGCCCGACTTCGTGAACTGGTTTGTGAGGTCGCGCTTGCCAGCGGAAGCGGAAGCATTGGCATCCCAGGCTGTGCTGTGACAGCCAGACCAATCGCCTGTTAGTTTCGCACCAACTGCTTGGGCTATGGCAAATCCATCGCCTGTATTGTATGGGGTACCACGAACCTGAAGCATCCACAATGAACAAGCATAACTGCATACCCTGAAAGCGACTTCACCTTTGCTTTATCCCAGCTGCCTCCGAGATGTTTAGCACGCAACTCGGCGCTTGCCTCGAAACCACCTGCCGCGAGAATGACAGCGCGCGTCTCAAGCTCCACTTCCCGTCCTTCCCTGAGCACCACTATTCCAGCGATAGCTCCTTCTCGAACAGAAATCGACAGTGCTGGTGTGTCAAACCAGACTACAACTCCCGCCTCTTTCAGTGCGCGCTGATGTGCCGCAATCAACCCCTTGCCGCCGTCCTCAACACCGAGAACCATGCCTCCCCAGAACTTCTGTCGACCATCGACCTCATAGGCTTGCCTATTGAAAGAAAAGACGAAAGGGATACCAGCACGACCTGCCAACCACTGCACAGTCTCACGGGAGTTGTCAACTAGAGCGTTCCCAACGATGGATCGGATTTGCCCGCAGTAAGACGCATGAGATCTGATACATAATCCTCCTTCGTGTATGGCGTCATATCGATAAGATCTATGGCTTCTTGGGAGGGTGTATTCTTGATAATCGGAAGCAAGTCGTATAAACCGCCATGCACAGTTCGATGCGCACCCGCAGTGAAGTAACTGTTGCCGCCAACCCATTCTTCTGGGCATTTGTCTATAATCAATACTGAGCTCATGTCCATCAGATTCTTGTCCTATAGTAGTTGTCGTGAGGACTCCCCTCACCGCTCTGGCAACCATGCTCCACGGCAGATAACGCGGCACAGCTGCCTGCATGACCTGAGCCGACTATAATACAGTCGAAAGAAACCATGACACAGATAAGAAAGAAGAAGCGTTGCCCGTGGAGAGCAGCACATCGTTCGGTCACCTGCACATCAGATGCCGCTAGTCTTCAAGTTGTGTTTCCTTTCAATATGTACGTACTAGTACTTCAAGTAAAATCTTTGATGTTGTCTGGTGGTATAACGTGAATTCGACATCGAGCGGCTAGGTTTATTCAGGAGGCCTGAAGTTATCAGAAATACCATTGATTTTGGGGTGAAGGGCATAGGGTGTGCGTCTGGATGGATGACCAGGAGATCCGAATCGGAGCTTGAAGATTGATCGTCGTATTTGCTTGTGCTTGCGAGCCCCTTTGCCGCCAAACAGGTTATGAAATTACCCCACATTTACCCCAGGTTGGTCCCTGTCGAACGGTCTCTATAAATGGGTGATCGTCATTGCAAGTATCATAAGTAGCTAGTCGCGGCGTCCTACAGTGCGTTGCCGAGGTTGAACCGGGACGATCCCCTCAAAAAAAAAAACTACGCATGTACTGTATGATGAATAGAGCAGCCAAACATGTACGCATAAGAAAGCCTGATGTCTGTAAATCATGGGGCCAGAAATTCCTCGTGGTCAATATTGTCCGTGCGATACAGTCATCGGTTGGCATGTTTCCACTCGAACTTTCACGAAAATTTTCGTGAGATGAATTCGCACATTGCGGACTTCATTCCCTGAACCTCAATATTAATGGCTGAACCTCGATCGACCCTGCAACTTTGCCCTGGCGAGCCAGCCACCTTTGTCACCCTGCTCGGCCAGGTTCATACTACTTCATAATTTTCCGCGAAATGCGGTGGCAACATCTTTGGACAATTCCAAATGTTTTAGCGGGCTAAGTTCGGCTTAACACCTCTCTACCTCCTCACAGGGCGGAACTTGTCATTGTCACCAATGCGAGGTGAAAATTAAAATTCTCATCGCAAAAAAAATGGCTGGTGGATCGGTCCAGGTGAACAAATAAAGTTCGTCAAGGTGTGTGTGTCGATATTCTTTCCTTAGAGGCAAGAAAAAGGGGTAACCTTGTCGATCATACATACATACAAGAACAGCACGAGATTGCTTCTTCTTCGATCAGAGAAATCATCAAAGCCAATGAAGAGCATCGCGGGTTCAAGTATGGGCCTGTTTGACGAGAGTTTCATTCCGTCAAGGACTTACTGTATACGCGCAGAAATCGCATTCGGAGAGAGGAGCACTGCGACCCTGCGCCCAGAACAAACAATGGTCCATTCTACGCAGCAAAAGAAAAGAAAGAAAAATAGGCGGCTCCTGCGGAACTAGAATTGGTGGAGCAGCTAGAAAGACTGTCAGGGAGAAAACATGAAGTGAGGAAGGCCATCTTTGTGCAGTTTTTCACACATCCTCATCCAGGTATTCCATTTAGCCAAGTAGCGATGCAACTCGGAAAATTACGCGTTGGAGATTCGTGAAGGATGCTCGATTTAAGCATCTAATCGATGTCCAGCAGGTTAGGGTGTACGAACGATTGGGGTAAACCCCTGCGAAGTTCAGGTGCTTCCACCAGGTCGTTGTTTATCGGTGTTTCCTGGAATCAAACTTCGGATAAACGAGCATCTGTCATTTGGCATTACAAAATAAAAGCATATGACTTGGTACGGGGTTGAAGATCAGGGCATGTTCATTCTCGTCACGGTCCCTCCCCCTGTATTGCCATCGAAGGCGAAGAAGTTGGCGATCGGAGGTTCGCGAGCAGCGAGCGCCTTCAGGATATCTTGAGCAAGCATACCACCGACGATGGCGCAGACGGGCGAAAATTCGTATGCCGCTGTTGTTGCTATTGCGCTGTCGAATCAAATCAAATCGAAGTGCAGAGTCAACCATGAGGCGTGTTCTTACTCGATGAGAGGCTTAGGCGCTTCCGTCAGAACCTGCTTGTTGACGTCGGCCTCTGTAATAAGAGAGTTTGCGATCGAATGAAGCTCAGCGGCTGCACCATCGTCATCGGGAAGATGGCCCCCGTGCAGTGACTGATATTGCCAAATAGCTACAAAAGAAGTAGAGTCTTGTGATGCTATGGAAGCCTCAGATGCTCGAGCTCACCTAGGATAGTAAAAACAACTGCAGGATTAACCTCTTTCGTTTGTCTTTTTGTCAAGCCCGACCATCGGTGGCGTATGGCGGCTCGAAGGGGGGAATAAACAGCAGTCTTTTTTACATTTTTAGGGGCATCCTTCACAGCTGAACGGTCCCTGGTAATGGTGAGAAGAATAGGGGACAGCTGTCAGAGTTGGGCGGGCCGCAGAAATCCGTTATGGCGATGAAGAAGCTCACGGGGCAATGTAATCATGGCTCAGGAGATCACAAAAGATGTAACCAAGTAGACCATAAGTCCCTCCTGCATAGAACGGCTTCCCAATGCGGCGACATACGCCGTTCATTCGGATCTAGTGACCCCGAAATTCCAAAAATGAATATCATGAGATAGGCTGGAGAATGACGGAGATTATAGACTCACAAGACCGTCTCGATCCCAATCTGTAACACATACTAGGTCAACTGTCCTGACCAGCACCTCGAATGCATCATCCTCCAACACCGAAGCATCTGGTATTGTCTCCACAGTCACGAGGGGATTGAGGCTTTCCACTCTCGACTTGGCAGCATCGAGTCTCTGCATTAGCACCGCCGAGATAACACCATTGAATATCCGTCAGCCGAAAGGTCGCCGCAAGGAAAGCTTACTTTCTTCCCGACATCTTCATCTCTGAACAGGAACCCCGCTCCGAGATCTTCCTCGGCGACTTTTTCGTTGTCGACGATTACTATTTTGCCTATGCCGGCAAGTACCATGTTTTTGATAGCCTCTGTCGCGGTCCCCTTCAGGCGGACGACCAAGATAGTTGCGTTTCGCATCCTATCGTGGTCATCAGTACTCACTCCACGATTCTTCGTATCGGCCGATAATTGGCGTACCTTTGCTGGGCCTCCAGACCCCAAAGCCTCATTTGTCGATCATAACGGCTTGCCTCCTCCTCCGTCAAGTTGTTGACAGCTTGAGGCACCTCTGAAGTCGAAGAGTTAGGTTGAGACACGTTCGTAGGCTCGTGAGCATCCATCACGGGATAGGTTCTTGGTATACGGACGTGAAATATTAGAGAAAGCGTTTGGCACGTCAAGATGTCGTGGTAAGAGCAGAAGGCGTAAGGACCAAAGTCTTTGAGTGCCACGGGCGGACGCGTCAAATTGGCGAAAACGTGACCGCCGCTCGGGCCGCCCGGCAAGTGGTCACTATTGACCACTACATCCTCATCGTTTGGCAAGGTCGTTAACATTGGGTGGCCCACGGTAGATGTATTCACAGTTTACATAGGCTGTGAGTTGTACATGACCTCAAAACTAGCACTTCATTGTTCCCTACCGAAAGAATTGTTCAGAACGCGTGAATTATACAAGAATGTTAGTAAGGCGTTAATAAAATGCGCTGAAAGCAGGATCCAAAATAATAGTACATCCACAAGGTCGAATCGGTCGTCAAGAAAGAGAGTTATCACAGCATCATCCGATCATCATCCCGTCGTGGCTAGAGTTACCGTCTCTGTCGTCATCGAGTCTGTACAGATTGTCAGCTTTTCCAACATGCTACCTGAGATACTAGCGTACGAACAAATAATTTCTTTCGATTTCCGATAAAATACTCAAGAAGTCCCCTACACCCAGCATTCAGCTAAAGTCACCTTGAATAATGTAAAATAAATGAACGTACATAAATAAGCATGGGCGCGGGCCGCAGACGCAGGCGCCGTCTCAGCCTTACGGACCGCATCTAGCAACGTGGACGCCACAAAACGAACTTTGTGGACCTGAAAGAAAATCAGGAACGCCTATGTTTGGATGCTTCCTTGTGGCACACTTACCAGACTTGGACCGTTTGTCGCGATCGACTGGATCGGGATGCTGGCATTGCAGAAATTAAGCGTCTAGGCTGTGGCAAGTAAACTCCGCGAACTCACCTGTGAAGGATATTTAACAGATCGCTCGCGACAGCTTCACGATCTTCCGCAACCTGGAGTTCGTCGACGTTACCCTGAAGCGATGTGATAAGTTCGTCGCGGTATTGCTCAATGACGAAGCGAACAAGTTGCTGCAATTTCAGTCGTGATTTAATGGCCACCAGATACAGGCTTATGTATGAGGATTTCTTACCTGGGTAACGAACAAGTTCGCCTGCATGACCAAGAAGGGATTCAACGCATTCGCGCGTGATGCGTTGGGATTATCGAAGAAGTCCTTGACTTCTGCAAAGGTCGCCTGACGAAATCCCGCCCCACCATATTCTGGAGGAAGGTGTGACTGAGCATGTGTTTGTTTCAAGCGAAGGGGTTCCGGAGCATGGATCAGAGCAGCAAGGATTCGCGTGTGTAGCGACTGAACCTCCTCCAACCTGGCAGTTGCGAATTGACCTTGAGGTGGTGAGCGCTTGTCCACGCGGATCCGGACTAGGATTTCGCCCAAAAGAGCGAATATCCTTGAAGTGTAATTCAGACCCGAAACGATGGCAGTTTTTCCGTGTGGTTGGGGTAAATATGCACTGGGGGTGATGCTGCGAATGGGAAGCATACCGGAGTGTCAAAAGTGGATAAACTTCGGCCAAGAATTGTTGAGAACGTACTACTCGTCATCTAGTTCTTTTGGGAAGTGCACTGTGCAATCCTCGTCACGCAAACAAATTGGTCGTCCGAGAAGAATTGACATGGATTTATCGGCTAGACGTCAAATAGATATGGTAAACATTCAGCAGAACAATCCAACATAGGTGGACGAACCACCGAAGAGCAACCAAAATGTCCTTCGCCTGACTTCGCATTCGATAGGGTCAAGACCCTCGTAGGACGCTTCTTCGTGCATTCTGAGGGTCACTGCAATATGAGCAGCTTCACCGAACGCGGCATGCTGAGTAGCATCGTGCCCTTCGCAGAAATGGTAGACGCAATCACTAAGCAGCATATTAGACACCGCCAGCGGGTGACAATTTAGAAACTTACAAATATCTTATGATGACGTGCATTGACGTTGGGGGATCGTAAGAGGCAACGGAAATATGTCGACTGGCTTCGTGACATGCCTGGTAATGCCTTGAACGCACGAAGACAAGATCAGCATTCTTAGAACATACCTGAGCTAGTTTCCTAACGACTGGCCGTTCCATTGGAAGATAGGATCGTGGTACTTGGACAAGGGTGGACGCGACTGTTGACATAACGAGAGCAAAGAAAAGGGGATCGCGTTCTTCGCGTCGTGAATGGAGATCCGCCATGAAGGACGGCTTATGAACACAGGGGGTGAGGGGGTATACAAAATCAAAGAAAAGAGCAATGATGAGCGATATCGTATCACGGGGCGCGATTTCCTCCAGTCGGTGGGGTCGATAGTAGAAGGACAGAGGCGGTATAGCATTTGGTGGATGGGCGGGCAATGTTTGGTGTTGCCTGTAGGACCAATTGTAAAGCGGATATGTGCTGAAGGACTCTGACGGGGAGGAATATGACTGAGGATCTTCATTTTTTGGGGATGGATGCGAGCCGAGCATGCCATTACCATTTGTTATTGGTTCCATGGAGTGCGATCCGTTGTAGGATGTTGACGGATGCGTATTGGGGGTATAGTGCGGGTGAAACGTGTCAGCGGCGATGGGATAGCGTGAAGGTGGTATTGGAACTGCAGGAACGGCTGGAAGAGAGCTCAACGAAGGCTCCAGGAAAGGGGCAGACGGGCTTTTGGGACCCAAGGAAGGCGACATGAGAGATTGGGGAGGGCTGGGTATCGTGGAGACAGGGGAGGCCGAAGCTTCTTCATTTCGTTCATCCGTTTGCGTCGCAGATGCTGCCGCTGCGGCTTCTTGGAGACGTCGTAGGTAACTTTGTGATAAGTGTCATCAAAGGCGTCGATCCTGCATATCTCAGTGCTTACAGGTTGGGCGGCCCCCTCTTTTTTGGCTGGTAATCGTACGTGCAAGGAATTCCGAGGGTGATGCAATGCTTGCAGGACTGTTTTGGGTCGTCTGGGTTCTCTCTGGCACACCTGACCTTCCGCGCACGGCAGGCATCACAACCTAGCAAAGATAGTGAGATTTCGTTCACAAAAGAGGTGCCATGTCACGAACTTTGGGACTGTCTCCTGTTAACCGGAGCAAAAGAAGGGGCGTCAGTTCGCATTCAGGAGACAAGGAAAGCGATAAATGCATGAAGAGAGATATATAACGGCAGAAGAAGACTTCAATGTGGGGAGATCGAGTGTGGGGAATGCGGGGCGAAGAGGGTGAACGAGAATGCGGGTACGGAGAAAGATCGGGACAACTTTCACATACTTTCTCTTGCTCTTGCTGTTTTCGGAGTGTGATTCCTTGGTCTGTTGGTCGTCGGAAGGAGGCGTGGCCGAGCTGTTCTCTTTCTTTGGACGAGCTGCAGGCATGGTCGTGCGGGGAGGATGATTTTAGGAAACGAGGGGTAGACTCTTCTGAGATCTGAAGGCTCGCGTTTTGAAGAGATTGTGTGTTTGTTGTTCCCGTGGCACAGTGTTTGCGGCTCTCGGGCGCTATGTAGTTAACTCAAATCTTCTTTAAGATTTATATTCAACTCAATTAGGACCACCTTCAAAACCCTCGACGGAAAACAGAATACGCATGGATCCCCCAACATGGATATCTATCACGAGAACATGTCGGTTCAAACTACAACAAGTCCCGGCCTAACTCCGGAACCAGGACGTCGGCTCCAACCTCCTTCACCTTCTTACTTTGTTTTTGATCCACATCAGACATGCAAGTACGTCTCTGGACATCTCTGCAACCCGGAAGCGACGCGGCACTTTTTGTCAAGTCCGGATGGAAGGCACCAGCCTTCCCTGGATTCTTCAAAAAGACTTGCAGCCTAAGCCACGTGAACGAAATCGCATTTCTCTAAGAATAGGCATCGACGAGGAGCCCTTGGCTCTCCCAGAGTCTTTCGGGAAGCGTTTCGTGGCGGTCGGGTGAATGAAGAGCCCCGTTTGCGCAGGGAGTGAGATGTTACAGTCGCGAGAGCATAGTGAGAATCTCTTCATTGTCGAATTGTTGTTGACGCCTTCGAATCATCCTAGCGATCAAGCGCCGTAGGAGACGATGTTCCAGGTCGTTCCACTCCGTGCTCTCTCGCAAACACAGATTCCAAAATTTGAAGGCCAGTGATGGATCGTGCACGCGGAGGGAAGAATAGACGAGATATTTCCCAATCTGCGGGGAGGAGCCAATGTTCGTTTCTGGGAAAGACTCAACCAAATACAGGGCATCTGCCAGTTTGGCCCTCTGGTCATCTTGCGACTCCTCGTCCACGGGCGCTACGCTGGCCCTGATCAGACCAGCCATTGATTTGAGAGACAAATGTTTGACTTCGAGACTACGCATCCGTTCCACCATGTCCTTAACAAGCTCCATGTCGCGATGAAGAAGAGCATTGTGCATGACCGTGCCAAAGGTCGTTGCATCGGGGCACAGACCAACTTCAGTCATCCTCCTGACCATCCTGGCCGCCTGTCGTGGCCTGGCTCTGGCAACCGCGGATAAGGCGACGTTGGCATCATACATGTCAGGTAATTCTTTGCGATCCAGCAAAAATCGGAACGCGTCGAGTCCCTCCGTAAATTTTCCGATGATGAAGCATGCTCTGGCGAGTGAGGTCAACACCGAATGCGGTGCTTTGGCTAAAGGCTCGTGATATGTTTGAAAAGCTTGTAAGATCTGGTCCACGAAGGCCGCCAGCTCCGCCGATCGCGCCTCTAGGTCCTCGCCCTCCGTATAGCGAGCTCTCCTGTCCTCTGGCTGCTCCAACTGCTGCCGTTTGTGTTTGGCCGCTGACCGCTGAGAAAGATTCGCGAACAGGCTGACCATGCGTATCATCAAGGCAGAATTACCGACGATGACACTGCTGTCTTTCCCGGTGGCATATCTTTCCCACAGGGCTCGAGAAAGTTTACCGTAGCCTTGGGCAGCTGTGGCCGCAATGAAACCCGCACGATCTTGAAGACGGAGGGGTAGATTGTCATCTACAACCTCCGATGCCAGGATTCTGGAAAGCTGCGTCCTATGGCTCGCGGAGGTAAGGTGAGACATAAGCCAGGGCAACGCGACACCCTGGGGAGGTGGGTAGTGATGGGTTTCGAGCACAGCAGGCGATCTGGTGAAGGCATAAACACCTTCAGCCTCGTTTCCAGTTTGCTTTTCAGCGGCGCTGCTGTAGAATTGTCGAATAATAGTGTTCGGGACTGGCGAATGCCTGTGAACGCGTCGAATTAAGTGCCCGCAAGCGCGTATATCTCTATCAGTAGGGGTATCCAGAAGTGCGTAAATAGCGTCGATATTAAGGTCGATTATAGATTGATCAGGAGTAGGGGTGGCGTCTAGGATATCTGTGAGGACAGTGGCCGCTAATGCTCTCCAGTTCCAGTGCAGGCTGGCTCTGACTAAAGCGGTGGAGATAATGAGCTTGAAGTCACCAGAGGAGCCGTCAATGGTTTGGACAACCTCGGGAGGGATTTGTTGCGATTTCACCAGTACCTGAAATAAATTCAAGGCCTCCTGCTGGAATGAAACGGTGAGAAGCTTATACACGACTGCGAACGACGCGTAGATTATTCCAGGAGGATGATAGGTGACGGCGTGGATGCCACCAGGTGCGTGGTAACGAGACATATGCGTGTGGAGTAATGGGTAGAGAAGTCGGAGGAATGTTCGGTCGGTGCCACATATCTGCAAACTATCGGTGATCATCCGTGCTAATCCCTCGACAGATTTCGTTGTAAGGAAATCAAGACCGTTGGGAGCCTCTTGGAGTGTCTGCAGTACCCGCAGCACAATGTCACGATCTAAGAGTGCGAAATCCTTGGACATAAGAGCCCGAAGCATCCCTTCCCGCTTCGCGTTTCCCCCCGTGTAAACCTCCAGGATGTCTAGGACTACCTGGTCCGCCAGATTGTGTGATTTAATCTTGACAGCTTCCGTCAGGACATGGAGGTATGAAGCGGTTGGCAAGCTGGCCACCAAGCTTCTGTCTCGGCGGCGTAACTCCTCGTACGCCTCGGTCGTAATTTCATCCCTTTCATCTGCCTTTGCGTTGGGTGTGCTGGAAGGCAGCGAGGAATCCGACAAATATTTTGTGTACGTCGTGAACACCGGTGACAGTGGTGACGTGGGTTTAGACAAATTGTCCCGAATGGAGATGCCACCTGAAAGGCGAATGTTGGGCCTACTGAGCTTGTAATTGCTAGCAATAGCATTGATTCCGCGTGTGTAGCCCAAAGGGAGCTGACGGTTGGGAAGTTTCGGAATGTGGACTTGGGAAAGTAATGGGCGACAAATGGACATAGATCAGCTGCCACGAGCTATTAGCCACAAATAACAAGAACGAGACGAACAAGCTTACCGCATTCCGCGAAACCTGTGTTGTTCTCTCCCGGAATGACAACGCCCACGCCCGTCGACTTGCAACTGGAGAGGCTGGAAATTGGAACGGGAAAAAAAGTATGGGGTCACGTGCGAAAAGATACTGACCAATGACATTGCAACCCTGCCGATTCGTTCCCTTCGACGGCGTCGACGACTCGACGCGACTCACCTCGATACAAGCAGTGAAACACAACGGCGCTCCTTACTTCTGGAAGCTCGCGAGATCAACCTATGTTTCTGCGCGAGGTCTCATATATCAAAGGTCTTGTCTTCGGGCTGTTTGTGGTCCTTCAGCAGACCTTCATTAAGCGACGATGTTGGGTCTTCAACTCAGGCTGGGGCTCAGCTTATGCCAACCGCGCTCAGGACTCTCAGGGAACAGGGTTAACCCATTCTACGCAGATTAAACCACTGGTGATATGATCTTCACCCCATCGGGTCAACTTTTTGGTTTTAATAAAAGTGTCTCTCTTGACCGGCTTCTTGTCCCCCGTAGCTTCCAGCCTCTTGAAACTACACCAACCTAGTTTGATCTCGAAAGGGAATACGCAGCCCCGCTACGCTTGGATCTCGCATGGGCTTGATATGGTCATGCAACGATGTTCATAATATGGGACTTGGATCGAAATGTTTCGTGCATTTGACCCTCCACCTTGAACCTATGCAGAAAGCACTTTTCCGTCGTGTGATAGCTCTTGACATCAGGAAGTTCTCTCTGGATCCACCGCAGGCCCCTTCCCTCAAGCCCAGCTTCTTCTCCTGAAGCACCCATGCGACACTCAGCCTCGGATATTAATCGGCGAGCCGGTGTCACAGTTTACCGCCAGTGCATGTCTCTTGCGTCAAATTTCTTCTGGGATCTTTGATCCCTTTGATGCTACTGAATCTGTGGATGGCTTGTTGTTTTTCTCAGACGGTGAGCACTCCTCAAAAGTCAAAACCTGTCCCATGTCACGAGCTGCCACCAGTGCCCCTTTGACATTGGACAATTTGGGAGAATGGTTCATCCTTACTCCCCTATTGCTCTTTTCGAACCCCAGCTCCTCCATAAGTTCCGGTATTACGTTCTTTTTCAGCGAGTGAATCTCAGCGTGACCACTGGCCGCACCCTTTTTCACAGAACCTCCCATCTACGCCACGACGTAACTTTCAGTCAACCGGCCATCGGACATAGTAGTATATTCTGATCTACCAAGCCTCCGTTGACTTCTGGCGACACCCGGAATTTGATTTGCTATCTACATCGGTACTCTCCCACAAAAATCAGGTTGATCGCCAAAATAGGCATGGTCAACAGACGATCCCCCTTGTGTGCGTCTTGGCTTTCCCTCACCACTGACTTACTTGCTTGCTTCTGGCTTGTATTTGAACTTCTGAAATCTAATAGTAATTCCCCCCAAACCTCTTGTTTGGCATTCAGAGATCCATGCAAAATATGGGCAGTAACGATCCCCAGCAACGTGCACGTATAACATGCATGGTCTCGTGAAAGATTTCGTCCTCCATGTACTGTACTGGGTGCCTTCTTCCCCTGGCGCCCTTAAGAGCCGTCGCTTGCAAGTTGTGCAAATGTTTTGAACACCGGACTCTTGATGTCGGTGTTTGTTTGTTTCAAGTGCCTCGGTGGCTTTGCACAACAAACGCTGCTTACGTACGCGCCATTTACTGCTTCCGATTTCTGAACAGAACAGGTCTTTCTTGCAGGTCTTGTGAGATCCTTGTAGGGTTGAGCAATGGGCGCCGGCCAATCCACATCGCAAATTCACCCTCCTTCACGGGCCCTGCATGTTCTCAGAGTAACCCCGTCCTCTCCAGCTTCCAGGACGACTATTGAACCCTTTTTCGATTTCGTCGTCGGCTTTGAGGGAGATTTGTTGGCGGACCAGAACAGTATCGATGCTTCCCAGTTGGAGAGAATCGTAGAGGAACATGAAGGGAGAACCTTAAACTTATTGGTGTGGAATAGTAAAAGCCAGCAGACGCGAGGTATGGTTGTACGTCTACTTTTCAAATAGAGCAACTGTTGAATATTCGTGTAGTTGTCCCAATTACCCCTTCGCGTGCTTGGTCTCAGACATCAGACGTGTCAATGCCTCAATCGTCTGGTACAATTCCCCAACCATCCCTGCTCGGCCTTAGTATGCGCATGTGTGAGCCACAGACTGCGGCCGAGAATGTTTGGCATGTTCTGGATGTAATCGAGGGTAGCCCTGCGGAAAGCGCGGGTCTTGTCCCCATGGGTGATTGGATATTAGGTTTTTTCGCGTCCTGGATAATGACATGGGCATTGGGCTGATGGGCGCTCTTGACAGGCTGGTCCGGGGGTGTGCTTGGCGCGGAAAACGATTTCTACGATCTCGTTGAAGCGGTATGTCGTTTCCCCCGTATAAGACACTTGATTGATTGAAAGGTCAATTAGCATGTTGACAAGCCACTGAGAGTATATGTCTACTCTTACGATTTTGAGTGCGCACGGCCTGTTCTTACTGGCTTCGTAGCTGACCGAGTTCTTCTGTATCTAGTGCACTCAGAGAGGTGGTTTTGATCCCAAATCGACATTGGGGTGGTGAGGGTCTTTTAGGATGTGTCTTTGGGTTCGCATCACTTGACATGCCCGATAATTATCTGGAAACTGATTTCATTGCTCGCTACTATTCAGATTTGGGCTGTTGCACAGAATACCACCTCAGCCCGACGACCGTCTTCCTGGTACAACGCCCATAGAGCTTCGAGAAGCAGCAGAAGAATACGAAGAGCAAGAGCTTTTCGTTCCCGCCGATGTACATTCCGAACAACAATTCAGTCCTGAGCAAGTAGCGGAATGGCGGCGGAAAGAACAAGAGCAATGGCAGCGCGAAACTGCTGCAACGCGCACAATGTACAATCATCCACAACATCAGTCGCAGTCTTCCATTGGACATACTCATGATCATGAACATGATCTCGATTACGACCATGATCATGGACACGAACACGAACACCACGACCATGACCATAGTCACGATCGTAGTGGTCACAGTTCCACTTCGCACTTGGGCAACCAAGGATACCTGCCTCGGCCGCAGCCAGCCTTTGACGACTCGAGAACCCCGACGCGCACGTCCGCCGGTCGGCTGATGAATGGTGATTCGTGACCGCCGCTGTCCTCGTTCTGTCATGAACTCAAACACGATGCATCAAGGTACTACCCTGGCGCAAAATCTATCCAGGGGACTCTCGGCCGGTGCCGACAAGGCAACCCCAAAATTCGAAGGAAACGGTTCTGATGGCAACGAAGACGAAGATGGCTATGATGGAGAAACGAGTGTTGCAGGCACAGAGACATCTCGAGGCAGTCTCACGAGCGTCGACTAAATCCTCCGTCTTTCTCCTGTTCTTTTTTGGGACAAGCATCCTTTTTGACTTTTGGCAGTTGTTCTATGTCTCTAGCCTATAATATTGCCGGCCCGCGTTGCTTCGCTCGTCGAAGTTCGCAGTGGCCTCGTTTATTCTTCGGAAAGACACCGTGACGTGTGGCCGAAATGATCACAAACTCCCGCAGATATCTCACAACAGATCTCAGAAATGGCCGAAGAAAAGTTGTGTTGCGGTCGCTTCAGTCATCGAACGCTGCGTCGTAGACGCATTCTGGTATCCTGCAATAAACTCACATCATAGCTTGTATGGGCTTTTGCTCGAAAAAATCAAATGGCACCCAATTGCTCTTCCGGGCCGCCTCGCTCAGCGGAAGATCCAAAGTTGTCCATCCCTCTATCTCATGTGTTCTAAACCGTCCATCTTGTCAGTCTCGCGACCTTGCTTCATGACAGTCCTCGTTCAGCGGGCCGGCGGCCGCCCTGTTGACTTCCATCATGAGGACCTCGCAGGCTTCGGGATCCTTCTTGTTTTTATCCACGAAGAAAACCCGCGGCTAGCACTATAAAAACCGTGGATTTTCAATTCCGAAGTGACTCACCCCTCGTTTAGTGCGATGAAGATCTCTCTCTTTGCAGGTTTGCTGGGCTGCCTCCAGGCGGTTTTTGCAGCTTTCGGTGTTACAACCTCGGGCTCCAACATGATTGTCGACTCTGGAGGTGGCCTTGTCACGACCAGTGAGTTCAATATAATGCTCGCATAATTGTTGTATATGAATGGTAAATTTGAAAAGTCAACACATCCAACGGTGACATCACTTCTCTGGTCTTCAATGGAAAGCAGTTGCAAGATTCCTCAAAATTTACTCAGCTTAGCTCTGGATTGGGTAAGTACTAGGGTGATTTATCTTATCTTTCTTGAAAACAAAATGCACACGACGGTCAGGTTCTGCCACCGTTACATCCAGTGTTGCGAACAACATTGCCCTTATTACGATCAAGACGAGTACTATTGTAGGTGTCTTCTAAGGTGGTTGTTTCCGCAAATCTCATTGGCCTGTATTGACAGACTCACTACTACATCGTCCGGTCGGGCATCAACACTCTCTACATCGGCACATTCGCCTCGGCGGAGCCATCTGTGGGAGAACTTCGGTTCCTCGCACGTCTTTCGAAGTCTGCTCTTCCAAATGGACACCCCAATGCGGAAATAAATGGTGCGGCCGCTATTGAAGGCTCTGACGTATTCCTTGTCAACGGCCAGACTCGTTCCAAGTTCTATTCAAGCGTACATACGCATCTTTTGAAACGAGCTTTATAAATTGTTCACGCATCATTTTAGGTTAGGTTCATCGAAGATCAGGTCCATGGTGTTACAGGCTCAGGCGTTGGCGCATACATCATTGTCCCTAGCGTCAGTTATGAAACCTCATCAGGTGGACCATTCTTCCGCGGTCAGTCCTTCTTAAATCTACAACAATGAATACCAGATGAGAGCAATTTTGAAGATATAAACAATCAAGGCGGCGCTCAGCAAGAGCTCTACTGGTATATGAATTCCGGACACGAGCAAACAGAGGCATACCGCACTGGATTCTTCGGACCGTCAGTAATGTCGTTCTGTGGATTGGTGTCCTGACTTAATAATGATATAGCTATGCTTTGGCGATAACCACGGGCTCTGCTCCGTCGGCCAACTTAGACACAAGCTTCATGGACAACCTTGGACTCCAAGGCTATGTTCCAGCTTCGGGTCGTGGCACAGTATCGGGCACGTACTCAGGCACACTCTCTGGTCCTCCTGTCACGATTGGATTCAAGGTAGGCCAATAGACTCCATAGGTACTGTTAACGCGAAACTCACGAAGATCCACAGAACTCTGCTGCTCAGTATTGGGTAGCAGCATCCGGGTTTGTATGCTTGAAATTTTATCAGACTTTTTTGCTAAGATTATTTGTGCTTCAGAGGGAGCTTCACGCGTACATCGATGAAGCCTGGCACATATACTGTGACACTTTATCAAGGAGAGCTCGAAGCTGGCTCAGGAAGTGTTACAGTTAGGGCAGGAGCCACCACTTCTTTGACTCTGACTTCAAACCTCAGTAGACCGTCAGTTACTTGGTCAATTGGTAGCCGTTTCACGTTTACGAATTTGCCTGTTCTGAAACATTCTGACATAGGCACGGTCGACGGAACTCCCTCGGGGTTTGTTCTGACGTCCTTCATGTCCAACTCATCATTGACCTCCCCACTGGCTTTTGTTGCAGGTTCCTTAATGCAGACAAAATTCAAACCATGCATCCGTAAGTCGGTTCACAGCACACACCGCATACCGACATTCAAAGCCAAGCTTTTCGAAAGATCTGATTCTAGGATGAGCAACTGGGGCCCAATCACGTACACCGTTGGCTCCAGCTCCGTAGGAGCATTCCCAATGGCACAATTCAAGGCTGTATGGGTTTCCCCACATGTCGTGTTCTTGCCTCATCGTTTATTCAGGTAAACAATCCGACGACGATTAAGTGGACCGCATCGTCTTCGCAGATCGGTTCGCGCACGTTGCGTATTCGTACTACTGAGGCATTCGCAGGCGGTCGACCACAAATCACTGTCAACTCTTGGACCTCGAGCAGTCCTGCAGGTATGATCAGACTATACTTTTCGTGTTCCCCACCTGAAAATGTCACTTTTAGCACCTCCAGCCATTGATTCTCGTGGGTGAGCCCACGACTTTGACTTGGTTCCAGCACTCAGCTGACTTGAAATCACCTAACAAGTGTTACACGTGGTACATGGCGCGGCCTCAACCAAGTCTGTAAGTAACAAACCAATGAGCGCACGAAATACTCTTAGAGTTATTGATTATCGACCAACAGACGATTTCACGATCCCATCAGGTCAGCCCCTCTATTGAAATGTCAGTTTGAGCAAAACTTGACACCTTCCGTCGCGTTACAGGCACTTTAGTGGCTGGCTTGAACACCATTGCGATCAGTGTCATTAGCGGAAGCTCTGGCGACGTTTTCCTAAGCCCCAACTTCGTTTATGACTCTGTCGAGCTCTTCTAAGACGGTGACGTGACGCGTAAAGAGGACGCAGAAGTAACGTTACATGGTTCAAAATTACAGAGTGCTATTCGTGTCGGTCAATGCATCACGTCTCCAGCAGCTACTTGGCTCTCTTCCGAGTTTCGAGGTGTAGGTTTGAATTCTAGCTGGCTCGTAATAAGGGGCCACACTGTCACAAAAGGAAATTGAGAAGGGTGTTAGACATGTTCATACAGGGAAAAACAACCTTCTTCGAAACCAGGGTGGCGGCCGTTTCTAATTTGTTGCCATACGTCGCGCATTGAGTCCGACGCGCGAATCTCCTGCCAATGGGTCAAGAAAAAGTTAATTTGGACCTGGTTAAGAGATTAGAAAGCGGGACGTCGAGGAGCAAAGGCCTCCAACCTGGCGTATCTCGTCAAAAGCAGCTGAGAATGGAGAGAATACTTCAAAAGCAATATTTTCAACCGTAAGCGATTTGAAGATGTGCTGATAAGAGGGTGGGTGAATTAGTGTATGTACTAACCAAAGCCCTAAAAGTATGCGTGGCCTACCTGAGATGCTCGCTCTTTCAATTCCCGGAGATCCAATCCTAGTTCATCCATCAGTACATATTAAAGGTAGATGAGAATCGGCGGGCGCACGATCAGCTAGCCTATAAGCGGCTTTCGCAGAACAAGGAGCTGGACGCCCCGGGTTATTCTTCTGCCACTCCTGAATCCACTCTCTCCGAGTTTTAGCTGAGTCCTGCTGTGAACTGCGCTTGTTAGAGGCGGCATTCCCTTGAGGCTCTGAAGGCGTTGCAGGTTGTGCAGGCGTCAAAGTAGGGGACGTTGGAGCGCGGTTGCGAGCAACGAAAGAGGAAGACAAGGGGGCGAATACAATCATGTCCGTGTAGATCTGCACATATTGTGTTGGAGTGTCTGAAAGTGCAAATGGAGAGCAAAAGGCTACTCACGTAGTACAAAAGTGCGAAGTACGTTTTGTATGCAACGTCTTTGACAACAACAGTCATCTTTGATGAGACTGATGTCTCTGAGGATCGCGACTGGGGGGCACAGCTCTGACTGCTTCGAGGGCTGGAAGGATGCGAAAGCTTCGCACGAACATTACGTTGCTCCTCTCCCCCTTCTCCGTCATCTTCTTCCATGGCATTTTCAGTTAGAGAAGTCGCAGCAGATTCCAGGATAGGTGATGTGTGATCGAAAGTTGAGTCGGCATCGTCGTCAAACATGTCTACATTTTCGTCATCTTCATCATCTGAGTCTTCGAATTCATTCATAACGAGATTCGCATCCGATTCAATGATGCTCGGTGCTTGATTGATAGTTCTCGGAGTTATGGGTCCTTCAATGGACCCTTCTGCGAAGCCTGAGCTGAACACTAAGGGGATTGCCATCAAATGCTCCTCCTTGTGTCAAGTGTATGGGTTGCTCTCACTTGTTTCAAAGTATTCAGCTCTTTCCAACAAACGTCGAGCGGCCCAGATTCTCCGGGCAGACTTCAATCTCTGGCCACGTTTAGCAATAATGAATTCGACGTCGGAGTAAAGGGGATCATCTAACAGAGCGCCGACTGTGTCGAGAAGCCCTTTGGGCACAAGCTGTCGAGGAATTGGGGGTGGTTGTACAGGCGGTGAAGGCGTCGAGGTGATAGTACAAATTATAACAAACGCGTCTTGCGTTTTGGCGACGTTCGACTGGTAATATACACTGTCTCTTCGCGCAAATTGCGCCCTGTGCATTGGTCGTGAATGAGTATATAGAAGGGTGACAACACACAGGTACTTACCATCCCCAGTTCGCCGTCTGCAGAATATTCAGATATACGATGCTACACCAATACAGCCGCGAAAGTCACCTTGTGAGAAAAGGAGTGATTGTGGGCTTCCTTCTGGTTGTATAGAGTAGTCTTTCCAAGGCTGTGGTAATGAGAAACCTTTCAGATATACAGGGAATGCATCAAGGTATGAAAGCACCGACTTCCGAAGCTCGAACGAGAATTTATACACTCCATCGCGCACCCACCTTTAAATAGCAACGTTAGATATGTGAAGCTCCAATCAGCATAAACCGTAGCATGGAGTTCGGCGTACTTTCCACCATCGCCTGAGGCAGCCTCCTTCTCTTCCAGCGTGGGCTGTAGATGAATTCAGAATCTAGCGTAGCAGTTTGCATTGGTTCTCTCACCTCGCAGGATAGATACAGGCTAACGAAGCCGCCCTCCGCGGTCCCTTCCTTCGATGTTCCTGCATTGGCGTAGAAGAGTATCTAGCAAAGACTCATCAGCGGAACACATTGCTTTTAGGATCCTGACAAGCACACCTGCCACCGCCCACCGCCGAAGCGAACAGACTTTGTGACCTTCGATTTCGTGTCTCCTTTCGTTGAGTCGAACAGAGTCTTCAAAGCCTTGAGAGTCCATTCGAACGTTATTGTGACAGATTCTTGAACATCAGACTCGACTTCCATGGCTCAGGAGCGATATATAATGGAAATAGCAGAGATAAAGAGTAGTTGAGTCTAAAACATGAAAGGCTGCCTTGCAACGAGGATCACCGTCGACAACAAAGCCCCTGCCAACACGTGCAATACTCATTTATATCGATCACTGTCAGGGTCGCATCATTGATGTCATATATAGGATCATTGACCTCCCAACATTCTCCTAAAATCATCCTGCCCCTTCCCACTCTCTGAATTCGCTGGGGGGTTTACGAGTGGAGGAGGAGGCACAGCTTGGCCAGCCCTTACACCTGCCTTCTGAGGCGCAGGTTTTCGGGTATGGCCCAAGCCAGCTCTAGGTCGCGACACAGCTGCACGAGGAATAAACAAACCCCCAGTTTTTGCAGGTGGTGCACCTGAGCGTGTGGGGGGGCCATCTCGGCCTTCCTCAGTGACTTTCAACGTATTCCCATTGAAGATGATGGGCTCCGGTCGCAACAGAAGTTTGCCCGCTTCCTGTGTTGGATGTCATTAATATGCTTAACTAAGCAGGCTGACACAAAACTCACTGCTGCCGTCTCAAGTTCTACCACTGCTTCCTGCTGGTCCACGAATACTTCAACGCGCTTCACGGCAGCTATTTTCTCCAACATCTGCTGCAAAAGACCTTCCTGTGTAGCCGCGGGAAGATTGCGTATCCTCACTGAGCGACTTCGGGTGTCTGCTACTTTACTCAAACCAGAATCCGCAACAACATTCCTGAGATGGATCAGAATCGCTTCAAACAGAATGGAAGAATAGACACCTGTTTCGTGCTCGAGCCCGGGAATCTGCAAGTGTCACCGCAATGCGCCTTTTCTTCAGTTCAAGGTTATTTGCCTCCAACGCTGCCAAAGCATCTTTCTAAAAAAAATGCCCTCAGTATTACTACATTAGCCAAGGTACGAGAACAGACCTCTTGCTCAAATTCCACGAACGCGAAACCTTTAGAATGACCTTTGTCATCTGTCGCCATTCTGACCTCTTTCAAGCTTCCGTACTAGATTCTTCCTGGTCAAAATACTTCGGAATACATAGAAAAAAAAATACACACCGTTTTGAAGAGTTTCTCAAGATCAACTTGAGTTGTAAACTTACTTAACCCTGCAACGTATACTTCCCTCTCATTTGCATCCTGATCTGACCTCTCTTTCTTGCGTTCTGGATTGGACATGAACACGTTCATGGGTTGGTTGGGCTCAAGTTCGCGGCCATGGAGTTCAAGGGCGCTTTCAGCGGAGTTCTTGGTCCATGCACAACTGTAAACATGCCGTGTATAACCTTCTGAATGACGCACTTACCGGGGACGTGAATTGGACATAACAAAATCGTCTGGTGTTCTTGAATTTCTTGCTTGGCCACCGCACGTCGAAAATGGTCCCGTACTGTAAGAGTTCGTCAGTGGGTTGCCAAACAACAATACCTTAAGATTCACCTTCCCAAAGAGCTCTCGTATAACACCATCGTCTGCTGCTTCTGGGAAGTTTGTAACATAAAGCGTGGATTTCCAGGCAAGGTGTACAGCAACTTCATGCTCCCGCACGCGTTTCTTGTCTTTGGTCAACGCAGCTGGTATGCTGTCCTGCAACAGAAATGTTAACAAACATTTGCATCTGAACGACGGACGAGATCTATACCCTTTCGAAGAACTCGACGGTGGCTACCAGTGTATTTGGTAGCTGCGTGATCTTTACCTCCCGAACTTTTCCGCACTACCAAACAAGTTGAGGAAAGGTCTTTTAGTCCGAGAATGTGGTTACATACATCTTTGAAGAGTTGACTCAGTTCTTCCTCCGTGACACCAGATGGTAGGTCTGCAACGAATACCGTGCAGTTTTCTCGATCTCTGCAAGATAGCAACGTCAAAATGTATTCAATCGAGAACCCACGGCTTGAAACTGACCTTTTCAGTGGCGGAGGCTTTTGTTCTGCATCCCCTCAGTCAGCACATATTCCAAGGGGAGACGCATACTGTGCTCACCTAATCTTGCCTTTTTGTGCGCTTCTGCAGGTTCCTCCTCTGCCCCTCGCTTGGTTCCACGTTCGCGTGGTATGTCAACCTCCATCGGCATATTCACATTCGGGACAGGAGCGTCAGCAACCTGGACAGTGGTCGCCTGGGTCTCCATAGCCAACTGCATCGCTTGATAGGCAGCCTTTTCTGCCTCCTACAAGTTATAATCAGGCTTCAATTATTGCGATTGTCGTTAGAGGGTGACACTGACCCTCGCCCTCCGTGAATTCACTTGATACTGCGCCTTCTCAATCTTGTCCAGACACATCTCCAACTCCTCGACAGAGCCATGAAGATGCTCAAATGCGATCCAAGCCTCCCAAATTGCTTCAGGCCAGTCCAGGTTCCTCGTGTGAATATCCGAGAAAACCTTTCGGGCCTGGTCGTATTTTCCGTGTTTTCTTATGGAGGTTAGTTAGGAAGAAAGGAAGTAGAGGCATTCGTATACATACATGAGCGCGTCAGTGTACGAGGACCATGCCATGTAGCTTATTTTGTAGAATTTGGCCGCAAGCTGCCAGACTGCGATGGCGCTGTCACCGAGACCCGAGGCATTGTACTGACAAATCCATCAGCTTAGCATTGTGCACAAGCAATCGGATGAATGACATACGATTTCCGCGAGATATTTCTCGAGTCTTAATCTTGAATCCCCAGTTTTGGAAGCTAAGTTCCTAATTGTTGGAGACAAGGATGGATAAGCAGAAAAGGAGACGTACCTTGGTGGACCATCTCAATCCCATTCTCCAAGACAGCGATCAACGTTGGTAAGATCTCCTCGTCTGAAAAGTCGATGAATATAGGTCGAGAATCGTTGAGAAATTTCTTGAATTCTTACTCTCTGGCTCAGCTTCCAGTCGCCGCCGCTCATATCCTGCACGGGCAAGTATTACGGGGACAATCTGCTCGACGTCCAATTGAAGCATCTTCATGCTAAATGCTTCATTGAATACGCCTAAAACCAAGGTCACGTTAGGCTCATGGAGCAAGGCTCTAGAAAAGAACACATACCAGAAACCGCATCCTCATCCTCCGTTAAATCCTCATGACGTTCCTGGATCAAGCGTGAAGAATGAGGTCACAGTAAAAGAATCATGGCTATATGCGTTTTTACCAGATAGCGGATATATCGAGCCCACACCTCGCCTGAACCAGGAACACTCCTGACAGCCCTCTTTAGCACGGCGAGCTCCAAGCTTCCTTCCGGATCATTGATTCTCTGTTTTTAATAGCATAAGAAGGAATATATGATAGAAGCAGTGATGGTGCGAACCAGGGCATCACAGTATCCCACCCAAAACATTCTCAATGCCTCTTCTGCTCCAGCTTCGCCATTGAATCGCCGTTTTGCGGCTTCCGCGATGGCACGCTCAAATATGGGGTTCATAATGAAAAGGTCAGGGTTTCTGGCACGGCGCTCCGCGGCAATGTAACGTGCATAAGTATCAAGCGAGTAGTTTGATTGAACCTAAGCTGTCATGAGCGTGTATATCCAGGAATAATCGAAAACGTACAAGAGCCGTTTCCAGTGGTTCTCGACGCTCAAACGACTTGACGGCAGGAGATCGAATTTTTGACGCAGCGATTAGCAGGGGTTCGTAGTCGCCAGGGGGCTTGTAGTTTGTGGTGAAGGACGAATAAAACTGTGACGTTTCCTCAGAATCTATGGGAATAAGATCAGGAAAAGAGCGGAAAGTGAAAGAAGAACACGCGCCTGCATGTGGTTGCCTGAGACGCGTTAGAAGCAAAAGCTGAACAGCATCGGCAAGAGATTGTCTGGAGGTAAATGAGATGTCCGGTGACTCAACGACAAAAATCAAATTACACACCTTTCTGACGCGGTGGCTGATTCCAAAATCTGAAACTCCCAGTCACGCTGAAGGTCCCACAGCAAATGGCTCTGAATCAGGGCATCAACGGTAGGTCAGATAGGAAACGTGAAGGGACGCCACCTGCGTTAAATGACCGATGCCTTTATTCACCACATCCGTAATTGCACCTCGCGTCCAATTTGTTGAGAACAGGTCCCCGAGCGCTTCAGGCCTCGTGCCCTCCTCTGAGTATTGGGCATGCTTGTCCAGAAGGAATTGCAGATGTTTCTGAAGGATTGGAATCGCTGCGCAAAGTTTAATAAGGCCCAGGCGAAGGCTACAGAGGACGTACATAGGTAGTCTTCTTCTGCCCGAGAATAGAGGCCCAATAGTTCCTCCACTCCCTCCGCAGTCTCTAAGTCTACTGATGCCTCCTTGGCCTTAATCAAAGCTAACCACACATCCTCTCCTGCGGCTAAATATTGCGGCAACATCTCCAAAGCAAGCTGCTGCTCTGCCTCCATCCCCTCCAAGGACTGAGCAAGACGGATATGTTGTGCATGGAGTGTGATGTCGAAAGGCCGTTCCGAGAGGTCCGTCAGCACTTTGGCCAAGGCATCCAGAGATTGCTCCTCATTCATGTCGCGTCAACCCGAGATGTCCAATTGAATTCTGCCCGGGTTTGAACTGCTGCGATTCTTCCAACTGCAGCTCCAGAGATTATATGGGCCTGTGAGCGATGGTGTAGCGCGTCACTGTACAACGATAGCGTTAACTCCTGAGACTCAGGCGTGTAGCAGGTTTTGGCAGTGACGCCGACGGTGCCGTGGCGAAATTGGCGATCGGTCACGTGTGTGAGACACAGCCACAAACGACGTCAGCATCATTCCTTGTCTGTCCGCAATTATCAGGATCCCTCCCAGTCTCGTCAAAGTTTCTGACAACTGGCATCATCCTTTGTCTCGATTGTCTTGGTCTCTTCGGTGGATTTGGCATGGTCTATCCACCGATACGGACAATGTTTTTTGGTGGCTCGCCATTTCCAGATGGCGTTGAGATACAGGAACGGCTTACGGGCACAGCTCTTCCAGTTAGGGTCTTCGGGACTTGACTTCCTTTGTCCACCGATGCTGAGGTTCCGAGACCGCTTATTGCTTCATTCCATGTTGCTCCCCTATCTGAAATGCTTACCGATGTCGTGATAGTATAAAGCAGTGGAAGCAGAACAGGAGAATGATTTCCCCCTCATTCTATGCCTTGCACACTGAGACGGACGCAACGCCGGGCGCTGACCTTCACTCGCTCCCTCGCAACTGCTGTCAAAACCACCCTTTCTAGCTCCTTGTAAGTCTTGATCGATGAACGTCAACTACATCTACTCATCGTCTTCATCCCAGGTTCTGCGATAAGAATCAGACATGTTCACCATTTAACCATACCAGCAGACATCCGACGATACCTAAACATGACATTGGCCGACCACGCCAGCTTCGACGCGGTCACATCCCTGCGTTCAGATACGTCCACTTTATCCACAGACTCCCAATAGAGCTCCTCGCGCATATCTTCGTGATCGGTTCCGAGGACGATGCCCTATTTCCCATCACCGTATCACACGTCTGCCATGCTTGGCGTGAAATTGCTTTGCGAACACCAACGTTATGGCGGCGGATACAACTGAGCCCCAGGCTAGATATGTGGACCGAGAGAATATATCGCGCTGGTGCTTGTACGCTAGATATTCAGCTTTTACCATGGATCCCAACGCGATCGTTTTTCCCGAAACATCAACATCTCGATATGCATATGGTCCAGTGGTATATTCACTTTGTAGCGCCACTCATTCGACGTTGGCGATCTCTTGAGATCGTCTTCGCAGATTATTCTCCATTTTTATGGAATGCATCACTTTCGGCATGTTGTTCGAGGAGTAGGAGAATGCAGGCAACATCTTTGGAGAGTCTAACACTTGTGTATCGTGCAAATGACGATACGAAAGAGTTTTGTCTCTTTTCAGGCTTCGCTCCTCGACTTCGCAGCGTCACACTAGACGGGATAAGGCTAACATGGCTTCCATCCCTCTTCGGAAACCTTACGTGCTTAGACTATACCCACCATGGGTTCACAAGTGGATACGACGCCGTTCACGACGTGATCAACATCCTCGAAGTGTCGTCGCGGCTGGTGGAGCTGAAGATTCTGTTCCCCCGCAAACCCCTTCCCGCCATCCCCACCCGAACCCAAGCGGTTTCGCGTCGCGTCCTCCTCCCCTCCCTCATAACGCTCCATCTACGCGTCGAAGGCGCTGACATTCCTTTCGAACTCGCACACCTCATGACTCTTATTCTAACACCAGCCCTCACACATCTCCGCTTTGTCGACCTGGAGCGGCGACAGCAGCCATTTTATAGCCTAAAATCCTTCTTCTACGTCTATGCCATTCCGCCTTCACTTCGCTCACTGACCATCGAGCATGGGTGGTACGATCCGCCCATGGTGACGCCAATACTGCGTTCCCTGCCGAGTCTACGCCAGTTAGTCGTCAGGAGATCACACTCGCCTGATCACGTTCTTAATCTCCACTCCCGATCGCGGAAGGGTCGTCACTAGATGGGGGACGTGTCTGGGCATATGCACTTGCATGTCCATCCCGATTGGAGGGCGAATGCGACTCGGAGACAGCGATGAGCATGTGGGGAGTCGCGGTCGTTATTGGCTATATGTAGCGTTCCTTTACACAGTGCTTCTAAAGCATCTTTCACTCCTTCTGTACTTTATACCCTTCTTTGTCTATAGCTATGCTATATACCAAATGTATCAATATATTTCCGTGCTTTTTTCTTATAGTCATGCATCTTGTTCGTATGATTTGACGCCGGTCCGACAACCCAGTCAACTCGATCGCGGCCCGAATCCGGGGGCACTCGCACACGTCAAGACTATAATTGCGGCCACTCCTCGCAAGCCTTCGCCCCAACTTCTCGCCATGTCTTACCGCCTGCAAACGCTCTATGATCTCAGTGGACGAGTAGCAATAGTGACTGGGGGCGGAACAGGCATTGGACTACACATCGCGCAAGGCCTCGCGGCTAGTGGCGCAAAAGTTTACATTACTGGACGGCGTTTGGCAGTGTTGCAGAAGGTTGCAGATTTGTGGGCTCAGTCGAATGAAGGCGGCTTGATCATCCCGTACGCCATTTTCTACCACGTTTGTGATGTGCGATTGGTGATGAACGATGGTGCTTTATGGTGTAGACTACAGATGGACGTGACAAGTAAAGAGAGTATCACCGAAGCAAAGAAAATAATCCAAGAGAGGGAAGGAAAACTACATATCCTTGTGAATAAGTGCGCCACATTCACACTATCCCCTTGTCATCGTTAACAGACACATCATGTATGGTACTGAAGCGCAGGCCAATCCGGACCCACGTCCCCATTCCTCGGAAATCCCTCAGCACCAGAACTCAAGAACGCAGAAACGCTCGGGCAGGCCCTGTTTGATAACGAGGCGCCGCAGCAATGGGCGGATCTGTATGCGATCAATACTTTCTCTGTATTTTTTGTCACGACGGCATTCTTGGGGCTTCTGGATAAGGGATCGCAGGATGTAGATGGCTTCTCGTCGAGCGTTATTAATATAACCAGCATTAGCGGGATTATCAAACTTGCGCAGGAACATGTGAGTCCGAGTCTTTAATCCATATATCCAGAGCGGATGACGAAGGTCGATCTCCATGGGAAGTTTGCGTATAATAGCGCGAAGGCGGCGGCGTCGCATTTGACGAAGATGCTAGCGACAGAGTTCGCGCTCAAAGGTGTCAACGTACGCGTCAATGCGATTGCACCTGGCGTATATGCTTCGGAGATGACCCATGACTCGATTGGTCCGGAGAAGGTGGATAAAGTTGGCAAGGGTGTGCTGCCAGTGCCTGCTAAACGGGCGGGGACGTGAGTTAGCCGCATTCTTCTGTGATTTGGCGGCTTTGACAAGACGGCGCTCGCTTTTAATAGAGGCGAAGAGATGGCTGGTACAGCGGTGTACCTTGCGTCGCGTGCTGGCGGCTATGTGAACGGCCAGGAGATCATTATCGATGGTGGATATGTGGCGGTCAATCCAGCCACCGCTTGAGAGGACTAAAGCTTGGTGGGCATTTCAACTCATAGGTTTATCTTCTTAGAATATATCTGGTATGAGGCAGTGAGTTAAATTCTCTAGCAACGACATACCGTACACACGATGCTCCCCATGTCAATCTGACATCCGTTATCGATGGAAAACACGCGTGATGTGCACGGGCGCTTGGGGCTGTGATTGTCATACTTAGGAAAAAAGAAGGAAGTTTGCAGTTTGGAAATGTCGTGAGAAATCAAGATGTCTGTCGCGGTCTGTCGTTGTTTCTGTGTCGGGCAAAGAACACCGCATTGAACTGCGGCACTGCCTGCGGAAAAAGAGAATCTCAAAGAGCGCAGTGTGAACGACCCATAGATACAGGCTGGAGCGCCTATTGTGGAGCTCGGAAACTTTCATAAAGAGCTGATAGAGTGCTCGGCGAAAGAGGCAGTGGAAGCGTGGAGTTAACCTCGGCGCGGTTACCGTGAGAAATGCAGTGAATTTAGCAAACAGTCCCAGTTTGGCACCGAGTCCTCTCTTCACGTTTCTCCACAACCTTCATGTCTCATACCCCCCGCCCAAGACGAGGAACTCCCCAGCCATTACCGCAGGAATATGCCGCAGTTCCCCAGAGCCCACGTTCCCCCCGAAAACACTCCTCGAGCTCCCACTACCATTCGCGCCCACCAGTTCGAAATGCCTCCGTGACTAGCAATAATAATAATATGCCTTCGGGGAGAGGCGCAATAGCGGCAGGAGTGGCTACTGGGATGATTGGGGCTGGTTATGGGCCTTATTCTGTACGTCCCCTTTGATCTCTCAATATTTAATGTAATATTTACAGGTTGTCTGCAGTACCATCCAGATCCCAATAGAGATGCCGGCGTCTACAATGCATCACGGTTTACCACGTCTCCTTCAGAACACTCGATGATTACCGGCCCAGAGAGGGCACCCGTGCAGCAGACGAATACCGTCCCGCAATTCCTATGGGACAAGGACCCTGACCTCGACGACGCCCTCCACAACCCCGACATGCGTGACGGACGAAGAGACAATTCATTTACCATGTTCTCAGGTAGAGGATGGGTAAATGCGATTGCTCTCTTTCTCCTCATTGTTGGCCTTCTAATGCTGTTCGCCGGGTATCCGGTCATCTACCACTTCACGCATCCACCTCCACCCATAACAGGATTCAACCTTGGTGGAATAAACGCAACTGGACAAATACCTGACCTACCAGGGCTACCTAAACTAATAGATCCGGAAACTCCATCGTCGGCGTTGACGCGTGTTGGGTCGGATGGAAAGAAATATAACCTCGTATTCAGCGACGAGTTCAACACGGATGGAAGGACTTTTTATCCTGGCGAAGATGCGTTCTGGGAGGCTGCTGACCTTCATTACTGGTATGTTTTTTGTATCCTCGAACTGCCTCTAGTTCACGAATTCGTCCACTTAGGCCAACGGGAGATCTGGAGTGGTATGACCCTAGTGTGAGTTATCCATGTTTGTCTCATTTTTGTAGTATCTAAAATTTTTGCAGGCTATAACCACGCAGGACGGAAAATTAACGATCACGCTTACGGAGGAGAGCACTCACGACCTAAATTTCAAAAGCGGTATGTTTACTTCACGATCGTTCGGGGAATCCTTGTTGATGCGTTGATTAACCTAGGCATGCTAACGTCTTGGAATAAACTTTGCTTCAATACGGGATACGTGGAGATGTCAATAAGCATGGCGGGAAGTCCTAAAGCTGCAGGATTGTGGCCAGGTATGCATGTTCTTCGGCGTCTCGTACAAACTCGTACTTAGCGTTTATTTGGCCAGGTGCATGGTCAATGGGAAACCTAGTAAGTCATTCTCCGATAATTTATATTTTCCCTTGGCTTATGGATCTGCAGGGGAGAGCGGGTTATGGTGCCAGTACAGAAGGAATGTGGCCATACAGCTATGACACCTGCGACATCGGTACCTTTCCAAACCAGACCAACCAGGATGGCACACCCACGGCCTCTTCCGGTCTCAGTTTCCTTCCAGGGCAAAGGTTATCAGCATGCACATGTCCTGGTTCTGACCATCCAGGTCCCACGGTATCCGTTGGTCGAGGAGTACCCGAAATCGATATCATCGAAGCCCAGGTCGACACAGATTTAATGCAGGGCCAGGTGTCACAAAGTTTCCAGTTAGCGCCGTACAACGATAACTACTATTTCGACAACTCGTCATCGGCGACTACGATATTCAATTCTGATGTCACGAAGTTCAATTCGTATAGGGGCGGCATCTTTCAGCAATCTGTATCCGCCGTCTCCTACATTGATGACGAGAACTACGACAACCAAGGGTATGCGAAATACGCATACGAGTGGTTCTCCGATCAGAATCAACGTAGTGATGGATATATCGCGTGGTACAGTCAAGGGGTGCCATCCTGGACTGTGACTGCCGCATCTGTTGGGCCCGATCCGATAACCCAGGTTAGCCAACGGTTGATCCCAGAGGAACCTATGGTGAGATTCTGTTTGCTATCCACCCTAGCGTAGCCAAGTCCTAACGATGTCGTAGTATCTGGTGATGAACCTGGGTCTGGCACCTGGTTTCCAGAAGCAGGACTACAAGCACTTAAAATTCCCTTCCACAATGTATATTGACTATGTACGGATATACCAACGACAAGGAACGAAGAACGGAATCACATGTAACCCCCCGTCTCGCCCTACCACCGATTATATCAACCGGTGAGGCTTGTTTTCATCGCATATGAGATTCCTCTGACCTGGTATATGCAGGCATCTTCAAGCATATTCGAATCCCAACCTTACGACATGGGCTCAGGCTGGCAATACCTTCCCGCGGAACTCACTTTACCATGGCTGTTGAAGACTGCTGACGGCTTTTCACGATGACGATATCCCGACATAACGATCACTGTACATCACTACAAGCAAATTCATTAATGCCCACTCCTCAACCACGGTGCTTACGTTGACCCTCCTCCAATCCGAATCCGCCTTGCGCCGTGGTTCTAAACATCATTCGTGCTCCCCTATCTCCTCCCTCCCTGATGACCCTCCATACATACCACCGTGCCCCCATCGCACAATTTTCTCCCTACATATACATCACTTCTGCTCACATACCGTCACGAACCTTCTTTACCCTATTTATTCATTTGGTTTTCGAGTTGTTGGTTCATTGGACACCGTAGTTGTGGCGCTTTGCGATGACCCTCCCCCTCACGATCTCTTTACATACCGTCGTTCAGGTGTAAGATATATGTTACATTACAATATCCTTCAACCTTCCCCAGGGTCATTATATATGAGCGATTCGGCTTTTGGTCGTCTCGAGAAGAGAATTACATAGAGCTGACAAGAGTCCGGCACTTTTGGCGATGTGATCATTTGTGCCTTGTTTGTGCCGCCCTGCTGCTGCATATTGCCTTTTTGAGCCACACTTCCCTTGAGCGTTCATCGTCTCGTGCATGCCGCCACACCCTCGTTCTCTACCCGTCTGCAGTAATCAAGGCCACCATGATCCCTGATCCGGCAGATAGAGAAGACATCACCCTGCTCCATAAGAACTATCGAGACGCGTCGGGGGCAAACTCAACCCCGTAGGTCCATATTTTCGTGAAACACAGAATAGATATTGACAGGCATCCCTGTGTGTCCGTACACTGGTTAGCTGGAAAAATCCTCCTACAAGAATCCCTCCACCGTCATCTTCAGTGTGTTTGAGGCACTTATGCACCGTGTATCTGTATCTCATTTGTTCATCCAGCGACCACTACCACCACGCGGCTATGCATCGTCCCCGTTTAGCTCAGAACGGATGGGAAACGCGCATCGAAACAAGATCGTTGACAATAATGGGGGAGGCCGTGTCTCGAACCGCGCGGCAGGGAACCGCACAGCAGGGGCTGTCATGACATCGAACTCCGCGCACTTTACTGGTCCAGCTTCCAAGAGACGAAAGGTAACGAATGATACATATGTTGGCCCGGGGGTTACATACGTTGCTGGTCGAGGTAAGCTTGGACTTTCTAGTTACCGCTGCTGTGGATCTCATGGGATGACTTTGCACGATATGACATAGGAAATCCTGCAATGAAGGCATCTAAACCGTTAAAACAGCCTCAGTATGTCATTGACCTCGATGATGACGAGAATGAAGACCCCGGTGTCGTAATTAATGGGGCGACATCCGACGACTTGAATATAATCGACAAGCCAGTGTCTACTTCAACCCTCGAGAAACGATCCAAGCAACAGCAATCTCATGCAGATACGATCGATGTTGATGCTTCTTACACCACTTCCAACGCGATTGCGTCAGGATCTCGTTCCGTGCGCGATGGGCCAGCGACGAAGAACTTGGAGCAGCACCTCGCGCTTCGTGGTGAGGATTCTGACGACCCCATCGAGGCGTTCATGACCTCTCCTCCACCGCCTTCGAAAGCGCCTCCTATGAACCAAGGACGGGTTCGGGAAACGGTGGAAAGGTTCGAGAATATGGAAGCTGCCAACTCTAGACAGGACGGCGCTGGAACGGCAGGAAATGGCGGCAAAGCTAGGCAGCGCGAGTCGGAGGTTGTCAATTCTTATCCTGGACCGCATATTGATTTGAAGAAAACCTCGCTCAAGAATCGTATGAAGGGTAAGGTAAGTGAAACACTGCATACACCACCAGTCAGCATGAACTCAGAGAACGGTAGGCTTCTTCGCAGGGTGGGCAAGAACTCCGAGACGCATTCGCAACCGGATCAGGTTTCTTGAAGCCATCCTCTGTTGCTGAGAATGGGAGGAACAAGGCTGCTAAGACAAGCCCATCGCTTCCCATTAGCGAGTGGTTCATGGGGATTAAACACTCAACCTCAGACGGACTTTGTATGCAATGGAAGGATGGAAAGCTCTCCTTTGGGAAAGTTGATAAACCCCATTCATTTTATCTCTTGGCTGAACGAGAAATCAAGAGCACCGAGGTGTGTGCCATCGCCACCTTTTCTCACTTTCGTGAAGAGGCTACTAATTTGCACGCCCAAGTACTTTGACCCAGCTCTTTTGAAGGATGCCTCTAATCCAGATGTTGTCCTCCGTTTCACGACTAATCGTGTATATCCGAGTGACGTCAAGGGACGGCAAGTAAACCTGCCGACCTATGTGATGGGTGTGTTTTGGCCATCATCATCCTATCGCATGGTACTTACATCGCGGAGAACAGGAGACAGCCATAAAGGCAACATTGTTGTCAAGCTTGACAGGGAACATAGCAGCTGGTCGGACAATACCTACAGAGCGTTCATCAAATGGATAAAAGATGCAGTCCAGGACGCACAACTTCTCAAGTCCTTAAACTTTTTACCCATGATGATTCTGTCTCAATACTGATTCAATTCACAGACCCAGTGGAGTTACGGCTGTATGGGGTCTTGCCATGAAGAAATCGGACCTTGCCGAAGTTGCGCATTCACGGACACAAAAGCAAGACCATCGCCAATCGCCACCTGCACGTGTAGCGTTCGACAAATCTCGTCGTATCCCCAAACGCCCAGCCCCTGATGAACGAGACGACTCGACACCGCCTCCACCGGGAGAATTGGGAAGAGATATTTCTCAGCATCGGGATACGTCGTCCTCATCTTCGCGCCCTGCATCCCGTGTTAAGCAAGTCGTCACCTCTTCTCGTATGTCAGCCTGCTAATGCGTCATTTCAGTATACCTGCAGGACCATCTGTCCCGGTTCGTCGCTCCGGTCGAAATGCTTCTCCACCAAGGAAACGCCCCCCTTCTGTTGATCCTGATGAAGTGTAAGTATGCTTCATTCATGCGTTTTCTGCGACCTTATTCTGTTTAGCATCCTATGTTATCCTCAAGGCGTTCCGGGGGCTGTGAACATCACAAACGGAGACTGCAACAGATTACTACCTGGGGAATTCCTTAATGATACCCTTATCGAGTTCGGGCTAAAGTGAGCATATAACGCCTTCGTTTTGTGATTTCGATGATACCCATCATTTCTCTCAGACTTTGGCTTGGGACGCTGGAAGAGAGTAATCCGGAGCTTGCAAAACAAATTCATGTTTTCAGTTCCTTTTTCTACAAGAAGCTGAACAAGAAAAAGTGAGGGTCTATGTTATACTTGAGATTGTTCACGTTCTAAGTATGATGGCAGCCCGGAGGAAGGATACGAGAGCGTCCGCAAGTGGACCGCAAAAATTGACATATTCAGCAAGAAATACATCATAGTCCCTATCAACGAGAAGTAAGTTATGCAGTTGGATCCTCTTACATCCTTCTAATTTTTGCGGAGTCTCCACTGGTACCTTGCTATTATCTATCATCCAGAACATGTTCTCCTACCTCCACCGCCTCCGATTCCAAGTCCTTCGACGAGGGGACGGAGGAGCATCATAGATGCAACACAACCCACTCCTAAACCCTCTTCGAAACCCCTGTCGACGGCTTCGAAACCTCCATCGACTGTGGCCAATCTCCCTTTGACCATCCCCAAGCTCTCTGATGAGCCATCCTCCATTCCTCCCTCAGTGACCAGTAAAACACCATCGACTACTTCTCAACCACCCGCCGTTCCAACCACCAGGGAGTCATCTCTTACACTCGAGTACCCTGCCAGGAGTGACGATGAAGTAGAAGACATTTTGAAAGGGGAAACGGGTCTGAATTCCATCAGCTGCTCCGTAACAGTCGACATTGAGGGCTCTCCTACTGCAATATCGACGCCAACGGTCGTGGAGCAGGACGGACCCGAGCAGCTTGCCAATGATGTCATGGTCATCTCTTCCTCCCCGCTTACTGACATGGAAATCGACGACCACTGTCCGCAGCCTGCGTTCCATCGAGGGCTTTCCAAGACCGTCTCGGATTATGAAGGAGAGGGCTCCGAAGGTCGGAAGGATAAACATGGCGCTGATGTTGAAATGGGAGATATCCCTTCAACTTCAACCTCACCAGATGTGCATGAACTCTTTGATGATGGCATTGAGGTGGAACATGCTTCAGATTCGAAGGGCGTGGCGCCACAAAACTTTTATGGACAACTGTCACAGAAGGCGCAGGGAAAGCAGAAGATGACCTCCAAACCCGCCGAGCCCATTACAATGGTGGTTGAGGAAGAGGAAAACGAAAGAGAGGAAGACGATACAAGACCATCATCAAGCTCTACACCGAAGTTCGTATATTTCCTCAACCTCTTTGTATCCTTTTTCTTATCTTATCTCCCCTCAGAACGTACATCTTCACAATGGACTCGCTGGGCTCAAAACACCCTCAAGCTGTCAAACAGCTTGGTCGATATTTGAAGAAAGAGGCTGCGGACAAGAAGAAAGTTACAGAGACGAGTGATCCGATTGGGAAACAGGCCTTTGTGAGTCATCTATTTTTTGGGAAGTTCTACAGCAGGTTTTCAGAGTTTCTGTTTCCCAGGTTCCCGTTCAACCCAACTACTGTGATTGCGGATTGTATCTGTTACATTTTGCGCAGACGTTCATGACGAACCCAGATAAGTATTGCGATATGATCAACGTAAGAAGCGGGATACTCTGCCCTGTCCATACCGTCCTTACTCTGCATTCACAGTCACGGCAGAAGTCGACTCCTATGTCTGTTCGACAAAAAGACTGGGACGATGAGAAGACCACGGGCATGCGCGAGAGGCTTCGTCAACAAATTATCGAAATGTCCATTGTGTGGAAGAACAATCGTGCTGCGAAGGAGGAAGCGAAGCGGAAGGAGCCTGTGGAGGTCACCGAGTCATCTGAGGATGAAGTCGACATCGTCGAGACGATACAAACAGTGGCCCCGACTAAAGCGAGGAAAATCAAAGCCGCACCCCAGAAACTGAAGGCGGCGCGGATAAGAGGCCACTGAGCCGCCTTCCCGTTCTCCGTGTGGCCTGTATTTGCTATCCTGCTAATCTTGTTTTGCTACGTTAACTTACAAACCATTCTTCATTTATTCCCTACTGTCACACTGACTTTATAATCATGCACTGTATTTACTGGATAGAGCGTCAAGATCAATACCTTATCATCATCATCACCACCAGCATCTTACCAATGCACATATTTCACGCATTTGATACGTAGATAGTTCCGTGTGTATTGCTCGAAAACATTCGATCTACCTAGATACAACTGTATTCTCGATCTCGGGAGTGCAAGCAAAGTCCATGAGTGATAAGTAGAAAATACCTGAGTAATAATGATACAGCGCATCAGGCTAAATGGGCTTGCCGAGTAAAAAAGGCATTAGAAGAACGAATGTAACGTCGCGATCGACGTCAAGGAATGTGTGGAATGAGCCTAACGACCCAAGGAATCCCTATTATACAGTGCGATGAACTCCTGAATCCAAGAAAAAAATATCCTGAAGCTGCGACAAGTCAGTTACCGAGCGACGCCGTACCAATCTCCCATGCTGTTACTATCCTTTGTACTCCGGTTGCTGGACTTATTGGCAAACTGGTCGTTTCTAGAAACCCTATCCCCACCGAAACGTGGTCCGTTACGCGGTGAGGATGGTAGACCAATTACAGCTGCGGAGAGCGGTCTGATAGCTGAATCAAGAGATCCGTGGCGGTATGGACGTGGCTTGTCTCCTTGAGTATTATCGGAGAATGGATCAACGGAGATTGATGAGAAAGCCATGGAAGCAGGACCTGCGGGAACATCAGATGGATCGCGGAGGTGCCCGCGTGCAGGATATGGCCTGGGTACAACCAGTAGAGGACCAGAGGATGAGGAAAGAAGCGGCGACTGGTGTACGGGCGAGAGGGGTATGGGTGACGGATCTTGTCTGCTGCTTCGATCCGAATGCACAGCTGCCATATTGAGCATCCCTTCGATATCAAGGGAGCTCAATGAAAGTCGATCGTCAGCTTCACCGTTCTCCGTAACCTTCTCCTTCCCTTTCTCAGAGTACCGCTGGTCTTCCGGGATGGCCTGAGCCCAAGACGACATGCTTGTTCGGGGATAGAAAGAGGTGGTCGGAGACAGGAACCTGTCCGTTGTGTATGGGGGATCTTTCACGTAGCCAGGCGAAGGACCTCTTTCGTTTATGATCGGGGAAGGCAAGCGACGAGAATTGGCAGCACTAGGGGGACGTCCCTTCTCCAAGGGCGAGGGGTTGAACTCGATGTTGACTGTGCGTTTACGGCGTCTTTCGCGTATGACGAAAAATAGCATCAGAATAATAGCCAAGATGATCACGCCTCCGCCGACGGCACCCCCGATGATTGCACCCCTTCATCCATTCAAATAAATATTCATTCCTGTTCATGAACTACTAAATATCACTCACCGAGGGATCCCAGGCTGGCTGTTGGCACTGGTTGTATTCGACTCATTGTAATTTCTCCCATTGCCGTCTTCACCCAAGCACACGTCACTGCTTGACGAATCACCTCCAACTAGGATCCAAATTAGATTGGTCCAGAGTGGTACCAAAGAAACACATACCTGTCATGATGGGTGTCGCCTCTCTGTGACCGAAACCGTCATCAATCATCATAACAACTTCCTTGCTTCGCTCGAAGCTCATTAAGTATGTCGCGATCCCCGTTGCAGGATCATCGGCCGTGAGATTCAGAAGCCTAGATGGTCCATTCGGGTTGTAGAAGCGGACGAATGGTGGACGAGTGACGACAGTCCTGTCATAAGCTACTGTGAAATTTTCGCATTGCGAGAACGTTGTGCTGTTCACAGTAAAGCGGCGTGTTGTGGTGTCCTGTAAGCTCGGGAGACACGTCGTGTTTTCCGTGGGAGAAGGAAGTACTCTGATGATATCTGAAACCTTTGCAACACTTTCCCCTGTAACATCATCCAGAGACGCCACAAACGTTGTCCCAGCTGGAAATGGGACGAAGGTCACGTAAACGCCTGAAGTGCTGGCGGCGGCATTCGGGATGGGAATGGTTATGGGATTGTAACCAGACGGAACGAGCGTCAACAACATAGGGATCGCGCTCGCGCTGGCGCTGCCGACGAAGGTGATAGAGACCGGTTCGCACTGTTCGACCTTGGAGATGTTGAAATTGAAATTCAAAGAAAGGACGACCTGCGGTCCAAGGGCCAGGACGCCGAAGACCAGAACGGCGAAGAAAAGCATGGCTAACTAGGAAAAGGAATAAAATACAGACCGGCCGCTGCGTGTTGCGGGCTAGCCACGCGCAAGAGAAGAAGAGAAAAGGAGATGGTGAGGAAAAAAGAAGGATAAACGAATATAAGAACTCGGAGTTTTTCAACGCATCTGTTACCAAGTAAGGCCCTGACCATGATGCACCTAATTTTATTATTGCGACCGGCGATCGTATCAGCACAGGCAGCCCAATTAGGAAGCTTCTCATGCCACGGGATTCTCGGTTCTGCGAACCAGTTTGTCTTCATTTCTTGCTTTTCACGACGGGAGGTTGTGCTGTCCAACGTTCGACGGCGACGGACGCGACATACGGAGATATTCCACTTCAAGTTCCGCGCTCTTGACACGATCGGTCATGATCGACACCCTCCACGTGATCCATATCCTCCTTGCTCCCAACCATGATCCGGTTCCCCGCAATTTCTCGCAATTTTTCTCGACAATGGACCACTCGAGGACTAGCCACCGCTGCAGGAAACTTACCCAACTCTCGGTCACCAATTGTGGCGAAGTTGAAGTTCTTCAACTCAGTCACAGGAAGCGATGAACTCATACCCACTTACCGCGTACTGGATGGCGTTGGAAAGCCCATAGATGGGGCGGAGCTTCCAGAGGTCCTTTCTACCATTTGGCTCTTTTGTTTTGTAGTAACCGCGTTGATAGATTGACGAGAAACTCGCGCGAAGGCTGTACGAGAACATGCAGCTGCTTCCCACTTTGGACAACATCTTGTACAATGTCCAGCGACAAGGCAAAATATCCTTCTACGTGAATAAGTCGCCTATTACGGATCTTGGTATTCCATACTGAATCGCCTCTTAGATGACTGCCGTAAGCTAGGGGTAGTAACGAATGTTTCACGTAGCTCACCGACTTACATTAGCATGGAGAAGAAGCCACGATAATTGGCTCTGCTGCAGCTCTCGCGTCAGATGATGAGTGAGTGTCATTTTTGCATTGAATTTTTGCGAGCGTGGTTTCTAACATTCTTCAGAGTGCTAGGTCCGTAACCGAGAAAGAAACTCGAATATAACAAGGTCTATATTCATTCCCCACTAGGTCAATACAGAGAAATGGGAGTCTTGCTGTGGCGTGGTTTCGGACTCGACAACGTCATGGCACAGTGCTTTGGAAATGCAGAAGACACATCGGGAAAGGGTAGGCAGATGCCTGTGGTAAGTTGTGTCTCCATCTTTACTTCCGTGGATCATCATTGTTAACGCGCCGTTAACCAGCACTTTGGCTCCCCCAAGCACCATTTCCACACCATTTCTTCGCCTCTTGCTACTCAAGTACCTCAGGCTGCTGGTGTTGCATATGCCCTTCGTCGGACACCTGGTCGCAGTTCACGTTCAATTGCGGCGTGTTACTTCGGTGAAGGCGCCGCCTCAGAAGGAGGTTAGTTCCCCTTTTTTCTGTTATATCAATCGCATCGCTCACGATACAGATAGATTTCCATGCTGGACTTCTCCTTGCATCAACGATCCCGTCCCCCACGCTTTTTATTGCGAGGAACAACGGATTTGCTATCAGCACTCCAAGCACTGAACAGTTTTATGGAGATGGAATCGCCAGCCGTGGTCCTGGATACGGGATAGATACAGTCAGAGTGGATGGTAACGATGTCCTTGCGGTCCTTGGGGCAATTCGAGAAGCCAGACGGAGATGTCTGGATCAGGGAAGGGCCGTTTTAGTGGAAGCGATGACCTACCGGTATGTAGTCATACCTTAAGTGCTCAAGCCACGCCACTTACACAACCGTCAGTGTGGGTCACCACTCGACGTCCGACGATTCCTTCGCATACCGTGCGCGTTCGGAAGTTGACGACCGCAAACGCATAGACAACCCCATTGCTCGCTTCCGACTTTTCATGGAATCCCAGGGATGGTGGAATGCTGAAGAAGAGGAAGAGCTGAAAGCACGTCTCAAGGCTGACGTTATGAAAGCATTCAAGAAGGCGGAGACTGTCAAAAAAGGTGAACTCGGTGAACTATTCACTGATGTCTATGGTGGCGAGGAACCGTGGAACATTGTATGTCTCTTTTATTTTCTTCAACAGCAATGACCATAATTCTGAAATGTCTCCGAAATGTGAAAAATAGAAGGAACACCGGGAGGAGCTCACCGGCCTCCTCAGAAAATATGGAGAAGTTTGGGAGCCATGGCGAACCGAGCTGGCGAGGTTCAAAAACAAGGGGCAGGATCTTCTCAAGCGCCCATCTGACAGTTAATTTTGCTGAAGATCCGTCTGTCATATGGCTGGCCAGGGCAGAATGGCGTCCCGAGTCGTATCCATTGCTCAAGGGAATTTGTATTGAATTCTGGATGTCAATCAACCGTTATCTTACCCATGGTTGATGATTGACTTCGAAAGAGAAGTCATACCGTTGCATGGTAACATGGATTTTAGGCTTCCGGATTTGAAAGGACAAGACCCTATATCCTGAGTTAGTCAGGTCTTCCACATGACATATGACCAGCCTAATGCGAGATGCCCGAGACATTCTTCCTGAGAAACCTGAAATCTCATATTCTCGGCCTTGCCCACCCTGCATGATATAAAATATTACACGAAGTATCGGACACTTCGCTCAATGCCCATGCCCGAAAAGCCCACTCAACAAGAACGGGATGAACATTCCTACGGAGATGTAGAGGACCCGTGTCACAGACCGCATTTCTCCTGGGGCAGAGGACCCGGAATGCTCTGAGACTGGCTGGAGCACAGTCGCTACATACAGGAAGGTTCCACCCTTAGTACGGCGTCAACATCGTGACCGTACTGATAAAACGCAGTGGGCGAGAAACATACCGAAATGAGCAATGCAATCCCCGTCCAGCCACCGTCACCATTACCAAGAAGAGAAAATAGCAGATAAGAGGCGATAGCACCGACGGGAGTCGAGGCACTGAATACAATAAGATACTTCTTACACTTCGCACGCGGAAGGGATGTTGCGAGGAGTGACGTAGTGAGCGCCAAAGACGTGGGAGCTGTGGCAAGTAAATTGGTCAATACAGAGGGAGATACGCGTATTCCAGACTCGTTTCAACCTTTGTGGATAATCAGCGCGAGAAACACGATCAGCGACAGTGCCGACGTTCCTCCGGATGCATCTTTCGCAAGAAAAGAGACACCTAGTGCTAGTCCATCCGCGAGTCCGTGGATAACAAGACCAAAGGTGAGAGCGAAAGCGCGACTTGTGCTGCTCGTACTCTCACTGGGCGCGCTAGGCGCCGAAGAAACAGTTTGCGCGTATCCTGCGTGGTCCATCCCTTCCTCGCGTTCAATATCCCCGAGCTCGGCGTCAAATTGGATATCGGCAGGTGAAGGGTGCACTTCGCCCTTGACTGTATGCAGTGAAAGCTCATCATTTGGTGGGTGCGAATGCGAATGCGGCGACACGAGTTGTTCAATGATAAGCATGAATGTGAAGCCTGTAAGCAGAGATAGGGCGATTTGTGATGTGGGAAGCTTGGAAGGATTGGAGGCGGCGACTGTTTCTATTCCCCTGCATAGAGTGTAAATCCCACGAGAGAGCATTGTTCTGGAAACACATACATACTCGGGTATGATGACTCCGAGGGCGGCACCTAACAGAAGACCAGTTCCTAGAGCCGAGAGCCTATCAAGATAGCTTTCTGGTTTTGTGGTGTAACGAGACTGTGAATCCAAGTTCACATTCTCTAGCTTGAAAGATACGCACTTGAGAAAGCGAATGAGAGAGGGAGAATGCCACATGCGAACGAGGATACCCCGAGCACGAGGGACATCAAAGCCAGAAGCGCGAGCATTTTGGAGAATGCCCAAAGGTGCAGGGGGCGAAGAGAAGTGAGAGAACAGTCACGAAGCAAGATACACGTTCACTGCCAATGGTGTCCTCAGTCCTGACGGGTTGCTCATGCCGTAGTGGTGCCGCAGCATGATTCGATGGAAAGCCACTGAGCAACACGGGCAAATTCTAGTCGAAGCCATAGCCAAGCATACACAAGCAACATCTTATCAGATCAAGACTTGTGAACTCTAGTTTGCTGCAGGCTGCAGCGTTCTATGAACTTGCGCTCCTGCAATACTATATCCTACCGCAGCCTTGATCGCAGAGACCGAATGTTTCAAACAGAATGTGGCATATAATTCAGTTGTTACAAACTTCTTCAAACTTCAGTTACATAACCTCGTTGCGAACTCCTCCCCCGGATCTCCCGCAGGCGATTTAACAGACGAGCTTGTTGCACTGGACGCAGGAGTTCCTGATACCGTAGTCACAGGTAGCGCCGCTGGGGTTGCACTCATACACATGGCCCTTGACGCAGTCCGGATTGACGGTGCTCGTGCCGCAGAACTGGCCTTGAATACCGTTGCAGCGGCACTTGGAAGGGGTACAAGCCTGAGGAAAATGTGTCAGACAACTAATTTCACGTATAATAGTGAAACGGCATACGCGCTTGCCGAAGTCAGTGGCAGCGACCTCAGCCGCTACAGCGGCTTCGGGGGCAGCAGTTACGAAGCCGGCAAACATGATGGTGGAAGCAACGATGGCAGTGGAGAACTGTGAAAACTGACGAGTGAAGTCGCGAGGAAGGCATTCGCGTCGAAGCTTGCCTTCATTGTGAAAGATAAAGTTGTTCGAGTGTGGTGTTGAGAGAACTTTGGTTGGTGGAGCTGAATTGCTGGTGAGTAGCAAAAACTCGATGATCTTTATATCTCCAGAGAGTCAGATGAGACACTTGAATATCGTAAAGGGAGTATGATATTCATATGCTCGCCTTCCGACGAAGTCGTAGACTTCGTAATATTGCTATATGGGAAGAAGTGGCATAGATCTGCACCGTTATAGCGGTACGAGGGCACGATACATCCAAAAACCCAAATGGAGGTCATAAAATATCTGCTATTGCATGCTTTTGCCATGGCTCGAGACCTCGGAGATCATAAGAATGCCTCTGGAGTAGTGGGAGGCGCCCTCATCTAAGGAGGCAATGATTCTGATCATCGATTCAGATGAAGAGAGCATGTCGTTCGAAAGTCGGGTGGCTTGGCCAAGTACAACATGAGGGAGCCATGAACCCAGCAGCGACTGGCCAGAACTCGAAGAGAACGTAATAGACCACGTAGCTTGAGATGCCAATCATTCACCGCGACAAACATATCAATAAAGAAAAACTGAAAGATCCATTTAGCACTATTTGGTGCTGAAGTGCTGTTGTGCTCAGCGCCGTAAAGGTCCACACCCTTCTGGGAAAGAAGACGTCGAATCCCAGCCATCTAGAGTTCGAGAAAAAGGCTAGGTGCAGGCCTACTCTATAGCACAAGATGAGATGGAGTGGCAGCCCCATTCCTACGCCGTCACCGTGTGCTTTGAGTAAGGATCCACCAGAATAGCGCCGCTCTCCATTAATTGGCTTCAAGTCTCAAACATCTAGCTTGCTTGAGGAAAGTTCAATCGAGCTCCACCTGGACCCTAGAAACTTTGACACGATGTGCAATTTCCGATGAACGCATGTTCTTTACTGTAATCAAAATGAAAGTCAAAATCATCATTCGATTGCTCCATGAGGAATGCACGAGAAGATCCTAGTAAGAAGACGACTAGAGTCTGGCTGCGAAAGGTGCATAGATACGCAATTCGGCGAGTCCATGGTTTTACGATGAACTAGAATATCACCGGCGAAACTTTGGGCTGGGCACAGATGTGCCTCATGTAGAGATCCGTGCAAAAGAACACAAAAGATTGCCCACCAGCGCTCGACTTCCTGAGGCACTGACTGACAAGGATCAAAGAGATGGGCCCGAACTTCGCAGCAGTGGTAATCGACAACAAGTGGACTCACAGAGAGATCGGATTCGCGATAGTAAAAGCTCCAAGTGCAGAGAAGAGCGACTACCCAGCGTGATAGAAAAAAGGACACAGGCTCCCTGGCTGACATCATGGGGCACCGTCGAGCATCGGCGGACGGAATCGCGTGGAGTCATGGCTACATGCAACTGATCTCTGGCCAGAGGTACCCTGTCAACTAGTGTTGAATGCAGAACGAGGAAGTCTCACAAATATGGATAAATGACAGGTCGCCTAGATTCCACAAGACCGCAGAAGATGGATCACAGGAGGCGCGCATCACTGGTCATCGCCTCAGTCAAGATGCGTAACATGTCATCGGTTTGATTGCTTTTCCTGCAGGATTAAGAGTAGGAGGCATCTTCGAAAGTGAGCGTTCACGCCGAAGCAAGGGACTGACGGTTGTGGATGGCGAACACAAAATAGCAGAATTGGGTCAGTTGGTCTCCGGAAACCATCGGAAATAAGATTCAAACGGGAATGTGAGGATACAAGGCTCGATGTGTACTTGAAGGATGGTGTTTGGATGGTGTCGGCGAAAATAATGCAGGGCAGACGCACGGAGATGGCCGCAAAAATGTTTAGCTTGCGCCACGATTTCGCGCCCATGCAGGGATCTGCAATCTGACCAGACCCGTCAGGAATTATCGTAATAGCTTCGGTAGCCACCCACATCTTTATGTTTTGGAGATGTACATTGTAGCAGTTATGTTGGCTCGCCGCGTTCTGAAGCTTTCTGAAGTCAACCACCACTGGCCCAATCCCAGAACGTAATTCATCACACTAGCATTGATCTTCAGTCCTACTGAGCGCTGAACAGGACTGGACCTTGAGAAGTAGACGGCAAGTAGACGGCTGAAGAAACTGTGAAGGTCTTCATGTGTCCCAAACTAAAATCGTAAATTGCGATAATGACGGACTTCGCTGATCAAGTCGAGCCCTCGCTCTTTGGTAGTTTTTTCGCTTCCTGTCGGGCTTGTTTCCTGCTGCCCATCATCAGTGCGACGTAATCTGCACCCCCCAACACGCCTCCCTTAGCGGAGGCACTCCCGCTGTGGGTTGTTCCTATTTTGCCTTTCAGGGTAGCCCGCTTCTTGGCTGCCTGAGCCTGAGCCTGCGCCGACTCTGTGACTGGCGCGACCGCGGATGTTGATCCAGATGCACCTGATTTGACTTTCTTCTAATATATTGTTAGGATCGAAAATGCTACTCAAGTGAAAGAGCAGATTGACGCACCACCCTTTTATGCAATTTGGCACTTTTACCCATGGATAGGCAGTGAAACGTGTCCACTGAATTATACACAGATGCGTAGGAGATTCGAGAATGACAAGGTCAAGAAATAAGACCGTAGTAAAGTTCTCTGTTAGTATCAAAGCACGTGCACCCCTTTACTTTGTAAGCTAACACGTGGTCGTGCCAATCCCATTGTCCGTGAATTGTGAGGTTCCACATCCATCCTTCCTTGAGCTCGCTGTACGCCGCGACGAGCTTAAAATCTGCTCGGGCGACTGTCCACCATGATGAAAACTCGACGAAAAAGCAAAGCCGCCACTGCTGCGGCCCTAGATTCCGAAGACGCCCCGTCAACTGACGGATCGTTTTCTCTTGCAATTCCTGACGATGTTGACCTCGAGACACTCTCTGATCTCCTTCCGGGAACGAACCTTACTTCCCCTTCATCGGATACCATTGTTACCTTATACCGGTTGATACTTGCTCAAGCCTTGGAAGGGCGCTCAATTACTCAAGAGCTTGATGAGGCGCGAGCAGAGGTGGAGAAGAAAGACGTTGAGCTCGACCAAGCTTTACAAGACAGAGAGAGCCTTTCCAGAGAACTCGAAGGTTCAGTGGAAAGCCTACAAAGCGAGCTTACTCAGGTGAAGCAAGAACGAGACCAATTAGGTGCATTCCATTGTCCAACTTGGTTTGCAAAGTAATTCACTTTTCGTGACTGCAGTTGCGTCTCAAACAGCTCTACAGACGCAAATTGATGCGCTGTCCAATTCTCAGTCGTCATCCTCAACTGAGGTCGATGCTCTCAAGAGACGTGTCGAGGACACGGAACGTGAAAAGCGCGACCTAGTTGGAGTCATCAGTCGGTTGAAAGAGGAAAGTACACAGCAAGAAGGTAAACGTGTTTCCTTTTAGTAGCCTCACCGACCTAATAGTATTCTTCCAGAGGAAATACAAACTCTTCGCGCTAACCTTAAGGAAGCACGGCAAGAACACCAGGCGCTTGAGGCTCAAGTGCGGGAACTGCGCTCCACAGAGACTTCTACCAAGGTGATATTCCAGTTTCTCAGCTCACCTTCAGATTTTAATTTATAATTCTTGCAGTTTAAAATCGACTCTCTGACCCAACAACTTCAATTGGCTCAAGCTGAGGCCGATCGCACCAACACTGAACTGAACTCCAAGGCGGAAGAATTCTCAAAGTACCGACGCACCAAGCACGCAGAATTAACGAATCTTCAGGCTGCCCTTGATTCCATAACTCAATCCCATGCTTCCACTCAGGCGTCATTGAAATCTCTCCAATCGAGTCACGCCGCTCAGACCCATCAGTTGACTCAAGCATTAGCAAGGGTTCAAGATTTGACTGGGCAACTCGCTGAACAGGAAGCAACTTACGCTAGTGAGGCGAATGGTTTGAGGAGACTTGTTGCGATGATGGAGGAACGCGAGAAGCAAGCTAAGGACATCGTGGAGGGCATTGAGAGGGAATGGGCAGGCGTAGGCGAGAAGTCCGAAAGACGGGAAGCTGCCTTGAAGGACGAGGCGGAGCGTGAAAGGAGAAAGCGCGAAATTGCCGAGAAGAGGGCTGAGCAGTTGGAGGCTGTATTGGACAGAATGGGTAGAGGGGACTTGCCCATACCGCTAAGCGGCTCTCCTGGAACTCCTCTGCGGACGCCGGGTACGCCAGACACAATGACTGACGGGATGATGGGTCTTAGCCCCACTGTCGCAATGGCTAGCAAGGCCCAGCGTAGTGGGAAGACCTTCACTGAAGTTTACGCTGACTACGTTCGTCTCCAAGAGGAGTATGCAAGGAAATCGGCCGAATACGACCACATGGACCGGACCTTGTCATCTGTCCTTGGACAAATCGAAGAGAGGGCGAGTGCTTTGACATTGAAGCGGCTACGTTCATGACTTATGTCCCTTTAGGCACCGATTCTCTCGCAGCAGCGCGCTGAATATGAACGTCTGCACTCAGAGGCTTCACAACTCGCATCTCAGCTTGCCCAGGCTCTTTCGGAACGCGATAACCAAGGTAACCTTGCCACCGAAAATGGTCAGAAGCTTGCCAAGTCTACACGCGAGAATGAGCTGCTTCAGAAACAACTCGAGGACCTTGGACGTCAAGTGCAGGGCCTCCTTCGGGAAATAAGCCGGAGGGATGACCCAACTATTCCTTCGGACGAAGACCTAGAGAGTATCCCAGTGGCCCCAGCTGAAGATACTGAGGCAGTTATCACCAATAACCTGGTTCTTTTCAAGTCGATCAGTGGAATGCAGGAGCAGAATCAAAAGCTGCTGAAGATCGTCAGGGAGATGGGTAGAAAGATGGAGAGCGAGGAGCGCGATTACCGGGAAGCAATGGAGAAAGAGCAAGCAGAGGCGATCAAAGAGGCCCACGAAGCGATTCAGGACATCGCCACGCAGATGGAGCGGCAGAAGAAGAGCAGCGAAGCGGTGATTCAAGCATATGTGAAAGAGAGGGATGCGCTCCGGGCCATGTTGACGAGAGTCGAGAAGGGTGGAAATACCTCGGCGGTCAATGGTATTAGCGAACAAGTTCAAGTCAACGTTTCCCAGACCGATGCTTCGAAGGAGCTGGCCGACATTCAAAGCCAATTTGAAGCATATCGGTTGGAGATGGGTATCGACTCTGGCAAGCTTAGGGAGGACCTCATTGCTGCACAACGGGAAGCTGGACAGCTAGGAGCTGCCTTGGCCAAAGCCAATGCAAAGATTGAGTTCCTCTCAGGTGCATTTGCTCACTTTTAACATCGCAGCCTCATCCTAACAAAGTGTAGACCGGCACCGCATGGATCAAGATCAGCTTGCCATGCATGGTCGTGAGCTCGACGACCTAACAAAGCGGAACCAGCAACTTTACGACCAATGGACTCGGACGGATATTGAATGCAGTCGTGCAACAGAAGATCTTCAAATCGCTTCTGGTCGCACCGAGCAGCTACGGAACGAGTGTGCTAATCTCCGAGCTGAGAAGAAAATCTGGGAGGTTTGCATTTCAATCCTGTTTCCCAACCCTTGAGTGCTTAATTCGCCAATGACAGAGTGTCCAGGGCCGCCTAGTCGACGAAAACAAAACCTTGGCAATGGAGCGGTCCCACCTTTCGGATCTTATGGTCAATGTCCAGAAAATGCATAACGATCTTGAACGTTCTGGGGAAAATGATCGCCGAAGGCTGGAGAGTCAATTGCAAATGCTCGAGGGACAGACGTGAGCGGGCATCTACGCTCAATTTTATTCTCGAAATTAAACATCTTTCCAGACAAGATCTGCGTACCCAAGTATCTCAGGAGCGCGACAACGTCCGCCACATTACCTTGCAGAAGGAAATCGAACTCAAAGAGCTTCAGACACGGTTGGACAAAAATGTAAGTTTCTCGAGTCGAGCTACCAACGTCTCCTGGCTTATAATCTTCTGTAGGTCCAAGAATTTTCCAAGACACGAGAAGCACTTGTCGGCGCAGAAACCAGCAAGAAGCATCTCGAAGAACGGGTGGATGAATTGGCCAAGCAGCTGCAAGGGAATGAGGAGAAACTTGCTGTTTATGAGCGCCGGACTACTGCCGTCAACGGTGTAGCCCAAAGTCATGATCCAGACATGAGCCGTGAACAACAGCTGGAAGCCGAGGTGGCGGAACTTCGGTGTGTTGCCCTGTATATGTTGGCATCTTTAGGGACTAACACGAAACTAGGTCTGTTCTTAAAGTGACAGAAGTCGATCTTGCAACCGCCCGAAGTCATGTGCAGCAGTTCCAGGAAATCAGCCAGGCCAATGAGACAGCTCTTTCTAACTTGAATGCGACCTTCGACGAGTACAAGGCCTCCACGGAGGCACAAATTGCTCGTCACGAGGTCAGTGATATAGCGAAACTATTCAACCTTCGTTCAGATTCTCAATCATTTTGTCAGTCCGAATATCAAGCGTTGGAGGAGAAACTGAAGGCTGCCCAAGATGAATTGGGTGCACTCTCCGCGAATTACATCGAGCTTCAGAAGACCTTCGAGACGGAACGAAATGCATGGGCCAACGATAAGAAGACCCTTGAGGATACCATCGTGGATATGTCTACCTCAGAGAAGAACTCAGAAAGTGATCGGACAACCCGTGAAAGCGAGGTTCGCCAGCAGGAAGAGCGTGCAAAGGTGAATTTCAACGGTAATGAGCATTTAAAAGTCATCTTCAATACTTTATCCAGGCTGCGGAAGAGCGGTACTCTCATGAAGTCATCGCCCATGCGGAATCGATCAAAACCATTGAGAGTCTCAAGAGAGACTTGGCGACGTCGCAGGCCACAGCTCGGGATAACCTGACAACCGCTGAAACTGCAAAGGCCAACCTCGTTGCATCTGAGGCGAGTTGGAAACAACAGAGGGAAGCTCTTGACAAAGAAGTGGCCGACCTAAATGCAAGGTATGCTTATTGCTGTTATCACTGTTCATTCTTAGCTTGACAATTCTTCAGATGCCAGGATCTCACGTCTCAAAATGCCATTCTTCATCAACATCTGGAATCTGTTAGTTCACAGGCGAACCGAATCAAAGCAGCAGCAGCCTCCTCTTCAACAGCTCCTACAGAAACCGAGGCCACTGGCGATGCTGACACCAAGTTGTCCGAGTTGCGGTCCGTTGTTGCGTATTTGCGCAAAGAGAAGGAGATTGTCGACCTTCAGCTCGAACTCAGCAAGCAGGAGAGCTCTCGTCTGAAGGCGCAGATCGAACATCTTTCCCAAAGTCTAGAGGATACCCGGAGAACACTGTCAGAAGTACGTATATGTGCATAGCTCCTCCTGATTCATTCTCAATGTGCATTTAGGAGCGAGAGAAGGCAGTGGAGACTGCTGCTTCTGCTGCTCAACATGCAGAACTCCTTGAACGGATCAACCAGCTCAACATCTTGCGCGAAAGTAACGCCACTCTTCGAGCAGATTGTGAAAGCCACGCGAAAAGGGCTCGCGAACTGGAATCTAAACTTAAACAATTGTCTCAGGAACTTGATCCTGCTAAAGAACAGGCTCGCGTGGCAGAAGCAGAATTGCAGGCGAGCAAGGCACAGCTCACTCGTCAAGAGGAAGAGAACCGCAGATGGCAACAACGTAATGCGCAACTCCTCAGCAAGGCATGTTTAACTTTGCCTGCTTGTTTCAATATATCCTGACCCCATAAAGTATGACCGCATTGATCCTGCGGAGGTCCAAGCTCTCCGGGATGAGATCGAGTTGCTGAAATCCCAGAAGGCGGAGGCTGAGAAGCAAAAACGGGATATCGAAACCGCCAGCACTGAACGTCAAGAACTCATTGAAACACATTTGAAACGGGTTCGTATATGTTTCAACTTGTGAGCTGTTGATAATGGCTGCTTATTCTTATCATAGATTTCAAGCCTAGAAGAGAACCTCAAGAATCACAAGGAGCACATCGCCAAAAACAACAATATCTTCCGCACAAGAATGGCGGAGGCTGGGGCTCAGAAGACAGCACTCACTGAAGAGAAGAACAAGTTGGAGGCCAAAGTGGCCAACTTAGAACAAGCACTTGCTGCCGCTGAGAAGATTGCCGCGAGTTCAACCATCTCGACAGATGACGCAACCAAGCAGGCGTCAACCATCGTCAGTTGATGTGCTTTACCGTTGGTTCTTTTTCCCTGACCGCACCTTCCAGGCTGCTTTACAGGAGGAGCGAGATCAGTTGCTTGTTGAGAAAGCAGCTTTGGCAGAGAAGGTGTCGGCAAGTGGCATCGCACCATCCAACTGGGAAGCCGAGAAGGCCAGCCTTGCCCAGGCTCGCGATGAAGCACTCGCCAAACTCAAGGTATGCTGTTACACTCAATATGCCGGACATGACTTACGTTTCCAATCAGACTGCAATGGAAGAAACTCACAAAGCTACCGAGGAGGCGAAAGACTTCAAACGCCAGAGTGTGAGCAAATACTTTTCAGAGAATCTCGATTTAAGATTAAAGCGACTATATTCCTCTAGGAAAAATTCCAGGCAAGGATAACTTCCCTAATGAAAGCCAAGGCAGCAGAGCAGGATCGCCAGGCGGCTGCTGCGGATGCGGCTGACAAGCCAAAGACCGAAGCACAGCAGTCCAGCACTGCAGCTCACGAAGATGCTCTCAAGCGCCATGCCGAGGAACTCAGGGCTTTGGAGGCGAAGCTAGCTGCCAAGCACCAGGAAGAGTTGAAAGCCGCGCAGGAAGAGGCGCGAAAGGAAGCGTTGAATGCGAACCCTCCTGCACAAGATAACAGAGCAGAAATCGACGCTGCAGTAGCTGCTGCGATCGCAGAGCACGAAAAGTCGATCGCAGCCACACGATCAACTGAAATTGAGCAGGCGATAGAGCGGGGTAGAATGGAGCAGGTTGCGAAAGGGAAATTGAAGGATTCACAATTGGTCAAGGCTCAGAAGAAAGTGAAGGATCTTGAGGCGCAGATTCTGGAATGGCGAAAGGCTGGGATTATACCCGAGTTGACAGCTGCACCGCCCACGCCAACCACGGCTGCAGCTAGCTCTTCCACACCCCCTGCCCCTGCTTCAAGTACTCTTCCACGCAAACCGTCCATGGCAGGTACTCCCACAGCACCTGCCGGCGCTGGCGTGGGACGTGGTGCCCCTCGTGGTCGAGTTCTCCAACGTGCAATGGGTGGCGCAGTTGGTCGAGGACGAGGTGGTGCGCCGACGCCAACTGCACCTAGTGCTGGTGGAGGCATGTCGATTATGGGTGCGGCTGGAAAACGACCTCGAGAGTCGGAGGCTCCAGAAGATTCTCTTGCAAAACGTTTGAAACCGGCAGAGCCGGCGGCGTCGAAGCCACCAGTGACAATACGACGACCTGCACCTGGACCGAGCTGATTGGACTCTAGCACGTTCTCATTCTTACTTTTGATTTTAAATGTAGCAAGTACTGTATCGAGTTAATGCATTCTGTGTATCATCATGATTATGAGATGTGGGCCCTGGGGCCCGGGGGGCTTGAGGTTAACGCGACTCAACGCAAAAATGAGTCACGTGGCTCAGGTTTCTACCTGCACGCAACGTTCATGTCAGAAACACCAACCACCATTCCTCCTCCTCCTTCAAAGTTACCACCGCCCACAGGCAACATCATCACAGATGTGATTCAGGTAGGTTAATGTTACCTCTCGCGATACTGATATCTAAAAGTAAATACAGAGTGCACTGCATATTACAGATATCCCATGTGCAAGGAATAGTTTACTGGGTGGGATAGCGAGTGGCGCAGGAATAGGTGTTGTTCGAGGGATGTCTGCTGGTATGCCCATCCTTTCAATTCGAGACAGCCGAGCTCAAGCACCGTTCACCCAAAGGAGCCCTTGTGGCAGGTAATTGGGCCATAGCGACTTTCATGATCGTATCGCTGGGATCTTTGTGCGTTTACTTCAGTTCTGTCACTCCGTGCCATTGTGAATTGAGACATTCCTCTGTGCAGCCATTTGTGTCAGAAACAGATGGAAGATGAACGAAAGAAGGTCACGAGAGTGATCGAAAGTATGCCTCGTCGGGTTGTCAAACAGGAAGACGAACCTTCAGGAAGCTCAAATCCTACCGCGTCCTGAGCTCTCAAAACAGCAGGCAAAAGACTTCACGAAAGATCAACAGTATATCATACACATGAACGGATTGCGTCTAATCTCAACTCCACTCCGAAGCCCATACTGCTTTGTCCCAGTTTTCGACCAAGGCTGGATCGTCCTAGAAGAATACTTCGTGTGTTTTATTCACAATTATGTCGAGCATACTCACCTTGAACTTTGTCTGGAATTGCGTGAAGCCCTCGCGTAGGACAGCGACCTCGTGAGGAATGTCGTTGCCTTGTAATATATTCCGTCGAGTCTCTTCGTAAATCTGAGGTTGCCAAGTTGCATGAGCACTTCCAGCAAAAATGCGACCTTTGAACTCAACACTTACCCGCGCTGCCTTTGGTCCACTTTGCGATTCAACAATTATTGAAAGATATCTCAATGCCTGTGCGACAACTATTTCAAAAAGCTTACATACCGGACTTGCGAGAGTGAACAGTGAAAAATGACCAGCGGAACATCCTTCGTATCCTTCACCAAGCTATCGACATGCATGAGGAATTCACTGGATGGCTTGTTGAGACTGCCTTTAACATTTCCTCCAAGATAATCGTCGTCGCGCACATCGACCACTACAAAGTCCTTTTTTGGGACCTGGTCGCTCTTCATTATTCCTGCGAGTTCCTGCGCTGCATATCAATCATATATCAAGGGAACGAGATAATAGGCAATAATCTACATCGGCTGTGATATACTTCATAGTGGTCGACGATGCGATGTTAGATGAGTACCGTTTCAAATGGGTCGACCGATGAGATCGATGAGAGAGGTGATTGAAGCTACTGACACGCGGCAGGTACTGTAGTACACAAGCAATTGTTTGTCATCCATTGGCGTGTTTGCGATATGATGATTATCATAATCCTGAGCTTCGTCTGAGCTTTGCAGGTGCTCTACATGTGATCCAAACGTCCTAAGCTTCGGGGCATAGTTGTTGGCATGACAGGGAGGGAGTCGTTCTGTACCCTACAGTGCAAATGACAAGCTTCTGAACTCACTCCGGAGTCTCCTAAGCTCAAGCCGGACAACCAAGAATTCTCTGAAGTGAGCAAAAAAAGCGTTTATTTCAAGTGGTTTTTGGGTCAATTCTCTGAAGGCTCATCGTGCATACGACGCCATCCTTCGAACGCAAAATTCTCAAGCTCAAGAATCAGAACTCGGAAGGAAACGATTCGGATTCCAGGCCACTCGGGTCCATGAGCTCGTGATCTCACAAGCCCTTCACGTGACGTTCAAGTACGACGCGACCAACGCCGAACGGACCTTCTGGTGGGTGTCACAAATCCTGCGTCCCAAAACCCTTACTAAAGTAGCGGGAATTCCGATCAGCAACTCAACAACATTTCATAGGGACACCTTCTATCACAAGCATTTAGAGAAGAAGCTCTCCTCCTCCCCACTCTATATTTAACTAATGTCTTTCATGCCCAATCTCCCCCTGCTACTCCCACCTTCCCCTACGATGTACATGAGTCGCATCCTGATCGCTGTATCAATCTCTACTGCGCAAGCTGCAAATGGTATATATCTGCCCGACAGATCGTACCATCGTAGCACAACCGCTGCACCTGTCAGCAGGTTTGGCTATACAGGTGTCACAGGTCCTGTTGACTGGGCAGGGCTTGGTGTAGAAAATGTTGCTTGTGCAATCTCATCGACCCAATCACCTATAAATCTCGACACCTCCATCCATGCGCCAGCGACCAACCCCAGCGTCAGAATCCCTGACGTAAAAAACGCCGAGTTCGAAAACTTAGGTACAACCGTCGATGTCATCGTTAACGGAACGACGATTTTCGGCGGAAAAGAATACAGAATGTCGCAATTCCATTTCCATACCCCGTCTGAGCATCGCATCGATAAAATGTACTTTCCGCTCGAGATGCATATGGTCCACAAAGCAGCTGGTGTGTTTCTTTCCGAGTATCATCACTACTCGATTACGGCACTAAGCCCACCCGCTTTCACCGCATAGACAACTCAACGCTTGTGATGGGGGCTTTCTTTGAGCTCACGGAGGACGGTTCAGCTACGGATCTTCTGACCACCCTATCCCAGAGGCTTGATAGGATTGCCACCCCCGGCGCCGTCACGGAGGCTGGTCCACTCAATTTCGAGCTCATCATCACGCACTTCGAAACAACGCCTCTTTTTCAGTACATCGGCTCTTTGACGACCCCACCATGTACCGAGGGCGTTACGTGGCTCATCGCCAGAACGCCTCTTCCGATGAATGTCCGGACCTTTCTGGCGTTCAAGGACTGTATGAAATACAATGCAAGATACATCCAGAACACACTGGGTGAAGACAATCTCATCGTGGTGGCGGCATCGCAGCTCCCACGTACGCGGGATCCCAAGTCGCCCAATCCCGTGATTGGCAAGTGGTGGTAAGGGATTTTATCGTCGGGGCCGCTGCCTGACTTAGATCTAGTCGATGAGTGGAGTTAGTTGAACTCCTTGTGCGATCCGGAAGCAGTGGGGAAGGGTTGCATGGGAAGGTTAGATATTCATTTTATGGTCACTGGCATCGTTTACTTCTGCCCGTGTGGAATTTCCATACCGCGATTTCCCGTACGTTATGTTTGATTATTTGTGACCTTCTGAGACGCTCCTTCGGAGTTGCGCTGTCGAAGGCCGGCTGCGAATTCGACGAGCATATCGGATCCAGAATAGTATCGATAGAACCTCCTGGTCAACGCTATGGGTGGCCGGCAGGTAATGAAGGTGGATCCGGAACATTTATTGACGAACTGGTCCACGTTAACATCCTGCAAAGTCATCTAGTGGTAGCAGGTCATCGCTGACCCAGGTGAAACTGGTACAAAGTCCTGTCACATGGAGCCCACAGGCACATGCTCTTATTCTCGACAATTACCTGCAACGTCTCCACAGTGTTGGGAAATTGGAATAAGAAGGGATTTCGTCGGTCATCGGCTTCAACTCCGCTCGATGGTGGGAGCAGCGGCAGCCCCGACCGCACTGACCATCCTCGTATCCGTTTATCCTCACCGGCAGCGAAAAGAAACTCCTGGTCTGGGTCTAGCGCAATACCCTGTCGAGGTGACGAAACATTTGAGTACAATATGAAATATAGTGATTCCTGCTTACTAGTTTTTGTGTGTAGGAGTTGACGTGGCCAAGGTACTGCACTATAGGTGTTGATTGTTGTGAAAACCGAAGATCGAACGTAAGTAACTTTGATATTTGTATATTAGCCAAATAAGATGAGAAGTCAAACTAGAAGGACTGACGTCACCATTCATATGACTGACAAGGAGCTGTGAATCCGCAATCGTGTCGAGGTGTAAAACACTTGATCGCGCTTTGCCCTCGAACCGGTCATCGTACAGCTTCACGCCGTGCTTCCCTGTTCGCTTGTCAAAACGCAAAATGGAACCATTGCGGCATCCAGTATATATCATGTTCTAGATAGATGATTCAGTGTGGTGTTGACGAAAAATTAATGATAGACAAACGTCTTTTTGGTAAACAGCAAAGACATCGCTCTGGGTATCCAAAGTCTGAATTGGCGGGTTTGAAATGTCGATGTCGGAAAGAAAGACAGCCTTCTTGTTGGCACCTATCTCCATTTTTCATGAGTGAAAGTCACGGATGGATGGAAATACACACCTAGGACCAAGGCATTGTCCTGTAGATGAGCATTCCAAATGTCATGGACACCAGTCAGACTGAGAAGAAACGTTCTGCTATAACGAACGCCAAGTTAGATATAAGCAGCGGTATGTCATGATAGTTTACACAATTTACCCCGTCACGTTTAAATCTTGTACAGACACCTTTGGCGAGGGACCAAAACAAGTGGCTCTGCAACCAATACACGTCAAGGGGCTCTGAAGATGCACAAAAGGACGTTGATACACACATGCATCGTGCACCAGATATACAGATAGATGAGATCTGTAGAGTCTCAGCAAAACCGACAGACCAACAACGATAGGGCCCAGACGAACTTCTGATTCAGGACGGAGGTTGATATCTGCAGCCCAGAGGTTGTGACCGCTGGACAGCGGTGTCGAGTTGTAGAGCCAGCCACGGTTGTCCCCTATGAATCGACGTACCTCGCCGTTCAATACTGTCGACTGCCATAGGGAGTGGGTATAACCATCACCGCAACAGGTGGTGGGGACATACGCAGAAGGACTTTATGTGCCCGAAGGTAGGTACTTTGGTCTCTGTAACGGATGATGTAGTCGCATAGTGGTAACACAAGATTTCACTACAATAATTCATTTGTCGGGCAGCAATATATTTTTGTGGAAATGGGGTGCCTACTGAGTTGCTTGGTATCTCTTATGAGTAAAACATGTTGCACGCGATGTTTCGGTGATGTTCCACAAGGAATTCTTCCTCTTGCGCTTCAAGGATTTGGCTGCATGATCGCTTTTCGGGATGATGGGTTGCGTGACCAATGGCATTTTCGGTTTGGAGGAGAGAGGAAAATAGCGATTCCGCTGCGCATCCCAGTAGAATCCGGGGAGATCGACCGGCATATTGATCGAGTTAAGTCAATTCGATGCACGGTGATGATGAGTTGAGGACTTGGGGAGGTTGTCCAGAGGTTGTCACACTCATTTCGGACATTGTTTTGATTGGTATGTCCAGCCAAATAAAGGGAATGGGAACTTCCGGTCTCCAGTTCCTGATCGATTTCCAGGCACACTATTTCCCCAAATTGCGCTGAAAATTCACGAGCGTCGATGCTGCTGATTCGAGGTCTTTCTAGGTGAACCGTGAGGACGAACCTCGTCACTTTGAAAGCAATGCAGGTGTTGATCAGGCTATGGGCTGCTGATGAATCCAGCTTTAAAATGGTAATGTACGCGTATGACGGATAAATATTGCGGAACCCCATCTTCAGGAATGGTAGTATGGCAAAAGAAAGCATCCACGAATTTTGATACCAACACGCAACAGAAAGCCGCACGAGCAGGAGAACAGGGGGATTTGCAGAAAGGCAAGTGTCGGAGAGGAGTAAATCTTCCAAGCCTCCAAGTGTTTGGGAAAGCCTCGGGCCTACAGAGAGTCCAATGAATTACGAATTCGCAATCGCTCCTCGGGTCCTCTCTTCTGCGTGTGACCTTGAGTTCCAGTGCTAGAGAAGTGAAGTATTATCCATAAAAAGGGCAACGAATGTCCGTGGTCCTAGGATTGACGCGCTTGACGTTGGGCGCCATCGTTGTAGACGTTCAAAATTCGAGGACGTGGAGCGGTGACAAGAGTGTCTTGAGCGTCTTGCGGTGCCCGTCATGTCCTGTTGCCAAGCGGGAGACCATCAAGGGTTGAAATTGTTGAAGCCGACTGAACCTGATTCCGTTTCCTTTTATTCCGCATCGTCAAAAATTTGTTCCTTCCTCCTTGTTGTCCCCGACGCTTCAGCTGGTCCAATCTCACCTCAAATTCGCTAGAAACATACAGCGAAAATTGGGGCACTACAAACAGTAACCCCGCACAACAGATTCCCAGATCTATATCTTATCACCACCCTCGATCAAGCCAATCGGGTCCGCTACCTTTGTTTTTCCCATATGGCACAGATCCAACCCTGGTCGTTGAGGGAGTTGAGCGGCTCAACCACTCTCTTGCTCAACGCACCCATATTCTCTACCAGTAAGAAAGGCGTTCTCGAGGATCTATTGCCACCCCCCCATATTTTGGTCAGAAACCCGCCGCGAGACCAGCTACCTGCTGAGCCACCCCAATTTTGTGAAGATTCACCATCTTTCGTAAGTTTTGTTAGACATATGCTCCCGTACGCCTCACGCGACAACCCATGCCCACATCATCGTGGCAACTCCCATGTTTCTCAGGTCTCGGAGGTATTTGGGCTGATTCGTGTTTCCCAACAGGCAACGTTCCCAGGACAGTCCAATACCCTGGCCCCGGAACTTTACATAACTCCTCTGGATCAAGACAGTGGACCTTCTGAACAGCTTCGTATTATTTCCAAGTCCACCCGTCGGACGAAAGTCAGGATGGCAAAGAAACGTCGCTCCCTACAGGCTCTCTTTATCCCCTCATTCCTTACCGCGCCACCTTCTCCGACGGACGTAACAGCGGCCAATTACAATGTCACCAGGATGCGCTCACAATCCGCGGCCGACCAAACTGCATACCCCTACGCGTCTCACGGCGGTCGCTCAGCCTCCGAGTCATCTGTGGGAGACTCTCCTCCAGACTTTCTCTTAGATGATGATCCCTTTGCGAATCTTTCGGCCCCGTCTGCCTCTTCTCGTCCCTCCCCGGCCCCTCCGTTGGTGCCCGTTACACCCCTACCTCCCAAGCCCCGATCTCCGCTAACACCCAATACTCCTGAGATCAAGCCGAGCTTTCTGGCGTCACCTTCTCGAGCGGTCACCCCCCTTTCACCTCCGGGTGTTTCTCGCGCGCTGTCTGGACGCGCTCGTCCTGCATATCAGAAACCAGCCTTTGCAACGCGCCCGTCGTTACCATCTCTTGATACCCTTGCGCGGATGAATGTCGTGGTAACGAAGAAGGTCTGACTTCTGCGTTCTCCCGAAAATGCGATGAAATTGACCATGCAATTGTGTGCAGGTTCGTAAAGGTCGAGTAGGTGCGGGGCTACCCTTTGAGCCTTGGGATAATCTCGACAGCCCATCAACCCCCTCTACATCGCAGGAGTCTATCGCGATTCTTCCGCCTCCAGGGTCTTCTGGTCTTGCTGATTCTCGTCCGGCGGACTTCGTCGCCGACCTCGAACTCGACTTCCTGGACTTTTCGGATGATGAGCACCTGGACCTTTCGCGTGCCGGGGATCCACCCAGCTTCGGCCATCTGCACCCGGCATCCCCTACCCAACCCGACCTTTCCTACAGCGCAGACTCCGAAGCCTCTTTCGATGAAGAGCTTAGCAGTCCACCATTTTCACGAACAGCATCGGAACTATCCATGCTGACTCGTTCGACATCCTTGTCGTCGACATCTTCAATAGAGTCATCCCACGGCCATCAGTGGCCGAGCTTTAGCAGCTATAACGTTAGCTCGTCATCTGCCGAGGATAGCGACGCCTTCAATTCCCCTCCAGATGATTACTTCACCTTCCCCTCATCGCGCTATTCTTCGAACATCATGAGCGATCCGTATTGGTCATCTGAGTTCATGTATGACACTTTTGATTTCGACCACACTTCGCACAATGCGCTATTTTCCGACGTCAATTACCTGGGAGAATCTCCAACGGCGTATGAGCCAGGGACGTCCGCGGGAACCATTCGGCCGTCCATGGAGCTCAAGACAAAGCCGACAGATGTGAAGGTTGCATCTACGTCATTTGCTTCTACACGGGATAGCCAGGTAGATGGCGGTGAAGCAGTGGACGGAGCTGGGAGAGACGAACATCAGTCTCAGCGTGGTGATTTCAGTCGGAACTGGGAACAGGGTAAGGGCGGTGGTAGTGGAAGGGTAAACGGAGGCAGCCGGGCCGGCAATGGTTATGCAAGTGGGAATGGTAGGGCCGGCATTAATGGACGTGGAGATGACGAGGACGAGGATAAGAAACGCACGCATCGCTCAACGTTCTCCACTCCTTCCGACAGTGACTCCTCCGACTCGGAGTCAGAAGATTCGATGGACGATCACGGCGTCCCTGCTCGTGCGCGTGCGTCTGGGAGTGCACCGCCGTCTGATGACGATGTGCCCTTAGCCCAGCGCATACCGACCGCTCTTCGAGCTCAGCGCACGATACGTCGGCAGGTACGAGAGGAGCGCGAGCAACGCAGGGCTGCACGAGCTATGCGAAATGCAGAATCAGCATCTGCTCCCAGTCGCCAGCACCTTTCACGTCCTCCAGGTGCCGGGGACCCCTTGCAGTCCGCTCCTATGTCGAGTTCTCAAGAAGCAGCTCTGCATGCGTCGAGGTCTTTAAGGCGACCTCGAACAAAGACGTTGCCAGCGTCCGAAATGCAACCATTTAACCCGGAAGATCTGACGCGAAAACTGCAGACCATGGAGGTCGCTCAACCGCCTATATCCCAGCATCATCGTTCGAATTCGGGCAACGCTTCCAAGAGGGAACGGAGTGGGAGTTCCCGGCCGGGAAGCGCTGGGCGTGATACGAGTGACCCCAAAGGTTTTCAGCCTTTTGCGTCAATGCCTCACAGCCCGCAAGAAGGATCCCGAACTCTTCGACTCATGCGATCATTCCATCGATCCGAGAAGAAGGTTGACGATCATCGTTCTGTTCCCATGCCCTTTGACAGTGAGCGGAAGATTGGCCGGAGCCTGACTCGGACTCGTCCTCGGGCAGACACCTCGACCTCAAATGCTATCAGCCCCCGTTCATACACCGCCCAAATTTCGCACGATGAGAGTTTACTCAAGTTACCTCCCAGGCGGTCAGCAGAGGAAGGCAGAAAACATGTGAAGGTCAATCACGACACAAAGCCCCCATCTGCATCCATTGAACTTGAACGATCTCCAAGGCCAAGTTTACAGCAGCGACCGCCTGTGCCGCCACTTCCTGCCGATGTTGTTTCTGGTTCTTCTCACACTTCTCGGGGAACGGCAGCACAGCAGCGTATATTTGTCGGTGATATGCAGCGTTTCAATATGGTTGAAATTGGTCCTTCGACGAATGCTGGGAACGTGATTGAGATGGTCGAAGCTCAAGGCACGCTGAAAGGATGGGTTGGCAGCGGCGGATGGATGGTCTGGGAGGTCGCCCAGGATTTCGGAATGGGTGAGGGTCGCAAGTTTTCTTTGCTTAACTCTGGTTTTTGACACATTTTATAGAGCGTCCTATTAGGAGTTTCGAACTTCTGGCTGATGTTCAAGCGTCGTGGAACAAAGACAAAATGATGAATACATTCATCATCAAGTTGACCCCACTCGCAGTCCCACTGAGTCGCTCCGTGCGTGTTGAATTGAATTTTTCAGGTATAAATCATCTGACAGTGAATTGGATTCCAGGCGATGCCGACTGCCTCCCCTATGCATTCCGGATACATCGAATGGGAAACCAAACGTGGAAAATGGAACAAACGCTGGCTTCAACTTCGGGAGCATAGCTTGTGGTTGTCGAAGCGAGATAACGTTAGTATTCCCCTTTGTTTGCCTTTGCTAAGGCTGAACCAATTCACTCCACAGGGAAGGGATGAAGTTCTCTTATGCTCGTTGTCCAACTTCGATGCCTATTTCATCACACGGCCTTACAAAGCTCCTCGACCATTTTCCTTCGCTATCAAATCGACCGACAACCTTTCGTTCTTTGAGAACACTGCTGACTATTTGCACATCTTTTCTTGTGGAGAGAAGGAGGGAGCCGCCTGGATGGAAGCTATCCTTCTAGCAAGGGTAAGCCCATTTACACACCTGCCGTTCACCTGTCTCATTTTCAATCCCGTCAGTCGTATGTCTTGTTCCAAGAGCGAAACGTTCTTTTCAATCCTAAGGCTACTGGTGGTAATGCCGCTAGTAACTCGACGTCACTTTCTCGTGCAGGCACACGCAAATCATCATCAGCACGTCCAGCACAAACTCTCCTTGCCGTTCCCCCTCCCTTCACAGGCAATACCCAACATATGGCGCATTCCAATGACGTCTTCGAGCCAGGCTCACTTCTGCGCAAACTAGCCTGAGACTTGGGATACTTCACATTCTTTTTCTGCTATTCACATTCCTTTTTTTAACTTTTTCTCTCGCTCTCGCTCGCAACCTACTATCATATTTGGATTTTGACCAGAACAATAACTATTCGGCCTTTCCACATTTGTTGTAACTGTATAATGTTCCTTTGGTTCATCAGCACATAGACTATCTTACCTGTTACATGCACTGGATGATGACTCGACGGGCGGAGTGTCCGGTACTTAGTGTCGTCTGTAGACCAAAACCAAACTACATTACCGTAGAATTGACATAAATATACAACAACTGAAGAAAAGCACGATCAGAATAAGCAGCTCAGTCGTCTGTCTTCGCCTTCTTTTTTGGCCGTTCCGTCTCCCCACTATCCTCCGCCTTCTTCTTGGGCTTTGGTTTGGGGCGAGGCCGGTCCTCATCAACGTCCATCGCATCACTCTCCTTCGGCTTCGGTTTTGGTTTCAACGCGGACGGCTCCTTAGGCTTGGGCTTCGGTTTGGGCTTGTCCTCATCCACATCCATACCATCGTCGGATTTCTTTTTAGGCTTAGGCTTTGGCGCGGGTTTCTTCTTCGGCTTGTCCTCCTCCGCATCACTCTCATTCGATGCCTTCTTCTTTGCCGCTTTCTTGGATCCGTCAGTCTCCTTGCCCTTGCCCTTGGCCTTCTTCTTCTTCGTGGCGGCCTTAGTAAGGGCGCGGTCACCACTCGCATCAGACGCAGTTGCTGCGCCAGACCCAGATGAATCGCTTTCGCTTGGGGATCCTGAGTCTGAGGCAGATGCTTGGAAATCCTCTGTGATGATGATTATTAATAGTCAATAGGGAAGGGAAAGGAGAAGGACAACACACCATCTTCTTCACTGTCATCTTCATCCTGAGCGCCTCTCGACGGCTTGATTCTCGCAGGACCATCATCGGAGCTCACACTCTGCATGTCGTCATCCTCGTCGTCTCCCGCAGTAGCAGCCAATAACAAGTCCGCATCCGGTATCATCTCGTTTTTAACTTTGATCTTCTTGTCTTTCAAGTAGGTTTCCACTGGCTCGTGCTCCTCCTTGTTGATTGAGGTGAAGTTGTGCTCGGGCCCGCTCTTGGTGACAATCTTCATGTCGAAAGTACGCGCCGCGGCAGCACCCATGCTAGCACCAACACGAGAGAACACCACTTGGTGTATGTCGGCAATTTCAATAAGAAGAGGTTGTTTAGAGACGAAGAAAACATATTTCTCGAGCAGGAACATATCGCCTTGGGTCGCTTTGAGGTTGGCTTTGATGCCAGGGTGGCCATCCCGACTATAGGAGAAGTAGTCAGACAAGAACGTTCAGCCAAGGAAGGATAAGGCATCCATTACCTTTGGAAGCTGCCAGAGCCAATAATTTTCTTCTTTGCGAGGGCTCGGAAGACCCCAGATACGACTTCAAAGGTTGGGTCTTCGTAATTCTTCTTTAACTTGTCATATTTGGCGATATCCTCACTGCGATAGTGTTTAGTGAAAGGCTTTGAACTCACTAGTAAAAATGTGACTTACTCGCTCATGTTCAGCTCCGCAGTGATCTCCTCCTCCCGGGAAAATTGCATCACAAGGTAGTGATAACGTGTTTGCCCTTGGCCGATACCAGGAGTCCGTAGGTCAAGCTGTTAACATTGTAAGCCTTCGATTTTAAGGTTACAATCTAGTGAAGAACTTACACTAACGACGAACAGGACATGCTGGTCGTCCTTGGGGAGTAGAAACATACGCGAAATGTGACTGTAGTCGATCTTGTAATCATAGGTTTTCCCCCTTAATCGCAGGAATTCTGGGTACATGTCCATGTCGTACCGACCGCGAGGCGTGAGGACCAAGACCTCCTCAAAGCTGAGAATCAGGTCTCCAGGTTCTTGGCCTATAACAGCCCTGTCCTTTATCATATCATGGAAGACTTGGGCAGCGCTGATCTCTTCTTCGTCATCATCACCAACTTGCGAACCCTCGTCTGATCCTGTTCCCTTGAGCTTTGTATGTGTACCAGGAACGTGGAAGCGGATCTCGACCATCTCATCACCCATTGCTTTCGCTGATGGTTTTGTGGAGGATGAGAGGCTGGAGAATTCGAGGGAGACCTCAGTCCGGCCTGCCATGTTAGAGTTGGTGACTTGATCCAGAGGGAGCTCGAACGCCGTCTTGTCTGACACCAGAAATGCCAAGTTACTACCTAAAAGAGGATCAGCCTCAATAATCGGCCATACACTGGAGAGGACGCACCTTGGAAGTCAGTGGCGCCCCAATTCCATCCCTTGAAAGATATCTCCTTCGTCTCGAGAGTTTTGCCAAAATGATTCTTCATCAATGAGGCAAGCTTGTCGTGGTCCTGTGCACATGTAACAAGATGAGCTCATCTCTCTGTCCACCCAACTGAATTTGTTTACGCACTTCTCGCATGAAGCCATCGAACTTTTCAATACGATACTCGCGCTTTTCATCCTTCAATCCGATACGAAGTTGGAAGTTACGAGCAACGCGCAGCCATTGAACCCAATCAATGTGATTTGCAGCCATTAGGACTACCCCATCCGACTCCGCACCTTTCCAAGCCATTCCGCTGGCTGCGACACGAAATTCTGGATGAAGATGAGTAATGAAATTTGCGAAACCAGAGACACAATGTGACGCACTTCCAACCTCGGACGAAAGGCCATGGAAAATACGGTCGAACTGAGTGGTCATTTCTGAGAAGAGATTGGGAACCCGACAAGGGGAGAATGGCTGGAGGTCGAGGCTATAAATGAAGAATGAACGCGCCGACGGACTTTGAAATTGACGCGTCGGCGCCTATTGGTGGCCATATTGCCCATATTTGCTCTTCTCGTGCCCTTCCTCCTGTATAAACTCGTTTCTCGGCTCATACTCTACTCTGCACTCATAATTACCCCTTGAACTGTAATGGATACACTGGAGACGCGCTCACGCGATGTACAGGAGCGAACTTTCTGTAAATGGTGCGCAATCCCAGTCCCAGAGCTCTTGCAATCTGCTGAACTTACGGCCGCTTTATTTTCCTGCTGCTATCAAGGTTGAATACGAAACTAGAACTCAACGGATACCCTCCTATGTCCTCACTTGTAAAGGATCTGTCGGATGGTGTCCGGTTAATTCAACTTATGGTGGGCAACCTTCAGTATTCCATCCATTGCATGATTCTCTGAAATCGGAGGCCGTAGGAAATAATGGGTACGCTTTTGTTACATACGAGTAATGTTTCCAGCTGAACTCTGCCTCCAGGCGACGTATCGCTTGGCCGATACAACAAGAATCCGCGCATGCGCGTGCAGAAAGCCGAGAATGTGAACAAAGCTTTGGAATTCATCAATTCACGAGGTGTAAAGCTCACCAACATTGGACCTGAAGGTATGCTTGATTACCCCCCCTCTCATCAATACTAAAGTTCCAAAAAGACATTATCGATGGGAACTTGAAGCTCATCCTCGGCATGATATGGACACTCATCTTGCGATTTACGATCGCAGACATCAGGTCTGTCCATGTTTTCCCAAGTATCCGCAGTATTTTGGCTCATAACCCTGCCCTATGAAAGCGAAGAAGGACTTTCTGCCAAGGAAGGGCTCCTGCTATGGTGTCAACGGAAGACGGCAGCCTACAAAGAAGTTGATGTTCAAGACTTCTCTTTGAGTTGGTCTGATGGGCTTGCTTTGTTCGTGCGCTACTATTCATACGATTCTGTCCGGCAACGCGGAAAAGCTGACATGTTGTACCAGGTGTGCATTGATTCATTGCCATCGTCCTGACTTGCTCGATTACGACAAGTTAGACAAGGTATGTTTTCTCTATTACATTTACCGTGGCTTTGTAACCTTGTTCACCATATTCTCATCAGGCGGACCGTCATGGCAACACTTTTTTGGCATTAACAATTGCTGCAGAACACCTGAATATCCCTGTGAGTTAATATCTGACCTTTCCCAATCATGGATTTAACGGGGAACCACCCCAGCAACTTCTCGAAGTCGAAGACCTGTGTGATACCAGTCGCCCAGATGAACGAAGTGTTATGACGTACATTGCCAGCTTCTTCCATGCGTTTTCCTCAATGGGTATACATATTCTCGCTTCGTACCACTGGCTCTGATGATTTGCATTAGACCAGGCGGAGACAGTGTCACGACGAGTTGAGAAATTCGCGGAGCTAATGCAATCTGTCTGGGTTGCACGTCATGACTATGAACGCCGCATTCGACTGGTACCTTCTCCCACCATGCTGTTTGAAGGTGGTCATCTGATCTAAAGGCGGCACTATAGTTACTCTCAGCCCTTTCGGAGACCCAGTCTCAATGGGCAGCCACCGTCTTCTCAGGGACATACGCAGATGCTAAAGAGCAGTCGTCTGATTTTAACACGTACAAGCACACCACAAAGCGATCTTGGGTGACGGAAAGGCAGGACGTCGCCACCCTTTTCGGAAATGTTCAGACAAAACTCAGGACATATGGCCTTCGAGAATACGTTCCACCCCTAGGGCTTGCTCTACCTGATCTCGACGAGGCGTGGAAAGAACTGCTGGCATCTGAAGCTACTCGGTCGAGGGCAATCAATGCTCAAATCAGACAGTAAGTTGTTTCTCGCCACATCGCCTGGCAAGTACCTCATGCTGCTTGAAGGATCAAGGAGACACTGCGAAAGAAATTTGCTGACTTAGCAAATGACTTTGAGCGCCGACTACATGCTATATCCTTTGAATTGACTGCCATCGAAGGCCCCTAGAAGTCAGCCCCTAACTGTAATCTTAGCGTCGGGCACTAACACATATGTCCTCAGTCACAACAACAGCAAGTGCAAGAAATTCAAACTCGGATACCTGCGCTCTCAGAAGTGTTGGCGAATGTTGCCAAGGCGGAGGCGGAGTGCGCAGCCGCTAACGTTGAAGAAAATGATTATACAGTCTTCACTTGCCAGGACCTTGAGTTTGAGCTCGAATTGGTCAATCAAAGTATCGCAAAGAAGATTGCTTTCATCGACAACCAGGTTTGTCTGTACACCCAATGCCTCTGACCCTCGAGCTAAGAACCTTGCAGATCGTTTCGCGTAATATGACGAATCTCACACCGGCGCAGCTAGAACAGTTTGAAAGCACATTCCGCTATTTCGACAAGGATGAATCCAACACTCTCAGTCTGTCAGAAATGACTGCTGCGCTCGCGAGTTTGGGAATCGTGTATTCTGATGAAGATATGGACTTCATTTATGACCAGCTATTGCAAGACTACGGCGCAGTGACGTTTGAAGCGTTCATAAACCTTCTAGTAGGCCTCTCTTCCACTTGACATTGACTCAGTACGTGACTCCCGTCCCGCAGGTTGATATCACCGAAGATCAAACATCGTCGGAGCAACTGCGCGAAGCTTTCCGTGGCATCGCCACTGACAAGGTGCGTGTTGCCACTGGCACCTACTCTATATATTCCTAACGCTACGGATACGCAGCCCTTTGTCACCGAACTCGATCTCCGAATTGCGCATCTTCCGCAACCTGCAATTGACTACCTGCGGGAGGTTATGCCAAGTGAACGGAACGCAGCTGGGGAGCCTGAATACGATTACGAGCGATGGTTGGATGATGTATTCGCGTAGTGTACTGTAGAACAGAAAGCGCTTGTGTTGAAACTTGAATCATGATAAAGATCTTAGGACGATCGTGTGCGTGATCGCAGTTGGACTCACAGCCACATATAAAACCCTTTCTTCTGTTCATCCACCACATACCTCCTTACTTTCGAAATGGCGAGTGCGACCACCGATATCACTTTCTCCATCATCTGACACCATAATAGGCCTCCGGAGTCGGCGTCAGCGAGCAATGTCTCACCACATACCAGGAGCTTAAGCTCAAGAAGTCCTACAAATACATCATCTTCACGCTCAACAAGGACAACACGGAGGTCATCGTTGAGAAGACCTCTACCTCGCAGAACTACGACGATTTCATCGCTGATCTCCCAGAGGCGGAGTGCCGATATGCGGTTTACGACTTTGAGTTCGAGAAGGAGGGTGGTGGCAGGAGGAACAAGATCACTTTCATCGCCTGGTGAGTCCCGATTGCCAGCCATCGGTGGCACGACGTCCTTCCGGAACTGCTCGTGCGCCAATCTGCACGATTGTTCACCATCCTGTCCATACTCGATCTGTGCTGATTGTTGTGATAAGGGCCCCTGATGATGCAAAGATCAAGCAGAAGATGTTATTCGCGTCGTCAAAGGATGCCCTTCGACGCTCGCTCGTTGGAATCGCTGTAGAGATTCAGGGTACTGATTTCAGTGAGGTTGCTCATGAGAGCAGTGCGTTTATCCTTCATGTTGCGATTCCCTGTCATGACGCTCAATCTGCTTTGTTCAGTCCTAGACAAGGCTTCGCGTGGGGCTTGATTGCCAATAATTCATCGACATATTTTTACGCTTCTTGTTTCCCCTGTTGTAGTCCGAACACCTTAAGAATCCAATCTACCTGGACACTAAACGATAACCTGGTGAAATCTGTCTCCTGAGGGTTATTATCATCAAGCAGCTTCCACTGACCAGGATGAAATGGAGATTTGCTTCTTTCACTCTGGCATTCCTCTTAATGCCTGACTCAGGGACAACCGTGATAGAGACGACATTCCATCCTCTGTAAGTAACTGTCCGTTCAGTTTGATATTGCATCTCAACCGATGCACACCGGCTACAAGTCTTCCTGTGGTCGAACGTTAGTTGGAAGGCCGCCATTTTGCCAGGAGGGCCGAACATATCGACACACTCTCACAAAAACACTACTAGTATTGCAGAATTCTAAGGGCGGATCATATCATTTGGAATCTAGCGGATGGAACGATACCGAAGTCAGACGTTCGTATTGACTTTCAGGATCGGCTTTCGTGGTTTTTTTGACGCGGGACCGCCTGAATTCCGTGGACGAGGTCCAGCAGGAGTAACTCCGGGGCGAGCGTACCCATGAGTACTCTTGAGTGGGACCCTCTGCCAACAAATCCCCACATCCAACACCTCTTTCATCTGTTTGTAATCCAAGCAGCCTCCAAGAGCATTCTGCCTTTTGAAACCAATACCCTTCATACCATTGCAAGCGGCCCCAGTCACTGGCTCTTTTACAGCGCCAGATGGGTTGGTACAACTATACAGACGCTGTTGTTAACGGCCAGACAACGGTGAGCGGTGGCATCACGCACTCCCCATGACCTTCGTCTTCTGCATCAGATGGCTTCTTCGCGCTTGACTGCGAGTTGCCACGGGCTCGGAGACCTTCTTCGTTCATGAGACTCCCAGGAGTTGTAGATGTGAGACTCCTTCTGAAGGTGGCATGATCGGATTCCACCAGGCTCCTATGGGAATCACTATGTCCAAGAGGACGAGAATGTGCGGGAGTGAGGGCCAAAGACAGTAGTGTGACGAGGGCAATATTGATCGGAAGCATGTCAATATTGTTCAGGTAGAGATCGCAGGCGAGTCTGAAGAATTGGGGAAGTGAAGTAGTACGGGTGACAGGAGATGAGAAGACCAGCTTCCAAGGGATAGGATCACATCTCCTAGTGTTTTATAGATGGGAGCAGTCTGAGAGACGCTGGTCTTTCCTTGAATCGAGGCGAACAGATGTTGGAAAATCAATCAGCAACTGCCACCCGGCAAGTCGACGCAGTGACAGACCCAGGAAAGCTGGGCTGATGCATCAACCCGCCCAAGATAGATCATGTAAATATTCTGTGAGCAGAGTATTCTCCAAGGAGGTTGCCAATATGAGGAAAGAGGTAGGAAAACTCGCCTGCTTTTTGAAAGCAAAGCATCTGGGCCGCGCCGATATCGCCGAATGCTTCTAAAAGTGTATGCACAGCCTCATTTTGAGTAGGATTTCCGATCTCTCCTGATCTCTCCCTCATGTGGCGGCATGAAGGTGGGCAGCATAAGCCTTTAATAGGCTCTTGGACTTACTGCCACTCGGTTCGATGTCGTTCCCAATTGATTCTCAAGCTGGACTCTGGAGTATCCGCATGGAGAATATAATATATCGATCACTCAGAATCAGGTGTAGAATGGTCGCCGTCGCGACTGGCGGCCTCTGACGACTCAGCAATTCTGGCGCTGAATGTTAATTCTCGTTCATCCGTTTCCTTCTTTCCCCCATTTTCGTTCTCTTTGGGTCCTTTAATAAGATGATGTTGCACCGGTTGATCTGGTTGACACTTCATCTGGCTATCTGCTTTTCTTTCGTTCGAGGAGGTCCTGTTTTGAACTCACGAGCACCTGACGAAGGGCGTGGGTCAGTTGAATGTTCACTAACGTTAGCAGATACTGACAAAGATATTTGAACAGAGGCTGTGGCAGCGAGTTGACGAAGGACGACGTTGCGGCGGCTGAAAGTAACTTTCAAGATCGCAAGGCCTGGTCAAGCTTCTTGGCAGCGGGCGCCGCGTTCGCGCCTGTTGAGATCGAGGTTTATTGGCATGTGGTGGCCGCCAACACTACTATTAGTGGAGGTTGGATTCCGTATGTCTTTCTCCGACGCGTTATTTTCCCCCTAGCCTGATGTCCGTCCACACATCCAGGCAGTCGCAGATCGATGCTCAGATGGAAGTCTTGAATGAAGATTATGCAGATGTAGGTGTATCATGGAGATACGTGAATACCACGCGCATCATCAGCCCGGACTGGTTCCAAAATATTTCGCCTAGCACGTACGATCTATTTATTTTTGCCATTCAGGACGGATGGTTTGACCGGGTTCCTCTACAGTAGCAAGGCAAATCTTATGAAGCAGCTGTTCAGAAAAGGTGGCGCCGCGTCTCTCAACGTGTTTACTGTCGGGTTCGTTTGTAATTTAACTCTGCTGCTGTGATTAAATTCATTTGGGTTAGGTTCCTTGGCTCAAATCTATTAGGATATTCAACGTTTCCCTGGAGATATGACGTCGAGTCAGAAATAGACGGCGTCGTCCTACGGTACTCCTCAGTCCCTGGGGGTATAAGCCGTCGCGTCAATGCTGGCCGAACACTAACGCATGAGGTCGGCCATTGGCTTGGCCTTTACCATACCTTCCAGGTGCACGATTTTTCTTCTGAACACTAGCCCGTTGTCTGAGAATGATAGCACTAGGGTGGCTGCGATGATGGTCAAGGCGATCTGGTGGATGACACCCCCGCTGTGAAGGCAGCCAACTTTGGCTGCCCAACAGTGCGTGATACCTGTGCAGGAGGAGGGTTGGATCTCATTAGTATGTGTGGCATCCTTGCCTCCTTATATGATACGCTGTCAGTTAACGTCGATTCATAGATAATTTCATGGACTACACGGATGATGACTGCAAGACGGGATTCACAGATGGCCAGATCGCTAGGATGCAAGCAGCAGTTCAAATTTACCGTAGTGCATGATCTGGTGCTACCTTCGAATTAAGAAAAATGCGACAGGTAACGTACGACTGTCCGATAGGCAATACGCCGTCAGCCTGCCAGTGGAATCACGATTACCCTGCTTTCCAACAATTTCAGTACCGCTGATATTTGTCTTTCGCTGTACGCCCTCCTTTGTTAAAAGAACCTGGCTCTCGTATTTGCTAGAAACACTTTCCACGACTGTTTTTTCTCATAATGATTAAATAATACTTTACTTTCGACAAGAGAAAGCTTCCCTCGAACTTCCTTTGCTTATGCACTAAAAATCGACATGGGTGTATTGCTCACCCAGCTTTCAAAACGGACACTGCTGAGACAAACGACTGGAGCTTCTATTGGATTGAAAATATGTGTTGTTCCTCCTCTAAAGGTCCATGAAAGAAAAGAAAATGTCCACGATCCATGTAGGACGGCCAAAAAAAGTATGGGGCCGTTTCAATATTTTCTGCGCGCAAAGACATGGATGTGTGCGAGACCAGGAACACTTTGAAGCCTCTGTTGCGGGAGCATTCGATTTCTGAGCCCAGCAATGGAACCATTTAGGCGCAGAACTCACAGGCGGATTTACAAACCACGCGGTTTCCCACTCCGCCTCGATCCATCGATTCTGCACAAACTTCTGGACTTCCTCCCCTGCTCGGCGCACTAAAGCCTCTTCCTCCAAGGTTCCCTTCTCTGACTTGATCATCTTGTCTTTTGTAACGCCCCACTCGGAAAGGGCTGGGAGACACAAAGGAAGGGTAGACGGGGAAGGCGGCGGAGTCAGAGAACCAGTGAAGCCCCACAGTCCGTCCTGTTCTATGCGCGCAGAGACACTTCTATCAACAAGATCCTCATGGAAAACTGGGACACGCGTCCAGATCAGTGTATGCTCAATTTCCGCAGGTACTTAATGAGCAAAAGTTAGAGTGGTGCGCATCGGCAGGCGGATGGTGGATCCATACCAGAGTAGGGCCAGTCATTCTGTATGATACTGATATACTCTGGCGGAGTATCGCAGGAGAAGTACTTCAGTCCATCGGTGGGTATAGGTGGCAATACACCTGGGATGTTGCCGCATGGAGGCGAAATGGCCGCCTCATCGTTCCTCAATGTCGAAGGGAGGAGCGAAAGGGTATCTGGCCTCCCCCATTGCAATCGATGGTTCATAAGATAGTTGACTGGTTAAACGGTTTATTGACTTCATTTCTCCTTTCTCGAAAGACACGTACTCATTGACCCGTATTCGAACTTGATACCTTTTGCCCACTCGTCGTATCGCTTGTGAAGCTTCCTATCGCGCTTCAAAAGACCCAGGTCTCTGACGGTGGGCGATTTAGCAAGACTACAACAGTAAAGTAACCCAAGTCACCCAGAGTTGACGAAAGTCCTGAGTTGAGTCCACGTAAATTTGGCAGGATAGTAGACGAGCAACTCCTCTCTTGTCGGCGGACCTGTTCGAAGGAGGACGGTTTCAGCTGAAAGTGCTCCGTTGGAGGTTGTAATCGGGATGGTCATGACGGTAGAAGTTGGCCACCGAGCGAAGTGAAGTTGTTAGGGATAAATATGCTTTATATGTGAAAATCTGGGCGTGGAAACCCGATTCCACTCCGTTCCATTCCAAGATCAGATCCATAGCTGTCACAAGGAGGAATAGATATGGTTTTGTCGTCACTTACAAGCACTGGTGCTGGTGTTCCACCAGTGGCTGTGGTAGTACTGTATGACCAGGGTATGACAGTGCCGAGTGGACAGGCTGGATTGTGGGAAGTTTTGCTTCATCCTCCCATCCACTTTTGACATTTGAGCGCTTGAGCGTTCATCACCTACTTTACGAAACTTGCCATTTGTACGCAGACTCTCATGTCCAGCTGGCGAAATCAACCATCGCGACAACCCAACCGTGGAAGGGGCAGAGCGGCTCCCAGAGGCTCGCAGTCTCATTTACCACCGAAACGACAAATGGAGCACGTCGCCTCCGTTAGTCGAAGCAGTGGGTTGGAGAAAGATGGTGATACGTGAGTCGCTTCCCTGAAGAAACAATATCTCCATCATGATGGACCGCAGTGTCACAGGCTGAAAGATTTCAAAGTTCAAGAAGAGTACAGGGTTTTCCTACAGGGAAAGGTAAGCACGATCGATTTGTTTTCTACGACTATTGTATGTAGTCCTGATTAACCTGAAGATTTGATTTTAGGTAGACGATGTCCTTAGCAGGCACCCACGAAAGGTGACCGAGTCTGAACAAGAGGCCAAGCAGAGGGTCGATGCTCAAGAGAATGTGTTGATTCTGTTTCGTACGTCTACCAACTCATGCTTATCACAAGGTCTCATAATTGCAAACTACAGGGAAACTAAGGGAAGGGATATCTTCTTCGAGACGCACAGATGCCTTTGCATTGGAAGGTCTGTGATTTCCAGTGTTCGATGTCACAAACAGCATTCACTTTTACTATAGTTTACGAGACCTCGCTTTTCTTGTCCACAGCGTTCGAATCTCCTCGACAAACAACGTCGGTCATACCACACCTCCTGCCAACGTTATACCTTGCATCACCCCCACCTCATGGAAACTGCCGCTCTGCAGTCTTGACATCACTTCTTCATCACCTTGTCACAGCGTATCCTTCACAAAGCTCTTTCAGACAGCTCTTTGACACGATTCCCTTCTCGCTATTCCCAAAAGATGCCCCAGCATTTATTTGGATCGAGTCTGTTGCAAGAAGCCTCCGAACTCAAAATTACGCTACATTTGAGCAGCTGACTCGGCCGGCAGCCATCACAGGGCTTCTTGGGGAGGCTGACAGTCTTTCGAATGCACTGCAGTCATTGTCACTATCTTCACACCATAGTGCCAGTCTATGTCGACAGGCGCTTCTCGGACTCATAGATGCGTTGCGGAGAAAATCGCGGATGACAACTTGGGGAATCATGCGTGCTGCGTATCGCGAATTTTCTTGCACTTCTAAAGGAACGCGGGACTGGCTTGATCGCTCTTTGTGTCTACAGTCTGTGGTACCTTATGGGTCGGATATTGAACCGGAGAGGTGGCTTCAGGAGCAGAGTGCTTTGGGTCATACCGCACAAAGGGAGGGAATCGTGGGCAAATGGATAATCTACAAGGTTCGTTAAAGTCACAGTCGCCAAGTTAAAAAAAATGTATTTCTCCGTTCTATGAAAACTCCCCAAGCGGAGAATCGTGAGTTTTGTTGGGAATATGTGTGAATGTACTCTGGGTATAAAATATCAGTGAATCTCCACCCTACTCAAGAGATCTGCTAGAGCATCAGCGTCCTTATCCGCCACTGTGGGTTTTTTCTCCTCAATCTTTACACCCTCAATCTGCGCTTGCTCTTCTGCCTTCTCCTCCTCCTCCGCCTCGCGTTCCTCTGCCTCACGTTCCTCTTCCTCCTCATCCTCATCAGTAGCGAAGAGCTTTCCACCCCTCTGCTTGAGGCTCAGCGCCAACGTCTCTATATGTTCGTCATCATCCTCCTGGTCATTGTACTGCAGTTCCAGCGCCATCAGGCTGCCTAATGATGAAGAGATACCCTCAGCCAGTAGCGAGAATGTCCGCGTCTCGAGATTGTTGTTCTGGAGCGCCAACGTATGTAGCTTAGCGTTTATCCCCGTCGCCAGTGCGGAAACAAGAATCGGGACCTCTCCTTCACTCGAAAGGACGCAGTCGGAGAGATTGAGTGTTCGAAGCTCAGGCCATGACCTCAGCGCGTCGGTCCACGCCTCCAAAGCAAGCACAGCCCCGTCCTCAGTGAACGTGTTATCTTGCAGATCGATATGCTCCAGATCAGTGCATTTCGCCAGCCCGCGCGCAAGAGCGGCGATACCCTGCATCCTTATTCCGTTCTGTGGCATCCGGACATCGACAAGGGTCTCATGAGCAGCGAACGCTTCGGCCCAGACATGCGCTGACCCATCCTCTAATCGATTGCGACCACATATGATGGTCCGTAGGTTGGATCGCTTCCCCTCTGCTTTGCTGAGTCTGGCTGACTCAAGCAGGGCATTAGCTAGGACAACGCCGCCGGCAGGACCCAGTCCGTTATTGTTGATCTTCAGAACTTGGAAGCTCCGGTTATATGTGAGGAATGGGACAATGGGGTCGACAGATCGGCCACCGAAGGCGTTGTCGCTAAGATTAAGCTCGATAAGTGAGGTTTTGTCTTTGAGGGCGTCGCAGATTGCAGAGAGGGCGAGTGGGATCTCGGAGATCAAGCGACCAGTGAAAATATCTGCGAAGTCTGCGATCTGGAAGGCAATGATCAGTGGTGAACGAGATGGAAAGAATGAAAGCGGACGTACTTTGAGGACTTCTGCCTTCTCGAGGAACTCCCCAAGAGCCGTAGCAGCTTCAACACCAAGGGTATTCCCGCCCAGATGAATCTCCTCCACCACTGCTGGGTCAAACGGAGCCAGCCATGGCTCGATATCGGCGCGTGTGTCGAGTTTCAGCCCTTTGCCGCTGAGAGATAGAACTTTCGAGGATGTAGCCATTGTTCTGTGGATGGTGCAAAGTAAGGAGGAGAACTGGATGTGATCGAGAAAGGATGTATAAAAGCAAAAAGGATTACCAATAGATTCCAGAATGTGATCGATCAATTCTGCAATTCGGCCCGACTACCGCTCGTCTCCTACTTCGAATTCATTTCAAATGACATTCAAGTACAGGTTCAGGTATTCGCATGAGATACTGAGTAGTGTAATCAACATGATTATAACGACGTGATGAGAGCAACGAGACGGCACGAAGGGCTGTAATTAGATCACTGCATTGATCCCGACATGAATTATTTCGTCTGCGGAGGTAAGCCAGTTACCCGTCTCGGGGAACATGGTAGCTGGAGGTGTCCTGTTAATATGGTATTGCATACAAAAGAGCAAACATATACCTAAACGTCGATAGATATCCTCTATTAGGTATTTGCGAATCCAGTTGACGAGGGTAGAGAGCAATCCGGCATCGACTTTCTTACTCACGACGTGGTAGTGTGGTGCTCTGGGAATACGTAAATAAGGTGTCGAACAAGTGGAAATGTAAACACATACATGTGAGTCGCAGTGTGCGCGATAGATCTAATTTCTTCCACGAGAGCAGCACTTCCACGGGGATTTACCTGGTTCTCGATGTCGCAGATTTTCTCAATCAAATCGTCAATCTGAAAACAAGTTTTTGGTCACAGAAAAGAGAAATGAGCGCACAACGTATACCTTCACATTAAAATCATCTCGGAAACCAATGTAGTATGTAACACCGTAAAATCCTATATGGATAGAAAGTTAATCCTAGCAGTGGTCACTGGTAAGGAAGAGGAAACCACCTTCTATCGTCCTCACTTTCGTCACGACGTATCGATCCTTGACAGGGACTCGGGCAACGGGAACGATTCCCACCGACAAGAATATCTGAATGCTGTGTAAGATTTAAATAAGACTCAGATAGCTAATGACACACCACAACGCGGGGCAAGGCAGGCCATTGTCGAATGAAGCCTAAAGAACATCGTTAGAGCTTCCAAAGGAAACAGAGATGGTAGGGACTATACCAATGAATGTGTGCGGAACTCCCTTCCCTTCAGCAATCTTGTGGAAGACAGCGCAGGTCGGAATGCGCTGCAGCTTTCTCCGTTCCGCAAGCTCACTGCCAGGCTTAACGTCGAAGTCGGGCATGTAGTAATAAGCCAGGTCGCGGTCAGTGAGCTGATCGGCGTCGTTCATTGATTCACTATCATCGAATGTGACACCACCGTCATCCTGTTGAATGAAGTGGCGCAAATTCTTGCGGTTCGCACCATCGAATTTGTCTTCGAGACCCTGGGAACACAGTGGTTATGAGGGGAAATAATAGATTAAGGTAACGAGATGCGTGACTTACCTTGGCCCAAGACCAGAGCGTCATTATTGACAGACTATCACGGACATATGAGATGCGGGGCAAGGAAATCTTAAAGGTAACTCACAGAACCATTCCGATGAGGAAAGGAACCCATGCGCCCAGGGGAAACTTTTTCAGCGACGCACCCCAGAAGAGACCTGGATGAAGCCGGATAAGCACAAAAAGAGAATCAACGAACAAAGGAAAGAACCATCAAAGAATCCAAAGACAACAAAGAATCCGAGGGCTATCACAAGCGGCAATTGCTTCACATAGTAGATTTGCACCGCGATCAACAAGCTGGTGGACAACATGACCGTGGCTACCGCGAATCCATAGGCGTTGGTGAGATGCGCCAGGTTGGAAAAGACAGCGACGACAACGATACAGGCGATCATGAGCGCGTAGTTGATGGCGGGAACGTAGACTTGGCCTTGAATTATCTCCGAAGTATAGTGCATCTGGATAGGAGGGAAGCTCTTTGTGTTGATGAGTTGCTGGACGAGACTGAAGGTGGCCGTGATCATTGCTTGAGAAGCAATAATCTGCAAGCGGAATGAGCCAGGAAGCCTATTGAGTCATAAAAAGACGAGACGTACCGTCGCAAGGACTGCGAAAATGAAGACAATCCTATCATGGTGATAAGATTTATGAGAGTATTCCATTTTCACGGGAATCGTTCAAGTAGTCTTACCAGAATAAAGCTCCATTACGTGGGCCGGGAACGGTATTGTAGAATACATTCGAGATGACGGAGTCGCCATCATGGATTAATCGAGCTCCTTGTCCAAGGTATGCCAAAACGAGTGCAGGGTAGGTGAAACATGCAAAAGATAGCTGAAGACCCAATCAACACCTTTTACCTATACGAGAGAACTGTGATCTACCTGGATTGAAAGCGCATTAAACTGCCCGATGCTGGAACACGGATACCTTATTATTGTGAAAACAAGAGAGGTGGGGAATATTTACTTTGCAAAAATTGCCTCGCAACCCGTCACTGCGAGAAGGACTCCAGAGAGAAGATCGTAGTTCTTGGTGCGAACAAACACTGCATAGGCATGGGTAAATATCACGACCCAAATAAAACGAGGAGACGCTTACAAAGAACTGCTCGGGATGGATCAAAGGCGCGGAAGATCCCAGGAGCGAATGTGATGTTATAGATACCAGTTCCGGCCAATAGAAGGAACCATACAAAGGAAACTGTTCATCGTTGGGAGGTGAAATGCTGAAGATAGAGGAAGAATGGATGTACCTGGGGCATATATAAAAGCGATGCGTTCTGTTCCGTATTTTTGCACAAAGAAGAGTGCCAGCAAAATTACCTACGACATGTAAGCATGGTTGTTCATTCGCAATGAGCCTGGATAAGCCTCACAATAGATATCGGGATTATGTTCTCCGTCACTGAGGGCTTTGCGACCGCTATTCCACCAACGGCACTGGTGACTGAGACTGCGGGGGTAAACACACCGTCGGCCATCGTCAGCCTGGATGAGTTCGGGTTAGGATATGGCAGACAGGCATAGAAATGCGGCCCATACGCAGTCCCTAGCAGACACTGCAAGATACATAGTCAACGAAGGGATCGAGCAAAAGCCACCAGGAAATCGTACCCAAATTAACAGGGGCCAACGATACTTCTGTTTGATGCGACGTTCGCCAGTATTGATAGTGCCAACGTCATTGAGACTATCTCCGGTAAGTGTGCGGTCGGCGTCGTAATCCTTGTTGACTGGGGGAAAGAGGCCTTGGAACAGGGCAAATGAACCACCCTCGCCTGAGGGTTGTGTTGAGTCAGATTGAAAAAAAAAAAAATCTTACTGAACGTAATTACCTTCCCGCGTGCCAAAACGGAGGGAGATAAAGACCTGATATGCAGAAATGAGACAGGAAAACAGATTCAAAATGTATTGCGTACGTATTTCAGCAAGGGTAAGAGCGAGAGCGACCAGACGATGGCGCTGACACCCCCGATAACGTCCTCTTCAGATGGAGAGGGCTCCACTCCGGGCCAAATACCGTTTAGGACATAGAGAGGAGAAGTCCCAATGTCAGAGTAGATGATGCCTTGAGAATAATTAGAAGTTAAAATTGGCAATCTGGGAAGGATTTTACCGAGCGTCTGAAAGCTGAGGATTAGAAGGGGAAGCCCTCGTAATGTGACCGCCCTTCGCTTAGCATTCAAGTCGATGCCCTTTTCGGAATCCACTGTCTTTGGAAAAGACATACTGCCCACGGAAGAGGAGGGTCGATGTGCGATGCCAACGTCGTCCGCGACTGACTATATAATAAAAATGAATTTGATCCGACACCAGGCCCACACATTTTCACAATGTTTCTCATGTCGCTCGTTATCCAGGAATCGCAAATATCACGCTTTCCAAGCGACGTATTCCAGCTTGAGGGATTATAGCTATAGGAGATTGTACAAAGCAAGATGCGCGCCGTGGCGTGAATTATCTCCTTTTCCCTACTATCTTACAACAGCATGTTAACGGATGTCAAGATGGACTGGTAGGCACTCACAACCGTATGGATTAGTAGATAAGAGTGTTTGCCATATGGGTCATGCGTCCCGAAAAATTTGCCTGAGCCAGAAGGCCCAGAAAAGGCTGTGTGGTGTAATTTCTATTATATATGGCTGGAATAGAATAAGCCGTCTGGGAGGGATGTGGTTTTATGATTTAAAATCGAGAATAGAGGAAGATGGGCACTCCCAATTGCAAACTTGTTCGGACCGAAATGGCGCGGCGGTGGCGAGGAAACGAAACGCGTCAAAACAGAGGTTTACGATTACGTCAGCAGCAACGGAACTCTAACAGTCTCTCATCGTCGGAGGGAGCCTACTACTAGTTGCTCTCAGCCCAGTTTGCTGCTCGTTCTTGTACATCTTTGGTTGACTTGGCTTGGTCCTTCTGCTCTCAATTTGCACTTCTTCTTTTGGACTGATTCGCTTCAGTACCGCAACATGTCTTTCTTCAACTCTATTGGGTTCGTTCATACAGTGTCTCGCAGAAGATCCTCTTCTGAACTGACCCAAGTCGTTCTATGACACGTGCACAGCGGCCCAAGCGCTCTCCGACTCCCACTTCGGCAACACTCCCCCCTGTAGAGATTCCCCAGCCGAAATCGTCACCACCATCACCTGTTCCAACAGCACCCAAGCCGCTGTACTTGAGTAATCCATTCGTACACGCTGCTCTTGTGAAAGGTAATTTCAAGACGATCGTAATGCTTCCAAAATATGTGGATATAATGGAGTGGGTGGCGGTTAATAGTAAGTTCGTGCCTCGTTCTGACCTGAACTGGCATTGTCTAAACACCACCTGACCAGTCTTCGACTTTTACACAAATCTCAACGAGTTTTATGGTGTTATCACGGAGTGCTGTACACCACAGAATTGCCCAACAATGACGGCTGGCTCGGCGTACGTTACCAAGCCCAGGCGCGTCGTTGGATAAGCCTGATATACCAACTTCTAGATTAAATTACACATGGATCAACCAAGATCGTAAAAGTGTTCACCTACCTGCTCCGACGTACATCGACTACGTCATGACATGGGTACAGAACCTCCTCGACGATGAGAATACGTTCCCGACAAAAGCTGGTAAGTGCCAGTGAAGATTTGACCGATTCCGAAATCACTTACATTACTGGCTATTACAGGCCAGGAATTCGCCCCATCGTTTCCTTCCACCGTGAAACACATTTATCGACAACTCCTTCGCGTCTTTGCGCACATATATCACGCGCATTACCACCAAATCCTTCACCTCCGTTTCGAGCCACATTTTAACTCCCTTTTTGCGCACTTCCTTGCTTTTGGACGCGAGTACGAACTGTTAGAAGTCAAAGATGTGAAGGGAACAAATGCTGCACCAGTGGGTGTCGGGCAGCTATGGGAAGTTTGGAAACAGATGGGGATATTGGAGAGCTAGTCTTGGAACAGACTGGCTTTATTTGATTTATATTTTTTGGATTCTGCGCAACGCGAGCTCCATACATAGATGCTGTGCCCTCGAGATCTGCTTTCGTTCATCTCGGAGGAGTTTGGAGGCTTGAGATTAGGCGTGTTTGCATCAGGAACTCTTAGCAAATATGTCCATACCATTATAGGAAAAACCTATTAATGATCGTCAATGTGATCTAGTCACAGTTGCCAGCTTGGTTGAACGACAGTTGCCTTCTCTTTCTCTTCTGTTGTTCCCCTAGCTGCGCTGTGATACACACCTTTCAACATGTCTTTTTTTGGGTCAGTTTCTCATCTCCTCTTCGAATGCCGATCACACGGGCTTGACTTATGGATCTATATGTATTGTGATAGACGGAATAGAGCGCCTCGCGCGAAGAGATCGCCTACACCCACCGGCACGCTATCTCGCAAGGAATCAATGGGACCGCTCTCCGACCCTCCATCCCCTGGTGGTACAGGCGCGAAACCCCTCTATCTCTCCAGTCCATTCGCGGATACGGCGCTGGTGAAGGGAAACTTCAAGACTATCGTGATGCTCCCGAAATACGTGGACATCATGGAATGGGTAGCTGTGAATAGTTCGTACCTATTCGAGCCTTCCTTGTTCTAAACGAATGGCTGACTTGTGCCCTGCCACAGTATTCGATTTCTACACTAATCTGAACGAGTTTTACGGGGTGATTACCGAATGTTGTACTCAACATACGTGCCCGACGATGTCTGGGGGACCAACGTACGTCGAATCTCTCGTGAAGAGGGGAAATATTGTCCTGATGCATGAATACCCAGGCTAAATTATCATTGGACGAACCAAGGAGGCAAACAAGTGTCGTTATCAGCGCCAACCTACATCGATTCCGTAATGTCATCTATCCAAAACCTATTGGACGACGAGAATGTATTCCCCACGAAGTCAAGTACGTTTCGCGTCACCCAGTCAGACGCTTCCTTCATCAACTAACCTAGTTCCATAATCCCCTCCCTGCCAGATCAAACATTCCACCCCTCATTCCCTGCAACGATAAAGCACGTATACCGACAGCTCCTACGTGTCTTTGCACACATATACCACGCTCACTACCCCCAAATCCTGCACCTCCGCTCCGAACCCCACTTCAACTCGCTCTTCGCACACTTCTTAGCTTTCGGCAGGGAGTATGAGCTGCTCGAGGTCAGAGATATTAAGGGTGATCCGAGTGCGCCCGTTGGTGTTGGATTACTTTGGGAACGGTGGAAAGACGCGGGCATTCTGGAGGGTTAGATACCCATCAGATCAATGTTGTACAATGAAAGTTACGAACTCATGACATCTGAACGTTCTTGCTGCGTAGTTCGGACGTGAGACTCTAGTATGGATTACTGCCTTCAAATAATTATGGTGTTTGCTCAAGACTTCTTGATATGCGATAGCGAGATATGTTGGTTGAATGGGCTAGCCATATCTATTCATAAACAAAGAAAGTTCGACTACAGTACTAGACCCGCGATAAGCCCAACGACCGCCAACACTCCAGCCATGTTCCCAATCATAGTGCGAGCGCCGTTTGTCGTACTTGCCGAGGGGGACGAGTCTGCTCCGGTTCCTGTAGTAGTGCCTGACGTTTGCGTTGGGTTTGAACCCGATGGCGAGCCGGACCCAGTTGTATTTGTCGCAGTAGTCGCAAGAGCAGCTGCCTAATGAAAGTATGTGACAGCATTCAGCAGAGGTTCACCCCGTCACTGGCATTGCCATTACCTTGAACGCAGCGTATGTCTTCTCCGCAGTAGGGTTTACCGCAAACACCATTCCCTTTGCGCAATGCCTACAGTTGGCAAACGTTAACGGTCAAACGACAATAGAAAATAATGGACTCCAATACGCACGGAGCCTGAGCGCAATAAAACCAGAAAGGCGTGGTATCTGTGAGGGTACACATGGTTAAAGGGGTCACTCAAATGGATGAAGAATGCACTATGTACCATTGTCAATCGTGAACGACCATTCGGGAAATTGTGTTGCGCCAGCGGGAACGGGAAGGAAACCCGAGTCGATGCCAGCCGTGGGAGTGATCCTGGAAAAGTTGTTAAGAAGGATGAAATGGATTTGATCAGGCTGTTCGCACATTGCCTCGCAAGGTTTCGCAAATGTGGATTGGGTGACGGTCTGATATCAAGTTCAGCCTTTGTAGATTTATGGGGGCATTTTCGACAAACATGATTCTTTGCAAGACTGTGGACAAAATCAATAGATCAGTTTGCATTCAAGATATGGGAAAAAAAATCGGACAAACAATCGGAAGGCCACGACGTCCCCGACCTTGGCAACAACACTAAGGAGGGGATATTTGAGATGAGAACATCTATGCATTGAAAGGAGCCGGTTTACCTCTCAGGATTGTATGTAAGACCACCGTTTTCCCCGACCAGGACAGTAAAAGTCTCCGCAGAGACGACAGAGACAAGAGCAGCGACGATAGCAAAGAAACGCATTTTCAATCAATGAACGGCGGTGTTGTGAATAATCAGTTAAAAATGAATGTGACTGGCAACTGCAAGCGAGAATGAAGAGCCTTTGAAGTACAGGGATCAATGCAAGGGAAAATAGGTAGGGGCGCAAAAATGGCTCACTCTGCTCTGAAGGAATTGGAAAGAAAGAAAGGGAGTGGTTTGGAACAAAGAAAGAGACAGGGATCGCCGCCTCGTTGATCTTATATCGGACCCTTGACAATGCAAATGGGGCGGTTGCCAAACAACGGCTTATCAAATCACTGTCCTTCATTACTACGGACGGGCGGCCCGTTGAACCTGCTCAATGACTTTCATCGCGGACAACGAGCGCAAGCCTGGCTATGTTCACATTCTGTTAATCACCACAGGAAGTGTTGCGTCGATCAAAGCGCCATTGATTGTCAAGGAACTCCTAGGGGTCTGTCTGCCCGCTGTCACCACAGCTCTCTTCTGAGCCATTTGACGTTTTCTGTCATTTTTGGCAGTACGACAACGTGAAGATCGAGGTGGTGTCTACGAAACCATCGCTTGCGTTCTTTACGAAGGAAGATATCGCCAGCGCAGGATCTAGAGTTTGGACTGATGAAGATGAATGGACGGTATGAGACCTGTTCTCCTTGTATGAATTGGTGGCTTACCTGCCGACCAAGGGTAACTTCAAAATAGGTGACCCGATCCTGCACATTGAACTGCGCCGATGGGCAGATGTGGTGCTCGTTGCACCATGTTCTGCGAATACGCTCTCAAAGATTGCCCACGGCTCGTGCGATAATCTTGCGGTGGGTTACCTTCCTCATTGTCGAGCCTGTTGTGCTCATCGTCTGCAATCAGACCTCCCTCATGCGGGCTCTTGCACCGACGACTCCGACGTACATCTTTCCTGCCATGAATACCTTAATGTATGAGCACCCACTTACAGCCGAACACATCCGCGTTGTTCGTGAGGTTGTCCGTTACAATGTGGTTGGCCCAATAGGGAAAAACCTAGCCTGTGGTGATGTTGGTGCGCATGCCTGTGTTGAATATGTTTTCTTCTACTTGAATTTGGTTGGGCAGGCATCGGTGCCATGACGGAATGGCGTGATATTGTCAAGATCGTGGTTGACCTCTTTCACCTCGCTCCAAATCCAAACCAGTAAGGAGATATCAGGACTCGACTTGTCTCGGAGATAGTGAAGTCTGTATCTTGGATGATTTCGAGGCTCCTGGAATGGGTGGCAGGTGGGCCATGAATATGACTACTGGTCTACGACTGCGAAGATGGATGCAAGATGTCAGATTATAGATCATAAGTACAGGATGAATGCTAGTAAGTGTCAATATAGTTTTGGGACAAAAACAAGCCTAAAGGCTTGCAAGGGCATCAATATTGTAGTTACGGGAGTCTGGTATCATGGTAATATGGAGGAAAAGTGTGTAGGGCTCTAATGTCATAGATGGTTCTATTGTAGGAAGAGATCGCCCAAAAGTATACACAAGTAGCCCACCGCGAGGGTCGAACTCGCAGCCTTCAGATGACTATTGCAGATTGTGCCGTAAAAGTCTGACGCTCTAGCCGATTGAGCTAGGCGGGCTCTGGAGTGCATGATGTTTTCTATTTCCATGCTAATTGCAGGCATGCTTGGATATGCCTCTGAACTCATTGATAGCGCAATTATGTTTTTATGGAGACCGTTTCTTGAATCTCATTCATATTTTGGAAGCGCTGTGTTTGATTTCTTTTATTGGTTGAGGTTCATCTTGCTTTCTGAATCTCGTGATTAAAGTAAGTAAGTTGAGTACTACATCCTACCTGTAGCTACATAGATATGCGAATCACCACTTAGACGCCCATATTTAAAGCACCTGAATCGAACCTACGTTCGGTGCAGGTTTGGGTTTAGTGCGGGGACGAAAATACGAGGTGAAGTTCGCGTTCAGCGAGGTGCGAGGACGGTGTCAGAAGCTTCGCCGCTTGAGGGAAGGTTCAAGGTTCGTCAAAAAGTGCCCGAACCAGACCTGGACCTAACCGCGGCTTCTTTACCCGTAACATAGCCGGCTGCTTCCAACCTTGCCGCATGAAAACCTCAGAGTCCGGTTTTGGAATTTGGGGATTGTTCAGTTTAACTTCGACCTCGGGAAATAATTCGTGGATGAAGGTCAGAGCTTGTTGGCCATCTGCCATGAAGCCCAACTCCATTGCTCGACCCTGGCGTCTATAGCCTGCCATCCTTCCTCGCAACTCAGCGACGCGTAAAGTAAAGGCTATGCCCAAGCGGTTGACATCCTGCGTTAGCGGTCGCTGCGGCTCTTCGACAAGCTGCAGTAACGCTGGGCAGAACCATTGGTCAACCTGATAAGCTCTAGCCACTTCAATTTTGGAGACCGGGTCGATTTCCATGGGAGTCACGGTGCTGATGGCCAGCTCACGAACTGCGTTGAACTTCCACATTGTGGAGAGCTTCAACACGGAGACCCACTCGGAGAATGAAAAGGCCTCGCGATGGAGAAAATGCCTGGAAAGCAATGAGAATGGTGGACTTGATATCGTTCGACGGAAGGAAGCTTACTTGGGAAAGATAACCTTTAGAAACAGACGGAAGTCGGCCTTTGAGATACCATCAAGACGCAGTGGCCTTTCTCTTGTCCTACCATCGATTAAAGTCCCAGGAGCCGTGAACATGTCACGAAAGACAACAGAATTCTGTTCGAAGTGATGGCGCGGGACTTTGAACAAAGTATCTTCAACCTATGGATCGCCATTCCAGGATTAATCTTTCACGTTATCGATGAAGGACACCTACCTGAAAAATCACGCTTTCAAAGTAATAGAACTCGTCTTCAGTCAGACCGTCACGACTGCCGCTCGCCTCAGCTGAATGATCATTCCTGGGCTTTTGCTCATGGATGGGAGTCATGGTGGTGGAGAGGAAGGGTTAGCTCCCTCGTGGCTTCGAAGTGAATCTAGGTAGTCGACACGTGGATCAAGCAAAAGACGCCCGAGCCTAATGAGAAGTTAGTCGTCGCCCTACATAAGTAGTGCGGGAAAGCCAATCTGTGAGAGTTCGGCTTGTTAAACCGACGACCTGCCCGGTACAGGAATGAAACGACCAGGCCCTTATGCACGGCGAGCAGCCAGCACGCCCAGTTTTGAAGGCCAGCAGGTTCCAGGTCTCGTGTTCAACGGAGAAGAGAAACAGACTAGGCACAAGAGAAAATGGGAAATCCATTTGAGCTTGAATGGATGACTAGCAATCTCATCAGGCGGTGGATCTAAAATGGAGAGCCTCTAAATCCAGTGGATTGCAGTTCCTAGCTGAATAAAATGCAGTCAATGACCCTCTATGACGCAGCCTCTTCCGCCTTCTTGGGCTCAATTCCCGACTGAAAGCACGTTAGCAAAAAAACCGACTGATGAAGACACAGGACGAACCGTGGCCGCCTTTCTAGCCACACCCAAATCTGTGGGGCCGCTCTCACCACGTTCCTGGAACGTCCCGCTCTTCTCGCCAGCAGCGGTGATGACCGTTTCCTTGTGCTCGGGCTCCGTGGTTTGTACTTCGACGGCGGGCTCCTGCGCATATATGTTATTTCGACAGTTCTGGGGAGGTGTGCCAATATAGATCTCACAGATTCAGTGACCTCTGCACCGGCAGCTTTTGGAACGTCGGCCGTCTTGCGGATGGCGTCAGTTGAGTCAAGCCTATGGGAATTTAGATGAAGACTCACTTCCGCTTGCTGAAGAGAGGCGGAGATATTTGCCTCTGTGCCCTCGTCATCCTTCATTATAACGGGGGCGGGTGCTTCGTTGGCGTGCTCGTGTTCTTTGTGGCCAAAGTGCGGTCTCTTTCTGGCCGACGGCGAAATCAGGTAGAGGAACTGTGGATGTTAGAAACCGTCGGCTCCTCGCTCAACACTCATTTTGCAGGGGTTCTACTTACAGCCGGGCCGAATATCAGACCGGAGACAATCTGGGGGTCAAAGAAACAAAATTGAATTGAAAAATAGAAGGGCGACGGTCGTGAAGAGACTGACGATCCATGGTTTGTCGCTTGATTGGGGACCAGCATGTGACGAGTTCATTCTCTTTGCACCAATTCGGACGGTGGACGCGTTGGAACGGGCAGCCCTCAGCGACGCGCGACTGGCGGCCGAGAACGCATGGCGGGCAGCAGAAAAAGACATGGTTGGAAGTAGAGGTCAAGTGGGTCGGACACAAGTGCGCTCTTCACACTTTCTCGTGGGACAAACTGACGATGTCAGCCGCGGGTCAGACCGGCTCGATGACGTTTTACTCCAGCGAGCACCGACGCCGACGGTGCCAAAATGAATTCATTAATATTGCAGAGAATACCAAAACATTCCATAGGTCCATAAGTATCACAGGAAATCCCAGTCCAACCCAAGGCGGGACAAAAACGACAACCCCATCGCAGCCTGGAACGGATCCTCCAAAGCTAATTTTTCATCCAAAAGCTGTCCCATCATCTGCTCTCCGTCGAATATGGCGTGAATTCCGTCAGCGGTGTCATGTGTTTCGTACGGATGGAGGACAGTGAGATGTTTGAGCGGGGTGGCTGTAGGATCCAACAGTTGATGAAAGTCGAAAACTTGTTCAAATTGACTTCCGAATTCTGAGAGGGACAGAAACTGTGGTCAGCATTGTATGGAAAAAATCAAAAGCGAGGATCTGAAAACTTGACTTAAATAACCTGATACGTTGAGTGGAGCGGATGGCCATGCAAGAGGTGTCGTCGTAAATAGGTTGCTTGAATGAGAAGCCGGGGCGCGGTTTTCTTTAGCGGAGCTGCCAACGACGGCTGACGTCCGTGCTGGTGATAAAGAATATGTACTAGGGAAGGAGGACAGGACTGTAGGTCGATGGTTAAGAGCTGCTCGGGTGATCGGATAAATAGGCTGGCTGCTCATTGGATCCTGGCCTGGGCGAAGTTGCAAGTTTGGGACTGATTGGGCAGGGAGCTGTGATTCATGAGCAAGCGATGAAATTTGACGACCATTCGGACTAAAATGCAAGGCAGGCTGAAGTGGGATTCTGGTAGCTGGGGATGCACTGTCAAGCATAGTTGCATTTGCTCCAGATGAGACGTTAGCTGGTGAGCGATACCGTAGGTTGGTATTTATAGCATCAGTTTCCGGAATCGGTTCAGAGGATAGGTTGCTGTAGTGGTAAATAAGTGCAGTGTAGTTCGTATTGTCGGCCGCAGAAGCAGGGTCCTGGGACGTGGAGGCCAAAGCAGCAGATGCAGTCAGAGGCGTTTCAGGGGGTTTGTACATTCGAGGGACAATTGGACGAAGAATGAAATTCGAAGACATCCCAGCTTTATTTTCGACTTGAGACGAAGACGACGATGGAAGAACAGCAGGCAGGAGACGAGGAGGAGCTCGAGGAACAAGAGGCACAGGTTTTGGTGATTTGGATTTCGCCTTCTTCAACGCTTCTTCTACGTCCCTGCGTTCGGCCTTGACCTTGGGCTTCCGAGGTCGCGCAGGTCCTTTCTTCGCTATATGCGTCGATGTCGGTTCTGGCACAGGACCATCGCTACTGTTTTCAGCAGTAGCATCGCCGGCGAGCGCAGGGTCGCGATATTCAGTCTTGAAGTCGAAGATCTCCCCAGTCGACATTGGGGGATCTGAGTTGGTCATACCATCGGACTCCCGGCGGATTTTCTTCCGCTCGCGCATGAACCACGATGAGATCCACTTGTGTGAGCTTGAATCGATTCGATTCGGATGCAGATTTCCTGACGTTATGTGTGGATAAAGCTAGGAAAGGACCGCATACATACAGGCCAGTTGCCTCGCTGAGCGCTTTGAGATGAGGTCCGGAAGAGACTTGGGAGACTGCGAAGCCGTTCTTGAGGATTTCGATCTGCTCTGCATTTGCGCGGGTTATGTTGATTTTCTTCTTTGCTGGGGCTGTGATGGTGTCCATTCCAGGAGATCGTTGTGGTGAACGTTGAAGTTGAAAGAGCTTCGCGGCCAAGTCGCGGGCAATCAACAGACATAAACAGGGTTCCAACTTCCAAGTTCCCAGTGCCCCCTTGGAACTTCTCAAATATCAAGGATTTGGCCTTAGGTCGTGCAAGGGTTCACGGAATTATGTATATATATGTATATCAAGTATTATGACCATGAAAGGTACCAAATCAACGGGCCTCGAGGCTCTCCAAATTACACGAACTTTCCATCGGGCTTGTGAACAACATGGACCACACGAAGCTGTCGTCCCTGTTTCGTTTGCAATGCTTGGTGCCTCTGGAGTCTCTGCATGTCATAGAGATGCTTGTTGTGGTCATCAAAAGAATACGTTACGTGGTTCAGGGGAGATGCGCTCCGTTGTTCGACCATGTCAGCAAGTAAGCCGTCGGGAGAATAACATGGTGATAGCTCGATGGATCGCAAGGAGGGGCACGGGTGTTCGTCGGGATCGATCGAAAGGTACCCCAAGACAGCCTTGGAGGCTATCCAGTGATCCAAATCGTGAGGAAGAACCTCTTTATCCGTTCGGATGACCAGGCTCTCCAGGGATTGTGATGCGCGCAGGACGTGGATGAGTTCCTGCGCAGTGGGATATGTATCGATGAAAGAAAGGCTGAGAAGCCGCGACTCAGAACGTCGAAGCATTTGAGCAAGACCAAGCTCATCCGGAGGTTGGAATTGTGGAATCCGCGACGTCCATTGCAGCGTAAGTACCGCCAAATTATGAAGATGCAAACGGTCGAATAGCATCTTGGGTGCGACTGATGTCTTGATCGTCAAATGGGTAAGAACAGGACATGAAATAGTAGATTGACTCGAAGCCTCCCAGTGAGGGTTTTGATCCAAAGAGCATTCAAATTGCTGCAAATTGGAACACTCGCGGAGGACGTATAGACATTGTCCGACAGTCATGCTTGCCTTGAAAGCAATTGCAGTATAGTTTCTCCAAGATTCATCCCAAGTGGCTGGGGGGCATATCTCGAAGGGGCTAGGAAGGAGATCCAAGTGTGTAATGCGAGGGGCATGAAGGATGTCGGTGAGATATGATTCAGGCCGTGGGCTACGCGGTGAATTTATCTGGAACTTGCGAGAATCGCAAGAGTAAACGGTTTCCGAAACAACACGGCTGCGACGGTGGGTGGTCGATTTCGGAGGAGTCTCCGGTCCTACTGGCGAAACATCTTGGTCCTCGTGGAGCTCGTCGCGCGGGAGTTCCATGGCGCAATTTCCCGCATTGTGGGTCTTTCCGGCCAGGAGGGTGCTAATAGTGTTTTTCAATGTCTTGGCTACTTTCGAACACTGGCTATGGTGCTTCTGATTGGGCTCACCCTTGCAAGGGTGGCAACCATGCGAGCTAATCATGACGTCGACTTTCGGAGGACGTGTAAGGTGTAGGATATTTGCGGTGACCTGCTTCACGTCTAGTGACAAGGCGAGTCTGAACAGGTGATCGAGGCTGAAGATGAAATTTCTGATTCTTCAGTTAGCTTCGATTAACAACAAGAAGCGAGCGTGCGACGCACCTAAGTAAGCTTGATGAGCCGTTGGAGCACTCATAATGAGCCAATCCTTCTTAAAGAGATGGCGGACAAGGCGACCCGGAAAGAGGAGCGGTGGATGCACCAGTGTCTGCACAAAGCAGAACAAATGCGCCTCTTGTTCTTCATGGGAACTCTGGTAACAATGAAGCAGATCCTGACATTCATATACTCATTACCTTGTAGCAACGCTGTCGCTGAGTGCTCCCTGACCTTGACGTAAATACTGACCTGGAGATGCAGAACCCATAACAAGAAAACCCAGCACGTCGATAACTTATGTCCATACGAGAACAAGGCTTGACGGGCGTGCTGGTAAACGTCGCGTAGAAACGGTACTTCAACGAGTCAAAATGTAGTTGGGTACATCAAGAACTGTCGAATTTAGCGGTGGGTTGTATGGCGCGGGATCGGGAGAAGATTCAAGAAACTAAGGAAGGTTGCTGTGCGACGCAAAGAATCTCGGAATTGGAAAGTGCGGCAAACAGACCGCCGCACTTGTGCGGCGATCAGTGCGGCGGCAATTACCGGGCGGTCTCGTGGATCTCTCACTCGTTCAAGCCGTCGCTTTGTGCTTCCCAGCCTCTCGCCCTTATGCTCGCCCTCGCCGTCCATTCCTATGTGCTGGCTACCCAGCTGAGCCTCAAAACTTTAATGGCTCAGCTATTCGACAAAGCCGAACACCATCCTTCATGCATATCGCTCATGCTCACGACACCATCCACCAACGACCGGACATGACAACGTCCAACAGCTCCTGCCTGCCCCTCTACCACCTGGGGGCCACCGTGCATGCGATTGTACCTCTACCCTGCCACTGGAACTCTGCCCCTCGAAATTGGTGGGCTTCGCATTTGAGGAGTGGCTGACGGGTCACGGTACACCTGTGCTCGCATGGAGTTACCAAGTTAGGAGGGTTACTGACACCCCGCCGAGTAGAGCCATGGGGTGCGAGGTGCAGAGTTAGAGGGTGTGTGTGTGTAGGAACAGAAGGTGAGTTAGCATGATTATAACGCGAGCATCCTCAGTAGCATTCCCCCCAATTTTGTTTGTGCTCTACAATTAAGCCGTAAAGCTTTAAATTAAATTTGGACCCTCTCCAACATGTGAGGGAAAATCTAGAGAAGATTACTTTCAGTAGCATCATGCCCATGAACGACGTGTTGGTGCCTTGCGCGAGCGGTGAGTCCGACGCGTCTTCGACGCGTCGACTGGGATGGAGTCATGTGACTGCGGCGGAAGTTGCCGCCGCACTGATCGCCGCACTTTGATGCCGCACTTTCCAATTCAGCCAAGCCCTCGTGCGACGAAGTCCAGACTTTCGAATTCCTAATGCGGATACCGTAGAATGCCACAAATGTCGCCATTTCATCCAGAACAACGATGCCGAGCAAAGAACATGCAGCCTCTGTCGATAACGGTAATAACTCGAAAGCCTGCTGCGCGTGTAGTGTCGGTACGGAGTAGGGGGACTGTCAGTACAGACGACTACATATTTCAATCCTAAATTGCTGCTAAATAGTAAACATTTTTATACATCGATCGTCATACATCGCCCGCCTAGCTCAATCGGATAGAGCGTCAGACTCTTACGAGTTGCGGGTGCAAAATCACAATTGTGATCTGAAGGCTGCGAGTTCGACCCTCGCGGTGGGCTACTTGTGTTTTTGCTGTCGGATCTGACAAGGGTGCGCTCTGGCCTTCAAGTCAGTGGGTTTTCGAATACTGTACTCTAGGACCTAAAGGCCTAATGAACCATCTCATTAAGCATGTAGAGTATATTGCGTTTGAGGCCCAATTCGACATTTCAACCAAAAGGAGATAAGACTATTGATTCTTGAATGTTTGACAAGTTGCACGCATACCGCCATCTGGTCAGCGCAGCACACTATGGCCTGGGGAAACGCCCCGCCACCGTTAGCCATACCGTCGCCGAGACGCCTTTCGAATAGCTCTGCGAGCTCATCGGGGTCGTCTCGCAGATCTTCTCCCAACCTTTCAGCTCTCGATTCATCTGCGGCCCTGATCCTCGTCCACGACGACCCAGAAGACAACACTCCCTTTGATTTCGACAGCGACAATGAAGACGATGACCACAGCCCACAATTCGATGTACGGAGGGCATCTATCCCACCGCTGGGGCCCAGTCTAGTTTTCCTATACCTTCTTTCGCCGTATCTCAAACTCGGCGCCATGCTCTTACCTCACACCGAGTTACCCTTGAAATGCGGAATTCCTTCACTCCTGGCATTTGCTATTCTAGCCGCTTTTGCCCGACAGATATGGTATATGCTTGCCCGCTACATGCGAGCTACTGATCTGGAGGATGTCTTTCTCGATGCTTTTGCAAGAGGCAGAGGGAAAGAGCGCCGACGGAGTGTTTTGAGGAACTTAGTTAGAGGATGTACTGGTGGGCTACGAGTTTTGCTAGCCACCGTCTACCTTCGTGGTCCGTCTCATTGACCCTCCAAATGCTATCCTTGCAGACTAACATTGGTCAAACCAGAATCTGTGCATGGGTTGCTTCCATTCCTTCCCAACAATTCCGCCACATTAGCTCAGTTGGGGCTCACCGTATTGTTAGCTCTGATGGTCTTTCCCTTGTCCTTCGCTCAGTCCCTAGCCTCGAAGCGGGCCGTCTATACAACCTGGATCTCCATTGCGACCTATGTTGCATGGTTGGGATGTGTCATCTACGCTTACTATCATGGCATTTCCCTTGTCGACTCTGGCTGGCTCCGGATGGGGGCCTTCTGGCAAGGAATTGGTTCGTCCCAGACTCGATTATCCTCTGCACGTACTGATTCCGGAACTAGTCGCTATTGCCTTCGCATTCACATCTTCCTCGACATTATCACTGTATTCTTCCCTACGAGGATTCAACCAACCTATCACCACTGCTAAACTTCCAAGGACTCGTTCATTCAAGCTCCTTTCTGTCCTGTCTGTAGCCGTAGCCGTCATTCTGACCCTGCCACTCATATTTTTCTCGGCCAACCCCAACGTACCTGCTACGGTGAGCCCAGTCCAGACTTCTCCACTATAAATAACCTAATTCGATGCCAAAGTTCTCGTCGGCCCCGCCTCTGGTATCAGTTGCCATTCCTATACTGAACGCAACCACACTTCTTCTAGGCATCCCCGCACTAGTCATCAGCACACCCTCTCTCCCCATCCCGGAACGCATCCGTCACTCAACTATTATCCCCATATCTAAAATCCTCCTCGCTATTTTCGTCACCCTCCTCGCTCTCGTACCGGCTCGTGTATCCGCCGTACTCACCGACGTACTTCTTCTCTCCGCCGTTACTAGCACCTACTTCCTACCAGGTATTCAATCTCCCAACAAGTGATCACGGACTATATCTCACGTTTTACTCTTCAGCCCTCCTTCATGTCACTGCGCATTTCTTCAAACGACCGCTCGCGATCGTAATGCCTCAGATCCCGGGGACACCAGCACCACGCACGAGCGATATGTCAAACAGTCCTCGCACAGGGCCCGACGAGCTTCTCCTGCGTAAAGAGCGGGCGCTGCAGAAAAAGCAGTTCAGAAGGCGGATCATTTGGGATCTTGGCGTGTGGCTACTCCTTTTCGGTGGTGGGGCCGGGTTCGTCGCGGCTGTGGGAAGGGTCGCGGGAAGGTGGTGAGGTCATTGTGGGCGTGTGGGTAGGTGGAATGCAAGTAAGTGGCGATGTATTCCTAGATGGAACCGGACTTTCGAGAGATGCTGAGACTTTTGGGACGCGGGTTAGTTCCAGTTGTAACAGTACCAGTCTTGTTTAGTAAGCTTATTCACTCGAGTTATGTCGACGCCCTTCCAGGCCATTGGCGTGAGTCTAAACCCGAGAGGAAGAATTTCGACGAGACACGCATCATTGACGGGTTAAGTATGACCCTCACCCTTTACGGGGAACAAAAATTCATACTCGTTTGACAACACGATTTTTCATTCCACACAGATAACGTTTGATGTGACTGAGCGCTACTTCGATAACTGGGATCGTTTAATTTTCTGGGAGTCCATGCAGCCATGGCTGCTCGAGCAGGGATATACGCTCTACCCTGGACATTATGTTGGCTTGGATGGCAAGAAAAAGGATCACTGGTTCTCCTTCGTCCCGTGTAACCCACACCTACCGACTTATCACAAGTCAACAGTGAGAAAGCGATTAGACCCCATCTATACTACTCATGACACGAATCATCCCACAAATGGTAAGCCCATCGCAGAAGGATCGTTATTTATATGGAACAAGATTGAAGCTGATTTGTATATTACAGCATTGTAACTTGGTATGATGGGACTTGACTAAGGTCTACAGCCGGGAGACTTCATGATGCACAACTTAACGCTGCAGAGGAACCCAATCATCTTCTACGACGAAGGTGATCGGATGTCCTGTGTAGTAGCTTCCCGACACCCTGGATGCATTGGTACCCTGAAATTCGTAAACATCAGAGACGAAGTAGAAGGGGTACTAGAATGCTCGTACATTGTAAGATCTTGCGCCATCTCGACCTATCAAGACCATAGAATTGCGCCTGAGCGTTCCCGAGTCATCGCCTTGCACCCAGGGAATATCCTTGAGCAAGTAGACTTCTTGTTGAGACTGTATCCGACTGTTAGCAATGTACAGGTAGGGATCGCATGTATAGGATACTTACTGTATACTGCTTAGAGTCAGGAAGGCCATTTGGAGTGAGGCTCAGCGAGTTGTGCTGGATTTTCCTGATGCTTATGTTGCGGTTCACGCTTTTCCTAGTAATTTGTCGATGTCCAGAGAGTTTGTACTTGGCGGTTGCAGCGGTCAGGGGACCCGTTTGGCCCTACGAAGAATGTCAGCCTCTGTCAGAAATATTTTATTTGCACTCACCGTTGCATACATTGTATCTACCCGCTCGACCCGCACCCGCGCCCCTGCGTTCATGGGCGCATTAGGGTAGAGGAGCCGGAGCTGGTCGCCAACCTCAACGATCACGACAAAATCAGGCTGGGCCACGCATAGAACACATGAGAGAGAAAATACCTTGAAAGGCAAGCTGGGAGGGGGGGTAACAATGGCGGACATCGGTAACAAATAAAAAAGTTTCAAGGACTCAAAGCAATGTTGGTCTTTGGACGATTCAAAGATCAACTGTGAGATATATAGGGAAATTCGCGGTTCCCGAGTCGCGAATAGACCTGCGCCTGTAGCTTCGAGTCAATATTAGCCCCACACGGACAAGCTCTGGAGTGAGCAAATTCTTTTTTCGCAGCATTCCATATGGTATGAATTTGCAAAACTCCCAAAGCTGCCATGCCGCCTTCACCATTCGAGTCATAAAGCCACGGTTAGTTGTGAGAAGGCATGCAGGGTCTGCATCTTTACAGGATCGCGGAGATGGAGAGGCACGGTAATCCACGATTGGAATAAGGGTGAACGATAGCGTCGTCGGACTTGCGGCCTCTTATCCACTGCTCCAATTTTGCAGTCAGTTGTCGAAATGACCTACAGTTGCTTCGTGGTACTGACTTACCTACGCTGGTATGCAAACACGAGTTGCTGGCCGCTGAAGTTGCTGGATGCGTTATGCAATTATGTATACGCCGAGTTGATGGATAATCATGGATCGAAATGTAAATATGGGCCCATTAGGATCCATTGTATTGTTGTTATTGTTGTAACATGGTCCATGTTGGTCCATGACTCGTCCGCATCATCGATATCGAGGACCTCCTAAAGCGATCACCATCAGACGCCGGGTCCAAATTCACACGGTCCTTCTAGTTAATCAACGCGCCATCGTGACTTCTTTGAGGCTTGACCTGGTTTCATCATCAACCACCTCAATGACCCAAGTCTCGACAAAGGAAGCCTACAGAGTAAGTTGTTCCTTGAAAACCGAAACTTTCCCAATCACAGAAGCCCTGTTCAGATAACTTTCGATGTGAACGACCGCGACTTTGACGAATACGAACGCCTTAGATTCTGGGAATCTTTGCGACCTTGGCTGTGTGAAAGAGGTTATACGCTCTACCACCCAAACTACGTTTGGGAGGGCAAAATCTGCGACGAGGTTGTTTCTTTTATACCATGCCATGAGGACGACAGCATCCCTCAGCATCCATACAGTGTACAAGGTGGTACCAATCCGCCTGGGCGCGACCTTGTCTGCTTGAATTTGGGGGTCGGTGGAAGCATTTTCACTTTGGATATAGATCATTGACTAATTACTCAGGGAAGGGTTATTTCAGCCCAGGACAAATGGAACCGACATGTTTCGCTGCGATTAGTGAAAGACGCTTCCGACGAATATAAGATTCTACGACGTATAAGCGAGGAGCCTGGCATTCTCTCACAAGATTCATTTGATTGTGTTATTCCTGTCCTCGATTTCCTGCCGCTCGACGGACATTGGGTTGTGGTCATGCCAAGGCAAGCGTAGCAATCCCACCACTCAAGATACATCCTTCTTAAGGACTGGTAATCTAGATGGGGTGTCGTGCCTTTTTTGCCCGAATTTGAATCCATTGGCGAAGTTTTGAATGCTATGCGCTGTCTGCTGAAGGTGTGATGGTCTTTTCGCCAACGACATTCCCTCTAACCTCAACAAACAGGGCCTCTGCTTTCTCCACAGCAAACTCATAGTGCATAGGGTATGTTTTTTATCTCTTGAACAACCCCAGCCGTCTCATTATCACAGGACATAAAATCTGCAAACATCGTCGTGAACCATATTGGCTTCCCTGATGACCTTAGGGAAAATTCGATGCGTAAATCTTTGCGTAGAGAGGGGAAACTCGTATACTGTTGGATCGACTTTGACTCTTCAGTCATTTTCCCTTCTACATCTACCCTTGCGGAGCGCAGACTGGAATGTGGTTGGTACACCATCGTTGGTGGCGGAAACTATGCCTACGACGTTGCGCAGGGTGAGCTTGACTATGACCCCTTCGCTTATGACATCGGCTCCTTGGGCCAGCTATTTTGCCAACTAGCACAGGTACGATAAAAAGGCTTCGCTCTGACACGAACGCTAATATATCCGCCCGCGCAGCATTTAACTCCCATCGTACCCATGCTCGCACCTTTTCTAGATATGATGATAACTCGCGATATTCCCAAGAGATTCACGGCTCCACAAGCACTCCAGTTCCTTGAGGATATCTATGCCTCATTAACCCCAGCTCAACTCAAATTGGCATATCCGCCAGTTCAGAGAGTGAATGAGGAGAAGTATGACAGATGGAGACATCTTCCTCCGAGCTTCGTACAACAGTGGTCCACGCATCGGGCGCCAACTAACATTTCGTACCACACGAGGTTTCTGCGATGGGTCTGCCAGTACAAGGAGGGCTACGTCGCTGTGCAGCGGATTCGGCGGACGTGGCGGGATCTCAGCCTACAGGTACCATCTGCATTTCAGAGAATACTGAAGGGCCGGATTGTAGCAAAACAGATTGAGCATTACTGTACAATATACTAATACAAGACGGGCAGTGTCGTGCTTCTGCATCTGTCACTCAGCCCTACACCACGCCATCCAACTGAACACCACCAGGAGGATAAGACCGCTGTTCTTGTGACGCATGCAAGTGACGCCGCCGAGCAGTGGCATTGCTGTTGGAGAAGAGAGTGAGGGACTGCAGACAATTTTCATTGCCGTTTGGAGACGATTCGACATACGGTCGGTTGAATATGCTTTCCTCGCCGGTAAAGAGGAATGCGTCATAGAAGAGGGCGCCAGCTTGCGCGCCGAGGATCGGGCCCATGACTGGACACCAGAGCCAATATTGACTTATGAATTGTACGTTTCACTCATTTTCTGGATTAAGGAGGACGTGGGCGACGTACTTCCTAAAGGTGAACACCCCTTTTCCATAGCCGACCATGGCGGTGAGCAAACGCGGTCCCAAATCTCGAGCTGGATTAACCGCGTAGCCTTTCAAGGGAAGGATTAGTCGGAATATCGTCGCTCTGAGGGAACAAAGAAATGGATTATATGGGCACCTGTTTGCATGCCAAGAGATGTTCCGATGCCGAGAATGAGAATGAAAAGGAGGAGGGGAGCAAGACCATCAGGCGGAGGCATATTTTTCTTGTCGCACATTCCGAATACAATGATTACCAGGACGGCTGTCCCGAGAAACTCGTCGAAAAAGCAGGACACGTTCGTGAGGTAGTCTAACTGGATAATGTTAGTGAATGGAGTTCTCGACAGGGTAAATTGGTAGCAGAGCACTCACGGAGAAAGTTGTGAAAAGACTCGCGGTTTTCTGGGTGCGTATTCCACGGCCGCCCTCGAATAAGTCAATGGCATGGAAGTAGTTTGCGTAGACAAGCGCAGCTCCAACAATTCCACCCATGACCTGAGAAAATATATAGACCTTGAACAACTTAGCTCAGGAAGAAACCATGGCACGGGGGTCACTTACTGGGACCTTTCTCCACGGAAAGCCACGATAGGTCGCAAACGCCAGGGTTATCTATAAACTACATAAGCGGCGGGGCGTAAGAATGATTAACCATTAGACTTACTGCAGGATTGATATGCCCGCCTGAAATACCACCAGAGACCCAAACGCCCATGGCAGTTCCAACGGCCCAGCCGAAATTTAAAGATAAGTAATCCTGGGGACAAAATCAATCACCTCTGAATCGACGTTTGTAGTTTTCAGAAGGAAAAGCGCGCACTCCTTTTGGCGTGGCTGAAACACCCGTATTGGAAGACAAGACAACCTGACAATCGACGCCAGCACCGAAGATAATCAAAATGGCCACACCCAGAAATTCAGCAGCTGCCTCTCGAATATACTCACTGGGATGGATCTGATGAGTCTAGGTGTCACGAGAAGAAGTCGAAAACATACCGGTACTTGGACCAGTTATTGGGATAAAGAGTCACATAGTCGCCGTCTTCGTGCACCTTCCTCGACGCCACTTCGAGGTGTTCTTTACGCGACTCCAGATCCTTCCCAGCCATGCCAAGGGAGGCATCCCATTGTTTGCTTGAGGAATCGTCGATGCTTGACATGTAAACCCAAACACAGAGAAGACAGGAGAGAAGGGTATGCTGGATCTGTGACGAGTCTAAATATAAGGGTCAGCGAAAGGACTATGTAATATGAGGTTTCGCATTGGTTTTTTTTGGGAGCAGACCTGGCCGATGTCCGAGAGATGACACATGAGCGGAAGGGACGGATGTGAAGCTTCGCATGGGAATGAAGATGGGCTTTCGGAGCACTTCCTTACTCATCAGTCGAAATGGCGGATCTTTCTTTCAGGACGCCGATGTGGAGACTTGAGAGGACAAACCCAAGCAAAGTTTCTCCATGAAGCTAGTGAAGAGTGAGGGAGCTCACAATCCTGCGCTGAACAAATTGAGTTGCCAAGAGGGTGTATCAGAGCGAGATCCTGAACTCGTCATTTGACGAAGTCGACAGGCGGTCATGAGGTTATTTCGAGGTGTTTTCCCCACATGCCAATGAAGGTTGATGGTTTGGTATCATTTGACATGGCGATTGCCTAAATCATAAAATTCAGTACCAATGCACCGTGGAGTACTGGTGCAAGAAGCTTTGACTGTCCACCTCGATCATCATTTGCGTCATAGTAAGACTGGCGGAAATTCGTCCAGTTTCATGAAGAAAACCGGAAAACAGTATGAGATTATGATAATGCTCACGGTGCTAACGGCATTCAAAGATGTAGGATACATCACATTGGGAAAAGGTATCAGGTGGAAGAGTGATGAACTGTGCTATCTCTATCGTCATAAGCAGAGGCATGAGAAAAAATGTCTGACAGCGGAACGAGCCAACCCACAAGGAAGGAAATGCCGTGAAGGCACGGAATGTGGGGGTCAAAAGTGCTTCAATGATTCTCTTTCGAGACATGGCAGAAGGTGACAGCGTGGAGAGTGAATGAATTCGAGCCAACACCTTACTGAACACGCCAAGCTCGAGAAGGGGAGAGGGAAAGTGGGGCACACACCTTGTAAAGAAATATAGGCCAAGGAGGATTCAACGTAGATGTAGCATTGACCAGTGCACGGCATTTACATTATCGCAGTCCTAGTCGCCTCTTCATCTCGTATGTTATTAGCTCGTTTGGAAGCATCGCCGCAACCTACACGGATGATAAATGAGTACCACATCAATGCTTATAATGAATACTCACCTTTCTCGCTACATCTTCCCCGCCAACCTCCCAACCACTCTCTGCAATGTCCAGTATACATCCTTCTACCAGTCTTGTGATTAGGTGCCCTACGCCAAAGCGTTCCCCAGAATGCTTTCTCCAACGTAGTATATTCCGAAGAAGCTTCACACGACGAGCAAGGAACCGCCTACGCGCAGGAATGGCTTCAGGGTCGAATGCTGGCACACCTCGCCGTACGGCTTTGAACTTTGCAACTAAAGCTTCGGTACTGGAGATGGCTGACTGGAATGATGCCACGACGGAATGTAACAGCGCCTGGAATACAAGGAGAGGGTCAGACAAAGTTTGAATAGGATCTCGTAAACGAACCTGAAGTTTCACGTTGCCTTGTTCAACACTAGCCTCGACCTCTTCAGCAAGATGTATGGCCCTTCGAGTGTGACTTTCGGAGTAGGGATCGAGGGCTCCTCCAGCAATAATCGCAGACAGTCTTGGGATGACAGCCGTTGATATCATTGAAGCCACCAAGTCTCCGTCTGAGCCTAACTCTCCGTCACCTTCATCGCCAGGCCGCGAGTACTTGTAGAGTCCTTGATACCATCTGAAGCTGTCCAGGCTTCTCGGATCCTACATTCCAAAGTCAGCGGCGTGAAACCTCTATACAACATGGCAAGCCATACCTCAATGCAATCCCAGCCGACCGTTTCAAGTCTAACCCAAAATTCCCAGACACTCACAACTCCTAACCCTCCCCAGGCTCCAACATAACTATCAGCATACTTTTCCCGCCATGCATTCCATCTGCCCTTGCCAGGATCGCGGAACTCTTCTGCCCTCACATCTGCCAACACGTCCTTTGTTCGCACAGCTAAAGACTTCAACGCGGTCGAATAAGCGGAAGCATCATCAGGAGGAAGGGCCGAATCGGTTGAGTATCCTTCTTCTTCCACCTCTTTGGCATGCTGTTGCTGTAGGCGAATTTTCCGACGTCTCGTGCGAGCTTCTCGACGCTCACGCTTCAAGGCTGCGGGCGTAGGCTTCGGAATGATGCGCCCAAGGTCATCTGTTTCTTCAACGTCCGGTTCTGGAGGCGGTGCAGCAGGTAATGGCCCAAAGATGGTTGACAAGTCATCTTCGTCTTCTGCGCTGCGCCGATTTGCAATTAATTCGAATTTTTCCTGAAGTAGAGATATGTGCTCTTCTTCGAGTTTCTCTAGGAGGGGATACTAATTATTCTTTGGTTAGCAACACGATCTCGCAAGGAAAGTTAGACACAAAACCTTTTCATCCAGGAAGCCTGCGACCCCTTCAACCCAATCTTTCAAATCTTCAAACCACGCTCTTTTGTCCTCGGCTCGACCCACCATCTCTCTCATTTCTGTTTCTCTGTCGTCAACCTCAGCGCGCTCCTTTGCAAGGTTATTTAAGGCGGCCATGTTTGACGCATGGGACGTCGTCAGGTTTGTAAGCTTTTCCGTCAGACGTGCCATAGCAGGGCCCAGTGTTGGTACTGCAGTCGCTGACGGAACTTGAAGGATCATTAGAATGAAATGAAGCAAAGGACAAAAAATGAAGATCGTACTGGGTGATGGCTTGTATGCCTCCTTAACTTTCGCAGGTGATGGCTGTGAAGGTCCAGCAACGAGCCCGCCACGACGCAGTTGTTCCTGCTCCCACTCCGCTGATTCTTCATCTTCTTCCTCGCCCTCTCTGTGAGCAAACGACTTTAATTTAGGATTGAACAAAAAAGATAAGACCACGAACACATCGGCAATCATCTCTTTCAACGCGTCTCTCCGTTTACTGGCCTCAACCTTCCTCGACTTCTTACCAAGGGCTATTCGCTCTTGAGCGCTCGTGTAGTCAGCGAACTCTAAAGTAGTGCATGAGGTTGCAGAGCTAGCCAATTTTGCTTTCTGGAACATACCATCATCGCCTTCTCCGAGCTCATCTTCCTCTCTCATCAACCGGCTCTCTGGATGGGGACCTTGATATACATCACTCTTTCGGACAACCGAAAGTGAGATGAAATCTTCTTCCACCGAGGTTCCAGTTTTACGAAGACGTTCCCGTCGCTCCTTGACAAGCTTTATAGACGACTCTGTGGGAATGATAGCCTCTGAACTGCCTGATCATGGAGTGAGGACCCGAGAAGAGTGAAAAAAGTGAGCGGACTTACCAAATACATCTGTTCCATCAACGCTCATCATGGATACATCTTCCACGTCCATAGACATGTCCGCGTCATAGGCATCAGAGATAGCAGGAGGTCGCGATGTGGGCGTGCTGGCCTTGAGTTCTTTGAGATACGCCTGATCATAGGTCGGTCCGCGATTTGGTGATATTGTAGCCTGCTCTAGGTTGAGAGGTACGCTCCTACGCAATTGTCGGATTACGGTCGCTAGTGGATTACGATTATGACATTGACTCACGCTGGGTGAGTTCCTAAGGCTAGCTTCCGGCTCAGGTTCGATTTCTTGACCTGGAAAACTTCGCCCCCACCACTCTCCTTAAACGAAAAACAAATCAGCACAAGTTCTCTGGAGCAATGAGCACGCTAACCTCGTCCTCGTCGCCGCCGAAGCTGAGACGTGACTTCGGCCTCTTCTTGACCTTATTCTTCAGCTTCGTTGCTAATGTGCTCGGAGATTCATCTACTGTAGCCGCCGCGCCTGTCCTAGGCTCATTCTCTGGCGAAGTCTGTCGTGTGCGTTGGGCTGGCTTTCCCTTTGTTCGTTTGAAGATGACAGGCGGTGTAGAAGCCATTATGGAGGATGGACCACGTGACTTTTGAATGACCTCTCAGAAATTTGAAGTTTCCCACGCATCTGTACCTGCTTTAAGCGTCCAAGTCCAAATGGCAGATTCGAACCGACCGCGTCCACGACCTCGACCTAAGCCAAAAGCAAAAGTAACGCCTGCGCTCGATACGAAGACTCCAGGATCGTCCTCTTCCACGACCTCCAGCCCGTTAAAGACCGTACAGGTTAGAGACGATGATGAAATGTTTATGCGGAATCGGGGGAGGACCTCCAAGATGTGGGAGAAGCTGGAGAAAATGAACAAGGGTGAGTTTTTGGAGATGTCTTTGGCACAGACAGTTTGGATTAATGTCTGTTGCAGAAACGAAGGTCATACATATTGAAAGTGATAGCGATGACGAAGAGGGAACACCCAAGCGGCGCAAGCAAAAGAGGAAGGCCAAGACGCCGCCATGGCAAGGGAATAAAGCTCTAGATAGGTATGTACCTTTCCTTAAAACACTTTAAACCTGTGTACATTGTCATAGCACGCGTCATAATTGTACCTTTTCCTTCAATGTCACTGATTTGCAAACTGTAGGCTCCTCTCCGTCGATCTCTCAGATGACTCGGACGACGAAATTGAGATAACTGGATCGGCCACAACGCCTCGAGGAAAGCAGCTTGCCAACCGCAAGCGGCAACGTACACGTTCCCGATCAATAACACCGCCTCCGGCGCTTCCTATACAGCAGGTTCAGCATGCTCGTGCCCTCGTTCAGTACGTCTACACATAAGTATATGCTATAGATTCGTTAATGCTGCTTGTAGACAGGCCTTGAACACGGCCCCACGCCCCGCGTCTCCTACGCAACGCGACGATGACTATGATTCAGATACCCCCATCTTTCTAAATCCTGAATTGGCGCGTATAGCTGAAGCAGAGGCTGCTCGGGCTTCCTCCCAGGCTCCGGTAGCCTCGTCACCGCCACCAACTGACAACAATGACACGGTTCAGTTGTCTGTGAAGTGGCAGCCACATCCTCTTAACGAGGCTGGGAAGGAGGATGTTTGGGTATTTAAGATGAACAGGGTATGTATCTTATTGCATTGCTGCACTTTCTAGTTTTCTGACTTGGAAGAATAGGATGACAATTTCAGAGACCTGTTCGAAGCCACGGCTGAGGAGGCCTCAATCCTATCTGAAAGTCTCATCATGAGCTATAAGGGCAAGCGCATATTCTCATCGGTAACCCCCATGACCTTGCAAATCTGGAGTGCGGAGGCCGAGTTAGGTTCGTCTTAATCACGCTGGAGATCGTTTCCACAGCCTTGACATACTTCTCAGTCGCCTGTGAAAAAGTCACATACGAGTATCTCCGAAAGAACCCCCTCGCTGCGTCCTACTCAGCATTCGACCATATGACTCCCGCACCGGACGTCCCATCAGATACGGATGAGCCCCCCAACACGCAGGATGAAAGCGGAGCCGAGTCTGACACCGATGGGGACACATTCAAGCTCATTTTACGTTCCGCGATAGCGAAAGATATCACTCTTACTGTACGCCCTACAACGAAGTGTGGGGCGATCGTCAGGGCTTTCTTAAAGAAGGCAGGTGTTGCAGACAAGTATCCTGAAGGCGGGGCAAAGAGGAAAGGCGCAAAGGACCCGAGGTTGTCTGTCGATGGTGATAAGATGGGAAATGATGTTGAGATTGGGGATGCAGACTTGGAGGATGGGGATTTGGTTGAAGTTGTTGGGCTGTGATTCGTTCTAAATTTGTTTTTCAGTTATCCTTGTCTCTTTTTTGCTTTTCGGTGTTCCCTGGGTTGCAATAAATTACCACGAACCACTAGATAGATACCTTCCTGTATATCAATAATCAACACTATGGAGAACGATGTGAAGTAATACAAGTATGTACAACTAAGATCACAAATGAAATACATCGAAAGTCGGTGAAGATCCAGCCACACCAGAACCGGACTATTGCCATCCGTCACTAGAATTCCGCACAAGGATCCTCGCGTTGTTCACAAAAGCGCGAATGAGCTCATCGAAGGCACTGCGTTCTAGTTCTGACAAGTTGGGATCGCCGCGTGCCGCCGCTGTTGCAAGCAAAAGCTCTGACCGGGCAATCTCGAGTTCAAGCTCATGAAATATTTGAGGCTGTCACCACGAGTAAGAATGCGAGTGCTAATCATGCTAAAGAGACGATGACATACAGGTGCAGCGGGTGATGTTGTGGTTGTCACTTGGGTGAGGTCGATGTTGAACTCCTCATGAGAATAGCTCATCCGGTCCTTTCTCCTCGTATGTGTTGGGCTGCCGAGGGGATGTGACACTAAAAAACCGAAGGCAACACCAGGGCTTAAAACATAAAGGAATCGATATCGGGTAGGGAATGGGCAAACGCACCTGGCACCTCCAGGTTGACGCTGACGCGCCAGTCCGCTGCGCGCTTTGGGCTGTAGATATTGAGGTCCCCCAGGCGGATTTTACGCATGCATTCCGTGACGATACCTGTCTTCTCGTCGCGCGTCACGCGGATCTTTTCGCGGTCGTGTGCATTGTCGGAGGCGTAGAAGGAGTCGACGAGGTAGAGGTGGCTGTACTCGAGCGGGCTGGCATGGTGAGTGGGCTGCGAGGAGGCGGTTTTGAGGTTATTGAGGAGGTTGTTATAGTGCTTGTGTTGATGCTATGGTGGGTGGCGCAATGGGTATTTGGGCCGAGGTTTCTTGGATGGGAGAGGAGGGAACTCACGACGGACATGTTGGATTCAAAACGGAGATCTATGCTGTCTGGCGCTAGTACTGGTGGAATTCTGGCTTTAGACTAGAAAGAAGAAGATTGCGGCTGAAAACATACTGCTCTCAACGAGAACGGGCAATGCTATCCTCTGGCCTGTCATTTTGTCTCGGAGCACACCAATCTTTGCTTCCACCTCCACGTTTCCACCCATATCCGGCCTGGTCATTATCATATGGTGGATAAAGTCAGCGATTTCCTTGATGAATTCATCAAGAGGTTCGACGCCGAGGATGGACAACGAAAGCGGGGGCAAGGGTTCGCGCATGTGTCCGTTTGAGCCGTTGGGATTGTGTGGTTGTGGCTGTAAGGCTGGTGAATGAGTGAGACGCGCGCGTTTCAGTGGCGGAGGTGAGGTTGATCGAGGCATTGATATGGTTCACAGCAAAGGAAAGTTTGATAACAGATTTATTTCTAACTCAGGTACACATACGTATGTAGACGCTGTCAGAGTTAGATATTCTTTCAGGATTCGAACTTCTCACAGAGACGCAATAGACAGACGCATCACAACAATCACACATTGGAATAGTGAATAACTTTTCATTAAGTTTAACGCATTACTACTTTCAGGCATGCACCCCATCCTTCTCATGAGTCGAAGACCAAGTTGAGACCAACCTATGAAAATGTATTTAAACATTGGAAGCAGCACGATCTCTTGCGATCTTACCTTGTGCGAGGGCCCAACAGGAGCAACTTCATTCAATTTCGTCGTGTCCAGAGCAAGACCGAAGGAGGCTTTGACACCAGGGCGCAGAGTCTGAGTGTAGCCTTTTGATAAAGGTAAATAAAGAGACGTTCGGAATCACATGGAAAGCTAACCGAGGGCAACAACACCAGCGTTGTTGATTTTGGCCTTGACGAAGGCAGCCTGGTCAAGGTAACTGAAAGAAAGCTTTAGAAGAGTGTAGTAACTTTAGAACGCGTTTACACTTACGCCTTGGCACCAACTTCAATGCCAACACCACCATGAGTGGATTTGGCATCATAAACGGCCTTGGCGCCGGCCTCGACATCAGAGCTGACACGGTGGTAGTAGCTGGCAGTGAAGGTCTTCAAGTTGTTGAGCCCATGGAGGGTGATGGCGTATTCGGGAGCGTTGTAACCGACGGCAGCAGCGTAACGGGTGACGTTGCCCTCGGTGACGTTGTACGCAGCCTCTGCACCGACGAGGAATCCATCACGACCGATGACGGTGTCGGCAGTGAAAGTGGGACCCTGGAAATTCGGGTCGAAACAAGATTCGGAGGGGAACACCTTTGAGGTCTTACCTTGAAGATGTCGAGGGCACCGCGGGTGTGGAAACCAGACTGCTTGTAGATGGCATTGATGAGAGCGGTTTTGGTGCTCTTGTCAGGGTGAAGGGACGAGGTGACGTCAAGCTTGAGACCCTGGGCGATCTGGTTCTCGAGTTCAACCTGGCTCCGGAGGATGTTGGAGGTCGTCCAGGTGTTGGTGACGGTGACACCGTGCTTGCGGTCGGACCACTTGGCCTCAATGTCGCCGTTGATGGTATCGGACTTGGCGTCGCGGTTACCAGCAACCTTGAAGGCTACACCGGAGGGAGTTTTTGTCTTGACCTCAAGGGCGAATCCTTGGAAAGGGAAGTCCTTGCTAAGAAGGTCGCTCGAGGACTTTCCGAGATCCTGGAAGAAAAATGTGGGTAAAAAGATCGGCCCTAGAACACGAATAACATACCTTCCAGGAGGGGGGGACGGGTTGAGGCAGAGACATGATGGTTCGTAGGAAAAGTTTGCCGCGTCGACGTCGTCAACAAGCCAAATATGAGGCTGGCACCGTGGGAAGATCAAGGTTTAGGGGCAGACCGGGTTCAAATGTTCGTCGGTTCAGCAAGTCTCGCCGCCTCTGGTCCTCTCAATGTCGTTACACAAAGTTTTGCTTTACCTGGTGCTGCGTCCTGGCAATCCGACCCTGTATAAAGTCTTTATTCTCGCTTTCCATTGACCACGATGAAGATGCCCTCTGAGCTTGGGCATAGGACTGACACGTTTTCTGCCTTACGCATGAATTTCAACAAACGTTCGCGCCTTGACGACATTTGACGAATTTTTGGGAACACGTGATGGTCCGTGCACACGTCAAATCAACATCGGGCAACCGTATTGCTCATTCCGCGGACCATGTCCATCCAACGTCCGCGTAGTTATGTACCTTGCTTTATCCATTCGATTTAATGCAGCAGTAGTTGCTGGTGTCAATCTCGCCCCTTACGACCCGACACAAGTAACTCGACACGAGGTTAGCAACGACTCATGAAGAAATGCTGAATTGGTATTGGCAATACGAATGGATCCGCGCGTGTGTCAGGTGGTCTTGTCCTTTGAAGTCGGACGTGATATTATGAATGCTCTTGGGAGCCATCTTGAATATCAGTTGTATGGAAGGCATGAATGATTATTGAGCATGGGATGCTCAGCAGATAAGTACCTGCACCCAAATGTTTGCAAGAGCCTTAAGGTCAATATCAGAGGGATAAGAGTGCCTGCGGCCCGCGGGCCTGACGACAATTCATTTGCGAGGATGAAACACTTGCCATCACTGACAGATTCGGCGACGCGTCGTTCTCACGCTTAACGTGTTATTTACGCTTATTTGCATAGTGTTCAAGAAACCCGGCTCGCGATCAATTGCGGTTTGGTCGTCCTTCCTCCGTCTCTGTCGTGTACTTGTAGTCATGGACGCCCTCAAACCACCTTGTCCGCCCCAGGAGTCCACAGATATCTTCTCGCTATCTGACCAGGTCCTATCTGACAGACTCCAATTCATTGAAGAGGTTGGTCTCATCTCTGACATTCTGACCTTAATTAATTGTGATTGCTTCTCATTCTTAGATTGGCTTTGGAAACTGGGGTAGCGTTTGGCTGTGCCGTCCCAAACCCAGCTCGAGTTCTCCAGGCGCAGATGGTCTTGCGAATGTCCCAGACCAGAAGCTCGCCGTCAAGCTTGTTCATCGCTCCAAGACCACAACCACCGCCGCACGCGTCCGATCCTTGTTAGTTACATGACATATGATTCAAGACGCCTGACTGCTCACGATTCTGTCTCTCAGATGGAATGAAATGAAGATTGTCAGGACATTCAAGTTGGATCCCCACCCATCTATCATCCCGTTTCATTCTTTCATTATCACGCCGTCTTACGCGTTGATCACAATGTAAGTCACTCAGGATGCTCCAACATGCTCTCAGACGATGTGATCTGATCGACGACGCGTCGTGTTGCCCTCATCGCCACGCATGCTGATTCAATTCCTTGTCAATAGGGCGTTCCTTCCTACCCTCGTTCCAGTCGAGGTCGATGAGCTTAAAGCTCGCGAATGGTTTCGCTTTTTACTCTCTGGTGTAGAGTTCCTCCATAAGCGAGGTGTAGTACATAACGATATCAAGTGAGCCACTTCACATTCTACTTCGAATTTCCGATAACTCAACTATCCATCTCCAGGCCTGCGAATATCCTTCTATCTCATAAGAACATACCAGTCCTGGTAGACTTTGGCTTCGCGGAAAAATACGACCTGGCGTCAAGCAAAGCTTTCCACAGTAACCTCTCGTATGGTACTCCCGAGGTAATTCATCTTGTTTATATAAATCATAGACTCTCAATTGCTCCTCTTAGTATCTATCGCCTGAACGAGCGCGAGGTTTGCCGCACGACACTCGTAAGTCGGACGTCTGGTCACTTGGAGTCACATTCTTTGAGATTCTCATCGGTCGGACACCGTTCGAACATTCCGATGGAGAACAATTCACCACCAAAGAGGATTTGGAGAAGTACTGGACTCGTACGGTAGGTCCCAGCCTGTGGTTTCTCTTGCTGCATCCTGATATTTCCGCTATTTTAGCTGCGAGGCAAGTGGGTAGGCGAGTGGAAGATGTCCAATGGAATGGAGCGGATGTTACGCAGAATGGTCTCCCCCAATGCCGATCTGCGGTGCACGGCGACACAAGCCATGGTTGACACCTACTGGCAATACCGCAAGGAATCCAACGCGTCGCACAGTTTGTTGTCATATCTAGTTCTCCGAATGATTCTGACAATCACTTTCAGGGCGTTCTTCCAGCTATACATCATCAATTGTCTTCGAAAAGGACATTACGAAATTAATGAACTTCTCACCACCGCTAACGGAGAACGATCTCCTGGAGACTCCGCCTGGACTTGGTCCTGTGAAAAGACCATTGAAGGCGACCACGCAAATTCCACAACTGGCCAAAGCGAAATCTCAGCCCAAGATCGCGGCTTCGAAGAGTATGTTAATAATCCTTGCTGAGTGTTATCCCATTGCTAAACCATGCCTCCTATACAGTTCAATCACGCAAGCGTGCGCCTGCTGCAGAGCTATCGCCGATCAAGGCTTCACCTCCGAACTCGCCATTTTCGTCCGCTGCTGGCAAAGAGAACATCAGGACCTTCAATGCAATCGCCAGCGCCGCAAGTCGGAAGCCTCTCGGTAATGCTGCTGGTCGAGAGAACCTTCCCGCAGCGCGACTTGCGCTAAAATCATCGGTGTACGACGTGAAAGACAAAGACAAGCGGAGGAGCCGTGTTTTGGGCGACATGACAGGCAATCAAAACAATGAGAACGTTGCAGATGGAGGGAAGAGGGATGCTGCTAGTAAAAGCAAGGTCAAAGAGAAGGATCATGTAAGAGACAGGGTCAGAGAGTGGGAGAGGGAGAAGGAGAGGTTGAGGGAAATGTCAAGGTTGGAGGAGATTGAGAGGGAGCGGGATGAGAAGATCGAAGGGGAGAAGGAGAAGCCTGCTTGGCAGAAGAATGTGGATGCGGCTGCTGCGAAGGTGGCGGAAAGGAACTCCGATAAGGAGAATCGGAGGACGATGCTCGTGCCTTCACCTTTGACGTCCCCGGTAGAGTCTGTCTTCACTTCAGGTAACCCCTCTTTCCCATCTCCTGTTAGTGATTATGGGAACTGATGTGAAGGCTTTAGAATCGTCCCAGCCTCCTCGATCTGCCAACGATTCTAGCCTTAGTGTGTTGAAGCACAGTATTCGCAAATCTATCGGTTGGTCTTATCGGCGTTCAATTTTATTTGCTTCCTGACTTGGCATTCGCAGATATGACTGTACAGTTGTACAAGTCGTCCGGCATTGCTCAAGTTACTGGCAGGTCGACGCCAGCGCTGACCTTGACCGCTGATATTGCGGGGGACGAAAAGAGCATCAGCGGTGGGGACTCCTGGGAAGATGATATTCTTCTGCACAATGGTGAGCTCTCAATTATATGATAACAGCATTGTGGTTCTTATTATCTCGTACCACTAGCACCGTCTACTCTGCCTTCTGTTCGACAGGCAGCTCACGATGAACGCGTGGCTGCTGATGCGCGAATGGACCGGATGACAATTTGGATGCGCAACGTCGAGAGTATGTCGTTACATATTCGCATTCGACCTCCTTAACTAATGTTTCTGCAGAGGTCGTTGAAGACGCAAGGCAAACTTTCGCATCTTCTTCTACCCACCAGCTTGTCACTCTTCCTTCCTTGCCACCGGCCCCTCTTTCGCGTTCAGCTTCACAAACTAATCGCTCTTCTCGCCTACCCCGCAAAGTCCTCGCTGCTAGTCAGATTTTTGCTAACGAAAATGACCAGACTGGAAATGACTTTTCCAACGTCACTGGCATGTTTGCTGCTGCTAATAGTTCGACTGCTGGTCCCTGGGAGGAGCGGAGCCAACTCCAACTGCCTGAGATTCACACACCCTCACGACAACGTCGTGCCACTGTTTCGATTTGTTCCCCGGAGAAAACACCCCTAGTGTCGAAGGAGATCGATGTTGACACTGGGTCACCTTCCAAGCGGAGGGAGAAGAGCAAATCGCATGGGAACTTGTTCCAGCTGCATATTACACCTGTTTCTTTGCTCGAGGCAGAGCTAAACAAACGTGAGTTCTTTCCTTGCCTAATTTATCTGTTTAAACTGACGAAGTGTGCATTGCAGCGGAACTTCCACCGTCTTCACATCGATTATCTCAATTCATGGATAGCAGCTTGTTTATTGCGCCTCCCCTCAGCCCTCGGCCACCATCAAGCCCTCGTGATGAAGACCTGGACATGCGGGACATTTCGATTGTCCACGAATCGCCATCTTTCAATGATTTGACCTCATCCCCGTTCCATGTTGAGCCCTACCCCTCTAGGAAATCTAGTGCTTTAAATACCGCACCTCCCGACACACCTAGCCAACGCCGAGTCGAGGGCGTATACGATCGTTTCCTGATGGCGACCTCTGGTGTGAAACGCCTCGGCAAGGGATATCAGTCAGACAACACGGGTCCGATCTCTAGCATTTCAAATGTCAAGTCTGATAACCACCGCGCCTTCCACTCAGTTCGTCGGCCCATGCCGCCTCCTGTCTCCAGTGACGATCAGAGACGAACCGTGTCCGTTGACGAACTCGGCGTCATGGGTTACACTCCCACCGGCCCTACCCCTGGTTCTGGCGGGCATACTCTGCTCAAGGATGAAACCAACACTACAGTTGGGCTCGTCCGACGTGCTATCAAAGCTATGGTGCCTGGTAAGACCACCTCGAGAAGGTTGTCTCGCATTGCTTGAACATTTTACCATTTCTTTTATCTCTCATTATCTCATTCGTCTTCGCTCTCTCTGTAAATATACCTTTACGCATCTTGTTGGATACTATCATGCTCTTCAGTCTGCATTCCCGGTCTATATCCAACTACATTCGCTCCCTTTCACTGTCTACATCGTTCAACCTTCTCTGCTTGCTTGCATTTGTTTTCGACCACCCACCACCATCGTCTCATTCTCACCATCTATCCAGCTATTATATTCGTTGCTATCGCGCTTTTAAATTTTATGATCACACCCACGCATTTGTCTTCCTTTTATGACTCGTCTCACGAACTATCCAAACGCTGTGTCGTTCCATTTTACGCATCTTTTACGTTAACTTTCACGCCGCTTTGCTTCCAATGCTCCCTCACGTCGTAATGGTTTTTCTTCACGTTATCATGTATGTATGTTCGATGGCAATGCAAATTTTTGTTGCTTTCAAGAGTGGCATTTGGACGTGTTTGCCCAACTGACACGCTAACCGCAAGTCCAATTGTTGTCGACGTCGGTCCTTTAGCCATCCTGATTCTAGCTCGAGCCTTCTTTCTGTCTTTCTTGGCCTCAATCCCGCCACCTCGCAACGTCCTTCGCTGGACAATAAACTTGATCATGATTGAAGTTGGGCTCCCAGCACAATATGCTGATCCCAAAGACAAAAGGCGCCGCTGGTATATGTACGCATGAAGGCTTGCCTATACACACTTTCAGACCAGGAAAAATTTGACACTACCTGAAGGTCAGTCCTCCATTCAATTCTCAACGAAACTATTAGGATGACATGTATACTAGTCATGTTCAAGAACCACAGATTATCTGCTGATGCCAGTAGCCGAGGCTCCCATATTTTCACAGCTGCGTGGCGACTGCGACTGCAAAATTGGCTCAGGAATCGCAAGGAAAGAGCCGGGATCCCGAGACTGGGCGCTTCTCATGGTTCCAACCTCTCACCATTGGTGCTACAGGAGCAGTACTTCATCAAATACAGTGAATCCCAGCATCTCAGGCAACCTCCTATTGCCAAACTTCCTGTGGAGCTCCTCTGCGAAATATTCGTACTCTGTGCAGATATGGGCGCCGAAGCTCATTGTCGGGAGTTACCACAACGTGCGCCGATGTTGCTCACGCTTGTCTGTCGATATTGGAGGGAGGTCGCAATATCCTTACCAATTATCTGGGCTGCCATCTGGAGAGTTCACCGGAAGTCGCCTTTGATGCAAGTATGGTATGACCGGTCAAATCCTCTGCCGGTCTCCACGGTTTTTTGTCTGAGCGACATGTTTCCGTTAGAGCCGGTACATACCTCAAACATCCATCGTTGGGGTAATGTCAGGCTCGATGTTTTGGGCTCACCCAAGGAAGCGATAACAGCAATTCCTGCCCATAGTGCTTATGCACTGCATTCCCTTACCATCCAATATATCTGGTTGCCCGATGGCAATGAAACAATTCATTATCTGGCGTTGATGTGCAACACTTTCCCGAACCTCCGCCGACTCGACTGGACTAGTAACACCACTCCATCAACTCTTTTGAACGCCGCATGGTTGGGTCTCACACATATCCGACTCAAATGTCCCATCCCCTTCGACGAATGTCTTGTCTTCCTCAGTCACTGTGGAGAAGCAACGAGCATCGAGTTGGATTCTATCCGTCCGTCCGGTCCACCGTCGCAATCAATGATCATTCTTCCCCACCTTATCTCATTTTGGGTTAAGTTCATGACCGGTGGTGACATTGGAACGTTGCTCGATCACTTCACCCTTCCCGCACTCCGTTCACTCAAAGTAGCGGCCAAACGAAAAACCACCCGTCGAAATATCCGGTTGCTTTGTGACTTCTTTGTCAGGTCTTCATGTCACCTTGAACTGCTTCACATAGAGGATGAACGTATGCCGGAAGGGGACCTCATTAGCTGTCTTAGACTGCCATGCCTCGAGAACGTTCAAGAATTGAAGATCGTCTCCAGGAACATATGCGACCAGACACTTGCCCTGTTGACGACTCCCGATACCAGTTCAGATCATGCAGGGACCTTCCCATACCTCAAAAAAATCATACTCGTCTATGTCAAGGCCACAGACGGACAGTTATCCCGCATGATTTCATCCCGCTTTTGGGCCAACCAAAGGAACGATCGACGAGACCATTTGGAAGAAGCCGAGCTTCATCTGAGCCTTGATCGTTTTTACTTTGTTGGTGGACATGGTGCAAATTTCCGTCCACACTCGCAAGATATCATAAAGCTCAAGGAGCTCTGGAACCAAGAACTTTCTGTCTCTCTTTACAACGAGCATTATAGGAAGAATTTGGTCACAGGTAAGGTTGAGGACTACGTTATCCGTTCGGACGATTCGGATTCAGACTCAGACGAGTCCATTTGACTGTACTGTACCACTTCGACCGTAGGTTCAGTATGCATAACATTTTGGCTTGAATTGAACCTATTTGCACTTCCGTAAAGCTAACGGCCACCCAGTGAACTTCGCTCAAATCGTAGCTTTTAGGTACCTGACTGGTCATTTGGTCGCTGGGTTACTGTTGCTATAGATGAGGCTAGGTTCCGAGAGGCGAGATGGTAGAAGGGCTTTTTCATAAGAAATACGTTGTGCTGTTCTGTCTGTCCGTGGCTCGGGTTGTCGCAGTAATCCTGTCCTTGGATCTGACAAAGGCGGGATATAAATACAGGGAAAGGGTGTGAGAATTCCGGAAGCGGCAATTGTCAAAGTTCAAGCGCGTGGCCACCCATATGGGCAAACTTGTGGTCAGCGCCGGACGCGACTTGAACTGAAAAAGCGCGTTCTGGCCTTCGCCCCCGTCCCTCGACGTTCTCTTACGGGCCACTCTCTCCATCTTTTCCTACTACCTTTCTTTATACCCTTTAAACAGGACGTTACGCCCACCTGCGCTCCAAGCAACGACCCACAATCCATCACATCATGACAACGCCCTCAAGACCTACTTCAATGCCGGCTTCCAAAGCCGGTAGCTCCAAATCCCTCAATGACTACGTTTGTCCCTTCTCACTATCATTAGGATACGATTTGTAACTGGCTGGAATGTGTAGCAACTTGGTGACTCCTTGGGGAAAGGCGCTTTTGGCCAGGTATACCGTGCGTCATTCTGGATCTCTCATTCTAGCTTGCCCTCAGAGATGACTGACAGGTGCCCTGAACTGGGCTACCGGGGAGACGGTGGCGGTCAAAGAAATTCAACTAAGCAATATTCCGAAGGCTGAGCTTGGAGAGATCATGGTGAGCGATCATTGGCGCGAGTGGCTTCTCAGTCTTCCTCAGAAGCCCGCTAGTCCGAGATCGACCTACTCAAGAACTTGAATGTGTGTATTGTCAGGCCGTATACCATGCGTCTTGCTCACTTTATGGCTTCATAGCATCCGAATATCGTGAAGTACAAGGGATTCGTTAAAACGCGAGAATATTTGTATATAATCTTAGAGTCAGTAAGCTTTGCCAGACGTCCACGTCCACCTTCTCATCATTCAACATTTGGCAGATTCTGCGAGAATGGCTCCCTCCACAACATCTCCAAGCGATTTGGGAAGTTCCCCGAGAATCTGGTTGCGGTCTATATTTCTCAAGTGCTCGAAGGCTTGGTTTATCTGCACGATCAAGGTGTCATTCATCGAGACATCAAAGGTGCAAATATTCTCACGAATAAGGATGGGACTGTCAAACTTGCCGATTTTGGAGTGGCGAGTAGTGCTACCACGGGGGGAGTGAGCGATGATGCCGTTGTTGGCAGTCCATATTGGAGTGCGTGATGAGAACAATCTTGACATATTTATATACTCAACCTCTGGTCGCAGTGGCTCCGGAGGTTATCGAGCAATCGGGCGCGACAACCGCATCCGATATATGGTATCGATCTGTCAGTCCAAGTAAACTATTCGAATGCTGACGAGGACTGTAGGAGCGTAGGCTGCGTCGTAATCGAGCTATTGGAAGGCCACCCTCCGTACCACACTCTGGATCCTATGCCTGCCCTGTTCCGAATCGTACAGGACGATTGTCCTCCAATACCAGAAGGCGCCTCACCTATTGTCAAGGACTTTCTATACCATTGCTTCCAGAAGGATTGTAATCTTCGAATATCAGCGAAAAAGCTCCTAAAGCACCCATGGATGATTTCCGCCAGGAAACAGATGTCGGACGGAAAGGCGAAGACTGGAGAAAGTGTGGGCGAGAGGACGAACGCTGGACAGGGTGGAGCTAAACGGCCATTAAGCAACTACAACTACGACGAGGCGGTGTTGAAAGTGCAAGAGTGGAACGAGGCACTGAAATGTATGTGTTTAGTGTTATTTTCAATCTTCAAACTCACATCTTTGCAGCTCCCTCACGGCCTTCTAAGCATCCCAGTCGATCAAATGCTCGTCCTCAATCTCCAACACACCGGCCTACTGACATCGCCCCGTCAACCTCCGCGGCATCAAGCTCGTCCGCGTTCCACCAACCCTTGGGATGGAAAGCAGGTTCTGCTCCCAACGTCAAGACAATGGGAATGAATCTTGTCGAGAAAATTCAACCAATATCCTTCGTTTTACAACCTCCGGAGGAACAAACTGACAACTGGGACGATGACTTTGAGGAGGGGATCTCTTTCACGAAACTCCAAGGTCAGTTTGGCATTAGGAATATCGGCATAGGCTGCAAGTTATTGACAGCTCCCTTCTTGCAGCCCTCGAACGAACTTCTGTGGAAGATGACAAGCAGGAATCGGAAGACAACGCACAAACAATTCGTCCGAATCGAAGCCCAGGACCTAGTACTGTGCCTTTGGCTCAACCACCTTCTTCAGACATCATTCCCATTGTGGAAGATTACTCGGATTTGGCAACAGAGGAGGATGAGGAGTGGCTCCAAGAAAAGGTCGCCGATTTCAAGGTAATGGATATCCCACATATCGACGTGATCTACTCTATCTCAGGCAACATATTATTACATCTTAGATGAAGAACTCAGTCCGCCGCGGACTCTTCCATCCTGATGACATCAAGACCCTTGGATTGACATCGATGTCGGGCCCACTCTCTGCACCTCTCCCTCAATTGTCGCATAGACCTTCACGACCAAGCATGCATCCGATCACTGCACCACCCGCAGCTTCATTCGGCCCTTCATCAGCTACTCCTCTCTCCTCCCATTCACGCTCGTCTTCTCTTGCGACGGGGCCGCTGAATAGTGGCGGGTCGTTTGGACGGGCAGAGGCTCGACGGCTTCAGAATCGGACCGAGTTTGGGAAATATACTGAAGATGATGACGAAGATTATGAGGACGTGTTTGGAAAACTGAATGGAACTGGTGAGTCGAAGTGTCTGAATGTATTAGAGACTTTCTTGACTTATGCTCACTTCATAGCAACGGAGCATCCTATGCAGACCCTGCAGCTGACCACAAGATTATCGAACAAGTCATGGGTACGCGCGTCTTCGTCTTTGCAGTTTCAATCTCACCGTAATATGTCCGCTTCAGCTCGGCGACAATTCAGATGAAGAGGATCCATTTGCGGAGGTATGTCCAACCATACTTTGCTAAACTAGTTCTCATGCCATCGTTAGATCGATGAAGGCTTTTCTGAAGATGATTTGGATGCAAACCTCCAGCGAGATAAATACGCAAGGCTTTGTAATCTGGTGAACCAACTGATCGATGAGCTGACACCCTCGGCTCCTGACTTCCAACTCCGAGAAGCTTGTGATCAGCTCGTAAGAATCTTCCTCTTATCTGTGGTATACTTATACCTATACGATTTTACTAGCTTAGCATCATTGCCGAGACACCCGAGATGCAGGTTCAACTGGTGTCCTCACATGGCATGCTCGCTATTTTGGAGGTGCTGGAAGGAAAGTGCTCCAGAGATGTCATCATGAAGCTTTTGCAAATTGTTAATCAGGTAAATGGTGTGTGTTTCTCGACTGAAGAAAGATTGTTAACAAGCGGTCAAGCTGGTGACAGCGGACCTGGGCTTCCTCGAGAGTTTCTGTTTGATCGGGTACGATGATTTTATCTTCAACTCACATTCATCACTGACACTGGAATAATCAGCGGAATTCCTGTAATGATGGGTAAGTTCAAGCTTGCACGTCCCGAGATAGGGCCTCATAACTCGTGAACAGAGTTCACATCCAAAAAGTACCCTTCAGAATGTCGGTTGGAAGCTTCCAACTTCATACGATTACTCTGTCATACCTCTGTCATGACTCTGCAAATGTTTATCTCGTAAGTTTCCAATGGCTATGGCTCGGGCAACATGACTGAGAAACTTTTAACAGATGCCGTGGATTGAAAGTCCTGGTGGACCTGCTGGACGAAGATTACACAGAGCAGGCTGAGCTGATCGTTCATGCCCTCAATGGCATCGGCAGCGTCTTTGAGCTGCAGAGTCCAACAACGAAGAACGATTTTTGCAGGATGTTCATCCGCGAAGGCCTCCTAGACCCATTGTCGGCGGCATTGCTGAATGTCATGGGGAATAGGGGGCCGTCCTCGACTGATATGAAGATGAAGATCATACAGATTCTTTTGGTGTTTTCGCAGGTATCGCAGTCAGATATTCACGTGCGGAATGCACTGGGAACACGCAAGGTCATCCGACGTCAGTGATAAGTGTTTGGTTCCAACTTATTTCGTTGAAACTGATGTATGGTCACGTTCACAGGCCTCCTAAGAGCCTGCGAGCTGCTTGAGCCCGAGTGTCTTGTGCAGATGCTCAAGGCTGTGAAGCATTTATCGATGAATGCCACACTTCTGGACGTTCTTCAGAATGCCAATGCCCTCGAAATTCTTATTCGTATTCTCGAAGAACAATCTTCGGGACCACATAGCACGGTAAGTCTTCTTTGCTCTGTTTCTCCAACTTTTGCTGATCGTCCTGCCAGGAAATGTCCAACCACATCTTCCAGACATGTTATAACCTCTGCCGATTGAACAAGTCGCGGCAAGAAGAAGCCGCACAAGCCGGCATCCTTCCATGCCTCAAGCGCGTCATCGAGACAAGTTCACCGCTGAAGCAATTCGCGTTGCCCATCCTGTGCGATCTTGCAAGTGCCGGAAAGAGCTGCCGGACTTTCCTTTGGCAGCATGAGGGGCTCCAGATG